>WARS01000065.1:4275111-4875111 GCA_008933995.1 Datnioides undecimradiatus | reverse complement strand
CACTTGAATGGTGCAGGTGGTAAATATGCTAATATTAACTACTTTATATGCTAATATTTAGATTAATCAGAATTTTTTTAAATAATATTTTAGATGAATATGGACTGGGTGGAGTAACAAAGTAATAATACAATATAGTAGGTTAAAGAACCTATAAATTGTACCTATATTATACCTATAAAATTGGCAATAAAAGTGAACAACCCCACAAATTAACTGTTATCACGTTATAGTTCAAATGTTACTAAACTGTGATCAGCGCACCAAAGTTCATGACATCACTTTTTTTTTTTTTTTTTTACAGTGGACGCCCGCCCACCTCAGGCAAGAGAGAACTCAAAAGGAAATAGTGTATTTATGTCTGTTCTGTAAAACATTTAAATGCAGTTTAAATTCAACATATTAACCAAATATTCCCTCAATGTGTTTTAGAAAAAGCATTAAATACATAGTTTGCCTCACAATTATAAAATATCAGTCTAATCTATTCTTCCCAAACAAACACATGTGACAGAGAATACCACAAGCATATCTTTATTTATTCAAGTGGAATATATAAATAAAAGAAAAGGAAACATATAAACAAATAAACAATACAGGAGAAGAGATGAAAATGAAAAGAAAAAGTAACAAACTACACAATTCATCCACCCACACAATAAATATTGTTGCATTTCCACTTGTATTTGTGTTCAGTCACAGCAGATGTGTAAACACAGTTGATATTGTCAGTTGTAATCAAACCTTTTATGAAATATGTGTCTGCTGCTGTGACCAGAGACACAAGTCAGGGGTGTAGTTCTCCATCTAGTGGACCGCTGACGCAGCTGCAACGTGTAGTGTTCACCGGCAGAGCTGCTGATGTTCACACTGTGATGAAAATGAGATTTTGATTAAACCTGTTTATAGAGTTTAATAAATGACGCTGAACTGTTAAGCCGTGCATTTCACAGGTTTTAGTCTTAGTAATAGTAAGAGTTTAATTTCTAATTACAACAACCTCATCTCAGGTTTATATCAGGTGAGGCTGAACTGATTTCACTGCCTTCATGCCAGATAAAACTCACTATTGCCTGCTGCCTCTAAGTCAGTGCAGTTCAGAAAAGCCCCCGATGCTGCAAGACACACTTCACAAAAAAACCAACACAATCCTGTCCTAAATATATCCCCGGTGCCTCTGGAGAGTAAGTGAAAGTCAATATTATTGAGGCTCAGCAATGAGGCAATATTTGAATTTCAAATGAGCCTCAGACAGTGGAGAAAGCAAGCATTCAGTCACCCTGACAAGAGTGTACACGAATAGTGAAGAGGCGAGCGCATGACACAGCGCTGACAAATAGCCGGTACATTATGCTGAATGAGAAACACTGTTTCAGAGAGGGGAAATGGGATAATTGATCCAAATTAGGAAAGAGTGACCTAAAGCACTTTGCGAGGGCCAGAGTAAGGCAGGATGTGAGTGGTGTTAATACATCTCCTCAAATGAAGTAGGAACATACAATCCTGCGTGTATAAATACACTGATTTATGCAGTCAAATGAAGGAATCTATGCAGGTCCATTTGGTGGAGAGCTGCAGCTTTTGGAAGAAGGCCACAATAGCAAGAGTGACATGATTTAAATGCAGCACGTTATTGGAACAACTCACAGTTTGTCTGCTCTGCATAGTTTAACAGCAAAGTTAAAGTAAATTCTGCTCCTCAGAATTGTGAAATAATATAAAAACAAATCCTCGTTTTAATTGCTGCCTCTCCTCTCGGTAGTAGCTTCTCCCCTATCTCCCTCATTCAGTGCTTCATCCTTCCATATTTATTTTCCTGCATCGACGATGCGTTCCAACTCTGAGAGGCGGATTACACGCCTGGCTTGGTCTACATCCTACAGCCTCTGCTGGAACTGGTGCTGCCACCCACCACAGGACCTCGGCTGCTCCGGGGCTACCAGCATGGCTCAGCTGTGGGTTTCTAAATGATCCGGGACCAGGCGCCATGCGGTGCCACCCCCCGAGCAGACCCCTGAAGCAACCCTGGCCTATGCAGAACGCGTACTCGCAGAGTTAAATGACAGTGTTACACCACAACTTGTTAAAAGACACTTACAGTATTAGATTCGGCTGTTCCTCCTGTCTGATGTGTTTGAGAATAGTGTTGCCTGCGGAAGCAACTGTGAAATACAGTAACACAATAAAAACCTGGTTAACAATAGAACAAGTTCATCCTTTGGGGAATATAAATCAGATTTAGTTGGTTAAATGCTCACATTTTAGCCTAAAGGTGGTGCTGGAGGATATACATTGTATTAAAGTAAATCTGAACAAAGAAAATAAAATAATGTGACAGAACACACAGGTAAGCTGTGTTTGAAATGAGTATTTTGATGTAAAAAGTCTTTTCTTCATTAATTCTGCTGAGCTGTGAGTTCCCTGTGGAAGTTCAGAGCAGCAAAGACCAGTTTCCAACATGAACTTTGGAGATGAATACAGTAAAGACCATACTTCTCTCTGCTGGAGACCAACTGACCTTAAAGATGCAGTAGTTAGTTTTGTAATTATCTCCAAAGCTGAAGCATAGATTGGCACAGAAGCAGCAGTGTGTCTATAAATGTCATCCCCATAATCCAGATCTGAGGGGAGAACTGCTTACAGTTCAGTGCTGCAGGTTAACGATAAGGGTTGTCTACAGAATATCAGAGTTAATTAATTAACTTTTCTCATTGACCTTCTGTATGTGAGATCACAAACCTCCAATAAGGATTGGACTTTCAGCTAAAAACGCAGAGATAACATGACAGTTATGGGCTATGTGTGGCATGTTTTTACAGGTTTGCGTACACTGGTGAAGTGGTTAATTTCAGAAAATGGCAAATAAATGAATCCAGATCTGCACACACACACACACACACACACACACACACACACACACACACACACACACACTGTATTATATCCTTAGTATTATAACTGTAAGATAAGATGGTTACTTAAGTTGCCAAGATATTAATGTATACTGCAAACAACAGCATAGACTCCTTCATTATGTTCCCCTCTATTTACATATGTTTTTATGTTAGCATTTGAGTGTTTACAGATTCAGTATGGCTTAAAGATGTTCTTCACTTTGCCCCTGACAAGTGCGCTCTGATAACCAAGTTTCCACAAAGTTATCGAGGTCCGTGTGCGTCTCTGTTTCTGTATATAAACGCTCCTTTAAATTGGCAGAAGTCACATTGTGCCACTGCAGAAGGTCCTTGGAGTTGAGCAATAAATGTAAAACATGAAGCTTTAATTCCCTCTCTACAGCTTGATTGAAGAGATGTTAATTACAATCATCTCGTCTCCCTTTGCTGATTTTAATTTGCACTCAGTGCATTTGACCCAATTTTGTTTTAATGAAGCTGGCATTTTCAGTAAAGTTCACATGACTGGAATGTTTCAGCAGAGACAACTTTCTCGTTTACGCTGTAAAGCCAACACTTCCAATTCTGTTCAAGACATTTTACTGTATATCAATCGACCTGACTGACTGCCATCACTGTTTTTTGGCCTCTAATGACAACTTAACATATCCTCTTCCTCAGCAGATGTACACAGATTAATTAGTCATTTCAACATATGGGCAAACAAACAGAGGCTTGTTCATGATGTGTGTGACCGTGGTGCAAACCTCCAACCCAAGTCATTAAAGTGCGTCACTGTCATCAATAGCCACTAGTTATCAAATCCTCCACAATTACTCTTCCATGGGGTATAAGGTGACTGTCCTCCAGCATCCTGTAAGTAATATTCTGTGACAAATGTCTTCATTCTCACAAGTTCCTCTAATGCCCTCGTAGTTCTTCCCACCTAATCTTGACGTTTCCTCTCCTCTCCTCGGTCGCTGAGGGTTTTGTGCTGAGAGGACGAACTCTAAGCTCTTAATTGCAGGTGGTGTGTGTATACGCTTTTCCCCAATCCCAGCCCCTTTTGTTCGCAGCGCTGTGGGAGAAACAAAGGTGCCTTCTTTTACTCCCTGCCTTGACTCTCAGAAGTAGTGTGGGGAAGAAGAAAGGATTAAGTCAACATTTCTCATGACCTCTGAGGCCTGAGGCTGTAGGGAAGCTTTGCGTGGTGCTCACAATAGGCAACCTGGCAGAGGTGTGTGCGTGTGTTTGTGTGAGTGTATCACATGCCCAAGTTGTGAAAACGTGATTTTGACTTGAAAATACTTTGCAGACATGCATGTCCGATTTTATTTTACCATTTAGTGTGCCGAATATTCAGACATTCCTTCAAAACAGTAATCAAGTGCTAATATAATCCTGAACGGTGCTGCTCCAAAAATCTCTCCCGCTGAGACCGAATGAGTCATAAAGCATGGAGCAGGCTGCTACAGTTAACTGTTGTTGTTCATTTGTTTCCCATTACAGAAGCTCCATTTTGGCTAATTAGTCTTGACAGTAACTTTTCCCTGCGGTGTTGATTAGATCTAATTAATGACTGCAGGCAAGATGGAGGACTGGTGCCCTGAAGGAGCCATTTTCATACATCCCTGGGTAATTGAAGCCATCCTACAAAGACAAAACTATTCTTCTGTTTGGTGTGGGGTTTTTTTGTTCATTGTGTTGTTTCAAACTTTGAATCAATATTCTGCCAATAATCTGCTGGTATTATCGCATAATTTAGTGCATTTTATGATGTCAGCAGAGGTCTATTGATTTTACGTGATGTCACGTCCTTGTAGTGGAGTTGTGCCTCGAGCAAAGCGCTGATTCTCGAACTTCACTTAAATGTATGAATATGAAGCAGGCTGCACTGGGGAAAAAGCAAACACAAGCAAACTTTCTCTGGATTAATCAAGTTTAAATGGAAATTGAAAATGGAAATCAACTGCAAGGTTATAATGTTGTGATATGACTTTGTGAAACATTGCAAAGTTTCTTTAGACGTTCTGCCAGTGAGCTTGATCCCTTGACCCCTGTTCTGTTCTCCAACGTTGCATCGTACACTCGTAATCTTTCTGTAGTAACTCATCCGCAGCTGCCTGCCACCCCCCATCAGTCCAGTGGAGTGGAGAACTATAAGGGGATTAGATCTGAGGTGAATGTCTCATAGGAAAACACCATGCCAAACTATGCATGTTGCAGGGGAGCAGATCGTCAGGATGATCTGATTAACAGTGTGAAAATGCTCCTTATCTGCGATGACTTGAAACCTCCATACAAAGGCAGCAACAGCCAGAGAGAGAGAGAGAGAGGAGATGAGATGATTAAGGTGGAGGTGGAGATGGATCTGTCACGTATGTACAGCATCTGCCAGCAAGTCACAGCAATAATTCTTTAGTTCTTCAATTGGACGGCCTCACCACAAACTGCGATAAAGTTGGATTCATGTGGATTTATCTGAAGTTGATATGCATATCTACAAGAAAACATGCACATGACCAAAATAACTCAAACTTCCTTCTCAAACATATTATATTTTCATGGTAGCAATGAATAGCTGTTGTCAGAGGGTTCATATAAAAATTGCCCACCAGCTCAGAGGTTCCTCTTAGCTCTATGGAGCATTATATTATATTATATGTCACTGGTAGCCAGGTTGTGTAACTGTGAATGAACACTAATTTCACTACTTATCAGAATGTCTTGCCAACCGTCCTTACACTTCAACCTTAAAGCTTTAGTCTAACATTTTGGGAAATATGTCAATTTGCTTTCTTCTTGTCGACAGTTTGACAAGAAAATTGATTCCACTGCCCACTGTTAAGTAAGAGGCAACAACCAGTGGATAGCTAGCTTAGCATAAGCACTAAGAGTTGAGAAAACAGCTGTCACTACTCTCTCTGTAGATAACAAACTGAATCTACACCTTCCTAATTATTACATCAAAACAATATTTATCATGTTCATCTGTTTACACGTTTCATTATAACTGTCAGTCATATGTTTTATTATAGTTGTCAGTTATATGTTTCAGTATAGTTGTTTAATTATGGCCCTTTCCTTCCATCGATGCTGTTGGTCCCATTTGACAGAAACCACTTTATTCCCATGCTGGTACAAGCCATAACCCAGAGCAGAATACAGTATTCACCAGCCTTTTGGCCTATATAACTACCCCACTTTTTTATAATGGCTGCATGGTTGGGGAGAGATATGGGGGCTCCTGGTGAGTGTTGCAGGGGCTGGTGTTGGTGTGTCTCAGAGCCCCTGATGTTTATCTCTAGATATTCAGGAGTCTGATCACGGACTCTCCTGCTTCCATCACCACCTGCTTGCTGAAATCCAAATAATTACCTGCACGCTAATGTGGGTGGTGGTCCTTATCTGCAGCCAATCGCATTGAAGCATGAAGGAATCGCTGCCATTGCTCATGGCGTTGTTCATTTCTTCCAAGATGGAAAGGGGAATGGAGCTCATTAAGGAGATGAATTCATTTGGATGGGTTGCCTAAACTAACTTTTGGGCAACTGAGACAGTACATCACTATTAGTTTAAGTCCAGATCTGGTCATAGTCATACTGTATGATTAGTGATTGCCTTGTAATTGTGATTTAATTGTCCCTGTATAGTTTCTATAATTATTGTTATTTTTGTACACACAGTTTATCTGCATTAATTTCCATCCTTGTGCTGCACACCAGTGCAGTTCTGCCACTTGCTGCTGCATCTTTTAGTGCATTGAATGCCACAAAGAAAAAGAGAAAAACAAAATCTTTCATTGCAAACTGCACAGGCCTGACATGACAAGTGGACCAGTCACTGATCCCAGAGATGAACTAAGATGCTGATTGACAGAGACAAATGGGCTTGTTTTGTTGGAAAAAGTGTAGCATTCATCCGTCACTATATGCTTGTTGACAGAACAGAAGTAGTGGTGAGTAATGGTCTGTAAATCTCTCTTGCTGTCTGATTCATTTTGACTGGCAAGTCCCGATTTTAAGAGATCGTTTGATATATAGCAAGACAGTCAGGAAAAGGGTTTCTATGTCTTGTTTTAACCATGCAAGCTGCACGGCTTTATGGATGGGGATGCTGGTCTGTTCAGACCGAGATATCTTAGCAGCTGTTGGATGGTTTGCCACAAAATGTCCAGACATAAATGGTTTCAACAGGATGAATTTTGATGACTAAAGTTATCCCCTATGATGTTTAGATATGTGGTTCTAAGTAACATGTCTCAACAACTGTTGATTGGCCTAACCTCAGAACAAGTTGGAATAACTGTGGTTATGGCTGAACTATTTTTAGTGTCACCAGGAGGTCAAAATTTAAAGTTGTGTAAACTTTTGTTTTTGACCAAATATGGTAACACTTATACAATCAGTATTTTTACCAATCCAAATACTTAACTGGAAATATTTAACTGTTCCAACTGCTCCATACATGTTAGTACAATGAAAGAAAATGGATAATATAAGAAAAAAAAAAAAAAAAAGAAATTCACGTATTTTCATGTATTGCAGTTCTTACATGGTATAATATAGATATAGGACAAAATATATAGGACAAAACTGCTCCAGTACAACAAGGTAACAAAAGGAGCTTAGTGAAATCCCTTGAAACAGGTGGAGGCTCTGTGGAAGATCATATAAGATACAGTATGTGGGTGATTACAGTGGTAGGGCCTGCAGCAACGCAGTTTTGGAGTAGAAGGCTCGAAGAAAAGAGGTACAAATCATGTAATAATGAAGGGCTTGTCAGTCAACCCACTGCAGAAGGGATTTCACCTTCCAGCTTATTCTTTGTATTGAGTACAGTACAGATGTACATAACTTATGACACATTTAAGGTTGTGAATAGAAATGTTACCCGATTGATACAATTAAATAAAGTGCTGAATCATGGCCTCTTTTATAAACTGATAACCAAGATACTTGAAAAATTAATGACTAATAGCTTCAACTCCATTGTTTTTAGTATAATTAGCTAATGTAAGCATGCTAACATGCTAATATGATGATGATGACCATGCAAAATGCTATATTTGGTTAACATTAGCATTATCACTGTGTGCATTGCCATTCTAGTGTTAGCATTTGCATTTAGCGCAGCCTAACTGAACTGCTAGCAACTGTAGAAAGTTAGTCTAGTTATTCCACGTTTCAATGTAACCTGCCTTAACTGTTGCACTAATAATCACACAGTTAATGGATAATTTGATTATCTGTGAGGAAGTATTAATTCTCTGAGGGAATTATGTGTGTTTGGCTAGAAATAGTGACAGGAGGCTGGCGTAGTTCTAGCAGATCTGGTCCATCCTGCTCCTGATGTATCTCTCCACCTGTTAAAATCCTACTCCTCCCACTGCTCTTAATCCCAGCATGGCAGACACACAGCCGGGCAGGACTCCCAGGGTCTCAACAATGGCGACCCTTCCCCAAACACAGGGGAAACACTTGGGGATTACGATGCAAGTTTTTCAGAGTCAATCACCTAGAAAATAGAGCCTCTGAATGGATGCCCAGACCAATATATGGTCACTTAGGCACAGAGGGCTGACCAAAGAGCACAGTCAGGTGGAAGGAATACAGGCATGCTGGGAGTTGAGAATGTGAATTAAAACTCGCCCACGGATAAAAAATGTGGAGCAACTTTTCTCACGTTTCCAGATCTGCTCACAATAGCTGTCAAACTGACATGAGTCAGTGGTTGCTTAGATATGCAGGAGCAAAAAAAGGGGGCAGTGAGTGATTTGCTTATTATTCTAATTGTGCAGCAGCATAATTTTGGCACATTTTGATGTAGAAAATGATCAGATTTACTCCACACACACACACACGCATACGCACATGCAAGCGCACACACACACACACACACACACACACACACACTTCTTTTGCTGATGAGTCTACTTACGCAATTACTCACACAAAGTTTTATCCGCCATCATTATTCTCGCAGCTGTGAATTATTCATGAGATTGGAACCTCTTGAGCATGTGTCGCCTGCAAACTCAAAATCGCATTTTCGCATTTGTACACTCACTGCCAAGTCATGACACCGCACATATTGAGATGGATGGCAATTACTGTTCATCAGCGTTCTGCAGAATTTATACCAAAGATGATTGAGGCCACTGAGGACATGGGTGCTTAGAGCTCCCTCTATATATAAATATTATATTGAACTACATAGAATATTTAGTATGTGACTGCAGTGTGAGCAGTAAATTCTGGCCATGATTGAATGTTCGGTATCATCTGAGTAAATGTGGATTTCTATTAGAGATTAGCATTCTTCTGTTGTTGTTATCACTACTATACACTATTTAAACTGGGGAATGTGCTGCATGCTGACTCCCATACTTCACTGCAGCCCATTTGATAAACAATCCTGTGCATGGCAAAATCTGATTGCTTGAAGCAGTTTCATTCTAAACAGAGAGATCCTGAACATGGCAAGTTGGAGTTCCTCACTTTAATGCCCAGCCTTTAGACTGTAATGGATTCAATGCAATCTAGTCTTATTACAAGTTCCTAAAATACAAATCTGGTCAGTATCATGTTGTATGTAGCATGACTGTCTATATTCACAAAATTATTATAAACTAATTTAAGTTTTAGGAACTTATGGTGCATTTTCCAAAAATTGCCTCTTCTTAGCAATAATTATTATCAGAGATAACTGGGCATATTCACATGGATATTCTGTTGTTTTCACTGTGGTATTTCTTTTTTTCCTTCTTTGAAGAAGCTTTTTATGTATTTATTTAGCATTTCTATACAGTATATATCTAATTGGATATCTTATATGCTAAATATTTGTGTTATTAATCTGGTTATACATCTATGTTGCTCATCTTAAATATGGAGCCATGCATCGCTCAACAGTTAAATACAGCCAGTGTTTATGGCTGCAGTACAATACATTTTGCTGTCTTGAAATATGATCACAATCATTTACCATTAATCATAGACATCAGTCTACAAAATGTCCTTTATTTTGCTTCAAACACAATAAAGTTCATTAATAATTGCATATATTTATCCGTATGTTTTATGTGATTGCCCATGAATTGAGCTTTCACTCTACGATCCTGACTGTCCGTGACAGTTTCTTTTGGGAGGACTCAATGTGCCACAAAAAGGCTCTTGTGATTTCCTCAAATTTCCCACCTTACTATCCTAAGCCTGTTCTTTGTAGTTTTTCGTGGATCAAAGAGCGATTGTTATTCACACAGGCAGGTAAATCCACCTGCAGACAGAGGACAAGAACTCGCTGTTGTCTGAATTGCTTTATTCTAAAGTACAAATGTGTGGTAGGATTGCATTAGTTTCATTTGCAGATGTCAAAGTCGAGTTCAGCCACATCAATCAAATCAAATTACACACTGTATGTACATGTATAATGCATCATGCTACAGTATACCCTGTAAACACGCAGTATGTGCTTATGTTTTAGTCTCATTTATTAGTGCCTTAATTCATTAAATTGATTTTTTTTTTAAAAAAACACCATGTAAAGTGTACAGAAAAAGTCAATTAGAAACTAAAAAATCAAGTAAATACTGTTTATCTTCTAATGAACTAATCCAACATGTTTTAATTAAATTCCTGGCAAAATAATTTTCATTTAAACGAGATCTTATCAAAAACATTCACATACTTGGAGCCATAGCTGTAAACAGGAAGCAGAGATATGAAAAATCAAACTCATTGTAAGAGGTGAAAGTGTTTTGAACACTCTAATGACAGGGTATCACAGAATGGAAAGAGGCATAAATAAACTGTAGCGGCTAACCGCAATGTGCTATTACCTGAAAATTCACCTGCGTTTTTCTCAGTGGGAACCTGCTAACAAATAGGTGCTTTTTTTTCTCAGACGAAATCACACTTTGATGTTTTTCCCTGTTGTGTTCGGCTCTTGTTGCGGGTGGACAGCCCATCTTTATTCTATGCTAGCAGGGTAGCGGGGCTTCAGAGGCTTTTCGAACCACTATTTTCATGGTTTAAAGCTTTCATCTCATTTGTTGGTCAAGGAAGTGCCATGCTGCTGTGGAGTGGTGTGTTGTTTTGTTGTGAGGGGCAGCCTCAGCTTGCCTCCCTCATCGGGGGGTTAAAGCACCCTGCTTGCTATAGGAAACCAGGTTTGCCTTAATAAGACAAAGTCCAGGCATTGATTTGACAAAATAGTATTTGGGATTAGATGTTGCAGCACAAGCAAATCACAGCTGGGGTAAAAACAATTCTCCCATCGGGGGGCGGTCATCCCTTCAGGGACTACCTGCTGGCCTGAGAGGATCAAAGCCAGGTCTTGAAGGCAAGGGGGACAAATTTGTCAAATTTCAGGATGAGAAAACTAAATCCTCCCTTTGAGTGCCAAAAGAGGAAACGTGTGTTAGCTTATTAGCTTAATAGGCCTAAAGGGTAATTACAATAATTCCTCCCAGTGGCATTAGATAGGTTGGCGTTTGATATTTAAAACTATAAAATGATGATGAAAGTGCAAGAATATGTATAAGAAACTTTTATCATCAAAACAAATCTGAGAAAACTCATACCGCTGATGAAGATCATGAAATATAGTTGAAAGTACCAGTATAAAGCTGGTAAGTGCACCATGAGTTTAGGGCTTTTCTGTGTGAAAATGTTAGTTTAAAGGATACATTTTAACTTAAATAGCAGCTTTTGTTTAAATTCATTTTATTCTACTCCTTCTCTTAGGTATTGACAGTAAAAGCTCCTTAAAAGGTGACGAACTGAGGGCCGACCATTAAAACAAACACTTGTGGAAAAAATAAAAATAAAGCCACTACGATGTTAATCACTTGTCAAAGGGCTCATTATTATAGGAGAGGGACAGGCCTGACAAGAATCAGACAAAAGCAACACTTTAGTTTCAATGAGCCACTCTGCCGGTGCTGGGGTGACATCAGAGGTCCTCTAAGCTGTCCTTTGTATCCTTTCCTTGTACGCCTCATCTCTTCGGCCGTCCCCCTTGTTCTCACCAGCAGGTTGTTTTCTCGTCCTCTCATTAAGCCCTGATCCCAAAATGAGAAGTCCTCCAAACACGACATCTGACCGCACTGCGACCCTTGGGGAAAACACATGGGCATGTTTGTGCGACAGGGATGAAACCCTATCATCTAAATATTTGGCTTATATAATAATGAAAGTCTTGTCAAATCCAGAACATTTTGGAGGAAACCTGATTGCTATATAGATTATGTTTTCTGACAGCATTTCCTTTTACATTCCAGTAAGTGTTGCATTCTTCAATGGGAAGCGTGTGTGACAGGTAGATGGTGGATATACAAAGGGCAAAATCTCGACACGGCGAAAAACATAGTTTGTGTCCTATGGTTATATTTAGACTATTAAAACACTTTGGCTAAGTTTAGGGATTAGTTGCACATTGGGTTAAATATAGAAAAAGCATACAATGTTTTCCTGCATTTAACCAGACTGCAATATTAATCATGCCAGCTGTGGACACTTATGGTAAAGCTATTTAAATATGTTGTCAGTCTATGTTTTGCAGATGTTCCCGTATGAACCTTTTGAAACTTTGCGTGTATGTTAATAAGCTTTTTCTCACTATGCTGATTAAAAAAAAAGTTCCACTGACTTCAGTAAAATCATCATCAAATACATGGTTTATGGGCCAAATGTTCCATTATTTGCAGATGATACCGCTTCGTGTCAGTCAATACATTCACTTTCAAACCAGTATATACTGACTCTTAATGATCCATGAAACAGTTTTGGCCGCTCATGTAATTCAATTCAACAACAAACTGGCTAAACTGGAATCATGTTCCAGCTTAAATACAGATGTAACCTGTTTTGCTGTTGGCCCACAAAGCCCCGGTGCATAGCAGAGGTTTGTTTGAAAGGAAACACTGGTGAGTGTTAAAAGCCTCATGACTTAATCCTGCCTGATAAACGCTGAAGATTCTCACCAACCTCATACCAACGGTGATTATTCATTTGTGTCACTGTCACTTTTGTGAGCACTAAGACCTTTTGATTGTTTCACCATGCTAGGTTTACACCGACTGACACAGATTTACACACAACAAATGAAAAAAACTATGTACTGAGTCGTCTGAAGTCGACAACCCTGGATCGACTTCATAGACATTATGGTGAAATAAAAGTGCCTTTTATCTGACTGTGAACACTCTTATAGCTTCAAATAAGGTGGAGTACTTTCTCACACTCCTAAAGCTTCCCGAAGAGGATCTTAACCAAAATGTGAACGATGGCCATGATAAGCTGTGTTTTGCGATTCAGGGCGTCATGATCAGATAAATTCCCGAAGGCCTGTGAACTTAAGGTTGCAGTTCTTAGAATCTAAGGCCCGCATTGATGTTGGGACTCCAGTTGTACAATTATACAACATCTAAACTATGATAAAAGATCCCATTTATCTTGGGTTTTGTAGTTGCGAAGGAGTAAGATCTTCAAAAAGTTCCCTAAAGATCCACAGAGTCCCCCATTTGTAAATGTTTTTGAAAACTGTGCTTTGTTCACACCTGTGGTCAGAGCTTTATTTTGTATTTTTCCTTTATCTCAGTTTAATCTGCATGCAACCAGCATTTTGCAGTCTATAGTTTTGAATAGACTGCAGTGTGTATTGTTATCTGTTCCTCTGTCTCTGTACCTGACTGGCTGTGGATCCCCAGTGGCTTTGAACCATATCCAGGTGTCAGTCCATGTAGATGCATGTTGCTATGGTTTGGTGCCAACAGTACCAAATCTGAAGGAAACAAATCTTACTTTTCCTGTACAGGCCTCTATATAGTCCTGAAGTCAGCTTAAATACCACAAGTACTAATACATTATTCCATGTCTTGAAGTTATATGTGTGAACTTTTTCTACAGCATGACCCCCAACAGTCAACTTATCAGAGTGCAACAACAGTGGGCTGATGTTCCAAATTATAGATATCTTTAGTAAACTGGCAGATATAAACTAAATGTCTTCAATCTCATTAGAATTACCAGTGGGTTATTTGTTTAGTCAAATGAGGAAAGTGTGATATTTTGGATGCCAGCACACCTGCTTCCCTCCAACCTCCAACTGACTGAACGCTGAGTAAGGTCAGGAGAGGTAAAAATAAATCACATGAGATAACAAACAAAGCAAGTATTGTGATCTTTCTGTTCAACTGTAACAGATTTATCACGTCTCAGTGGTTCCCTCTCTGAGAAATGAACAGAGTTCACGTAAAACATTAAGTCACAGGTATGCTGGGGGCAAAGACAGCAGGGCAGGCTGGGTTGGTATTCAAATTCTGTGTAATAAGGTTTAAAGGAACTGCCTCATGTTGGAAATGCTGTAATGTGTTTTCTACTAGCAAAATATTTGATGAATGTTGTTGGGTTTCAAACAACAAAACAACAAAAAGTTATAAAATATACTGGAACAACGTATTTAATCTACACAAAACATCATGGACTCACTCTTGATGTTACCTCCAATTTCAGGAGTAACTCATATCTGATCTGTTTGCAAATGCCATTATCAGAGACAATGTTTAACAATTTCCAAGCTGTTATTATCTCTAACTGAAAGCCTAGAATATTTTCCCATAACACCCTGGCAGAGATGTTCAGCACTGATGTCTCTACCTGTGCTCTACATTCATCTGATAGCACACACACCTCCTCCTTTACGGTTCACCTCCCTGTTTCCTTGTTTGTCATTTTGTTCTCAACTGTGCAACAGTGAAACAGTTAACTATCTCAGATCTGTGGGAAGTCTCTGACCGTAACAGCAACACACTTTTAGCACGTAGGTCTTTTGCACAAATTTATGGTCGTGCATGAGGTTTCTTTCCTGTGCCACTGACTCACAATACTGCTTGAAATGTTAAATTGAACACCCATAGTGATGAATCAACAGAAAATGATCACCCAATTTTGCAGTTCTTGTCACTTGTATAGTGCATTCTAGTGTCTTTTAGCACACTGTTTTGGTTTTAAGGCTCACAAATGACTTGTTTTGGTCTGTACTCTCATTATCTGGTTTAATTAAAAAAAACAACTCAAAATTATTCGGTAAACATAGTGGAACAATTCAAGTGAAGGATTTGTTTGTCAGTAGTTGGTGGAGACCATAATTGAGCTACAAGGAGCGTGAGCATTCATTGGGTGACCCTAAATATGTTCCCCAATGAACAGTATAGTCATTCTGCTGGATGTGTAATCTAAGCAAATCTTCACCACTTTATAAAATGATAATATATCCCTTTTGCTTGCATGTTTAAATGACAGTTCCTCAATTAATACAGTCATAAGCCTAATTTCTTCTTTACTGCCATTTTTCTATGTTTCTGAAGAGCATCATCAGATTTAGTTTTCTGAAGATTTTTTACAGCCTCTTCATCTGATCCCAAAGACCCTCACAGGTGAAGGAAATCTTTTCAGCAAACAGAAATGAACCAGAATCCTTTGCCATTAGGGTGACAACAGATCCTCTCACTCGATACCCTGTAAACAATTCTTTGGAGGTCCTGTTGTTTGCTTATTTGTATATGAGAAAGAGTGGGAGTATCTCCCCCTCATTAGGATTTGTTTTCCAGCTCAATGATGCACCAACGTATGCCATTTCACCTGAAAAAATTAATGCAATCGCTCAGTCTAAAGGTTACACAAAACCTCATGATGGAACTCGACATCTACTAAGTTTATTTATCACGTATCTGTCATCTCTGACATATTCACTCAAGCCTCCGTGTAAGTACCAAGAAAAAGCTCTTTCCCACGTTTGGTCTATCATTAGTGCATACATTTCCTTGTTAATGTCTGTCAAGTGTCACATTTTTATGAAGAAAAAACACACACTCAGAAACCCGACACTTCAAATCCTCCACAGAAGGCTGTGCTCATCTGCCACTGAGTTATGCATTGTTGAACTGCAAAGCTCTCCTTGCAAGTGTATCATTGAATAAAGAAGCTTCATTGACAGGAAACAAATAGCGAGTGTAGCTGGAGTGAGCGCAGAACGATGGACACTCTTGTGTCAAGCTTAGCCTGTTTAGACAGTGAAGGTTGCATTCACTGGCACTGGACCAGAGCCTTTCAAGGTACTAATGCTCCATACCCACACACATACACATGCAGACACAATAATATTAGCACTTTTGTGCACGTAAATACACACAAAAATACGCACACAAGCCAGTATGTAAAAGCGACCTGCATTTCCTTATAGATGCACTATGTTGATGCAGATGTAATATGCATGGTTAAAAATGGTACACATGGGTGTGCACACAACCCACCCACCAACACACACACACACACACACACACACACACACATCCACACTTTGCTCATGAGCAAACTTGGCTGTCTTGGCCCTCCATTGTTCACTGGCACTGAAGCATTGCCAGGCTAAGTGAGGGGCCCTGATGGATACCTACCAGATTCAGACCACCAATAAAGGTGGGAGAGGAGGAGAAAGAGAGTAAATGGAGGACTAGTGAATAGGGGAGAAGAAGATGGCAGAAGATAGCAGAGTATAGAATCCAAGAGAGAGGCAAGGAATAGGAGGAAAATCTTTTGTCCCGTGTATTCAAATGCACAGGTGTGAGAATGAATGTAATATTCTTCTCCTCTGCATGGGTTGTAATATAGTATGCCAGTCATCTTCACAGACAACAAATGCTGCACTGTGTGATTTGTAGGTGCATCAGAGTTATTGGATGAATTTCTGTCATACCATATTTCTAAAAGAAGAGTAGACCAACATTATGAACTAGCAACTTTACAGTTTTTTCTCTCTCGCCCCTCATCTCATCACCAGACATGCCAGCCAGCTTTGCAATACCTGCCCAGCACTTCACATCATACAGAAAAAGCTTGTATCCATCAGGCTGACTTTTTGTAAAATTTAGGTGCTAAAGTACCAGTAATTTCCCTTGTGAGTTGGTGGAAACCAAAACAGAGCAAAAGGAAAGTGAGTATTGCTCTTGCATGTGTTCTGAAACATCACACCAAATTAAAGCTTATGTTATGCAGTGTCTTTTTGGGGGCACTCATAAGCAACTCCTTGCTTGCACCTTGCTGCAATTCTATGAGGTGATTATTTGTTATTGTTGTGTTTACAGCTTGTTGCAATTCCCCCAAGGTATTAAATATCAATTAATCCAGGTTTCAGAGCATGTCTACTGCATTTTAATGTTGTAGCTGCAGTGCTGTAACTATACAGACTACTGCATTCATATTTACTTCACTAGTTTGTGTAGTGTGAGCATTTCATTTATTGCAGTATGCTGTAATATCTGTATGTATTGTGTATTTTGCATGTAAAAACGCAATCACTGAAGTAACTAGAAGTTATAGATTTTCATATAACAAAAAGTACAATTCATCCCCTCCAGAATCTAGTTGTGTAGCATGAAGTTTGAACATGGTCAGCCAAATAAGTCCCCTACAATTCTAAGGGACGTTTTTCTTTAACTTTGGTGTTATGAGTGTTTTCTGAAGACTAAATGCCACCTTTTTGTCAAATGTGACAAAGATTTCTCTTTGGAGCCGATCTCAGCACTTACATTTTTCAATGTGAATTTTTGCACCTCAAAGCAAGCCACTAATCTGATCTCCAGAGAAAGATGTGTGAGAATATTTCCGTAGGATGCTGGCAAAGGCGTAACTTATGCTCCAGGCGTTGTAAACAGAGACACCAAGTCCAATAGCACAGCAACAGTCAGCATCCCCTGGCACAAAAATAAAAAGCAAAGGAAACGATCTTGAAAGCTGCTACTAAAAGCAAAGTTTCTCCGCTGAGACCACACACGTCAGATAGAGCACAAGTCAGTTTACTCTGTGTTGTTGTTTTTGTTCTCCACCACACACAACACAACAAAGTGTCAGTGACATAAAAGTCCAACAGTGGGGGAGAGCCTTGAATTCACATGAAGGGAAACTAAAACGACTGAATCTGTTGATCACAGCAGCGACCCAACCAACCTGATGCCCGTCATCGGTGGCCATTCGTTTGTCAGCAGTGAAGTGGAGGCTGCTGTGTGGCACTTAAATGACAAGGGTGTGAAGTGACAGATGAGAGAGTAAACACACAAAGGTCAAGATGCTTCACATGCTGAAAGAGAGGGAAATTTGTTGTAACTTGAGTGCCGTACGTTCAGAAACAATGCTGCAGTCTTGAAACTCAAGAAATGTTGCCACGTCAAAGCACTGTCAAAGCTTGTCTTTAGCATCTGTGATTCAGAGCTGGCAACAGTAACATGAGAGTTTGGCCCTGTGTGCATCAGGACACTTGCAGATGCAAGACAATAATCCGCGACAGTTTTATAGATTTTAATATGAAATATAAATGCTCAACATGTCTTTATAGGACACTATAAAAGAGAAGATATAAGTCCAGATGCCATGATTTACCGTTTAATGATGGGCTTCACTTCCCCTGCCCTACCTCCTCACCCCTTCCTTCCTCCCTCTCTCTCTGACAGGGGTTGTCAGGTTTTTTTTTAGATTTGGCAGTAGATTAGCAGCCACCTTGCTTCAGATAAGAAGCTGCACTGATAAAGCCCTGTCCTAGGAGGCACATGGCTGTGATTAAACGCCATATCTGACATGAGCAGATCTGTTAAGAACACAATTAAGACACTGTCTAGCCATATCAGCTCTAACTGCACTTGTCCCTGCTAATCCCTTCATTCTGTGTTCGGGCTGAGGTTGAAAAATTCTGACGAAAACACAGGTCATCCATGGAAACAGTGGAGCTGGACTAAATGATTCACGATGCAGAGATAACAGTTGTGTATACTAGTTGTTCCCTAAATGAGATTGTGATCAAATGGCAGAATGACACAAACTAGTTGAGTGATGACCTTATCTCAAGGTGAAACTGATCTGCCTTGAGGGCACTTTAAACAAACCAGGTCTTGTAGTAATCCTGTGATCCAGAGACAAACAGAAGAGGCAGTAAATGAGTAAATATAAACACTACCACTTTTATCCATAATCCAATTTATAGAGGCTTTTCCAAAACAGCTATTTTGGTCTGGTTTTACTCCTCTGGGTAATTAGAAATAAGACTGAAACAGAGCTCAATACATAGTGACACACATATTTACACAGGCTTTTCAACACCATGCTGCTTCCTTCCAGCCACCCCTCCTGCAAGAAAATGTTCAACTGGTCCACATAAACCGCCTAAGTGGTCTGTGTGAAAAGCCAGGTGAGAGCAGCTTAATGTGCCTGGATAAACTTGCCAGCCACAAATCCAAACCTCAAATTCCACTTCACAGTGGATGAAATGATAATCGCTACATGTGCGTCGGCATTGCTGGCATTTATTCCTGTTTTTAGCAAGCGCATTTCTTTGTTGATGGATGCATTTCAGATTATCTTCATGTCCTGCACAGCTGGAGTGAGCCTGTACCAACCCCTATCTATTCAGGCCCATAACTTGTGGAACATCTTTCTGCAAATAGCAGACTGGCTTCTCAAAACCTCTTTCTGTACCAGTCATTATCAGGATGCTTTTGTTACGATGAATGTCTGTGCAATCATACAAACCAATTTTGTGCTTTTTTTTTGCATTAGCTCTTTGCGTATGCATTTGCATGTATTGCAGTGGGGCAGGTGGGCAGGTATGCTGCTGATAAGATCCATCACTTAAGGAATGATGGAGAAGAGGAGATGACAAAAAACTATGTTGTTTGTAAATTTTGCTTTCAAAATCAGTAATCTTCTTTTATCAGCAGGTCAAGGCACCTACCAGTCTGTATGTGTGGTAAATAGTAATATTAATCATTAATAATAGCTATGTCTGCATCAAATCATTGTTTATTATACCACAAGCAATTTCTCTGGCCCTTTACTGTAGCAGCTTCCTTGGAGATGCCCTTCAGGGATTCATTATCTCTGTAAAACACCACAAGGGGTTTGAGTGCTTCCATCCACTGCCTCTTTAACCCGCATCCATTATTCAGAGATAGTCTAGTGGAGTCAGAACTGTGGGGGAGACCAAGAGAAGCCACTGATGTCTCACTCTTACATCTACAGATGATTAGGAGATGCCTAATAGTTGAGAATATTATTATTAACATTTTACTTCCCATTTTAGTGTCTTTTTGCACGTGACTCAGACTCAGAGGCAGATACGGTATGAAAATGTCGAGGGGGACAGGGTGCTTGTGTGCAAATGCAGGGCTAGCAGTGTTTAAGTTACCCTTGGTGACTGCCATAGTGTTTGTCACATTATGCTCAAGATGTTTTCCATGTCATAACAGTAAGGCAATCTGCTGCGTGTAACTGGATCCTGTTAGAATGGAGAGAACTGAAAGAAACATGTGACAAGGTGTGATTAGTTATCCACCAATCTCACTTGGTGTTTGTTGACAGATGGGTCTTTTGTCAAGGTAATTTGTCCAACAGAATAACCAGGTAGATAATTACCTGTTGCTTTTGTGACTATTAGGGCCATTGTTGTGTTAAAAACACCCTAATGGTGAATATTCATTTCTCAGTAGGGCAACCAAAGGGCTCATTGTATCCAGCTGACCTGAGGCAACGTGTTTTTCTTTCTGTTTTCAAAAACACCTAATTCAACAAGGTCCGCCCTTTTGATGCATATTGAACATATTAAATCTTAAAGCAACAAATGCATTAGTGTGATTTTGAATTTTGTAATATCATGCAGATTGCAAAATGTTCAACAGTGAAATTAAAGATCTTACAAAGTTTGGTCTTAACAGGCCTCCCTAAAATACTGCTGCATATAGGCTCAGTTGCACCAGATTAGACCACTGTTTGCACCATCCGGGATGCAAATAAACATGATAGGGTATTAAGAGGCTGGAGCGGAAAGGGGCGTGACGAGGGTGTTGTATTTCATGTCAAACCACCTGGAGAGGAGACACTTAAGGCGTTGTAGGTGCCAGCAGCAGTAGAGAGTCGCCAGTCACTTACAGAAGGCCACAGCACTTGTGTAACCACGTTGGACGGTCTGACTTAGTATTTGCATCCCCCCCAGGAAATGGACAGCAGGATCAGACCGCTCGGCCTCGCAGGGCACACGGCCCACCCGCTCGGTGGTTTGCAGGTGCCCCCTTCTCTCCTGCGCCCTCCGCCTCTCTTCCTCCGGGCTTGTAACCCCGCGCTGGAGAGGGGATACCCACGCACCCCGAAGTGCGCCAGATGCAGGAACCACGGCGTGGTTTCCGCGCTGAAAGGCCACAAGCGCTTCTGCCGCTGGAGAGACTGCGTGTGCGCTAAGTGCACCCTGATTGCGGAGAGGCAGCGGGTGATGGCCGCGCAGGTTGCGCTGAGGCGGCAGCAGGCTCAGGAGGAGAGCGAGGCCCGGGAGCTCCGGCTCCTGTATCCCGGCACTGGAATCGGTGGGGAAACGGGGAACCCACAGGTGTCACCCGTTAGCCCCGGGGTGCCAGCACCTACCAGCAGCACTCAGTCAGCTCCCGGTTTTGATGTTTATGGAGCAGAAAACCAAAAAGATGGTAAGTGAAAAATGAAAAAGTGTAAATTCAGAGAAATGTGTTTCCTCATTAAAGTGCTTGGTTTTAATACTCGTTTGAACTGACAGTCAACTGTAGTTTTACTGGGTTCATGGTTACCGATGCACAAAATATGACAGAATATATACTTCACTTTTTAAGACTGAATTGTTTCAATCATTTTGTACCCATTACATTCAGACGGACCCGGACTGGAATGATTTTAACCCCCCGTTCTTCTCTTTTCGATATTTCAGATGACAAAATGAGCAAGTACAACTTTTATAACGGATTCATGGGTCGACCCCTCTTTTCGCCCCACACCGTACGGCTGCCCTCTCCAAATGACAAGAAGGATCTGTCTCCAACCAACAACACCGCCTCATCCAGCGCAAGTCCATCCCCAGTGTTAGATAACTCCGAGAGTCCCCAGAGGTTGGCGTCCTCGTCGGATGCGGAGTCAGGCAGCGAGTCAGAGAAACCCAAAGACCCCCCGAGCCTGGACCGGGACCCCACAGATATCATGGCCAAGATATTCCCCCACCAGAAACGGGACACTCTGGAGTCCATGGTGAGAACGTGCAAAGGCGACATTGTCAGATCAATTGAACTGGTGTTGAGCTCCAAAGAGAACAAAACTGACTCTGACAGCTTGTCTCTGTCTAACCACCCAAACGCTCTCAGGCCTTCTGTTGGATTGCCTGGAGCGCTGGGTGCTCTGGGGAACAAGTCTGCCTTCTCCCCGCTCCACATGCCACCGACGCCCGCCGGGGGAGATAGTCTGTACGGGCTCAGCCCTCGTCTCGGTGTCAACCCCCTGCGGCTGGCTTATTCCTCTGCAAACGGTGGCATGGCAAGTTTTATGTCTCCATACATGACATCCGGACTGATGCCAGTGTTTCCACTGCATCCCCCCCTGGACTCCTACTCCTTCCCGGGCATGATTCGAGACCTTTCTTACCTGCAAAGCAAGGAGACACTATGCAGTACGGGTCTTTACACACGTCTTAACAGTGAAAAATGACAAAGTGTATAGTTGACAAATGTTATTCTTTAGTTAATTATATTGCAAATTGGTTTAAGAATGTCCTTCAAATCGCCTTCAAAGTGCCTCAAACCCAGCGAAAGTGAGAATTGAAGTCACTGCATCCTGACATTTTCCCTTAAAACTTGGTTGTTTTATAGTGTGTATGTTGTAAAGATTGTTTATTATTAATAAAGCTATCAAATGAGTCTTGTTTTTGTATCTATCTATCTATCTATCTATCTATCTATCTATCTATCTATCTATCTAGTGATGGATTTTCCAAATTTTCCAGCCACCTTTATATTCATCATATTCATTCATATGCATCTGCTATGTGATGTCACAAATGAAAATAAAACGTTAAAACGTCGCATTATTGAATGTTACAATCTATCTACAATTTCAGTGTTACATTTAACTGTAAAAAACAACCCTTTAATATAATCCTGTGGGATAAGTCACAAAATGTGACCCTTTTCTATGAAGTCAGTCCCATCGATATTACTTTCCTCTCTAGCTTTGTGCAGCTTGGTGCGTGTGAGCAAATGTCCTAAACCGGCTCTGCATAGTGTATATTTAGCACATGTTGCTCGAAGATGCACTTATTAAAAGAAACACGTAAATATGCTTGCAATCTGCTTGTCTTAAATACAGTTTGAACAAGTGTACTTATCTCTCCCACGTGTACAGGCGTTCTCACTCGTGATTGGTTAAAGCCACTACACATGGCTCTGACAAAAACCAATGGAACGCTTCAGAGGCGCCACGAGACCGCATGTTTCAGGAAGTCAGGACATGGCCAGTTTTGAATGTTGAATGTGTATCATGAGTTTGAAAAACCTTTGAGCGGGTTTTTGTGAAGCACTGAGGAGGGAGTTCACAATGCTGCTATCTGACATGCATTTCCACGTAGTTATCGCCGCTGTCTTTTGGTGTGGCTTTGTAGACTCGCGGAAAATAAGAGGAATATCTTCGTCCTGTAAGTTGTGTGTCCCCTTCTAGCTAGCTTAAGGCTAAGTAGCTACCTTCAGTTTTATAGATAACACTACGTGGTGTAACGTTTTGTCACTTAAACAACTTGTCCGCTTCAACTCAGACTACATGTTGCAAGTTTTTATAAGGGTGTCATCTCTGCATGTAGTTTGTAACAATTGTGCACTGCATCTAAAGTTCATTCATTGTGGTAGCACCACTGCCAGACTTAGTGTATTTTTAACAGATTCAGGAGCATTTGCAGAGAGACTCTGGACCCAAGCACTGAGAGTTTAGCCTTAGTAAACGTTACCGACATCTGCTCCTTTTGTGTGGTTGCATCTCTGGCTGCAGTTCAAGGTCATCAACCTGCACCAGTGTCTAATTTTTTTTATTCTTTAACAGACAAGCGGTTCTACAGGGAGAAGAAGTCCTTTTTGTGCATTGATGGGTCGAAAATCATCCCCTTTGAGCAGGTGAATGATGACTACTGCGATTGTGAAGACGGCTCTGATGAACCAGGTAAAAAGTTGAGCTGTGGGCGAGTGGGTGTCTGTTTACCAGTGTTGGCAAACTGTGAGTCACCACTGTGACCTGTGCACTGACAGTAATGACTGCATGCTGAACTTCTGAAAGTAATATTTGACTTGACCTGATGTCGTACTGCTGTTTTTTTTTTTTTTTTTGGGCAAATGGAATTTATTTATTATCTGTGTTTATGAGCGTGTGAATACTTTGGTTAGATTCACAGCACACATCCAAGTTTGTCCTTTGTGGTGCAGGTATTTCATGATACAGCTCACTAAGACTTTCTAAACTTGTTACTTGGTTTCACTGATGTGAAGATAAGTGATGGGCTGCACTACATTTTAAATATACTCTCTCTGAGACATCTTAAAAAAGACCATAATGTCATTCAGACTCCATTATAGTTATAACCTGTATCTATTCAGGCATCTGCCCTGTCCTTATGAGGCTATGAATTACTATATTAGATTACTTTTCTGTGGGTATCTTGTAATCATGTGGTGCCTTGGCTGGTAATATTATACATCCACACCAAGATCTCTAAGTGTTTGATATATTGATCTAGACACTGGCCGCTGATGTGGCCAGCTGTGAAAACAGAACAATATAGGAGTATATCTAGTTTCTGTGTAGTACTTTAGACCTTATTTGCATGAGGAGTTCATTATAGGGACACACTGATTTAACTTTACCTGGGCTTTAGATGATACCAGTTGAATACCATATTTCATTTCTAAGCTGTATGCCTCACTGTGTGGCGGAAGAGACTGAGATCATTGTTTTATGCATAAGATAACATCAAGCATGACTTTAAACTGCTTTCCTGTGGTTGTTAAAAAATAAAAATATGTCAGTATCTGAAGTTTACTTCAAATAGTTGTTATTTAGCATTAGAACAATAAAAATTACATCTCTCAGGCTCAGTCTTGCTTGAGGTGTGATCCAGGGCGTGGATTTGGCATATTTTGTTCATTGTTTTGACTAGTATAGTGGTATTTCTGCAGAAATTGTAATAGACCGTAATAACAGTGATGCTATTATTTTAAGTTCCAGTGAAGATGTAAGTGCATGCCTTTGAGTTGCGTAATGGCGCCCACGAACTAGTGTTGGGTGCTGTAGGAGTGTGCGGTATAATGTCTGAATATTACTATGTTGTCAAAAAACAAAAGGAAAAAGAACAGGCCACTTAGACGCCCCCGGCTGTATTATGCTGTATTTTGATGTAGTATGTGCTCAGTCAAGCTATTTGAGGCAGTATCTGACCCATATCCAGTATCAGTGTTAGAGCAGCCCACCCCTGCCTCATTAACACTTGAAAAGTTGCACAGTTCAGTAAACTGCACCTCAAAGTTTTAAAAGGATACTTATGTATTACTTATACATTCACAGGTAGAGGGTGGCTCACTTCCACAACAAGAAGCTTTTTCTCTTCTAAGGGCTGGTTCAAACATCTTCACTGAACAAGTGATGGAGGCACACTCATTTTCAACTCTTAAACCCAAGTTGTTTTGTTAAAAAGAAAAATCTCAAAGAAATCATAAACAGTTACAAAAACAATACAGAACTCCATCATAACCTGTGCTAGTGCTTGTTAAAAATGCTGAAAGGGGACATGTGTTACTCATGTCAGCCCCTGTGCATAAATAGTTTTATAAATAGTTTTGATGAGATTCATTTGTTTCTGAAAGCCAGCTTATTATGCGGAGCTGACCTCTGCTCCTGCTCCCATGTAGGCACTTCAGCCTGTCCTCGTGGCAGATTCTACTGCACCAATCTGGGTTTCCGCCCACACTACATCCCATCATCGCGAGTCAACGATGGCATCTGTGGTAAGGATTTTTATGTTGCATTCTATTGGATGAATTAATACTCTCCTGAGAGCTGACTTTAACAAACTTAGCATCTTTTGAAGTGAGACAACATATCAACAATATTTTCTGCTTCAGCGGTTTTCAAGGACAACAAGGGCAGCGCTGCAAGTGCTGAAGGTGGAGAGCAGATTTATTCTTGCTGTGAACGAATTATGTTATTTTTTCAAAATAGCAGGTGGAAAAGTTTAATGGCAGATTCACTCTAATATCCTCTGACCTAACTTCATAGGTAGTTGTGATGCTTTAATAGCAATAGTTTACATCCCTTTGTTGTTGGATAAGAAGTTGTTCCGTTTGCTTTTTCCCCTGTTGTTTATTTTGCAAACATGGACAGGAATTCATATTTTACACGATGTCAAGAAGCTGACATGTTGGTGTACGAACTGTCACTCCTTTTGTAGTACAAACAAACAGATGAAGTAGACACAGCAAACAAAACCTGCCTCTCCAACATACACATGCCGGTGTGCACACACTCACTCTCACCACGCAGTTTTCCTTGAAAAACATCCTGTCCCCTTCCTCAAGGCCTTTCCACATTCTTTCTTGTAAAATCTGCCACACTCTCTGCCTAATCAGGTAGTTTTTCAGCCCCTCTTCCTCATCCCCGTTTGTTCTCCTGTAGTTCTCCACTTTGGATAAAATCAATACATTCCATCGTCGACATTTCCTCTCTGTTACCAGCGCTTTCAGCGGCGTTAGACAGCGTGCAACCATCTCGGGTGAAAAATTGAAGAAATGAATGAAAGAACAGCAGTGGAATATTTCTCAAAGCTTCCTTCCCCCTTTCCTCCCTCCTTTTATTCTACTCCCACCTGTCTTCTCATACCTTTCCTGCCTTGAATGGAGCCACTTAATAGCTAACTCGTCGCTGCTTCTCCCCTTCGACTGGTTGTTGAGAGATTTTCATTGGCTTCTCTCTCTGGGCTCCAAAGCCCTCGTCCCACCGGTCACCAATAGGTTTCTGGGTAATTGAGAAATGTCACACTGTGCCTACTCTCTTGGGCGAAACATCTGAGCAGAAGCCATGTCTGAGCACTTACGAAACACCATGCAGCTGATCTTATAAGTGGTTGATCTCAGGAGACCCTCTCTGAAACAGAGGGAGAGAGATATCATGCAGACACAAATGTCTGATCTTCATGGAGGAAGAGAAGTGACAGGCTAAAGCAACAGCATCCGCTAAGACAATATACGGTGTTAGTTCATTTCTGTAAGCCTGCTAAATGTGACATTTACTTGATGTTATTCATCAATGCTTTAACCACTCTAAGGTCTCTACTTTAAATATAAGGATGTAGCAGGCAGCTGGTTAGCTTAGCATAGCAAGATGCTGGAAATAGCATGTAACATGCTAACTTTAGAGGTGCTGGTGGGCAGATTTGGTCACTGTTGGCAGGTGTTCCCTGTTTCCAATCTTCCAGCTAAATGAAGCTAAGGAGCAGTCGGTGGTTGTGTCATATTTGCAGTTCTGATATGAGAATAGTGAAAATCTTCTCATCTGAGTGAGTATGCACAATTTCATATTTGTTTAAAATCCGGTGTCTGGCGTGACACTCCTGCACTGGTCCACTGGAAGTGAAGCTTTTCACGTCAACCTGCAATGATTGGCTCACCAGTGCTTAAGGGGAGAGTAACCATAGCAATGTAGCAAGCTGTTATCATAAGCATGTTGACAGTGTTCTTGTGATTACTCTCAAAGCCAGTAGAGGGAGACAAAAGGTCCACACTTGAGCTTTATAATGACTGTTTCTTAACTCATCATTTGATCTACAAATTGTTAGGAAATGCAGGTAAAATCTCTGTTATGATTTCTACAAGCTGACAGTTACACTGTCCCTTTTAAAGGGCAGTAAGTGAGTGATACTATTCTCAAAAGTACCTGAAAATAAATCATTTATTGTTGCTGATAATGTGTTTTTTTTTTCTGAATGTTGTTTTTAACTTCAGTCTGTGTCCATTTCTGCTGCCAAATGATGTATTGATCACATCCTGTGGACTGGAGCCATATTGCTCACCTCTCCTCGCTGCTAATGTTGAATGCTCTTCTGTTCTCTTGTATGTGCTTTGGATTGGTTTCTCCTGTGCCTCGTGCCAGATTGCTGCGATGCTTCGGATGAATACAACAGCCACGCTCACTGCCAGAACACTTGCTGGTCAGTTGAATCAAAACTGAGATTCAATATTTATAAAATAACACATGCAGATTTTGACTGAAAATATGGCATTAGAGGCCCACACACAGATAAAGAAATAATAATCCAGCCAGTCCATTTTATTGAGGAGTTTGATTAAAAATACAGATCTTGACAACTATTTGCTAACTAGCTGTCTTTTAACATAAAACTGTTGTTATTGCACCGCTGGTGTAGACTGTTTACTTGCTGCACTCGTGATAGTGAGACATTCACTGTGCCACCAGGGGGCATGGTGTCACTATGATTTAACAACTTGCTGTAGTTCAGACCATCTCCTGTAATGTCCATGCATCATAATATTGTTTTGAACATTTCATCCATGATAAAGACAGATCTGTCTCACCACTTCATTACACTGTAAATCGTACTCTCAATAACCCCGTCCAGAGGTGTTTTTGATGCAGAAAATGTACCTTCTGCAGGTTACAAATTACATCCTGCACAGATGGTAGAAATAAATAAATAGAAATATTTATAATGCAGGCTCCTGCCAGCTCATATTTATCATCATCTCTGAGTTGCACTGCATAGATTGACCATACTATGATGCTGAAATGCCGCCCGCTGTGTAAATGTAACTTCTAATACAGTAACCCACTTCTTTTGTTGACAGTCCTCTGTTATTTCATTCCCTGCCATTCGCCCTAAAACCACATACAAGCAGAGTATATCTCATTATGTTTTCACAAGGTCCACACTCATATTGTGTTTGCCAGACTTCAAAAACAATTTAGTTCAGCCACAGAGCATCAGCCCCCATCTTATTTACTCTTCTATTTTCCCATTTGGATTCCTGCTGCATTGTGGGCCCTTAAAAATTGGATCGCACCATCTCAGTGACCATAGCAGGGGTGGCCGATGTTTTCTCGGTAATGATGGGACTGTGCATCCTGTGTCTCGCTTTCCTCCAGGAATCTGGGACAGAGAGAGAGAGCGTACGTGGAGGGCCAGATGAGGACCTTGGACGAGGGTTTGCAACTCAAGCAGCAACTGATTGAGGAAGGAGTGCTGCTCTGGAGGGAGAAACAGGTACACTGTATTCTGCTGATATAACTACTACTGTATGGCACGTAGTGGTAACAGCAGAGAGTCATCAGGGTTTTCCCTCAGAAGCTTTATTGTGTTCCTGTTGTGAGAAAACCAGTGACTTTCACTTGTGTTTGTTTCTCTCTGCTTTTTAAACTTTAGTTTGACCTGAGCAAAATATACACCAGCTTCATTAAGTGGTCTATATATAGCCTAAGGTGGCCTATATCCCAAGATCTGTAGGACACAGGTGCCCTTACATTGCTGGGTAAGAAAAACACCCTAAATGAAGGGTATTAACACACAAGGTACCTCTTTACCATGGCAACAAAAAAAAACAAGTTACAACTGACTTTCCCCCAAACAAGTGGTTAGATTAATATTGCCGTCAATCATGTGAGTGATTGTTCTGCACTGCAGAACAAAACACTCATGGATTGTTACTCAGGGCACGCTCTGAGTATTTCCAGGTGTATAATAATGAATCAGATGTGAACGGCAACTTGGCCTTTTGTACAGTGAAGCAATGATTGTAAAACCCCCTATATGTAGAATAATGTAGGATAATTTCCACCTATTATTTTTTCCACAATCGAGAAACGATACAGCTAAACAAACCTAAATATTCATCATATGTTGACTCTATGAGTAATGTGCTAAAGTAAACTGACCCTAGATCTGCCACGAATGATCTAATCACATCTCTGCTGAGATCTTGTGAGAGAGCCGCAGCCGCTGTTACTGACCTCTTTCAGCCTTCCCCAGCTCTTTGTGACTGTATTGTTTATGTTAAACGTTTTGGTTTGTTGCGTTAATCCCCAGGTTTAGTTTTATGTGGTTACTCTTACCAAAATTCCTCACCTTCCATACTTGAATGCAAAGGGAGTCCTGTAGCGTCATGGTAAACACTGGCCCATGGTAAACCCCTGAATGTGTTCTGAACTCAGATTCATGTGTGATGGGAACTCATTTCACGCTGCACTGCATTCAGTGCGTTCACTTTGTCCTGAAATGCAGTTCTGGAATATTTGGCTGCGAAGTCGTAGCAGCATCCTGGGTTGTCTCTGGGCAGTGGACTGTGTTACATGCAGGATTTCTTCCTTTGTTTGTTTTTTGTTACCTCTGTCAACTTCCAAATTATGGAAGAAAGCCCCTAAAAGGATCAACATGCCTCTACCTTGTAGCTACATTGTCAGATATTTTTCTGTCATTATTATTAGTCTCAATAGATTTAATTAACTTTTCACCCTGGCTACTTGTGGTGCCACTAAGCAACTGTTGTGTTATTTATTACCTGGCTCCCTATCTAACACACTTGATCGATAGGGATGTTGAGGTTAATTTGCTTTTATATGTGTTGCGCTCTGAGAATTCCTGCTCTAAATGAGCAGCTTGTGCTCTGTGATATTGTTTTGACCATACATGTTCATGGCATCTGCTGCTACAGTTGTCTGCTGTGCAGTTTCCAGCACCAGCCTCAGCCCGCTGTGCAGTTACTTTTTACCATTTCAGCTACGCCTGCCGTTATTACATAATCGCCTGATTTCAATTGTTTGCATAATCTTTAGAAATTGTTTCCATTCACCTGCTTAAAGTCAACTGGATAGACAGAAGAGTCATATTTCCATCAGCATTTTCTTTCATTGAATTTTGACTAGAGCTCTTTTAATGTCATCTTGTTGCACTGCCTTCTTCAGCGATGGTTTAGTGGGACCTGAGTGAAGGATTAATGCCATCAAAATAGGTGATTTCTTTGTAAGTTAACTTAAAGTGTTTGTGACATTTGGATTACAAATTGGCCAAAGTTATAAACATTGCAATAAATAGCAATGAATTATCAACTGGTTGAGGCAGATCAGCTGCCTACCTGAGCACATGTTCCAACTTAAGGAAAGAAATCAAGGGCCATTGTTTTTAGCTTTGTAGTGGCTTAAAATTAATTGAAAAACAAGTAGTAATTAAGTAACCTAGTAAGTAATTGGAACTGTTCCTATAACAAGTAGCTTATTAACCTAAAATTTCATGATTGTGACAGCCTTGAAGGCAGCAAGAGATGTTCGTGGTTTTCTAGCATTTCCCGCCACTAACAGAGTGTCAGGTTTGTGTTTTTATGCTCTTTACATATTCTCCCATTTTAGCATAAAAGACATTATATTCAAAAAATGTGTCATGTCTTCTGTCTAAGCAGTTCTAGTCATCTGTAACCCGTAAACATCATCCTATCCTTCTCTTGCCATAAAATTTGCTTTTAGCTGTGTCTCTTAAGGGCTTCAGCTTAACTATGCTTCATTTGCAGTCACTCCAAAGCAGTAAGGACTAAATGCTTCGGGTTTAGTTGGGACAAGTAAACAAGTACCTGCGTCATCAAGACGATTTTGAATCAACATGCTTCTTTACAGGGCTTCAAGACAGGCAGAAACTACTTCAGCTTTTCCTCTGCTCTCCATTTGCACATTTAGTTCAACAAGCACTAGGCCAAATTAGAAACCGGAGCCCTGGAGTTCGGTGCAAATTCAATTTGGGAGCTGAGGATCTCTTTAGATGTTTGTAAGTTATATTTACTGGTTCAGCGCTCTCATTACTTAATGCATTATCTTCATTTAGGAAGTTCAAGTTGCCCTCCTTCCACTGTTTGATGGTCAGGTCTTGCTCATGTTCTCCTTGTTGCTCGTATGAGGTTTTTTTCATGCATTATTAATAGAAAACTGTAAGACCAGGGTATTGTTCAGCATGTAGTTATGGTCATTATATATTTGGGATTCTCAAGGACTCATTGGAGGACAAAAAGTGTTTCTGCAGTGCATTTAACAGTTCTGTAACTTCCTCAGGGTTGCCTTCAGTGGCTGTGTTATTTTGTGTGTTGATTACACAAGAAATTACTTTACTTCAAGGTATTTTCAAGCACTTTACAGAACCCGTTTGTGTAAAAAAACAAACAAAATGCATTTCAAGAATGTCAGTCTTGTTTAAAATATGTGTTGCTTGTAATGGAAGCCACAGTTTAAAAAGATACCACTTATTTGAAAACTGATTTTAACTGAAGGCCACTTTTTGTCACACATTTGCCAGCTGATGGTCTCTGAGTGTGTACCCTGCACTCTTCTTTTCTGTTCTCTTCGCTTTATTTTTTTTCTCCATGTTCTTTTCTGTGGCGGCTGATTGGCAGATCGAGGCTGAAGTGTCACCCGGCCCTCCTAGCTCAGCCGCACATTGTGATCCTCTTCCTCTCAGTGTGTCTCTGTTGATATGGCAGGGTTACCTCGGGGGCCTCGTCTCAGAAACCTTACACAGTGACTGAAAAGCCAACTCCTCTTGCTGTCCAAGGGTTAAAAAGATCCTGGAAGAGGATGCTGGAAAACTTTTTAATCAAATTAGAAGCTGTTACACAATGAAAGCTGAGTGGAGCATCTTTCCAACCAGCAGTAAGATTAATGCTACTGTTAACTGAATACAAATTGGTATTCAATAAAATCCTCTTTCAGGAGGTTTCTGTTGATCTTTTTGTTAACTATCTCACTGGACATGGATGTTTTTAAATGCACAGAACTCTACACAGCATTTTCCTGGTCTTCAGTCCTTTTAAGATAACTTTTTCTGTCCCTAGCATAGCTTCATTTGAATTTTGTCTGGATTTCAGAGGAACCAACGGTGCTTTTTTGTACAGCCTTCCAAAAAATAACTCAGCAGAGAGAAATCTGAAACACTGTCAGCTGAATCAGCACTCCTTGATCTGCTAAAACAAACAAAAAAAAGATCATTTTCTCACATACGCATTGCAAAATTGCTTGTTTTTTCCAGATTAATTTGTGAATCTTTGTAGAATCAGGCTTTTCAGTGCAAAAGTTCTTGTGGAAACACATTACAAATACATGGTACATTAGTTTCTGGTATTTTTGATTTAAACAACATTTTAACACTCTGGAGGAATCTTTTTATGTGGGTGTTATTAACAAGTAAGTATGTTTTCGTGCACTCAAAATGGAGCCCATAAATCACTGCAGCAAACTGAAGGTGTCTAAGCAAGCAGCATGGCCTAGAAAGGTAGTCATCCCTATCCGAACCAAGCAGAATCCATCACTGCATTATGAGATTCTCCGAAGGGAGATTGAAAAGCAGTATTGACGCACGCATGCACACGTATACACACAAACAAGGTGCTTCTGCTCTTTCATATTAATTGGTCCATTACAGAGAGTGATGATGGGTTATGCTTGGTTGTCAAAAGCTGTCATTTTGGGTGTGACAGCAACACCTCCTGATGCAAGTGATTTAAATAGACCATTGTGCAGACCTGATTGCTGTAGGACAAGTTTTTTACATGGCTGCTTGTGATCTGATGGTAAATGTATTGATGCATAAATAGAAAGTAAGAGAAGGAAAAGCAAACTAAAACTTACACATCAGGTAACGTCACTGCAGGCACAACTTTCTCAAAATGCTTTTGAGGCTGTAAGTCAGTTATCATCTCATCAGTGGTTGTGTTCTTTCACCCTAACTGTTAATGTCACAGTCCTCTAGGTGCTCTGAGTTAAATGCTAACATTAGCACACATGCGCATGTTTTCCAGGTACATGTCTACCATGTAAACATAAGAGTTTAGAGTGGTAGCAAACTAACACTAGCTAGTTAGCACTAAACACAAAGTAGAGCTGAGGCTGATGGAAATGTGTATAATCTTATAAAGGGAAGTGTTTTGCTCTGATGGTGGTGCTTGATGAGGGGAGCGTGTATGTCTGTACCTAATTTTGTTACAGAAAGACCAACTGACAGCCACAGTGCTAATGTGGCTAAAACACTTCAAAATGGTTTACCTTTTCAAACTGGCTGAACATACAATGCAAGCATTATTGTCTTATGTAGCAATGCAGCTAATATCACCAAAGTTACCACCAAAAACAGGACCCCTGATATGCTGACATTCAAACAGTGCCTGGTGTTCAGTTAGTGTCTTTTTATGTAAATATGCCGTGGATGATATTGCAGTTTACAAAAAAATGAAACTGAGTGTTTAATTATTTTGGCTTCTGGACATTTTTCATTCTTTGGGACTATATTTTAAAATCGCTCAGTTCAGAAGTTAAAATTGTGCTCTCTGTGAAAATGTGTGCCACAAATGACGGATAAAAATATCATTATGGGATTGGGCCACTTGCTTCAGACTGGCTAACTAACCATAAATGGTAACTCGAATGCCATGGGCATGTCCATCAGCTGACATTTTAAATGTTTCCCCTGTTATGCTAATCGTGAATGCTGTATTTGTCTCTACATTGTCTCTTTTCAGGCCCAGCTCAGAGAACTTCAGCAGACAGCGGAGGACCTACAGATCAAATTAGAGGACCACAGAAGGAGGAAACACGAGGCCGACCGACTCAAAGAGCAAGCATTAAAGGAGCTGGAAGTGTTGGACGGCAGTAAGTGTCTTGAAACCTTTAACCTGCCATGATTTGGTTTGACTCCATTCAAAGCAATTCAATCCACAGAATTGCTCGGTTTTGTAGTTAGGTCATTGTTACGGCGACCACAGGGCAGCCTCCATTTTATTTCATCTCAGCCCTACGCTGAACCAAAGTAAATTGACCTCAGCGCCTCTGGCCAGATGAGCAAGATGACAAATGGTGGAACTTAAGAAACAGCTGGAAGGGTTAAATACAGATGCCTGTGCCATTGAAATAAATGGACCCGGAGAGGAGTGCTGAGCAACAGCATATTGCAGTCCCACAGCTCTCCTTTTACGTTCCTCAAACCTTCAGAGAGAAGTTGCTCATGACTCACAGGAAAATTCCCTTATCGCTTCAAGCACTGGCTGGCTCGGCATTTAAGTGATGCTCAGACGCGCGTGTGTGAATGTACAGAAAGTTTTGGGGCTGGATAGGAAATGAGCTCAATCATCTCTGCACTGAAGTCCATAAGGATTTAAAATCATGTGTGTATGTGTGTTGGGGAGGCAGGGGATAGAGTTTGGTGGAGTTAAACGAGCTCAAGTTTTAGTGTCAATACACCAAACAAAGCGCATTCAACAACACATTAATTCAGAATAAAGTCATTTGTTTAGTTTTCAACACTTTTGCGATTTCTTGCGCTCTTCTCCAATCCATCGTCTGTCAAGTGTCGAAATGGGCCCTTGAGTAAAAGCTTTGATTACAATAAAGGTCATCTGACTTCGCCAGTTCCCATGAGCACGCATCCATCATGCATCCCACTGTGCGAGACTGACCTTTGCTAAACGTGACAGACCCCCCATGTTCTCGGGCCTGTCATCCTTCACTTCCATTACTGCTCATCTTCAGGGCGTCACTACCATCAGTTTTCATTTCCACGGGAACATCGGCATGTCTTGTCCATGCTGCGTGTCCATCTAGGCTTTTATTGTGCGTCTATTACTGCTTACCAATTCTTTTGCTGACCGCAACTTTTGCATGGTATCAAATCTTGATTATTAAAATTAACTGAATAAGCACCTTTAATCTGCCAACAGTATCACACTTTATGGCTCTGATGGGTCGTACTGTTATTTTTTGAAGTGGCAATGTGTTGTTTGTTGCTGTTTTTTTGATAAAGTGTGAAGCAGCAGCTAGGGACCACTTAGACTACAAATTGAAATGACGTAGCTTCCTACCAGTGGACTTTCATGAATGCTAATGTTTCATTTTACATATACATTCTATGCAGTGGGATCACAGCCATACTCAAACTAACTTGCAAGACTTCTGTGTCTCGATAGTTTACGAAGCTTACCAAGCTCCTCAAAACGTGCACAACGGAAAGTAAATGGCCACAGTTTTCACCATGTTATTATAACTCTAACATCATGTCATTTTGCCATCATGACCTGTCAACTAAATGTCAGGCTAGAGGACCAAGAGTCTTTAACTTCCTCCAAACCTCTTTCAAGCACCGACTAATACATGCATGTTGTGTAAACCCTCTAAAACAGTGCCTCTATTAGATCCTTAAAACTACAAAGGACCCATGAGGACAAATATTGAGTCATCTCAATTAAATATAGGAACATCACAACAAAGAGCCCTGGACGTTTCTTTCTCTTTATGACCTGTCAATAGCCTGTCTCAAAATAGGAAATGAAAAGCCAGAAGAACAAGCAGCTGAGCCTGCAAAGTAGAACTTAACAGTCGTTCCCTTTACGGCTGCTGTCGCTCAAACATGTCTCCGGGGCTTCTTGCACAGTTATTGAGAAGTTTTAAAGGGCCAGGTTATTTGTACCCTCAAAGACAGTTGCAGTTTCTCTCGGTGAAATGCTATTGATGTGCTGAAACAATAATTGCATGAATTGTAAAATTGATTATTGTGTTGTTTTTTTCAGTATGATTTTATTTGGCACGAGACAGTTATATTCCAAGAGTTTTTTGTGTACATCCTTTTACAAGACTCTAAGGAGGTGCTATGTTTTGTACTGCAGTGCTAATATACTACTGTTACATAGAGCAAATAATAGAGTTTGAATATTACACTTTCAGGATACAAGAATGACACAATGACATTATTGAGCTGCATCCTGTCATTTCATTAGCTCGCTTGGTATTTATGATCCTGTCACATTTTGCAAAGTATGCTTGGGAATCAGATTAAAACCTCATTGAATTGCAAAGACTTGGCTGTTTTCGGCTAGTCAGAAAGGACACTGATCATGTTGCATGTTTTTGGGAGAAAAAAAATCCTTTTTAATGCCAACCCTTTGTAAGCTTCGGGTTCACATGGAGGTCTCATCCTTCTCTGATGATGTTTATTTGATATGATCCCCTCATATAGAGACATACTCTATTTAATGTCTGTTACTCTCTTTAATGATACGCCCTAGTATGCAAAGCTACATTGTCTCAGGAGTTCACCCACAGTTTGAAGGGCTTTCCTCAAGTTCATCGTTAATCCGGTGGTTGACCTGATTTCTCTTGCAGACCGCCTTGCAAACCACCTTCCCACTACTCGTGTTATCAGAAGGTACAAGTGCAGTATACAGCATAAAATGAGTGTACTGAGTCAAAGCAGCACAACATTTTCACACTAAATGCTGAAACCTAATGTCTTAAGACGTTTTCAAGTTAGTTCTCTCAAATATGCTGTGCATTTTCCGTGAGATATCAAATCAACCATTCAAAGCTACATCAGATATGTTCTGTCCATTTAAATTTTAGAATTATGTAATTTCACATTTTTTGTCATAATTTCATCATGTTGCTTGTTCATATTTGATTTTTTTTTTTTTCCAAGAATGCACTCACGCAGAATGCTTTTGCAACAACACGGCCATCTTTCTCCGGCAGTGTTAGGTACTTAACGGAGTGTAAATGACGATGATCACATAGTTAGATTTGTCATTCTATATTTATGCAGGTTTCCAATCACATTTTGACTCATTTGTGTCATTAGCAATTCATAAAACCACACTGTAGTACAACAAACAGCACCTTGTTAGTAGCAGATGGCATTGTTAGACTGACCAGAACATTTTGATGTATGAATCAGAAAACCACACGAGCATTAATTTGGTATAAGAAGGTGTGATGCTTTAAGTAAATCCTCCTAGAATAACCAAAGCTTATCTGTCCTGCTGCCATATCTCAGCCTAAGGGAGATCATTATTTCTTGTATGGGGGGATTATTATTATTTTTAACATATTAATAAAGTAATTTGGCTAATTAACAGAAGAGGCCTGGAGGCATGGAAGTATCAAGTATTTCACAAGAAAGTGCCTTTTTACACTTGGTGGAAATGTGTCTGTATCTGTATCCTGATATGTTATCCTGACAGTGAAATCTGATAACAGGCCTTTGAATTTGCACCTGCTCTTAAAAGCAGTCTTGTTATTTTGAATCCTTACTGGTTGTGATCCAATGTCAATATGCAGATTCAGGTGGGTGACACTTGTGGATTTGTTTGCTGTTGTAATCCTTCATTTTATTATGTGACAAACCTCATATGCTTCAGTTTATGGTGACACTGGAGAGAGCGTCACACCTGCTTCCCATCTGTTTGGCCACATATGTATGAACAGGGGGACTTTTGTAGCATGTCTCCAGTTTAGTGATCCACATTTGGATGCATTTACTCCAGCATTACTGTGCACTTTTCCTTATCCAGGTAAGATATCTAGATAATAGACGGTGTCAAGGTTTACAGTGGAAATCTGTTTGTTTGTCCATTTTTTTAAGCAAGTTGCAGCCCCCCAAAGTGATCTTTTGACCCCTGTTGCAGAGCCACTGGTTTGGTCTGAACCTGACAACCTTACCTCGGCCCATTAGGTCGCACTCACCCTGCTACTGAGTTTAATGAGTGACTCACACCGTCCTCTCTTCTCTCAAAATACAGACCATTGCTGTTTTTACTTTTTGCCTCCCTCAGCTGTTCCGATACATTTAGAGTATAGTACATCCAAGCTTCGATATAGGACTGTCTCTAATTAAAAGCTGCTGTCTAGTTGCCTTACAGAATAATGTTAAACCTAAAGGCAGTGTGCTCAATTCTTTTTGTTTAAACAGTCTATTCAGTTCACTCGCTACAGGATACAGGTTACTGCATTTGCGGTGAAACTTCACCATTACATAGTCTGTTGACATCTTTGTGTAATATGCCTTGTGTTTGGGGATGTTTTTGTGTATTGGTGTCTGACCCTCTGTGGGATTTTGCATTATTATGCAGTAGTATAAATATTAAGAAACATGAACTGTTGGCTTATCATAGACCCCTGTTTCTCCCTACAATCAAAAATAAAATTGGAACCCAAAAAACTGATTGAAAATATATATTTTACATTAAAATAAAGACACGTGTGGATGTTGTTTTCTAATACACCCTTTTAAATATTTGTTGCTTTCAGTTTCCTTCAATACATTATGCATATTCTATTCATCCCATGAAAGCTGAGATTGGCAACCAATCTCAATAAATATAATGCAGCCTTTCACTTTTTTAATATTTAATGGTTTTGTTGTGTTTAAAGCGTTTATTAGAAAAACAGGAGAAAGGAAGGTCAATAAAGTTGCTCTTAGGAGTCAAACTGAGGATGTTGCATAGTGCCCTGTCCTCCAGTTTCTAATTCAGTTTTGTCACTGCCATTGTTCCATGCTGTCGTATAACAAATACACCAGATTGTTTAGAAGAACCTGTGTTGAACAGAAGTGTTGAACTTCACATTAAAGTCGGCTGCTAAACATAATTGAGTTCATGATCTGTACTTTTTTTTTTCATTATTATATCCAGAAAGCAAGTGAAGAGGAAATGAGCAGAATGGGATGAGCAATAGCAAAAATAGTGAAAATACTGAGGTGAATATCGGCTCCATGTTGCTGAAAAATGTCCTGGAAGATCACTGACAGCGTTAACGTGGGAACCTTGAGAAGCTCAGTAACTGTAATCACAGCCCTGAATTGTGAACCCATTTAAATCAGCAAGCCATTGATCTTGTAACTGCAGATCTTGTAACTGCATTTCCTAAATGTGATGCAGGATTGGAGTCATTCTCATGCTGTAAACCAGTACCACCCAATACACCCTTTAGGTTAAAACACTTACTTTCAGATTCCGTCTTTATATTTACAGTATCTCCTCTTCTGTGAAAAGTTCACTGCAACACCTGCAGCCTTTTCATCCATTTCCATCTCAAAGCTTTTTTCCCCTCCCCTCAGAAAGGGGTAATTTCCTGCCTGGAAATATTGCTTAATAGTAAATAAAGGAAAGCAAGATGTGTGTTTTTGTTAGTCTTGGAGTGCAGAGCGCACAATAAAGAAATCTCTGTGTGGATAACATGGTCTGTAGCCTAGGCATAGATCTGCAGTCTCCTGCTGATATGTTCCATTTTCTCTGTTCTCTTTGTGCCTCTCTTATTTTACGAGTGTGCTGCGCTATCGCCAGGGCAACATGGGTGGATGAGTGATGGTGTCCATTAGTAAACATAGCCCCCTATATGTGCCATCGGCCTAAAGAGCCAACGAGTTGAACCTCCCTTCTCTCTCTTTTTTTGCCCTCCTACTCTCTCTTCACTTATTTTCCACATTCTTCCCCACTCCTCGTCTTACCTTTTTACCACATCGCCCCCTCCCCACTGCCCCCGCGCCAGCTCTCTCTTTCTCTGCCTTCCTCTCCTCCCTTCTCCATCCATCCTCCTTATGGTTGTTTTTCATAGCCACAGCTCCGCAGTAGAGGGAGGGATGAGACCATTTCTCTTCCTCCTTTGTGCACTCATTTTTGCGAGACAGTGCGACTAGAGGATGGGTCGAGAATGTCAAGCAGTAGGTTGGGAATAGAGCGCTGTTCAAACAAAAGAATAGGCCACTAATATGACAGATGCTGCGTGTAGTCAGAAGAATATTAGCAAATCTTGAGGTAACAACGGGGGTGAGGAATTGAGCTCATTCATAGACGTTTGCTGCTTCTAGTCATTTCGTGGGTGATGAAAACAACCTTGCATCTTTTTTGTGCTATTTTTTGGATTTAACTTTATTAAATTCAAAAAATAGCACGGCTTTATAAGGCTCATTTCAGCAAAGCTGCATTTATGAACTGGGGTTTAGTTTTTCTTTTTTTTTTGCACCCCTACAGCACACACTCAACACAGACGCTCTACTGTACGCTGGGAAAAAAAAATGCTAATTTCACAATTAGCTTTTCTGTAATTAGTACGGAAAGGTAATTGCAGCGGATGCGCAATTAGCATTATGTAAAGTGCTTTTCCCCAGACTTAGGGGCCAATCAGTTTGCCCCTTTACATTCTCCGTTCTGCTGATGATGTGGGAGATGCTTAGTGCAGAGCATAAGAGAACTTCCTCTCCCTCCCACTCCATTGAATGCGATTCACAAAATGAATCAGTTGGGGTCACATGCTCGCTGGAAAGGGGGTAGAGGAAGTTTTTGCGTCTCCTTTTCAACTGCCTGTGAATATGAATGGAGAAGAGGGAAATCACTGTCATACCAGCCGCTACAGCACAAAGCCTCCTGATTGCATTCTGGACTCTGACATGCTTTTTTTTTCCTACAGGGAAACCAAATGTTCTTGCACAGCGTGACTGACTCACTGCCTGATTGCCCAAAAACCACCACCACCAGCACCTCACCCCATCCTCCCCATGTTTTTGAATCCATCTTCAGCTCTGTTCTTTTCTCTATCCTTGCCTCTCTGTTTGCATTCAGGCTTCTTGTTTATACCCATGATTAGTGATTAAGCAGCAAACCCAGCACAGCCTTGTAACTAGAAATATTACGTCCATCAGGTAATTTTCCATTAACCCCGATATGATTTGTTCTTTTTAGGTCTCAGACAGCAGAACAGCACAGTAAGCGGCATATTCAAGTTACTGGACAGCAATAAAGATGGCAGGTAACTAACATGCTGATTGTTTCATCTATGACGCATCACATGACATGTGGTTTCAGGCTTTATGGTCACATTTTGCTTGATGATAGCTAATTTTTATGATTCATACAATCCATGGCAACTTAGATGCACAAATAATGTATTTAAAATGTTCAATAAAAACAGAAACCTATCGTATGCATAGTTGTAAAACTAAAGGTTTTTTAGATACTAGGGATCCACAGATTTATTTTTTTTTTACTGGCAACCTCTGATATTTTTATAGTGAAACAATTTGTTTCCCTCAGGATTTTACTCTTGCCAGGGTGAAAAGGCTTCTGTCACAGTATTTAGATTGCTATGAAATCCAATACTAAAGAAATTCTTAAAGCGTATTTGCTCCCAGTTTGGGCTTTTCTCCTCCCACTGCGCAGTTTTAAAAATGTACCAGAGTGGGCATGAGGGCTGGGGAGTGGGGGCAAAAAGAGAAAAGGAACACAGTTGAAGGTTTTATATTTCCTATTACTTTTCCTATTATATTTCCTATTTTCTAGCAAAAGATCTTCTGTCCTTGAACATTGTGCTTCTCCAACTAAACTGTCTGATTTAACCACTGGATGCCAAAGTGAGCAGTGTTTAGAGAAATAAATATAACTGGAGTATTTTTTTTTTTTTTTTGCTCAAACGGTGACGATATGGCTGACATTTCAAATCTTTAAAACTGTATGAGTGAACTACAAAATACTCATGAACAGCTCAAACCGCACGACTCTCCAAGGGTTTTGCTATTCCTTTTCCCACTCCTCTCAATTGCAAACTTAATATTTTTAGGGCCGCTGTTAAGTTTTGTAAACAACATACAACCTCCCTATTTGTTTCATTGAGGAAAAGGTCATTTGTGGGAAATATTACCATGTCAGATAGAGCAACAAAACACAGCTCATGTTCACATGCTTGTAATTCTGTCTGTCCAAGAAGGTCCACTAGATTAAAATAGTGAGTCACATTTTGGCCCTCACTTTTAGTCCTTTCTAACATTTATCTCTTGCTATAAGATAAATGGCTGTTTCTTTGTTACCTAATTCACATCAGTATGGATATGTACTACACTCATTAGTTCCACCTTAACTTCTGATGCAGTGGAGTCTCATCAGTCTGAGTTGACTGCACACATCTCATCCCCTGAAACTCCGGCACCTATTTGTTCCTCAGCAGACTTCAAAAAGTAATTCATTGCCTTATGTGCGTTGTTTAATCTTCAAGTCCCAACAGATCCACTCCCCCCTCCCCCCTCCGCCCTACCACCCAATCTCCCAGCTTCCCCCTCAGCCACCCAGTGCCGACTAACTTGCTGTCGTGAGCAGTGTTTAACCTCTGCCAGCATTAAAGAGAATGGCATCCATTTTGCTTCCAGGCAAGATGCTTAAATTTGCTGGTGGCTTGCAGAAAAACTGGGTGCATGAGATCCAATGAGCCTGTCCCCTTCATGCTTTTTCTCCACTGCTATCCCCACCCTCACTTACCTCACCTTCCCCACACCACGTCTGGAAAAAAAAAAAATCAATACTGCTTAAGCTAACTGGGCATATTCTCCTGGAAAGGAAGCAGGGCTGGGCATAGTAAACTGAAAGCGCTATAAAACATATGGCTGCATCGAGGACGAAGTGCTTGTGCAGCGATTTTCCACAGAGCGCTATGTGCCCACTTATGCATTCCCGCGCCTGGATGTGTACCATTATTCAGGCCTTCTGCCCCCCCCCAATCACCTTCCCCTTCCCTCCCCAGCTCTGCATCCATCCATCCACTCTATCCCCTCCATCCCAAGCGATGTCTCTTCACGGGGCTGCGCTTAAACAAACACATTACTAAGCTGAAATATCTGCAAGTGCCCGCTTATTTCCACGCAGCCATTGTTTCAGTCTGTCACTCAGTGGGATCTGGTGAGCTTGCCATCTTGACGCAGGACAAGTATTGATGCTCATTTGAATAAGGCAGCAGGGTGGAGGCTTTGTATATGTATGCTACATCACCATTTTTTCTGAAAGCCTCTGCAGCTCGCACGCCCAAGTGTCAAGCTTGATTTAGACGCCGTTATGATAAATGCAAAATCTAAAGTCACTGGTATACCTGATGCTTGCACAATGCCAGGCAATTTGCTGACTTTGAACCGGATTAGCATGCACATTGCCGACTCTTTATCTTGTACAAAAAAGCTCTTGGCTTTTTCCCTAATGACACTTAGCAAAACACTACCCCGTTCTTAATCCACTCGATTGGAATTGCTAATTATCTTTAATGCAGATTCACAGATAATTGTTCTCTCATTTATACTGCGAACTAATCTCATTTTTGTGTCCATTTAGCCTCCAATAATTGCTTCATGACAAAAATGCCAACCATTTTTTTTCATGAAGTTTTGAATAAAGTAAAGGAATATGTCAGAAGCTAACACGCTGCTGATTATCATCATAATTGTGCTCTACAAATTTAGACAACTCTGAGAGTTATTGTTTCTATGATTAAGCAGGTTCACACATCTTGACGGCATCTAGAGCATTTTGGTATGTCACATGTTCAGTCTGGAAGTTTCTCCCTATCAGTTTGTACTGTGGGGAAAAAAACTCCCCATGCATTGGTCATTAAGGTAGCTTCTGGACTTCCTCACCATTATTGCATCCCGAACCACCACACACAAGTGCAACCCACTGTGCCAGCTGGCAGGCAGTTGGCAGCCCAGTGCAGGATTAACTGGTACCAGTATGCTGGCCTATAAATAGAGTCTACCAACTGCTTCAGGAAATGAACCATGATGGAGCCTCCCAAAGGCCCACGAACAGGTTGTGCTTTTTATCCCCCCCTCTCTGTCAGGATTATAAGTGAACGTGTGTGTGTGAGCAAGCGAGAGAGTGAGAGTGAGTTCCCTAATGTGTATTACTGTCTCTTTCAGTCAAACCCACTGTAGGTGTGCATAGCAAAGCACCTGTTTTGCGAAGACATGGTCTATATGTTTGCGGAAATGCTCCCTGTGATTGGGGCCAAAGCCAGTTTCCCTCACACGTGCTTCCAGAGCGCCAGCCTCTGTGCCGCCTCACAATGGAGAGAGCCGCCATTGTTTTCCTCCAGCACTTACCCCGAGCATTGATCCTCTGTAGTGGAACAAGCTATTCGCTTTGTATGTTTGCCTGCTCTTCCGCTTTTGATGGACTCCCGGGATTGATCCCGGCTATGCAGTCATTATCTCAGCTCAGTAATGTTAGTTTAGGTGGAGCTTCTGGAAGAAAGACACCAGCAGGGAAGAATGGCTGAAGAAAAGATCTAAGTGTTTGAGGATAAGAGGTGGTGTGTATATGTGTGTCATTTTTGATTGTGTTGTGCGTCGCATTGTGTTGTGTGCCACTCAGATTGGCTGAAAGGACAGAGAATCTGAGTCACTGCAATGCTGAAGGAGCCCAAACTGACCTAGAGAATCGTCTCACTGAAAAAAGACTATGTTCCTCACATTAGTTAAAACACCAGTAAAGTTTATTTGCTGTTTAATATACAGTAAGTTAGCTTGCTAGCTAGATTTTTCTGTCACACCCAGAGGAAAACAGAAGTGCAGATTGGTTAATAATTGTTAATTGTGCACCATAATCAAATACGGTGCACTATACCAAAATGTATTGTGGACTCAAAAGAAATACAACATTTGGCATATTCCACTATTTCCACTATTAAGGTTTCCTCAAGTACTCATTAAGTATATATACCCTGTGAACACCTTGTTGAAGTCAGTTGCAGTGATGAAGGCCTGAACATGATTGATGCCTATTAGATCTATCAAGGCCAGATAAACTTCTCTGTATTTACACACACACACACACACACACACACACACATATATTTATATATAGGGTCTTTAAATCTGGTGTCTGGCGATCATTGCATGTCAAGATTGACTTGAGCTGACAAACAGTTGTAGTTTAGGAGGGAAAACTTACTCAAAACTTATCTGCTGCCGTTTTTTTAATCAACAGTATAACAGTGGATGAAGTCCAGGCTAAAGTGGCACTCGTCCATGATGAGGAGCGGGTTCTCTCTGAGGACGAAGCAGTGGTAAGTTGTCTATAATTAATGCAATTTATACTACACCTCAGGTTCAGTATTTTGCAAGCCTTGAATCTATGTCTTATCTGACCATGAGGTGCTTGGTTACCCTAACAATAATGACAAAAGACTGTGTTCCAAGGTTTTGAAATATACAGAATATTGTCTACATATATTGGTTTACTGCAAGTCCAGTTTTCTTTATCCAGTTAGATTATTCTCTTCAAAGATAAGGGTGGCATTTATTCTATGTTTTCCTTGTTGTCAATAGATCGAGTGAAAAGAACAACTTAACCAAATAAGTATTTTTAAAGTAATATCCTGAAACAGCTGGGCATTTGATCTTCACGAACACCGCTCAAAAAAATAAACCGTGCATTTGTATGGAACTGGGTGAGTGTTTACAGCACTGCTCTGTATCAGATCTGCATCTAATGTAAATGCTTTATAATATGCTTTATAAGATCTAATATTAACCACATATTCACCATGTGCAGCCTAGCATTTTTTCAGATTTTCCACAATGCAAGCTGAGCTAAATCTACATCCACCTTGCCTTCTCTGTGATATTTTGTATTTTGCTTGGGTTGACTGTCTGTCTGGGTCCACTGTTTTCTCCACTCGTACAACAGGGTCCCTTCCACATTCATTTGAATTCTGAACAGGACGAGCACAGTTTCCCAACAGTGATTTTTCCCTCCAGCTGCAATGTGCGAGAATGTGGCTGTCTGTTTCACTTTAAACTTGTTGAGTCTCCCTCTTACCAGGATATCAAAATCTCTGGCTGTAAACAAAATGGCTCGAGCTCAGTTTTACCCTCTTCGTTTCACTGTTCCTTTTTTTTTTCCACTATAAATGGCAATTGGTATGCAAAATCATACACTCGAACAGCACGAATAAGTCTCTGGGTTCTCCTCCTGCAGGGCAGTAAAAGTTCAGCTTGTGAGTAGGTTGTCACATTGCTGGAAAAGTGTTTACAAAAATGTTCACATTTTTTCACAAATTAAGTTTATGGTTGGAGTAGAATTGCTCTCCATTCTGTTAGGGGTGTATCTTCCCTTAGCTTACTAATTTTAGCTGCTAAAAACATCTAACTGGAGAAATTGTTTGGACTTTTGTGGTGTTGGCATATAACAGCAAACACCTAAGCGGCACCAAAGCTCTAACCAACATGAAAGACTTGCGGAAAGGAAAAATCAGCGCTCATTTGTTATTTCTGCTGGCTAACAGGGAGACGTTCCTAATGAATTCAGCTGCATCTGAGGAGGATGAATCGGTATGAGAATATGCATGAAGGAAAATGTGTACTTAATCAAATCACAACAAAACGGTGATCGTTGGGCAAATTAAACAGGGTGCCATTGACAGTACTTAATATAGGCAATTTACATTAGAACTGGGACAAGCGTCTTGTGTTAGCACCTTAATCAAGGTCCAAGGGCAGCAACAGTTGCAACAGAGACGGTAATTCTGTGTACTGGGAGGATTTGATAAGGATTTTTGCTTCATCAACATTTATTATCTTGTCGCTACTTAATTTCTATCACACACAGAAGTAAGTCGCCTTCGGTATTTCTCTTATGTTGCTGTGCAGCCTGTGCATGTCCTCAATATGTTTAAATCCTTTTCATGCTGACGAATATATGTTGTAAAGTGAACACAATAACACTGGGTTTTCATGCCATTTCCTTTTTGTATATATGTGAACAGAAAGGAAAAGAGAAGAGTTGTTTACTCATCAGTGCTCGCTGTATGTCTGAAGACCTTGATTACTTTTTTCTTCTGTCACATTCGAGATATACACATACATATATATATATATATATGTATATGTTTTGGGGGTTTTTTTTTTTCTTATTCAATTTGTGCTATTTTCACACCTTTTATTAGTTTTCCTCGCTCTTTTTCCTCATTTTTAAGCAGGGCTTTCTTTTGCCTCCACAGAAAATTCAGTTTCCACTTCAGCTGCCCAGATAATTCAAGAACAGAGAGGATTTTCAGAGAACAATTTGATGATCAAAGGAGGCACCTCCCACTCTGGAGGAAAAAGGATATTCTGACGTGGCGCCCTCTCAGTATTCTATCATTATGTTATAGCCTCCATTTCTGTAGAAACCACTGCTAATGTAGATTCAAGTTCACTTACTGAGAAGGTAACGTAGGTATCCAAGAAGAATGTCTCGCCATTGTTGGAAAAAAATAGGCACCATTTCTTCTCGAAGCTTTTCTCTTTTCAGCACGCTTAAACACAGCGGATAGAGACCCCGAGAGATATCATTTCAATACTCAAACCAAAGTATTGGCACCAAATCAGCTCTTAGCAAAACCTTGCAAAGAAAAGACAGTCCTCTCTTTTGGCATTAACCAAAGGACAATACATTCTCAGAAGACTGACGCAGACCAGACGGATCGTAGCTGTGCTGGTGAACAGAGTCAAGAGGAAATTGCTCTTCTCTCAAGAAATAGGCATTTGTGCAGAGGTGAATTTCGCTTTATCCATCTAATACACCCACCCGCCCCCTATAAAGCCCCCTTACTCAGTCTACCAGAAACAGAGAGAGACTGAATATAGAATATGCTTTTTCTTCTCAACAGGAGAAAAAGAACAAATCCCCTGATGTTTTTTTTAAGATAACCTTTTGGTGTTCAAGCACTCTTGGTGGTGATAAGAAAAGAGTAGAGATGGAGGAATTTCAATTCTTTTTGAAGTGCGAGGAAGAAAAATATTGATGCAAGTGCGTGAAGGTTGGGAATTCCCCATAACAGCTTTGCTTGTGGGTGAAGGGGAATCTGTTTGTCTCACAGTTTAATAATATTGGCTATAATTCTAGGGGTTCCTATATACAGAAGAAATAGTTGCATTAGTTGGTGTCAAAGGCAGAAATGAAGACAGTGTAGTTAAAGCAGGTGCATGGACAAAAGGAGAAAAACAGAACCTTAAAGATCTCTATTATAATGAACTCCTTGGCATCTGTAACTACCTTTTAAGAAATCCTGTATGGTACAGCACCAGCCCATCAAACACCCATTTGTCAGTGCTTGATAGAACAAATATTGTGTTGAGCTGTATTCTCATTCAGACTGTAGTTTAAATGTATTATCGAGTTGATAACAAAGGCCAGTTTCACGCCTATTTAGTTGTTGCTCTGGGAGCTTTTTGACTGCATCACATGATCATTATCAGCAGATTGCCTCATGTTATCAGAATTGCACAAAAATTGTGTTTTGTTTTTTTCTTTCGACACTCTCAACAAAACTCTCAAAAACTAAACTTCCATTATAAATAAAGACAGAACAGCAATTAGTGCTGGTGTTAATCAAGGTTGATTCATGGTCAGCTGCGTAAAAAATGTACAACAATTCTGGATGACAGCACTCTGTTCATTTTTTCATTTATTTAGTGACAGCAAACACCTAAGCGCACCAAAGCCTCTAACCAACATGAAAGACTTGCGTGAAAGCGAAAATCAGCCATTTGTTATTTTCTGCTGGCTAACAGGGAGGCTGCTCCCATGAAATTAGCTGCATCTGAGGAGGATGAATCGCATGAATATGCATGAATATGAAAATGTGTACTTAACTGCAACCAACAAACGTGATCAAGCTGGCAAATTAAACAGGGTGCCATTGACAGTACTTAACAGGCAATTTACATTAGAACTGACAAGCGGCCCTGTGTTAGCACCTTAATCAAGGTCCAAGGGCAAACAGTTGTACCATGAGACGGGTAATCTCTGTACTGGGAGGGATTTAGATAAGGATTTTGCTTCATCAACATCTATTAGACCCTTGCTCACACTAATTTCTATCACAGTAAGTCCGTATTTTCCTTATGTTGCTGTGCAGCCTGTGCATGTCCTCAATATGTTTAAATCCTTTTCATGCTGACGAATATATGCTGTAAAGGAAATACAATAACACTGGGTTTTCATGCCATTTCCTTTTTGTATATATGTGAACAGAAAGGAAAAGAGAAGAGTTGTTTACTCATCAGTGCTCGGCTGTAATGTCTGAAGACCTTGATTACTTTTCTTCTGTCACATTCGGAGAGGCCACATACATATATATATATATATATGTATATGTTTTGGGGGTTTTTTTTTTTCTTATTCAATTTGTGTCATTTTCACACCTTTTATTAGTTTCCTCAGTTTTTTTTCCTCGCTTCTTAAGAAGAAGCTTTGCCTCCACAGAAAATTCAGTTTCCAATTTCAGCGTGCTCCAGATAATTCAAGAACAGAGAGGATTTTCAGGAGAACAATTTGATGATCAAAGGAGGCACTCCACTCGGGAGGGAAAAGGGATATTCTGACGTGGCGCTCCCTCAGTATTCTATCATTATGTTATAGCCTCCATTTCTGTAGAAACCACTCGTTAATGTAGATTCAAGTTCACTTGCATTGGAGAAGGTACCTATAGGTATCCAAGAAGAATGTCTCGCCATTGTTGGAAAATATAATTGCCTCTTCGAAGTTTCTTCTTCAGTACGCTTAAACACAGCGGATAGAGACCCCGAGAGATATCATTTCAATACTCAAACCAAAGTATTAAGTAATTCAAATCAGCTCTAGCAAAACCTTGCAAAGAAAAGACAGTCCTCTCTTTGGCATTAACCAAAGGACAATACATTCTCAGAAGCACTGGACGCAGACCAGGACGTGATCAGAAGCTGTGTGCTGCGAACAGAGTCAAGAGGAAATTGCTCTCAAGAAACAGGCATTTGTGCAGAGGTAATTTCGCTATCCATCTACTACCCACCCGCCCCTATAAAGCCCCTACTCAGTCTACCAGAAACAGAGAGAGACTGAATATAGAATATGTTTTTCTTTTTCTTCTCAACAGGAAAAAGAACAAATCCCCTGATGTTTTTTTTAAGATAACCTTTGGTGTTCAAGCACCTCTTGGTGGTGATATGATAAGAAAAGAGAGATGGAGGAATTTCACCTTTTAAAGTGCTGTGAGAAGAAAAAAACATTGGATGCAAGTGCGTGGAAGGTTGGGAATTCCCCATAACACACAGGGTATGGGAATCTTGCTTGTCTCACAGTTTAATACTAACATTGGCTATACCCTAGGGGTTCCTATATACAGTAGAAGAAGAAGTTGGTATTAGTTGGTGTCACAAGCAGAAATGAAGACAGTGTAGTTGGAAGCAGTGGTGCATGGACAAAAGGAGAAAAACAGAAACTTAAAGATCTCATTATAGTTCAACCTCCTTGGCATCTGTAATCACTCTTTTAAGAAATCTCTGTATGGTACAGCACCAGTCGACTAAACACTCCATTTGTCAGTGCTTATAAGAACAGGAAATATTGGAAGGAGCTGTACTCATTCAGACTGTAGAGTTTAAAATGTATTATCGAGTTGATAACAAAGGGGTCAGTTTCCACGCCTATTTAGTTGCTGCTCTGGAGCTTTTGACTGCATCACATGATCATTATCAGCAGATTGGTCGGCAAGCATGGAATTGCACAAAATTGTGCTTTGGTTTTTCTTCTGGACACTTTCAACAAAACTCTCAAAAACTAAACTCCATTATAAATAAAAGACAGAACAGTAATTAGTGCTGAAACAATCGGTTGATTCATGGTCAGCTGTTAAAAATATGTACAACAATTTGGATGATAAAGCACTGTTCATTTTTCATTTATTTAAAGTGACAAGTATTGTCAGTAGTTTTGGCCTCTCAAATGAAAGCACTTGTAGCTTTGTTTTATATAATTGTAAATTCAATATCTTTGTGTTTTTGAACTGTTGGTTTAACAAAACAAGTGATGTGAGCATGTTGCCTTGGGCTCCCTTGGGAAATTGCTTTTTTTTGGTTATTTTCTGACATTTTATACACCACAATCAGTCGAATAGTCTAAAAAAGGACAAATTAATTGCGAGGAAAATAATCTAGCAAAAATGTTGCATCTGAATGCTTCCCATAAAATGATAACAGTTTCCAACAGTAAAAACCTTCACCTCAACATTTATCCATCCTATTCTGACATTTTTCTGTCATAGTGACAGATTGACAGCATCCAACAGAGTCAGAAAGCACCTGTAAAGCAAGCCGGCCTGACGTGACTTCACCTTTCTATCTTGGCATCAACACTGAGCGCTCTTGATGTTCACAACATTCAGCAACACATACAAAAAAACACCCGGCGCCTGGCGTTGCCCTCCTACCCCCAGTCACTTGCAACCAAGGTCAGCTACTCAGCCCGGCTCTTCACACCATCTGTTTGGGCTGGTTGACATTTGGCCTTCGCCAACACTGAAATCTCACTTCAGAGGGGGGCCCCGGCATATTTGCATTCTGTTTTTGTATTTCATATCAAAAGGGCAGATTTTGCTATTTCCTTTTTTCATCCCAAAGGCAAGAATTAAGATCAGCACTGAATGTGCAAGGTAGCAGGAGAAGAGAGGTGTAATTGTACATATTGAATCAGAGTGTATGGTATATACAGTAAAATGGCCTTTGGCTGCTCATGCAATGAGACATACAGTAAACTGCCCATCAGATCCAGAATCCTGATACAACCCTTACAGTAATTGTTGCACAGTCAATCAACCAAAAGACTGAGGTCATCATTCAAATCACATCCACATGAATGGGAAAGCATGCATTTCAGTACATCTTGCTTGATGCCGTCTCGCCAGCCTCCAGACGGGGGCAGCAGGCCTCTAAGTTGAGTGCGAGCTAATGGAAAAATGGAAAGTCACATTCACAGGTCATTTAATCTCTTTGTTTTGTCATGGGCTGGGCCTCTGGTGCTGCTTTCCTGCCTCGCTCTCGCTCTCTCTTTCGAAAAAAAAAAAAAAAAGACAGAGATCCCTCCCGTTCAGAAAGGAACAATTCTCATCTGCCTCCAAGAATTTCCTTTTTTCCATGCATTTTTAGAGAGGTTTTGTAAGCTTGCACTGATTCTAGGATTTAATGTGTGTATTCAGAGGAGAGTTCTTGGTCTGGATGGGACTAAAAGAGCAGGATTTTTTTTTTACTGTCTTTTTCTGGAGCAATGTATGCTCTTGCGTCACTGAGAGTAACCCAGAAGTTTGATATCTGCAGACCTAAGCTGTGCTTATGGATTCTACTCTTACTGAAATGACTGTATGGATGTAGGCCATGATGTTACTTTACAGTGTATGCACAGGCTTGCCTTTCCACGCTGTGGCTGCTTGTGGATTATACAGTAGTTAAGGTAAACCATACACAGCTTACTCAGTATGATCTCGGTAACTTCGATGGTAGAATTAGGTATGCGCAGTGCCGCTGAGCAGAGTCATGGTCGTAAACACTGGCAGCCATATACGGGTTTTGCATATAATTTTCTGTACTCCAACAAGATTATAGTCTTGTGTTAAAAGCCTGCTGGCTATATGAGGCTAGCTGGGCTGATAGAAAAAGGGGGTTGTCTGCGCCTTCCCCCCCTCTGTACCATTCATCACCTCCCATCACACGTGTCATGTTTTTGCTTCCCAGCTGGAGTGCTTTCAAGTTATATAATGCGAAATGACAGGCTGAAACCAGAGGTGGAGTGATATGCGGTTTGTAGAGCTGAGGTGGAGAAAACTGACCTGCTAAAAAAAACGCTGTAATGTGTCATGTTCTTTTGAGATGGGAGGACAGTCAGAGGAGGCGGAGGAAGGGGGTTCAGCGAAAGATTTGGTTGGTAACTGTAAAATACTTTTTATTTGTTTCAGGCTGCACACCTGATACTCCTCAATCTCTTGCCTTGGCCTCTTCCTTTGCACCTCTAATCTTCTCCGCACTCGTCTTTTGTTATGTAACTGTCGTGATTGGATGTGCTCGGGGTCGCTCGGGTGGCACAGGTAATGGAACCAGCAGGGGGTCAAAGGCAAGAGAGGGAAGGAGCAAAGTGAAGAGGCATCGCTTTATGCTGCTCCAACAAGTCCAGACAAAGGTGTCTCATATCAAGAGGCGTCTTATTTGTCTCTGTCTCCATGTCTGTTTGTTTACCTACTGTATCTGTTTATCTGTCACTTTTTTCTTTACTTACCTCTTATTTGCAGTTTGCTTCGTGACAAAACGGTGTTGTTTTCATAAGCATCCTCCCAAAATATGAAAAATAATGGCAAAAAAAAGTGTGATGTGTTTAAAAAAAAATACAACACAGGGAGAGACTTAAGAAAGTTGAATCACACAGCTGTGTTTGTACCGCTTTGACTCCATCGCTGGAAATTCTGTCTTACAAGCTGTACTGACAAACCAGCCTTAAAGCAAGCTCAAGGCAATCATTTGTATTCTTATCAGCTTTAACCACTTGACAAATACTATTGATGTTGCACCCGTGTAACTGCGGCTCCCAAGAACAGGGTACACACTGTGCAACGAGCGACGTCCTCAGAGAATAGACATCGGTTTCCTCTGGGACAATCTATGCTAGTGCCTCCCAGGTGAATGCACTGATCAGTGATCTTATACTGTATCACAAGAACAGAGGGATGTTTTAGCAGTGGGAGAAGTCTCTAAATACCCCCTAACATTTCAGGAGCATTTTAGAGGGATTACTCCTAAGTTATGCTAATAACAGAAAGTAGATAATCGGCTTATTTTATGTATATGCATTTCTTTTTACAATACGGTTAGGTTGGATGATATAGTCAAAGTCAGCATCACAAAATTGAAGTTGGAATCTTTAATATTTCAATCCAGGTTCATATGGTGACACCTGTGGTTGCTAGTGGTAACAACAAATACAGATTAATATTGCAGCAAGAATTTGAAAGTGTCCACTCTGTTGCCAAACATGAATATTGTCTTGTTTTGTACATTGGGTACGGTTGCAATCAACACTGACTGGTGACAGATATATTTTTTCTAGTATGACTGCTTTACACTAGTAGCTCACTAATGTTTCATAAATTGCGTGCTCGTAATGTGAAGCAGCAGCAGTAGAAAATGTTGTATGTGCATTAGCAGTAACTAAATGTTCAACATGGCTGCAGGAGCGTGACCAGTAAATAATACAGATAAGGCTGTTATGCTGGATTACATACGGCATTGTTTCCTGTGAATCCCTCTTATTTGTGAACCCAATTTCAATCCCATATGGGACTAAGAAAGCAAGTTGTTTTTACAGAATATAAGTATATTCAATGGCTAATGCTGAAATGTCAGCAATGAACAGTATTCAAAGGGCGGGTTGTTTTCAAGAAAGTTTTATTGATTATAACTAAGGAATTCTGGTATTTGTCAGGCAGTGTCTTGTTTTTATAATGCTGGCTGTAGTTCTCACAAACTCACCTTGCACTTATCACCTTATTTGTAGAGATTTGGGATGCACAATTTAATCAATCATCACCAGTCATTAATCACTAAATCCAGTCAACAGTAAAGCAAATGACAGAAAATAGTTCCCTGCATTAGCTCTTGTAGCTAGGAGCATTGGGATCCATTACAAACAGTTGGCCACGAATCTAAGAATATGACCCAGTTTGAAAAATAATGATATTTCTATTTATTATGATTTCCAATATTGATATAGATTGCAATGTTGCAAACGCATGCACAATAACACTACTGTGTTCTGAAGCAACACAAACAAAACTCTTCTAACATGTCAAAAAAACTACTTAAAAACTTAATGTTTGAAACACATCATTTTGATATGCTCAGTAACCACAGTAAGGTTCTACTGAAGTGAAACGACACTGAATCAATGCCCAGTCCTGCACTACAGTTGGCTGCTTAATGTAAGGCTTTCTAAAGCATCACATCCTGCAAATAATGAGGCCGAACTGCAGTTGTTCGCACAGGAATGGCAGCATTCTGTATTTTATTTCTAAATATCAAGTCACATCTAATTTCCTCTGACCCCAAACAGACCACTTGCTCCTAGAAGAACATCTTGTTGAAGAACCTCGTGTCCTTTGTGGAGAAACTGTTGATGTGTTTTGTGTTTCCATGGTGACCCTGTCGCACAGCACATAAGAGAATAATGAAAGCTCTCAAAGGCCGCAGGGGCACCAGAATAGTGCACGTCCTCAACGTTTCAGCTATTGTGGCACTTGGAGGAGTTACACAACCTGACGTTTACCCTGAGAATGTTTCCTTCCCCCATCATCTTGGGGCTTTTGAGACCGGCAAAGATTGGGCTTGCTAGCAAAGGGATGACACACGGAATGACAAAACTCCTGTGTCTGTCTGTCAGGCTTGGTCTTTATCCGACTGACATTTGCTGGCTCAGGCTCATCCAGGCTCCGGAGAAGCCAGGGATAAGAGTCAGACACAGATGGCTTTTTCCCTTGCAATTCTGTCTCGCGCAAGATTCAGAGGGGAAAAAAATAGTTTCCAAATCTTCATCCTGTTTTTACAGACTCTCTGAAATATAATTGCCTCTACAAAAGTATAAGAAACCAGCGAGTCTCCACATACTGCAACAATGTGTTGTTATTTTTTGTAATATGTTCTCTTGCAGGGTTTTATGCTTTTTTTTTTTTCACTGCGCTGACCCAACCTATCGGTGATTAGGGCTGTTACTTCAGCAGAGACATTTCTCGTCCTCTGAGTAAGTCAAAAGAACAATGCAAGAATGCCTTGTGCCATTTAAAACTGATGAGCCAAAGCCAGCATGAAGGAGGAGAGGGGAGGTGTAGGTGTTAAATTGATTGGCGAGAGAAAAAAGCATCTGCTTTGCAATAGCTTAACAGTTGCCTCAGAAGCACGCCTGCTATTGTTTCCAAACAAGAATACCCACTTCTGTGTGCCGAGGAGTGTCGCCTTCAGAAGAAATGTGTGAGAGGGATAGAAATTGTTGCATAAGAAACATTTAGAGACATCTTTTTTTTTGCAGCTTTCCAGGACCTTGATCTATTTTCTTTTTTCATAGCCGCCTCAACTCCTTTTCTGTTCTCCAGGCAGTTCAGAGTTAATACGTGGGCAGAGAACAAAAGACAGGGGATACAGGGCTGGAGTCAGCAGCTGATCCAATGACAGAAATGGCACCGAGGCGAGAGGGTCCCAGGTGTAGGCATGACTCAAGTAGCACTCCAAGATAGGGGGTTGTGATTGAGCAGGCGGGTGTGGGGGGCACGGAGTAGAGACGAAGCATGGGGGCATCATGGAAGCTTGCGTCCTGTGTGACAAGCTGCCTGTTGTGTGCAGACTCCCTGACAGCAGGAAAAGCAAAGAGACAGGGCACCTGACCCCCTTGACCTTCGCCAAAGTAAGACAGGACTCAGACTTCTGTTACTGAACAGCAGTGGCACGACTGTGCACCTTTCTTGTCTCTGTGTTTATTCCAGTAAAACTGGGTCGAACATTTAGACACTGTTGGTCCAGATACCAGAACTTTTTCCTGCCAAAATGCTATAGTCGTAGATTCTTTAGTATACTTTGAAGTCTTTTGTAGATCCATCACATTTTGGGCCACTCATGCAGGAAGGTGAAGTTGAAACTATTTGCAATTAGCTCAGGTTTAATAATAGGTTCCATGCTACTGCTTTGGACAGGAAGCGATATTAGCAGAGCATGGAGTTTATCAGCTTTGTTCAAGTTCAGGCTTCGTTTCCCTTTTAGACCCTATAGAAAATTAAATAGTCAAGCAAATTTTTCCAGACAATGTCAGCGTGCGATGTATATTCAGGGAAAGTCCTTCCTGTGGTCAAATAAAATCAACACAGTCCTGTATTAGCAGCTTGTTTACCAAACTCACTTGGTTTTGATGCCTGGCTGAAATCTGCTATCCATTAAAATATTGTTTGTCTTCAGCCATTCAGAATTAGCTGCTTTTTGTGGGCACAAATCCAGCTAAATGACAAACTACGCTAATACAGTCCCCACATACTCGCTCATCGCTATTCTTTTGCCATTCTTTCAAGTTTAACTAGCTAATTAATGAAGCTGTCAATCACACATCAAAGGCGACACGCAGGAAAGAGCAGAATTCCATAGGAAACGTTCCCACATTTCCTCCCAAGAATTATGTTCCATTAATTTATTATGACCCTAGAAATTATGTTCATATAATACTAATTTGTTTTTCCAATTAAGTTACGGTAAGAACTCCTACTGCTGCTTAATACGTTCGCTTGCTGTCTTATTTTTCTGCAGTTGTACGTGCTACATTTCCACAGTTTCAGTGACTGTAGCAGGTGTTTGCGGTGCTTGGAAGAAGCTTGGACGACTTGCGCACACATTTTGGTTTGGACCCCAAAACAAGTTAAGAAAGGTTAATGTTAATCCACTGAACATGTATGTATGGAACCAAGACCAATATGATATATTCTGTTGTGCCATTGTTGTTGAACATTTTTTCATTATGCTGTTTAAAAGTATAACCCAGGTGTCATTGCATTTACACTTATCGTCTTAGTTACTTAGAAGTATGCAAACCTGATTTAAATTAGACAAATTTACTTTTTATTCTTTTAGCTAATGAAATGTTTTGGGGTAACATAATGCTTCCTAGTGGCAACCAAATGCAGAGTGGCACAAATATGTGCTCAAAATTTGACTGAAATAAGCCTTTTGTGTGCTTCAGGAAAATCTTTTTGCTTTAATTTGTGAAAAATGTTTGTATTGTGTATTTGTAGGATGTATGTCAACATAAAGACATAGAAAGATTTTTATTGAATGTAGCAGCAAAAGGAGTACAAAGTGCAATTTTTCTTTTTTGACTTCACCCCAGTATGTAATGTCCAGTATTTGAATGTCACAGAAAGCAATCTCAAAAGCTAATTTTCTGTAATTTCTATAAATGTTCTGTATCCTACATACACTATGTAGAGTTGATTACTCACAGCTGTACACGCACAGGTACAGCACAGTATGTTTAAATCACCAATTCACACGTTTAATATGAACTAGTGTGTTACTGCTGTTGATGTATTGGGTGTTTTTCAGTTTAACAGTCTGGAGGATGATCTGACTTTCACTGAGTCACTCATCTTTTGAAAACTGGGTCTGTGGCTGATTTGTCACTAAACTGCGTTGCTGTGAACCGACTCAGTTATCATCGTTCTGTTGGTCAAAATGCACCCACGCTCGCAGGTGGCAGTTCTGTGCACTGCAGCGCTCATTGTCTGCATTTTACTGAACACCCAACAGTGGCAGCTGGTTAAAGAGTTACTACTGAACACAAAGGGAAATACTCCTATTCAGACTGTGTCAGGTGTGTGTGTGCCTTTGGATACAAATAACTTCTGGAACGTTCACAGCGTCAGTGTTTATTTGCTGGTGTTAGAGTTATGGGCATTAATCAGAGGAGACAGGGTTATGGAATCACTTGGTTTTACATTTCCCGTGTCTCAACGGTTGCATGTTTTATAACAAGGGTTAAACTAAGAACCCGATTACACTCATGTTCTTATGCTTGTATAATCTCAGTCTCATGTGTTTGTTATAGAGTGCATTTCTACATGTACCAGGCGTGGTCGTGTGCCTTTGCACGTTAGTCAGGATCACTATTGTTGTCACTCTGACTCCCTGCCTCCCTGCCTGCTTCTTTCTCTTTTCTCACGCACTCCCCTCACTCCCTCTACAGAGTGACATTCATTAATTAAATATGGTGTACTGCCGCAGGATGTGCTTCCCTTTCCACTATCTCCAGACACTAATAATTACATTGGCATTTAGCTCCGTGATAAGCCGACCCTATGGCCTTTATGAAATGTTCCCTCGGCCCGGATACTGAGCAAAATATAGACTGATGCGTTGCTTTATATCGATCCATCTGCCTGTCTTCTTGCTTTTATCTTAAGAGGCACCGTTCATTAGCATGCTTAAAGAATCTAGCAACACCTGATTTTTACACCATTAAAGGCTGAAATTGAGCTTTGCTGGAAATAAGCATGGTCCCATTCTACACATAGGAGAGTTGTTTAAATGAAGACAGAGCTGATATTCTTAAGTTATCACAGGTAATTGCCACAGAGACTCTGCAGACGTAAAGTTTAAAGGTGTATTTGGTATTGTACAGTACTGATTTTAGGGCTGCAACCAGCAATAATATTCATTAATTCATTTATTCCTTTTCTCTCTTAATTGTTTGGTTAGTAATGGTGAAAAATGCCCAAAGATACTGATTGTAATCATAGAAAATTTAAAGGAAACATTATTAAATAAATATTAAAAGTTTTTTAAAACGTAACAATGTGTGAATGTGATGGATAGATGAATAGCTTGGGAGAATTAAAAGGAAAATAAGTATTTAGATTTTTTCATTGTTAACGTCTCTGTCAAATTCTGTTTTTATTTAATCTATGATTCATTTACATTCGTCTACAAAGACAGTGGGGAAAAATAATTTTATGAATTCGAGGCGTCATACATAGATATTCACTTGGTGGACATAAAACATGGGAAAGCAGCAAAACTACGCATTTGAGACGCTGGAACCAGTGAATATTTTGCAACTATGCTGGATTATCAACTCAACTTTTTGAATACTTTTCTTGCTGATTGGCTAATTGTTGAACTCCTGCGAGTACTGTTTCACACATTGGTATGTTTGATAAATGCCTGAGACATTTGCCAAAAATCAAGGCTGTTACCTGAAAAGCACTGATTCCTTTTGTCCAAGCCAAGTCTCCCTTGAAGTTCAATCTGACTCCAAGTTTAAAAACACAGAATTTTATTGTAACTTCCACTGACACGCAGAACACTACGATATGTACCAGCAGCAGTTTGAATGAGGAAATTCATGACAGGGATAATTGAAAGCATCAGTATTTCCCTGTAATATTAAGCCTCTGCAGATACAAGTGAAGTTAGCCAAAAAAAGCTTTAGACTATTAGGTTTGCCTTTGCTTTACCTAATTAGTTTGCCTCAGGTGGCCTCATCAGGCTGCTTCGTTGCAAGATTATTATGTCAGCTTCAGGGATGTATCAATTGATGCTCAAGTCACAATTACTGTAAACATGCATTTCGTTTGCAGAAAGCTCACTTGTAGTTGTCAGCAAATACCTTGCAATCTCTTCCCTCATTTACCTGGTATCGTTCTTCTTTTCTCATTTTATTGACAAATTAATATTTGCTGTAGATGTGGGGTATTCAAACTCTATCTGTCACATGACAAGACTATTTCCCCAATGTGGAAATACACTGCACAGCCTCTGTAGAAGAGCGCTGTTATCCCACATGGCAGTGTGAAGCAATCACTCCAGGTTTGCCTGAATAATCTCTGATCACCAAATTAAACAATGAGATTTGAGGCTCACTTGTTCCAGAATGGTCCTGGCTGAAATTACCAGGGAAGGTTTCAGTGAAAACCATCTGGGCTTCAAATTGGACCCCTGGACTCGGGGGGTTGTGTGTACCATTCGGTATCAGCCAAGATGACCAGTGTTCTTGCTACCTTGGGAAATCTGCCCCTGACTTCTATTATTTTGGTCGATGTTTCTGTTCTCATCTGTCAAAGGGCTTGAAAGGGGATCACTAGCGAGTACTTTTCTATCTGAACAACATGCTGTGCTGCTGTATTTGTCGCTGGGTACTTGACTGAGCAAAGGATAAAAGCCTGAATTGAGTGACAGAGATGCTTGGATGAGGCAAACTGACATAAGCAGCTGACAGCTTTATTACATGTGTGACTTTCCACTCATGCATGTGTACATTCAGTATGCACACATGCTGTATGTCCTTTAATACTGTGTGGGAGTGGTAATATTCTCAGTTATGTGGGTTCATGGTAATAAATGTCTCATCTTTTTGTTTGTGCTGTTTCCACATATTTGCAAGGTGATGCATTTCATAACTCCGACTGGAAACCCAATATTCTCTTGCCAGGTGGATATAAGTGGTATTTGTAGAACTGTGCTTCTGGGACCAGCTGGATCTATCAAATAACATAACGCAGTATGTAACAATGTTATTTGATCTTCCCTCTCTTCTCTCTCTCTGTAAGGCAATATCTTTGCATATACTGTTTTATCAGCGCTCGTGTTCGTATGACTAAATCAACTACAGAGCTTATTTGTCAGAACTATTGCTGAATTTTCACATAACAGGAGCCAAATCTCTCAGAAATTGAAGTTCAGATACAGTTTAAAGACTAACTGTATTGCTACATAAAAGTGATACATGCTTAATGTGCAATTTCACCACAAGAATTGTTTATAACATCGCTTAAAGTTACAGTTCGGAGGAGGATTTTGAAGGAGGCTTTTATTTTCTTTAAACCCAGTGGACGCATTTTAGGCAGCAAACAGCACCTTGTTCCCTTGTTTCAGCCAGATTTTGTTTTGTTTTCATAATATAGTAAATTAACATGGACAAGGTTGAATCTCATTACAGTTGTGCACCAAGGGAGTTGAAAAGGTTCACAATGGTTCATCTTTTTCTTTTTACTGGAACATGAGTCTAATGCTGCAGTTTGTGGCAGCTCCAAAACTGGACAAAATGTAGCAAAGTAGAAGACAATGCAGGCAATACAGTGTAGGTGTGCATTACATAGTAGATGGTTTCAGCAAGGGTGATTGTCATGATCCATGATCCATACATTTTAGTTTATTCTAATGTTGAGAATGGTAAAGCAATGCTGTGAAAGGTCAAGCTCAATATACAAAGAGCATATCACCAATAACATGAGATAAAGATTGATTACTGCATAACAAACTGTGAACTTCAGCCTCAAACAAAACCTACATTCAGCTCATTTCCTTCCAGTGCACGCAGCATCATTTCAAACAAACACATTTCAATGCGGCTTTGAGAAGACTACCTAAGCACAAAAGAACTTTTCACAGCACCTGCCTTCCAGTGCACATGTCCAAATCCGCAGTCGTGTTTATTAGCTTAGCTTAATTGTGCATAGTATCTAAAGGTCAGTGCCTGCTGTGATACATTGCTGCCAAAATGGCTTCCAGGGGACACTGTTTCAGATGAATAAACACTGAAAGCTGCACCACCTTCAGCCCTTCCGTCCCCATCCTTTACCTCCCAATGCGCAGCAGCATCACATTTGGCTTTTTCAGGCCTTGCTCAAGGTCCTGTGACTGATGGGCGTCCACTGGTACGCACCGCCTCACTGACTTCCATTTCAGCAGGCAAAAGACAGCAGATTAATTCGCTTGTCAATTTTTTTCCCCCCTTTTTTTCTGCAGGAGTTTATTCAGATAGGAGGAATGATGTGTTTGTCCTCCAGTGAATTAAAACATGCAGTTTATCTGTATAACTACAGCCTTCTCCGTGATTAATGGTATTTGACTTCTATAAGCAGTAAACTTCTTCCGTTTGGCTGTAAAAGCTGATTTAATGAGGGAGTGACTTGAATAGATAAGCAGATATAGCAGTGGGGATTATTGGGAGGTGAGCTGAATGGGAGATGGATGGTATGCAGTTTATTATCAGTTATGTAATGCACTTTTTATAAGCCTGTACCTGTGGGGCCAGCAGGCACTCTGAAACAGATGTGAGATTACGAGCTTGTGTGCATCCTAAGACATGTGTCAGAATGTATATGTGCTTTTGAGGAGACGTCTTCGCTTGTGATGCAGGTCGTGTATTTGCCTATATTAACAATTTACCAGAGAAGAATAGAAGCTGTATGTGGAGTGCCTGTAAATATGCAGTGGCCCTGGACAAGTTCCGGCCCTATGTTTGATTCATATAGTGCATTTGCTCATTGTATGCTATTTGACTGTAAAACAGTTTTCATCTGCTCAGTAACAGCGTTTGAAAATGATTCATACCTCTTACCTCCCAGGCTTTGTTGGGGGGAGGCCATCAGATGGATTTCACCAAGTTTCAACACACACTCTGGGACATCCTGACTAAAGGCGACAGTATCAAGGTGAGCTCCATCATTCTTCGTTTTACCTCCCTTTCCCGAGCTATGTACATTCGCCACTCACTCCTTTGTGACTATGATTAGACTCAACAGCAACATCTACTAGATGGTTTGGTTTTCGTTGCTGACGAGAACAAAATTCTTTGTAGACTTTCTCGCTGAAAACTCCTCCAAATGCATATTTTGTTCCTTCAACACTTCTTTCACCACTTCCCCGAGCAGCTAGCCAGATGTGCGTTGAACTCAGTGGCGACCCAGCGTGAACCATGTCCTGTCTGAAAGCAGCTTTACAATGCAGTTTTACTTCACCTCCAGAAGTGAACACAATGATCGTGGCAATTCCAATGAAATGAATTGACCATTCATACATCACATAACCAAAGCCTTATACATCTTTCCTTCATCCATTTGTTGTAGATGTAAATCATTGCCTACCTTTCCTTCTCTGTGTTGTTTTGCTTTAATCCTTACCCAAAACCTTTCTGGCTGTTTCCTAACAATGACTAGATGCACATAGAAAGATAAAGCACTAATATCATCACTGACTGTTTGCAATAACATCCAGAAATAATGTAGAAAACCCTGATGATAAGCACAAAATGAGGAAAATTTAACAAAATGTACAAAAGTTTGATTACTTTTGATTACTACCAGAGCTGTGAATCTCCCTGCTGGTGTTTTGATGCAGTGATGTTCTCCTAGTTACCAGAGTATGATTAGATTTATCTCATGGCTCTATCCTATCTTGACAGCCACAACACAAATAACCTCATAATACCCTCCTTTCTTCAGTCTGTGTTAATTTAGAGTCCCTAAACTGTCGACATATTTCTTGCCGAGCACAGGTTTATAAACCATGTTTTCATCTGACAGCTAAGGCCTAAAAGAAAATGTTCATGAGTCTCTGTCTGTATGGAAAGTGCGCGATACCATCCTTTCATTTCCGCTCCTCCAGATAAAAAGATGAGAGAGGGCGAGGACGAAAGTGAGGCCTATCGCTGGGCAGCAGTGATTGAGTCCCTTCGCTAAGCCACAGCGAGGATCTGCTCAAATAACCCACTCTGCCGATAAGACGCTCGTCATTTCCATAGACAAAAAACACTGAGGTTCAGATTAGATTTCACCACGCGCCTGGCTTCTCTTAGTGTAGCTCCATCAGAAAATATGAATCATAGGGCCAACTCCTGTCACCTGTCTTTTCACGAAAACACCACTGAAACACACGTGGACTTGGAATGGAATGATTTTATTCATTTATTTATTATTGCCAGCTGTTGCAATGCTGGTCTGAATTTTGATGTCACCAAAAGTGCCTCTCTTTGTTTCTTGCCGTTTTAGAGTGATTGCAGGAGTAAAACCTGTTCTGCTGCAGGTTGACGCTTTTATTGCTAGCAGGGTTGATCGCTGTAATGCTCTTTCTTTTTACTAGCTAAGGAAGTCTTAAAAAATAAAACTGCAAATCATCCCAGATGCAGGTGTAATGTGTTAGTCTCAGCCTGAGTTTTCCTAGCACTCATTCGGCTGTAAGTCTTCTTTTTCTACAATTAGGCCTTTTAAAAAATATTGATATCACTGCCAATACAATTTCAGTACTGATACCAAAACAAATGTTTGTGGTTTGGAGAATATAAATAACTTTTAAACCTTTTTTACTTGACAAATATGCAACTAGCTCAACGCATTCATGTCGGATGCTCCAAAAAATTAGTACGTGGTCTAAAGTGTCACAGCTTATACTGGGAACTACCTGACACAAGAAATGAGCTGTGCTCTAAACATACTGATGTCATACACAGCCGTGGACAATGGAGTGAACCTGAAAGTCAGAGCAGAAGTGGAGTAGGAACAGAAGCAAACCTGTTTTGTAAGATGAAGCGATGAACGTGTTATGTGTTAATGTTGACCGCCGTTTAAGACTAATGGAAATGCAGCTGTTGACTTATTTATTCATCATTCTTGATTTGTATCTTTTAGCCATTAGATTAGCAGTCACATGCAGGATCAGATATAAAGAGTGGAAAACAAGTGACTTTGCTTAACATATGAAAAGGTTTCATGCCTCTGAAACACACTGAGTTGTCTTTCAATTCAACTGAATCTTTACCTTTAACTGCTTTCTATTCATTTCAAGCAAGTTGGTACCTAAAGTCTTAACTTAGGTGTCTAAATATGACCCTACATATGAGTTACATAGATTTTAATTTTCTGTAAACCTCATGATATTTGAAGATGATCTTGTTATAGTCCTGTACTTGTAAGTATTTTATTTATCTATGGTCATAGCTCTATAGTGAGTAAGTGATGAAAAGGTCAGTTCAGTGTCATTCAAACTATCATTGTGTCCATAAAAATGACAATTTGTGGCACACAATAGCGCTTTCTTGTGTTTCTAGATAAGGATAGGATGGTTGTTCAGTGCACTCAGGTCGTACTGGTATACTTTTTATTCTTTATATTGTTGTTACCTTTAATGTTGGTTGTTGTGTAGCTCCTGTTTTCTTTTATTTTGTTGATATTCCATACACCTCTGTGTGAAAATCAAAGTTTTATTAGATTTTAGGATATTGTAAATATGTGATATTAACAGATTTCTGCTGGTGTGATGGTGTTGATTTATACCTCACTGTATGTAACACAACTGCACACCAGCTTGTGAAAGGTGTTAATGAGCGGCAGACATTTTTTTTGGGCAATGTTGAGCTTTGATGATGTTTTACTGTGGGCAGCATTTCAGCTGCTATATGGCACTTAAACATTAGTGCTCGTAAGCATCTGAGTTTTGATACTTTTGCTCTTCACTGCCTGATCAAACATGTCTGTCACATCCATTCCAGCCATATGTTCATTCACTTCCACTTCTTTGATGGTTCTGAGATACCTAAATTAAAAAAAAACAAAACAGGAAATGAGTATATTGTAGAATGTGCAACACCAGGATGTGTGACAGATGTGACCTTTACGCACAAAAGACCCGGGTCTGATTGTCTCATGCAGAAGCCTTACACAGTAGCTCCAATGGCTAATGGTGTCTTTTCATTATACACTTCATCCTGGCAACGGAGGCCGTCACAAATGCAACGGCCATGACAGTGCTTTCTGTCTCAAAAGCAATGCTAAAATGCTAATGAATCACCGCACCTCACACGCAGCCTAATTAGGAGCTAATTATTCAGTCTTTTCTCTAATTTTATACGACTTTAACCTGCTCTCTCTTCCCTTGTCAAAGGGTTGCCAGATTACTGTGGGCCTTAGTTACAGTAAAAATTAACATTTGGGGAAATATGTGCAGCCCGACCAAACCATGTCCATCATATTTGTTCTGACTTGATTTTTTTTTTTTTTTTTATTATTTGCATTTCTGAGTTTCTTATCAATTATGAAAGAAGACATGTCATTGTTCCCACTTTTCTTTCGGCCCCCATAAGATTGGATTAGGTGTTGTTGTTGTGTGGTATTTGCACATAGATATCATTGGTTAGAATGGCAAGAGCCACACAGCAGTTCAGTTTCAAATGTCAAACTGTGTCCTGGTTGAGAACAATAAAGTCGCTCTCTGTAATTTACTCACAATGACAGCACTGACTGCGAGCATTGTGACAGTATCCTACAAGCACTGCCAGCATCACCAATAAAAAATAAAGAATTGTCTTCACACGTAAAAACCTTTTGAAAAGCCAGAACCAGCAGTGTCAGCAGTATCAGCAAAGGCATGCTTTGGATATTTAGAGAGTGCGGCAGAATTAGGCGAGTATTTTTGGAGATTGGGGGCTTTTGCTCTGGAGACTGGCGCGCTGTTAGGGGTACATTTGTGTGAACATTTAATGGACCCCCTGCTGGTCTCCCTGTCGCCTCCCCCTTGTAAAGAGGCCTAAGCAAACCTGACATCAAGAGCATTTGGGGGACTCTCCATCTATCTATCGCAGCACATTTTTTTCCTCCCCCTCGCTCTCTCCTCCTTTTTAAGCAAAGACAACTTTGGTGAATATTTCATGGGGTACATTGCCTCAGTTTCACTGTGTCGAGCAGGGAGAGTGGCACGCGATGACGACTGACAGGACCATACGCCGGCGTCCGCTAGGAGACAGCCTTTCTTTGTGGTCTCTCTTCTTGACACTCCTACTCCCTTTTCCCCTCCCGTTTTCCTTCTGTCACAGACAACAGTTCTTTCAGGCGAGAGTCTGGCTGCTGATCATTTAGCTGTTTCTTTAAATTTTAGTATGACTGCAGAACTTCTGCCGATCCATCTGATGCTGTTAGCTAAAATGCCAACATATGGATACAAATCTGTTTTTGCCTAGACTGCAACATTTATAGCGCTTAAATATGATGATGATGATGTGATTACACGCTTTTAAGATCACATAGAAACTTCCCTGTGTTTTTTTTTTTCCTTTGCCAACTTTGATGTTTAAATTAATAAGAGAATTATCGAATTATCAAAGAGGAAAGTCCTTTTGTAGGAGGATTGTCGGTTTTTCAGGTGACTTGAAAACTCAGTCACGTTTTAATGATGAAGAATGATTCCATCTGCCTTTACCTTTTAAGCTGACCTCAGCCTTCCCTCAGCCGCACATTATAGAAATGTGCTGTATCAACCATAAAATAATACCACTAAATAATCACTTTTGTTGTTTCTTTCAGTGCTACTCAAACACCAGTCACAGCGTTTCAGTATCATATTTCTCAAGTGCAAGCTTCAGTGATTGCCTGTACTGTACTGTTATTGGAAGGAACACTTCATTTCCCTCCCCAACATTCAATTTCATGGAGGGATGAGAAAATGCTGCCTTTCCATGCTACTTACGAAGATTTGACAACACTACAGAATGCTCACTTTGCCGCCGCCGCCGCATCACCGCTCTCTCTCTCCTCTCCTGCTCTCTTATTTAATAAACACTGTGCTTGCTTGACTTACAGTAGGTTTCCACCTTGCCTTGCTCAGTGTGACGAGCAGCTGAATGGTGTCACAGTTAACAGGGGCGGCTCAGTTGCTCTGTTGTGACAACATTCGTTTGATGTAGAAGTGGTAGTCCTTGGCTGCCATGTTCTCCCCTTCTGCTCTTTTTCTTGTTCCTGCTCTGTCTGGATCTCACCGCTGTCACACGTTGCGGAAGCCAACTGGCATGACCTGAAAGTGTGACGGCAACACGCAAGCTGCCGTTTTCCTCTCCGTTGATAGCCATCCGGTCCGCGTGCATACATAAAGAGAAACGCAGTCATTTTTCTAGATTAAAGAACTTTAATTGGCTCCCGCTCCCGTCTGAGTCGGTGTCCCAGGATGCAGCAGAGGGTGCCAGTGATGTATAAAAGATGCTATGTGTTTGCGCATGTGTGTCCCTCATTTCCATAAAATTGTGTGTTTTCATCAAACTTAGTCACACATAAATCTGCCATATGCTGATGAAATTTACCGCTAACTGTTTTCTTCAAAGTCAAGTATGCTGCTTAGACAAACAACATCATACTCATCTCTCTCTCTCTCTCTCACTTAGACACACACACACACACACACTCAAACATATACCCACCGGCTTTTAAAAACGCAGCATTCATCACAGATAGCCTTTTGACTGTATCAGTGCTGTTTAAAGTCTAAACATGGTTTTGCAGAAGACGTGACTCATTCAGTAAAAGGAGCAAAATGTGCAGCTGCATTTAACGTTCTAATCTCTGTCTCAAACAGAGCTGGGCAGTATGGACAGAATCCGATATCATTTCAACATTTTGATCAAATATCTGAATATAGATGTTGCGACAATGTTATAGATCCTTCTCTTGGTACTTTAAATACTTGTGCAATGAGATTTAATGTGGATACGTTGACTAAGTGGGCGAAGGCAAACAATAAAACAGCAGGTAATTTCAGAAAATTACATACATTTACAGTAAAGCAGCATTTAAAACCAGGAAAATACAATATTTTGTCACCTCTTATTAGTATGATATCTAGTCTCATATCAAGATATTGATATATAACTCGTGTGAAAGTAAAACACGATAACAAGTGGTAATAGACAGGAAGCTCCTCTCCTACTGGAAGAAGACTTTGTTAGGAAGTGCCATTAAAATTAATCAAAAGATTCACTTGTTAAAACCACCATGACTCACTCCCTCACTCCTCTGGCTGCGAGCTGGAGATACAGAAGAGGAAAGTGCCAGCAGCCATGTATGGGATCGGAAAAAGGAAAACCACTCAGGGCGTCTTTGTCCTCTGTTTAAACAGTGCCACAGAAGGGGGGAGTGGGGGAGTGGGAGGAGTGGAAGGGGGAGTCAGGGGAAGAGGGGATAAGAGAGAAGAAGTTTCTCACAGCTGCCCAGCCTGAGGCCCAAAATATGAGGCGCTTTCCTCGTCACCGCGTCACCAGCCATCCGTTCTCGCCTGTCATTATTTTACCTCTCACAGAGCACACACGCCGTCTCTCAGGCACACATATGCACCGCCACACACTGTCTGTGCTGCCTTGATCTACTCTTAAATGCTGCCAGCAACAGATCCTCAAACATGGCCAACTTAAACAGAATGGAAATACCCCAGACAAATTTCAGTTGTGGCTAATGAATCATAACTTAATCCAATCAATTGTGGACATTATTTTATTACTACGTACTGACCAACCCAAGAGTGTGACCTGGTATACTGGAATTATTATTCAAGGTATCCAAACAAAGCTTTTTTCAGCCGTAATAAATGGTTAAATGTTTGTGTGTGTGTAGGCTGTCCTCACTCACGCCAATCCACTGAATTTCTTTAGTCGAATGTAGTCGAATCTTTAGGTCAGTTTGACCAACAAGTTCATGACCTTTCTGGAGGTTGCCACTCCAGAAAATTTTCATTGGTCATTGCTCAAACTGTCACAATATACCTTTTGTCATCAGATAAAAAACATGAAAAGTAACATTTATCAGTAGCAAAAGAATAAGTAAGGTTACATTGTAATACCAGCACAAAAACATACATTGACGACTGACTGAATGCAGTGAGACGTCCAATTTTTCTATTCCATTTCACCTGTAGTGAAATGTAGCGTAGTGTAGGAAAACTGTAGTGCTCAAAAACTCACCAGCTAAATCATGTAGTTTCTGGCTGCCCTTTGTCATGTTTCCCTTATATCAAGACTACACAACCAAAAAAAGTGCAGCTTAGCACATTTTCCTGCATATTGTTAAAAAAAAATATTGTCTGCTTTTTCACAGCACTCACAGTCTTGCAAGCAATTAATACAAAGTTCAACTGTAGTGACTTTTAACTTGGATTACACCTTTATACTCCACCTGTAAACACATAACTTTAGTTGTCCATTTCAGCTGGCAGGTCAAATAATTCTCAAGAGTCTTCCTTGGAGATGTCATAAGGGGTTATAGGTTAGGGGTTAGACAAGGCATGAGAACATGTTTGGTGCAGTGAGTCTAGAGCTCTCCAAAAGGTCTACGCAGGGTCCATATCGACCCTCCACTCTGCACTCCTGTCCAAAAGTTAAACTCTGCAGAGGCTTTCACAAATGTCACAGTCAAGTTCAGTTTGCATTAGCAACAGTGTCACGGGGCAGGGGAGATTCTGGGAGCTCTGCAAACATCGTGCTGCCTCTGCAGAGATACCAGTCGTGCCACGAACACTGCAGTGACCGAATGGACCCAAAGTTTGACTTAAGTACAGCTGCAGCCCGAGTGTTAAATTGCTGTTGCAGCTTCTGTTTGAATTAGCCGAGAGCTGTCGGACACTGAGATATGTGTTTTCGCAGTCCAATCTGTTGTATTGGACTTTGTGGCTCTAACATATCCATCAAAACTTTGGCCAATGGGAAACTTGACTATCCATCCATCTTCACGTTTCACATTAGCGAGATATCGCTGACTGGCTATAACACAGCCTATCAGCTACTGGCTGTTTAAAATCAGTTACTGATACATTCTGTGAGAAAGCCAGAGCACAGCGGGGGGCGAAGAATGTGGAGCAGTAAATATAAAGTCATGTATCGCACACAGATGTTTATAGATGCAGAGAACACATGTGGTAAGTGCATTCAAACAGACATAAAACATGCGACACATTAAATATTCAAAATCTGTTGTAAAATATGACACACTCACCAACTGAGTGCGCTGCTGAGGGAATTCAACATAACACACACATAGAAGGAGGCCGTGTCTCTCCTACTTGGCTGCCACGAATATAGGTCTGCCAAACTGAGCAACAACACAGACACACACACACACGAAAACAACACTGAAAGTATTACATAAGTTGGGATTCTCTGTGATTCGAACCTTAAGTTGCTGCACAGGCGGCTATTTAAATTGCATCAGTTCCTCTGATGTAAATGTGTATAGCCTTCAACTCCCTTAGAGCTTTTAGTCATTTATTTTGATTAGGGCTGTATTTATAAGATAAGTCTCTTAAGTAAGTCGCCTGGGAAGATGGGTTGGCGAGGATGGTGGTGGGGGAACAAAATGAAGTCTGTTTGATGATTATAAATTCAGAAATATCTGCTTGTCAATTAATTAGGCGCTTCCTGGGTATGTGTGCCCCTCTTTTCCTTTAGCGGGCCTGGCTCTCGGTGGACAAATACCCGCGGTGCACCCATTGTATGTCTAAGCCGTTACACACATCTCCAGCAGCTGGGGAACGGAGAATAAAGATCCTTCAAAGGCAGACAGTTTTCAAGAGCAAGCCTCTGTTTTTGTGCGCCGGCTGATTTCTTGAAGCAGTGCATGTGGCCGCTTGAAGGCTTTGCTCTGCCGGTGTCTGGTTCTCAGACACAAACAAGAACTGGAGGGTGATGTGGACATGAAAAGATAGGTAGACTGAGAGGACTGAGCTTGAAGTGATGCTTCCATTATTTCTGACTCTCACAGTGCAACAATATGTGCACGAGACTTATCTTGTTGAGACCACTGTGGCGAGGTGAGGATAGGCTATTGTCAGGAGGATACTACTACTACTTTTGTAGTGGATCAAAACTGATGTTAACCAAAAAAATGTACTTTTTTGTATAAAAAAGTCATCAAAGAGAATCAGACATATCCTGGATATAGAGAAGTCGAAATGCTGCTTTTGGACAGACCCAGACTTGCTATGTTCTCCCATCTTTATGCTAAGCTAAGCTAACAGGCTGATGCTGTTGGGAGTAATATTGATCAGCTCTTAGCAGGAGAGTGAATAAGCATATATTCATTAAACGGTGTCTGTTGGCAATGTTAGTGATGTGTTTTAGGTCAAACAGCAGTGATTGGTTCACCAGAGCTGAAGGGTGGAGCCATAGCTACACAGCAGGCTACACTGACAAGGAGCATGGCCTGTGCTTACAGCATCATTAGCACATGGACAGTGTAATTACAAATGTCCCAGCCTGCAGCTTTAAGAGGATCCTTCACAAAGTTCTGTTCCCACTCGATGTCCCTTCCCAGAGGCCTTTCGCTTGATTAAAGCTAAAAGGGTTATTTTTAATAACGCAGTCTTAATTTAATCCTCTTTCCTCTGAATCTGTTTAGTGTTGTTTTATTTTGGTTTTCTTTTGTTTTTTTTTTGTTGTTGTTGTTTTGTTATGTCAATTGTGTGTCCACTTTAAATACTGTGCAGTGTTTACTAGATGTTAGCGCTGCTAATGGTGAATATTAATACTTTATAGTTGTTCATTACATTGCACTAACATTTGTGTATTATTTTAAAAAGTAATGTACTGGATTACTGTTTTTCGTTCCTGCTTCAGCGCTTGCCTGTCAGGACAGACCAAATTCCTATAACTTGGATGTTATAGGGCAATTTGTATTCAGATTTGTATTCGGTCCAATCTGTCAAAATATTCTGAACCGCAAACACTGCATGCAATGTCACAGTGATCTTAAGCAGGTTTTTTGTTCTCCTCAGAGGTGGTGAGTCACATTGCATTTGGCAACGTCTCTCACTTGCACAGTTGAGTTTACAGTCTGGTTTCCAGTGAAGGAAAAAATGTCAGCATGCAGCGTGCGACGAGTCTTCAAATCAGAACCATATTTCTTCTGCCCCATATGTGGGAATCCTGTCATATTCAGTCCTCCTCAGCATCACGGAGACTCTGTAAAGAGTTCATGCTTTGTATAATATTTTTATTCTTTTCAGTTTCCTAATAAAGCATGCCTACAAGCATCAACAACAGAATATAGCACAGCTGTGATAACACACATTTCTGTAACATCATGTAGAAAAAACTAGAGATGAATGTCAATATTTTGATATTCACCTTATCAATATTTTACCACCACAGCTTAGCAATCAGTAATATTTACTGTAGGAAAGATTTAACATTTATCTCCCTCAAACCTTCCACAAGGTGAGGATCCACAACATGACTTGGATCTTTCTAAACAGATGTGGCATCTTAAAAAGAAAATTAAAGACCTAAAATTGTTTTGGCTCGGCTTGTTTTTCCCCTGTGACCTAAAACAGAACACTAGCATCCAGGCATGTTGTTTTTCATCATTAAACTGTCTTTCAAAGACTCCTGGGAGCCTCCTGGAGCACAGAAAGGAACCTTGTATTTTGCAACATCAAGCGCACAGTGTCTTCAATGTCTGCTGGGAGGTGCATATTAGAGTCATGGACTTGAGCTGAAATGATCTTTCAAAATCACTTTCTCTGTCTCACACACACACACACGTGCACACACATACACACATGCTTTTGTTGTCGCTTTATACATTAATGCAGGTGATGCCCAAGGTCTTGGGAGTGTATAGATCTTTGACCTTGTTTTCTGTCCCTCTCTGCTTCCATTATGTGCTTGTAGATCAAAGACACACAAGGTGCAGCTGGCAGTCTTGTGGGTGAGGATCCTCACTTAAAGGCAGTTGACAGAGGTAAGCTATTAAACCACTTCGCTGTCCTCTCTGCCCCTACTGCTCCTGTGGTCCCCTCATAAAATCCCTCTATATGAAGTTACTTTACATGCCTATGTGTGAGTCCATCTCTTGGATTAAATGAGTCTTTTTATTGCGATGCAGATTTTAATAAAGCCTGAGTTTACTTATGCCCTTAACACAAGAGGTTTGTGTGTTTACTTTGCTTGATGCTAGTTGCATATGATCTTATCGAGGCGCCCACAATGGATCAACTAGAACGCGTGTGTGTAATTGCACTGTGTTTAGAGAATTTGCAGTGCTTCATTCAAAATAAAGGATAAGGATGGAGCACACTTGCCTGCGTGGCAAAAATGGCCCACCTACGGGAGTGTGTAGTCCGGTCGCACAAATATAATAGTGTAGTTTGGAAGGTATGTAACGGCAAGGTGCGAAATGTAGAGCCCCGCAAACACGCTGCTAAAGGCCTCCTCTGACATTGCAGGACAATATAATTACTGCGAATGAAGTCAAAATAAGAAACGTCATAGTATTTTGCAAGTTGGGAAACTAATAAGGCTGCTTTTGCTTAATTTTGGCTGTCATCACAAAAACAGCCAAGCAGCAGAAAACAAAATGAGACAAAGATACAGGCAGAGCTGTAACCAGTATTTAAGTTCAGTGTTTTGTAGAAAAGCTATAAACAGACAGTTTGACATTCACGCAAGCAGAGATGTTTTTGTAGCTGCTGTGCAACAGGCCCATGTAGGTTGAACATAATTCAGTCAAATCATGATGATTTATTAAAGTTGCTCTTTCTTTTGTCCGTGATTTAATGTTCTGCAGAAAATCCACAATACTGACAATTAGACTTTTTAGGTTGCTATGTAGAGACACGCTCCAATGAAAAATAGGTTCTTACCACAGTAAACATGTCCAGTGGATGTGTTTTATATGCTCTCCACATCTGTATGCTAAGATGAAACCAGGATTACCAGAGGGTGTTTACTTGGTAGCTAAAAGGTCAGAGCTGGTGATTAGACCAAGTTTATGTAACATCAGCAAGTACTGATACATATAATATATTAACCATTCTGATACATCAACCCGTAAACAAACATGTATGGATGACTACGCCTGTATTACCACTTGCCGTTGTTTAGCGTACATAAGCAAGCAAAGCAATAAAACAATGGCGGTTTAAGGCGAGCAACAGAAGGGTGGGTGGAGATAGAGGTGGGGTCTATTAGCATATTCATTAATAAATGTAAATACTCAATAAGACACAAAGTGTAGAGTTTAATCAGGCCATTTAAGGTATGAAGGATTTTTTTAAAGAAAAAGCAATTTGTATAGACACAGATGACGGGAGTAGAACTTAAAATCAATTGTAATGTAGACATTTTATACAAACCTAAAACTATTTTTCTATTGGTTCATGTTTCACTAATTAATTGGTTAACTCAAACCAATATACAACCAATACTTCACTATAAGTAGATTCTGGAAATAACTGGAGGCACACTGCCACCATCGATTCATTATATATCAGTTTTGGGACGTTGAATCGTTTTGAAAACACAATTTACAGTGTACGGGCGCAGATATTGAATGGGAATTTTCCAGCAAATATAGCCATCCGAAATACTCTGCAGCCTGAATAGAAGCATACCTAGAAGCTTGGCTATTGTCTGAAAATAACACACAGATTATCCATGCATAAGAGAGCTTTGTTTACCAAACGTCTATTCCTTTGGCCGTACTTCCAAACAAATCTAGGTGTGCACCTCGCGTAGATGTGTGGCTGATGTAGAAGGCTGTGTGTGTTTGTCTCGTGTTTTGTTTTCAAGGTGATGCAGCTAGTTTATTCCCCCTTCACACCACGAGCATATTATCCCGCTCCAGCTGCTGCACGGAGACAGGCCCAGGTATTTATGGCTAGCATAAAAAGTGTGTGCATTCCCTGTCACCCTACAGCTCGAGATTTACTGCACATTTGACAAACACACTGAATTAAAAAAAAGGAGTGTTCAATTTGTATAGGAGTTTAGAGCCTGTCTGTTGTGCATGCTCCCGACGGATTCAGCTGTTAGTACATGTGTGTGCGCATGTGTCTCGCTGTCTACGTACGCCTCCCGCTGCGTGAGGATGTGTCGATCTGTCTGCCTGTGTGCTTATGCGTTAGTGTCTGCGCGCCCGCGTGTGTTTTTGTGCGCGCAAGCGAGTGTGTGTGTGTGCGCACACCGAGCCCGCCTGCTCTGAAACACCAGCAACAGATAACAGATGGTCCCCCTGCATTAGAAGTGTTTTATTTCCCTGCGGAAGCCAGATATGTCAAAAATAAGCATGTGCAACATTAGTCATTTGGAATATTCATGCCCCTGCCGTCCGATGGTTTCCTTTTCACAGCCAAAATACCACCAGCCCAATTCTCCTAAGGAAGTGAGGGGAATAAGGGGGAGAGGGGAAAAAAAGCAGTCATCAGCTGAACTGATAGGGGGGTGATGCTGAGGCCTACGTGCAGCTTTAACGGAGGATTTTTTTTTTTTTCTCCCGGTTGTTTCTTTAGCATGCCAGGGCTGTAATTAAAAAGGGGCTACAGTGTGGAGATGTGTTCGTATTAAGAACCACATCCCCCAGCCCCATTAGACACAGTGATGTGAATATGCACACATGTCCATATGCCTCCCTGTCTGCGCACATACACACACACACACACACACACACACACACACACACACACACACACACACACACAAACACACACAAAATACTCATTTGCACCCACACTGAATAACCTCATCTACACGAGCAGACTTCTTTTGCATTCCTTCATAGACTCAATCTTTGGGAGTCCTCCTCCTCTCCTCTTCTCTTCCACTACTTATCTGCCTAGTTCTCCTCTCCACCTCCATCTCTTCAACTATCTCAATTCTCTGTAGCTTCAGTCTCTTTAATCTCCACCTCCTCTCCTCCCAGGCTTTCTGCCCCCATCTCCCACCATTGAGCGCGGCTGCCATCCTTGTCCTTGGTGGCGGACATGGGCATGCATCATTATCAGGCCTGATTAACCGTCCACGTAGTTGGCAGTCCAGGCTCCACCGGGGGCCAATGGCATGGTTTTTCCTACCGCCGAAAACATGAATTTTGAGCAGCACTTTCTCACTCGCCGTGGTCCCTCATGATCAGGGTTAATTCGTGGCAGCATGCGTGAATGGTGTAGAAAGGAGAGAGGAGGAAGAAAAGGAGGAGGAAAAGCTACCAAACAGTAGTGCACTGCTTATCGCAGAAATGCAATATGATTTATTCAGGAATATGCAAATCCAACAATCATTCTGCCTTGTTTACCGAAGGGACCTGCTGATTCAGAGTCTGAAAGACAGCGAGAGAGAGAGAGAGGGAGAGAGAAACAATCCCAGCCATAGAAGCCAACATACAGTGCATGCTCTAAGGCAGCCACCAGCCACTAAATCAGTGGTTTTCCTTAGAAGCAGGAAATGAAGGGTGTCGGACGATTTTTCGGGTGTTTCACAGCTTCAGAAAGCTTTAAATTTATTCTGGTGAGGCTGGATTGTTGATGTTGTTAAGAGTGAAGGGTTGTACACAATGCATGTCTTATATGTTTATAAATCACATTGCTTACATAGCATTATACAGGCCATTTAGAGTCATTATATACCATTGTAACACGTGCTTCGGTATGCAGAGGACACGGTGTGAGTATCAGAAAGTAATTAAAACTGGTATTAGTTTTCTGATCTTATTTACAGATAGCTTCAATAGTTTAATAAAATAATGTTTCATTGAAACCCAAACTTTGTCCACACTGACTGCATTTGATCATGCAACACTCACAGCAAACAACTAAACAACAAATTTAGCTTAAAACCTGTGGCTTCCTTTGTTGGCTGAAATAAAGGTTTCATGGTGAAACGTGTTTACTTTAATGTAAGTATCAGTATAATTTAGGTACTTGTTCTGAAACTCTGTTCTTGCATCGGCACTGGCCCTACCGTGCATATCAAAATAAGTATTAAGCTACAGAGCAGTATGTTTACATGGTGGTGACAAAAGCATCAGCAAGAGTGTTAAGAGTGTTGCAGGTTAATGTATCTATAATGGCCTGTCTCTGTTTTCTTTCCTTAGTGTCAAACAGACACACACACACACACACACAAAAGTTAATATCATTAGCACATGCCTCATACGCAGGTGAATTAAGACAGCCATATTCAAGCAATTAGAATATACATATTAATAGTGGCTCCGTGCTGATGCCTTACTCTGTGGTTACCTGCGTGTCAACTATGTGAGCAAATGTGCCATTTAGACTTGACAGCCCACGTAATGACTTATTATCATGTTACCTTTGATCTAAACATGCCTCATTTGTATTATCAGGTACATATTCATCTACAGCTACTACTGAAAAGTATTTATGTAATCGATTTAACTGTATCTTATAGGAGATCCAGTTTTTTTGTCACTGTTTTGCAAGACACTGAAGTTAGATTAACCTGTGGATACTTACGTAGGGCGGGATCCCTGGAAGGTTTGCAGAGAATCCAAGGTGTTGTAAGACGATAAGAGTTTTTAGTGTGCTTTGAAGGGCTACAGGGAAATCCAATGATTGTTTGACTAACATGTATTGAAGCGGTTTTCAGCACGAGCAGATAAGCTACTGTACTATCACTACGCTGCTTGCCTGAAGTAAGAAGAGTAAAGATTGACCACAGGAGAGCTGATATTCAACATACTGCAGTGAAATAGAATATGTGGTTTCAAAAATGTAAAAAGGCGGCCATGTGCTGTGAATAAAACGTAATATACCGTGTGCAACCGTCCAGTGTTGGAAAGACTTGAATTTGATCTGGAGCTGAGGTGAGAGGCAGATAAATTTAACTGTATTCTATTTGCAGACATGATTTTTTCATTGGTAACTGAGAGGTGCACAGTCTTGCACGTCACATTCAATTTTTGCTTTTCATCTTCTTTGGGTTGGAGAAATGGGTGTGAGTTGCAGCCCTTTCCTGACTCTCTGCTGCGAGCCCAATTAGCGCGGTTGTACAGAATTGATTTCTCTGCACTATATTGCATGTACTTTTCCAGGTGAGTCCCTACAGCTAACGCGAGTGTATGGAAGACAACAATTATCCCCTCTGGCAGATTCTCGGAGGCCACACAAAAGAGAGCAGAGCTCAGAAAATTGATCTCTTCAGGCTTGTGAGTTGCTGTATGGATGAGCAGACAAAAGCAACTGCAACTTTGTGATATCGTTAAGCTACAATGTGCAACTTTTTGATGTCAAAACCCAGTAATTACATTTTTTTTTCATCTTATTCTCACCGTAACATTGAGCGATGAGGCTCGGCTCATGAATAAAACATATTATACAGCTTATATGATACAACATCAGTCTGGGTCTTTGAGTCTATGTGCACATCAATATAAAATTACCTCGAATGGGCAGTTTGGTGCCTCTTTAGGTATATTTGCAGTGGCCATGATCATGAACCATGTTGTTGCTTTAAGTGTAGCGTGTCATTGCATTATCAGTGATAGCTGAAATAAAGCAGTGAAAAAACAAGTTGACATTAGATTTTTATTCTACCTTTATTCAATGTGCGTTATGGCTTTAAGGATGTTGATTGTGATCCCAGCCTTAGCCTCAACCTCTGCTTTAAGTGCGTTAATTGACTGGATAAGGCAAGTAAAAAGGGGCTGGAACTGAATTTGCTGCTTTAACGCAAAGTGTTTGAGATGTGTTCATAGCTTGAAATTAAGAGACAGATTCAAGTGGTGAACAGATCCCCAGGTACGTCCAGCTGCTCCACAACCTGTATTTATGCTGAGCAAAATGCATAGTTTCTCTTGTGTAATTACTGTAGATAACAGAGAGTGAGCAGCCCCTCTGTGCATTTTCAGGATTTTCTAATTTCAAAAACTTTTTTTTTGTTTTGTTTTTTGTTTTTTAAACCACTGACATTGTTTGAATGTATTAGTTTTACCGAGAATTGCTGTCTAGGTGTTTCTGCAATAGTTCCCTTTCTGTAGAAGCAGGACTTCTCTCTGGTAATGTTCATATGTGACGTATGAATAGATGTTAATATAAAGATATTAGGACTACGTAGCCCAAAATGATTAATTCCTTTTATAATAATTTACACCCTGTGAACATACTGATGACTTTAGACGTCTATTACAATGGTCTAATAGAATAGATTTTAATACGGTTTAAATATAAATCTGTTCTGTTGAGGAAAAACTCTACTTACCAGTAGCTTATCAGCCTTCATCCTCCTCACAGTACCAACAGTTTTCATAGTGACAGTAGAGTCACGTCTCCAGCTTCTCAGTGTAGGTATTTCATTTAATATGACAGAGGCTAGAAACATAGACAGCATTGTCTTTTTCTGCTGTATTAGTATATGGACTTATATGGATTAAAGTGTACAACTCAGTGTTTGACACAACTTCAGATTTATGTGTAGTTGTCTAGAGGAGCAAAGGATTCAAATCGCACATTGCTTCTGAAGGTGAAAATCTCTTTGGGTGGAGGAAGTCTATTTAGACAGGCCGCCCAAACACTGGAATGTAAGCAGACAAGAATCCTTATGACTTATAAAACTGAGAATCACATTTCTACCCTGGGAATTTCAACATGTGCAATCATTTCAAGTTCTTGCACCCGCTTGTCTTGTGAATAACCCAAGTTCCTCTCCTTTCCTATCTGCTTCCTGCAAGTTAAATGGCTGGAAGATTTTCTCATTTTTCATGGGAATGTATGTCATATCACCAACATGATGCTAATCTGCCGGAGTCATACGCCCTCCACCATGCTATTTTTTGCCACACACATGTTGCCTGAGAGGTCAGCAGCATAGCAGGGTTCTTACTAGGTTGAATCGCTTGGAGGCAGAAGTTAATTTCCAACTCAACAGAGATAAATGACTTTGCTTTGACCTGCTCGCTGGCACAACAAAGACTTTGTGCTTTTCTAGGAGACAGGCACTGCAAATATCTGTAATTTAAATGCAGTTCTTTATTATTTGTGGTATGAAATGATTTGATAACAATGATTAGCCCAGTTTGGCAGTGTGGTGTTGTTGTCGCTGAGTTCAGATAAAACTACATTGTTTTGCTTGGTTTTTTTTTTTTCTTTTTTGTTTTGCATCAAAGTAGCTCGATGCAGATGGCAATGAAGAACAAATTTAAAAGCACTGTAAAAAGAAATTGTAAGCATTGTAAGAATTTGTAAGCACACTAATACTTAAATCTGATCAAAGGGATACTCCAGCTTCTGCAATTGTTTGTAAATGTATTTGTTTTATCTTAACTAAGGGTTTGATTTTAATGCTTTAAGGATATAAATGCTAACACTCTGATATGTCTTTGCAAACTTGCAATTAGGAAGAAGTTAATCGATTACAGAGTGTAGCTACTCCTGTTTAGCTTTGCATTTTTGTGCAGCATATATGCAGTTTAGAGTTGCTGCAGTAGCAGATTTATCAAAATTCTTTGTAATTTCTGTCAACATCATCAAATTCTTGATTTCATGTGCCATGACTGTGTTCAGGCAAGCTTAAAATGATCTTAAATGGTCATCTGATGGTAATGTGAATGAGATTGTGGGCTTGAAGCTTAAGCTACACGTAGCCCACAAAATGATGTAGCATGAGAACTCATTGGCCTAAGTAAAACTAGGCCATATTGTAGGTAGGTGAACATGCGTGTTATATTTGTGCATATAAACAATGCTTTTTCTCTTCCTTACACTTTTTCTGTGGTGTTTTTGATCTTGGAAAGGCTAATAATAAAAGGGGCCATGTAGCAGATAATGTAGCCCCATGCACATGATTCAAAGACTGGAAATCCAAAGCTTGTCATGTCTGTTATGCCTAGTTACAGTTGCTAAGCTGTGATTGGATAATGGTTGTTTAGGGAGTGGGGTTTGGGGCAATCAGTTTGATGATTACTGAAACTGTAGTAGTAAGGTGCAAGCAAACTCAAAGACAAACCTGTGCTCACTCACTTTGCTTCCCTCTCTTTGATCTGTTCACTCCAAAAATGTTGCCCTTCCAAAATGGTCCGAGCTGCTGCTGTGCAACATGTCACTTATTAATAAGCCTGTTACATTGTTACATTAATTATTCAATCTAGATGTGTTCCTGGGGACTGTATCCATGGTTTATATGACATTTTAGCATCATTTGGTATTCACAAGTTTTTTTCTTCTCAGACCATCTGTCAACATTTCTGCTCAGTGCGTTGTATCTATTCAAACATGTTTGGAGAGTGTAAATGTTAATACAAAGTTTAATTGACACCGCTGTTATTTACAATACCGTGGCTACAGTTTGGAAATGTCGTTACTGGTTAGTCTGTAGCTGTCTGTGGGGAAGTTCAGGGACACGTAAAACCTTTTTAGAATAGCTATCACCTTCAGAAAGACGTCCCTAATTTTGTTCATCGTTGTTTGTAGGTTTGTATGCGCATAGCTTTGCTTAAGAGCCAGTCGTGCTTAGTAAACCAAGAGTTAGATTTTGGTTGTGATTGTTCCATACAGGAAATATAAGAATTCACATCAAATGATTTTGAATAGTTTTATACATCTCAGAAGGTTGTGTTGTTACAGAGCATAATAGGACATTCAGCACCATCAAAATGCCAAATTTAGATGCAATCTAGGGCAAAAATTACATACTGCATTCCATTTCCTTCAAGTCTTATTACAGATATACTCAGTATATCATTTTTTCAATGTCATAGCTATTTTTGAACATTTTTAGACACTGAGGTTGAGCTTCACTCAGTGCATTTGAACACACATTGTGAAGCTGCTCTGAAACATTTTAAAACAGGCCCTTATTAAGAAAATGTGAGCACTAATCTTATTTTTTTCCTCTGTGGAGACTGTTTTGGGATCTTTGTGTTATAGAAACACCTCTACATACTCCTCAACCATTTGCAGTATTTGCAAAGATACCCATAGCTGGACTAACCTTAAAGTGGGTCCAAGGGCAAAAAGGACTCAAGTGCCTCTATTGAATTCTCTGAAGTACATCCTCACTGTACATTGTGTGCACAAGCCTTGCGAGGCCTTCAGATACAGTACATTGCATACAACACATATGTGACAGGTTCATTATCTTTTGCCTAGAACCCGAGAAACCAGCAAATTCACATATACTGGGAAACCACATTGTCTCTTGTTTGGATTGTGTCAGCTAGTTCTGTTTTAATAATGTCATTAAAGACATTTTTATGTAGGGATAGGCTAGCTCAAGTATGGTATCATTTAAGATGTTAAAGTTTTTAAAACTGCAGTAGATGCAGTTGCAGTTTTGGACATACGGACACTCTCTATATAAGGTAATGATGCAGCGTCTGCTTTAAGGCCCTTAAAATTTCAGCTGATTTTTTGCTTTAGTGGCTCATATTCCCAAACAAATATGCAATGCAATGAATCAAATTACCACAAGCCAAATGACACACAGTAAACCTGAGGCTTTCAGCAGTCCCTGGAGGTCTGGGAGCTTGGGCAGTTGCTTGCTTATCCTGGTTGGTAGGCCAGTCTTGCAGGCTGCAAAATGTAAACATGAGACCTATTTCCACAGAAAAGAGCTCATGAACCAGTAAATGTAAGGTAGTAATCCAAGAATTTCTCTATTGTCACATCCTCAGTGGAATTGTGCCTTTTCAAACATAACCCCGTGTATCCTCAGAGCATACTGTGAAAGCCAGTTATCTGATATGCTGGACTGCTGGATGTGCCTGGCTATATTTAACACAGAGGTTGTACATGCTGTAAGTGACCATTATCCTCTCGATTATCATCGTGTATTCTCCCCCACTGCCCACCATGCTCCTTTAGCACTTATTACGGGCACATACTTGAGGCTCACCCACACAGTTCACCTTCAGCCCACATTTGGCAGGTAATGAGCTTGACGGAGGAGACGGCATTGGACACATTTCCTGCCAGAGATCATTGAGGGGTGACCCTGGTGGATGACAGTATGGTGGTTCCTATTGATTTGTAACTCTAAAGTGGTAACAATGGTCAAAAGATCGGCATTATTCAATTACTAATTGACCTCATTGCCTCTGGGCTCTTGAGGATTTGACCGTGCTATATGATGGATGTCTGTTTTCTTTTTTTTTTTTCCGATCTGTTGAGCATTAGCATAGACTGAAAAACTGTTAGCATTGTGGCATCTACAGACAATCTTTCAAGTTCATAGCATGTCACGTTGTGTGAGATAAGGTTGATGGTCCCAATCTGTGCGATTTACATTTTTCCACCACAGTGATATTCAGTTTGACCATCGAAGGCTTTCCAGTCTTGTTACAATCCATCCTGGCAGCAGCCGACTGAAAGGCAGTTCAAGAAACTGAAATTCTGCTAAAGTCCCATGTTGCTTTTGCCTTTGGCAGATACGCTTATCATTAGATGTGCCTGTCAGATTTTATTGGAACAAAAACTCATGCTTACTGAAGAATTAAAGATTTCGAGCATAGCACATCATGGAGACAGGTGGTTGCCAACCTTGTAATGATACATAAAAAAAACATACGTTGTCTCCCACATGGGATTGGTGTTAATTGCAGGGTACATTGAAAGCTGATGCTTGTCTGCAGGCTTGGCTATGGCTACATTGAAGAGATGCTGACCACCCCAAGACAATGCACTCTTCTTTGTGCTGCCTTCGCGCAACCTATGTTTGCTAAGATTATATTCTCAGTTGTTTAAGTTGGTTTCTATATTTTGCAAGAGCTGCAGTCTTGCGGTCTCAAGAGATTTGATGGCCGCTCATACACAGAAAGACTTTCACAAGGAAGCGTGAGAGCAGCAGAAATACTCAGCCATGGGATTTACCTGTCAACTGCATTTAAGCATGTGGGATAACATACGCTAGACGCTGTGGTGGTAAAATAAGGGCTGACACGCCTTTCCTGTGATCTCCGGTCTCTGACGCTTCATGTATGTCAGCTCCTTGGAGCTAAGTAGAAAATAAACTTGCATTAAGAGATGGTTGGATGGATGTCTGTGTTTTGAAGCCCCCAGTGTCATCCAAATCATTTTCCGTGTCGATTTATCAAAGACAGATATTTGATATGTAAGCCAACATTTCATGGAGGGCTCAATTCTTTACATGCTTCATTCCCTTGCTTTGTAGTTTAATAGATTACTTTAAGAAATAGCAGGAGTGCAAAATCAATTATTATTACTTGTCAAATTGCAGAACTGTAATTGACATTTCCTTCAGATTTCAATATAGTATTTCAATGAAGGTCTGAATGTCTCTTTAAAGGAGAATTCATAGTTTCCACCTACAGTGGATAATTCTTTATAGCCTGGAAAACTGAAACCTTAACAAGGGATTATGTGTAAAGGTGTTTTAGCTAAAAACAAACAAAAAAGTCAAGTGAAAAATGAACAATCTCATCGTACCTAACATGGAACAAAATGTAGCTCAGTATTAACATTTGAAATCTGCAGTTCCTTGCTCAGTTTCAGACTGCTGTGTCTAAAAGTACAGAGGAGAGTTTGGGGATTTAACTAAGCACGAGAACTCGGCTCAATTCCCAAAGCAGCCGCCAACCACCCAACTGCACAGCACTTTTGGAAAATAGACACACAGGTAACTGATTTCTCCACTGACAATGCAACAGAAGAAAAGCTTGCTCTATCATTCCAACCATCTGGAAGTCTGGCTCAGACTTGAGGCTGATGTGTAACTTTTAATTGGAGAGACAGTAGTGGGAGGCAGAAGAGTAGGAAGGAATGATCCCAGTGGATAGACAGGCAGTGCCTGCTGCCAGATGGACAACCTGAGTTTGCTGGAGTGCACAGCATTTCATTCTCAGGCCAATGTGTTGTGTGTTCTATTTTACAAAGAGCTTGTTGGAGAGTCGTAGTTTGGCCCAAGACATCTCAAGTACTGCAAAATGCTGCTCTTTTCACATGACAAAATTAGGCAGGGACAATGCTTGGATTTCTTTGGACGGTTCAACAACAGATGATTTCTGTAACTAATTTCTATAAATTCAAACTTGTGAGCCGACAAGTTGCATTTCAAACAGACAGCAGTGTACAATTTCATATACACTTACACTGTTCGCCCATTCTGCTGCTCTCCATAGGGATTAAATAAAACTTTTACAATGCCATTTAGCAGGTTTGGGCCTGTTTCCGCCTTTATCATGTTGATGAACTATAAGAGCTTATGCTGAACATTCCTCTACACCGATTACCCCAGCATTTGTCATCGAAGTTGATTTGGTGTTATTATAAAGTCGACCACAGCTGAATTAACTACCTGCAGAGTTGTGTGTATGTACATATTTCTATGTCTAAAATCTTGCAGTGGTTGCATTGCAATTTGTTTATAACAGAGACTGAGGGAGGGAGAGATTTGGGGAGAGGTGCACTGGAAGTTTGTTGACGTGCTCAGTAGTAGATTTTTTCCACAAAATTCTCCTCATTGTGAAACTGCATATAAACAAGCAGTTGTGTGGCAGCGGCTGCTTTTATTCACTTGGAATGCAAAAAGTGTGTTATTTATGAGCCCCTACAAAAGTTGGAATGTTGAAAAGACAAAATCCTGTGCCGGGCCACTGTGTTGTGCAGAGCTGTATTGTATCAACTTTCCCCAGTATTTCAACAACAATGTCTTCGGCACTGGGCTGAATTAGATCTTCACAAACAGTTTGTGGTTTCTGTGCAGGCCATCTGATAGGAGGCTATAACGGACCCCTTCAGGGCTCACTCAGGAACGGTGACTTCTTGCTGCAATACAGTTGACTGTCTGTTCAGCTTGTGTCACCTTTCTCTTTGCTGGTTTGAAGCCATATTTTAGTGAGGAAAACTCCTCTTTGTGAATCTTAGTGCTGACCTTTTGTGTGTGTTTTGCAGCTTTATTTAATTTTTTTGCTGAATAGCTCACAGTTTCTGCACGCATATGCTACCTTGTAATACATCAATTCTGATGTTACATGAGTGACTTAGCTTTTTTTTTTTTCAGTTCCCAAAAAATGTCGAGTTGAGTTGGAAAAATACTTGTTGGAGAACAGAATACAGCCTGTTAGTAAGCACAAAGGCTGATGGGATTAATTGAGGCAAACAAAGTGTTGATCAATATTCAATTGGCCAGCTACATGAAGGTGCACAGACAACCAGCTACTGAAATACCGGTATAGGAATGCTCGGGCATTTCCTAAAATAAAACTTCAGAGCCAACTTCATACCTGGAGTTTATGTTCAGGTGTTGTGTCTGATAATGTTTAGCAGAATATAATTTAATTTACAGCTATATTACTCTTGTCTCCTACCTCTGGCAGTGAGAGCAATTACCCAAACATCAACATGCTTACAATACCATGGGATTCACAGCACTTCTAGTTACTGTACCCAACTTAGCTCTGACAAACCAAGCATTGCAAGTTAAGCTAAAATGCACCACTACCAGTGATCAGCCAGTACGGCATTGTCACACCTGATACCACATTTAAAAACTCTGCTATGCTTAATATTGCATGCACGTCTGTATTTGTAGAATATCTAACAGGGCCTTCTTCTTCAATCCACTTGGACAACAACATGCTGAAAGGTTATTTTCGCCCAATGACACAAAAAAAATACTGCGTTGCACAGCTTTAATTCATGGCTAAAAATATTCAATAACAAAATGCACTACAGTATTTACTTCTGTTTGAGTAATGTTTGCTACAAACTACAGTGCCTGGCTGTGTTTGGAAAATATTAAGCCTTTTAAAAGCAGTGCTCTATATATTTGCGACTGGCTTTTAAACAATTACATCCACAGGAACCAATGGGTAAAGTAAAAAAGTACTGAGAGACATAAGGTTTTAGTCTTTTCGTGGGATTTTGACAGTCAGATAAATATAGAATAGCACAATTGAACATACTTGAAGCAAAGGTGATAAACACTCTGTTGTGTGTGTGTCTGGGAAAGGACAATCCAAGTCAGAATCTGATATTTATAAATTGTTGCCCTCCTCAGGAATCACCTGCCTCCTTTCACCCCTTTGCTTTCTCCATCCACCAGCCTCTTCAGGCACGTGTATGTTTTTCTTCATTTCACACCTCCCTCACGCTGCATATTCATTTTTCACTACGGTTGCCTTTCTGCTACCCCCCCTCCACCTATCCGCCCATCCTCAAACCCCTTGACGTGGGAATTCAATTTGTACTGTATGTTTCATTTCTACTCAGATTTAGATTTATTTCATGTCAGCTGCTTTTAATTAACTCTCTGGATATGCGATGAGGTGGGGGTGGGGGGAGAAGAGAGAGTGAGAGAGACAGAGAGATAGATAAAAACTCCTCACATCCGCCAATGAGTTACACCGGCAATCATTTACCACTTAGACAGTAGTGCAGAAGCCTCCTGTTCGTTGCCCTGGCAACCGGTGCCTTGGTGATTGATTCCTTGCCAGTGTGGCATCGCTGCGGGGAATAGAGCGCATGAGCTTACCGTGCCCGCTACATCTTTCTAATTAAAATGGGATTACAGAGTCATTGCCGTTGTATGTTCAAACAAATGCAAGGCTGTGAAGGAAATCAATTTTTGTAAATGTCATGGCTTTTAAATACAACTATGGATAAACAAATGTGAGCGAGCTCAACGTACTGATATGCACACTCCATGTACACTATACATGTGGACGTGCCACCATGTGATTTTCATGTCGGTGTGGTGGCGATTGACAGCGACGGTGCATCCCTCCATCCAGGAGTCAAGCTTGACTGACAGTGCATGAATCATGTTATGCAGCACAAATCACCAGACACAACAATTAGTCTGTTTGTTGCTGTCTGCTAATCAGAAAATATTCGTCAAATTGGAGCTTAATGTACATCTTAAATGAACAACGGTTTCTTAATGTAATTGGATTAGACAAGTCAATCATATCTATGCAGTTTATGCTGTTGTCTTTCACACTAGTGTGTATTGAGGGGCTAAATATTCTCCTGTGTGCAAAGCTGAGACTTGATTACTTCACATTTTACAGTGGCTGCTTGCACTTGCACCACGGGGATACTGCACCAATATTATATTTCAAAACATGATCTTACATACATATGAATGAGAAATTAGTGCAGGATGCATTGGTGTAGCAGAGATATGGGAATAAAAAATAATCTAACACAGTGTTGTAGCATATTATAAATGTTGCAGCGGGACCAATGGGTCCATATTAATTGCATGTTTTATTTCTACTACTTTTGCTAGTCTATTTCTACCTATGTGTAGCCTCATAGCCACCAGTATTTACAATAGAGTTATATGTATAACAGCCCACGGGCACCATATTGTTGAAGGTCACTAAAACTGCAACTTTTTTTAAAGTGGCATTCTTCAAGATAATTGTATACTTGCGATTCACATTCTTAAGTCAGTAATTCATTATGTTTAGTGGGCTGTTGAAGCTATTGAAGACCCCGGAGTGGCCCTTGAACTCCTAAGCATAAAAGAGCAGAAGATAGAGAGCATGCAAGCGAGTTGAATGAGCAAAACCAGAACGAGGGGAGCACGACACACAGAGCAAGATGAAAAACGAGGTCTTACACACGGGTTTTCAGATTTCAATCACTACAACGCAGTTAGCAAGGTGTAACATAGTGCCTTGGGCCTGTTCCCAAGTGGAGCTCTTTGGCACTGGCTGTGTGGGATGTGTCATTACAGCAAAGGTAATAATAGACCAGGGAATTTATAATGTGACGCTTTTTACGCGCCTATGAAAGAGGGCCTGAAAGCCTGGGACTGCTGGCAGGGGGGAAAAAAGAGGAAAAATTCATGTTTGGTTGTAAACAATGGAAAGCCATATCATTGGCTGATATGTCATTCGACTGAAACATATATTAAACCTCTCATGAAGGACCCCTGGAATGGAACGCACTTCAATTGCAACCATATAAAAAAATGTGAAACAGCTCTACCTGCAGTCGGGGGGTTGCACCACCAGCCCCAGGTACCTCTACTATATCATGGCATGAAGCAGAGGCTTTTTACTGGGCTCCTTGTGGGTAACAAACTACTCACTGAAATGAAAGTGCAGTTACAGCCTTATGAAACTGAGTGCCCAGATTAGGCATAAATCACATTCAGTCTTGTTTTGCCCCCTTAATCATTACTCAGTATGGGTGCCTGGCTTTTGTGTGCTCAGCAATCATGCTAACATGTGAATATATTTGAGAATATGAAGCTGCGTGAATTCTATCATTTCTCTTTTAATGGTGTGAATTCAAAACAGTTCTATTTGTGTGACTACCGTTCACTCATGTCGTCTACTTGAATCTGTAGAGTTCACGAATGCGCATGGCTCTGATTAACATACCTACAGACTTTTAATACACATTAGCAAGAAAACGTGAGGGTGTAGTTGGAGGTTATCGTTGCAACCTCAGTTAAAAAGTCCATCAGCTTGGTGCAGACTGAAATGTTTTAACAATTACTAAATAAGTTGCATTGAAATGTAATACCATTAAAGAGGATGAAGCCTCCTCGTACCATGAGATTGACATTTTTGATGTTTGTGAGATGTCTCAGCAGTGTTTGATTAGATGGCCAATTCCTTTTGGTCAGACCTTCATGGTTCCACAAGATTAATACTAATGACCTTTCCTCCAGAGAGTCCAAGAGGTTGGTAGCCATAAAATTTCCTGAAACTGTAACAACTTCAATGGTTCCTTAACTTTTTATGTGTCATCAGAGGTCAGACATTTAATTTATCCAGTACTTTGCTTACTATTTCCTGCAGCCCTCAGCTGTACTTGTTAATGATGGACGTGTGAGGACGTTAGCATGTTTATGTTTGCATGACATGGCTGAAAGAATGGCAGAACAGTGTTTGTCTTGTTATGCCTAAGCTTCCTGAACATGAGGTCAGTGTAATATACAGTAATATTCAATTCTGTAAGTGATTATATTAATAGAAAGGAAACATTTGCATTTTCTCTGTAGCCATGTCTGTTATTCACACAACTCTTAGTCAGGATAACAGGAAATTGGCCTGAAGTGGCTCAACTGGCTGAAGGAGGATGACAGTACATCGGGTTTTTTTTGTTTGTTTGTTTGTTTGGGTTTTTTTTTCCTTTTGGGGTGTGTGTTAAAAATCACACATACGTGTGCGCGAATGGCGTCGGGTTCGCTCTCCTCTTGAGCGGAGAAGAAAACCATCTGGGATTGTGTTTGTGTTAAGCAAAGTGCAACGGTTTTCCTCTCTCTCATTCACACCGGCGCCTGGCATCACGTAGGGACTAATGTGGAATCTAAATCTGGACCTTGTTGATAGAAAATGGCAGGTCACACTGTTTGGCATGTGACTCTCACAAACCCCAGTGCAGGCAATGGTGCTAATAGATAATTGCCAGCTTAATAGGAGGTGACATTTTTGTATGATGTTATGCTCAGAGCCAAAAACTGATCTTCTATCGAAATACAGCCTCCATATGTTCTGTTTCAGGTGGAGGCCTTGGACAGTGTGTGAACTGTTTTGAATTTGAATTTTTTGTAACATCAATAAGACAGTGCTGTGCTGATATTTCATAATTACATCTAATAATACAAACCGAAACTTTATGATACTTTTAACAAAACTAGATGTGTCGCCTGCTGCAGCTGCAGCAACGCGTCTTCGTTTACATCACATGCCATGAATACATACCTAGTCAATCACATGAAAATCAAGCTTTCTTGCCTCCTTGCATGAACTTTTGCTCGTGGATTGCAACAATTTGCGTGCAGAGCTCTTTCTCTCTCGCTTTTTCATACACACGGTACTCCTCTCATGGACACACACGCTCGTCATAACTGTTCACTGTGGACTCACACCCCCCTCCCTTCGCCTCCCACTCATCCTACTGATTGGAGTTGTCAGGAGTCAGAGGGTCACAGTAGAGGATGTCAATAGGCCTCATTCACAGGCACAGAGAGGCACACACAGATGCACACACTCATACATACACACACACACGCAGCAAAGCCATAAAGGAGAGAAGCAGACAAAATGACAGGCAGACAGTAATGCCGTCCTGTCTTAAGTGTGTATAAACACACCCCACAATCACCCCATCACGTCAACAGCTGTGCATCAGCTCGTTCTCCCGCTCACCGCAGCCGTGCACGTCGACACCAGCGAAGAGGATTCAATTTATATTCATTATTCACCAGTCAACTGCCTTGATTTCAGTGATTGGATATACCCTCCACCGTCTACTGGCTCCTCCCTCCAGCTTTCCCTCATTCCCAAGGGAAGTCTCAATGTCTCCCCTCAGCTCGCAGAGTGGATAGCTGTGTGTGGTTTATGTATGTTGAATGGTGCTGGGTGTGTGTGGCAGTAATTCTGCGTCTGGATTACATTTGATGAGTTTGATCAGGACTTATGCTAAAAGAAATGCAGGTGGGGAGGCCAACAGAAAGGTTCAAAGCTTTTCTTTAAACGTAACATTTAGGAATGATATGTGAAACAGTTGCTGCTGTGTTTGACTTGTATGTTTTTGTTGGTGATTTTGATGACTCGACAACCTCTTTGTCAGTGTAGGGGTCTTAAGCATACTTATTTTTATTCTCTGATTTTGTCAAAAAGCTTTTTATCTGATCTTTTTTTTAGTTGTTTTTACTATTTTCTGGCAATTTACAGACAAAATATTAATAGGTAAACTAGGAAAATATTAGCCATTTAATCTTTTAGTCCACTACAGTACAATGATGCATCCTAAATGTTATTTTATAAATATGTACATATGTGTGTGCATGTGCTCCTGTGTCTAATGAACACTTTTTAAGTAGGACTTGTGCACAGGAAGTGTGCACAGAGAAAAGTTTACCCCTTTAACAGATAAAAGTCATCGAGAGTCAAACTCATCCAAAAGGAGTAAGAGTAAGCAAAACACATTTTTGAGTGGCAGGGGGCAATAATACACTGCTAGTGCAGCCCCCACAGGAATGTAAAACGCCATGTCGTTTACGCAACCGAAGACCTGTTAGATAATTAAGGTAGGTACCTTAATCTCCTCTCCCATCCCCATCATCCCTCCCAGGTCTATTACAATTAGCTCCAGGTAACTGGTGAAACCACCAACACGCAGCATCTCAGTAACAACATGCTCATCAGAAAGAATCAAGCGCAGCCGAGCCCAGCTGAGAAGTGAAAGAGACGTTTGCTTGACGAGACGTTGGCCCGGCTATCTTTATCTCTAACCATAAGCGGAGACAACCACACGCAGAAGCTCACAGGCAGTTTGCGCTCAAATTGTTTTGGGCACCTGTCATCCTCTATTATAATTAGCAAGTGGACGTCTAAATAATTGCCATCAGGCTGCGGCTGTTGTATCAGTGTTGGTAGCCAGAGCCCCGTCCCTCGCCTTTAGTTCTAGTATTATTTAAAGGAGCGGCTCGTCGTCACAAAGCAGTGCCCTCAGCAAAGTCTTAAGCTGTGTATTCAGTCAGCGACAGCATCTGGAGCGCTGAAAATAATTAACTGACATAAGAGGGTTTGGTGTTGGCTTCACCATTTGTTTTGTCCACACTTGTCCCTGACACACACACACACACACACACACACACATATTCACACGCAGACACCCATTTGAGCGCACATACAGGCAGCTTTTGATCATAATTGTGACACTGCCAGGAGAGAGGGAGGTAACACGCTCATCCCAGTGGGGATTGAGGATGGTTGTAAAAGTAAATGAGGCAGATGGGTCTGTCTTGAAAAGTAGTGTGAAAAAAAATGAAAAGGCTCCTTTGAGGGATGAAGATGGAATAGTTAAGTTGAAAGCACTTGTGTAATTTGAAAAGGACTGTACAGGCACAGCTACAGTACAGATAATGTAGAATAAAAGCACTGTAATTATATAAATCTGCATGCTTGTACAAGCCTACAGTTTAATATATTCACAGAAAGGTGCATAAATCAATAAGCGTGGCCCAGCGTTTCATTATCAATGAAGAAACTGGTGGAAACTTGCATGTGCAACACATAAAACACCCGATTCTGCTTCAACTGTATAGTGATGTGTCTGCTGGTTAGAATGCAGGTGCATCCTCTCACTTTGTGTTTGTGTGCGTGTGTGTGAGTGTGTCTCAGATCCAGGCTTGCTGCTATAAAGAGCTGCGCTCCAGGGCCCGTGAGTGCTATCCTGGAGTGTATCGCCAGCCGTAGCGTGATGACTTGACTCACACTTGTCGTTCTCTCTTCTCCCTCTTTCCCCCCGATTAGACTGATGCAGTGTGGAGATATATGTCAGGACCACACACACACACACACACATATACCATATAGCATATTCACAAAGAGCTGTTGCCTGCGGGAAGACCATAGGTCAACGGGCTTGTCTCCACCAACCCCCTCCTTCAGGGGCATTGATGCTGGTTGAGGTCACTGCTGCTCTGCAGCGCCCTCTCCGTGCTGATTGCAGCGCTGCTTAGATCAACCAGTCAATGATGTTCGGTTTAGTCCAACAACAGCTGACATCAACACAGACACACACCCCCTCTCTCCCTTCTCCTTCCTCCATGCCACCCTCCCCCCTTACTCTCTGTTGTTCTGCAAGCTACCTCTGTCACACTCATAGGCTTCCTTTGTTGTTATCTCACTGCACAGTTGAATGTGTGTCAGCATGTCTGTGTGTGTTTGTCTCTTTCTCTCGCCTTGTAATTCTTTAATTTGTCTGACATGTCCGGAAAAGCCCCCCCCCCCCCCCCCATTTAGAGAGACATTAGCATGGCACGGCTTGGAGTGCAGTGGTGTCTACACAATCATCACTCCCTGATCTGATCAGAGACGGACAGGATGGGAGTTCCCCTGTTGGCTCCGTTCTCACAGTGCCTCCTGAAATTTTGAGTTAAACAGCCAGTGTCACTTCTACTAACCACCTATTTGTGATCCAAGCACAAATTTTCAGGCCCTCTGGTCAGATGTGATGTAAGCTGGGGTAAAAAAAAAAAAAGCAGCATTTAGACAATGACTGTGGATCTCTTTACTGGCATTGTTGTGTTACAGCTCAGCGAGATACTAGCACAGCCTTTTCTGGGTGGTCTATTTTTCCTCAGTGCCTGCTCAGCAGGCGCTCTCCCTGGTGCTGACTTAGATGGGGCAAACTGGTGCTGTCCGTGGTGCTATCATCACTGGTCCAATTTCAGTGGGTCCTTGCTGAGCTACGGCTGACTGTGTTAGCGTTTGTCGGCTCTGTCCTTTGTGCTGCCTCATCTGTTTCTAGCAGAGCGCGTGCCATCCGCAGTGCTAACGCTGCTGGTTTGGGCCGCGATGCAGTCTGAGCTGCCCAGTAACCACTTACTTGCAAGCGGAGCCAATGTCTGCCACAGATTATAAGCTGCTAACTGCCACTCTGGATCCATTTTCCGAATCCTCAGTAGCAACCTTTTTTATACCCTGCTCATATCCTGCCAGTTAAATGTGTGTCAGGAAGCAGATTTGTCATTGCTTTAGCTTATGGGCTCTATCTCTGTGCGGGCGCAGTGGCATTTTCCTGAGGTGCAGTGAGGATTTTCCCTGTTCTGTATTTTGGTGACTCACTGTGCGCTGCAGTAGGAGGAGTGTCACCGGCAGTCTAGTGGCACACTGCAATTCCCCTCAACCACATTTTGCGCCATCTGCCGCCTGTCTGCTCTGAGCTGGTGTGGAGTGGTTGCTGCACCCAAATTCTGTGTTTAGGTGCCCTTTAGATTCACACAAATTTCTTTTAATTAATGTTTTTTCTTTCATGATCTGTATTTAACCTTGCGACACCTCTATTTGCACAAAATACCGTTTTTTTCCCTGTGCATATTTATGCATCTTGTCTGGTGATCATTTTAGTTAGTAGCTGATGAACCAGATAATAGACACTCATTAATTGTCTGGCATTTGCTGTGTGGAAAAAACACTGAGGCGGTCTCTCCCTTAACATTTGTATGTTTTAAAAATAAATCAGGAGGTTAGTGGAGGCGGTACACTCAGACAAAACTTTGTATACGAACTTTTAAAGGTAAAGATGTATATGAAAGAGGCTGTGGTGTCATCCATGGGGCAAACATAGCCATGCAGTCCAGGGTGTTATTTTTGTCATGCCGCTTGCTTAGATGTTTCTGCTTTAAGTGGTATAAACAAATTAGCTTTGTACATATGGGCTGTGATGATGTCGGGTTCACTTTGATCTAGCTTAGCGAGGTTGCATCTAAAGATATGAGGGCGTGTCTAAGAATAGTAAACTCACGGGGAATGAATAGCCATGTAGCAGTGAGACATATCTCAAAGTTAAGATGGCTTAAGATTCAGTGTGGGGATGTGGAGCAGATCACGATTACATCAGCAAGACACTCTTCTTAAACGCCAACATTATTCTAGCACGACGGTCTCCATCGACGTCCCCCTGCTAAACTTAAACTGGTGGCTTATTTAAGATGCGTCTTGTCTGTAAAAATGCTTTCATGACGGCTGTCTACATAAATTGCACTCCCACACCTCCATCACCCACATACAAACGCTTCAACATGTCGCTCAGTTCGCGTCGGAGTGACCGGGGGAGCTTTTCGGAGACAATGCGCTTCAGCACTCAACAAATGAATTGGCAGGTGTGACGGCGGAGCTCCGACGTGTAAGAGAGCGCGGGGATTGGTGCTCTGGCAGGTTACAAACCTTGGCAAGGGCTGATGTTAATTAAAGGCTCTGTTCAGCACTTTCCGAATTAGATGTGAAATGTTAAGCAGGAGGGGTTTGCCATTAACGTGGTGCTCGGCGAGACCTCTGACCCTGGCTGAGGGGCGACGCGTCCTTGAGACATAATTGTGCTCACCTTGAGTGCTAGTTCGACAGAAGGAGCAGAGGGAGAGTCAGGAGAGGAGCGGGGTGGAAAAGTGTACCAAGCCTCCCCTCGCTATAGAATGAGCAGCTAGTATATTTTCCCTCTTCTTCCATTAAGCCGTTGAGAGGTTGAAACGATTTGCCTCTCACCCTCTCTCGCCCTTGTTCGTGTGTTTTGATAGCCACAGGAGGAATGTATTGGATTGCAACCATTTGAGGGATACACCAAATTAGCCCATTTTCACTTATCAAATGTTGGAAGTCTGATTTGAGCAGCTGCCAGCTTTCTGTCTCTTATGTTGTCTGAAATAGATTTTTTTCTTTCCCAGCTCCTGAAGCTAACAGCGTTTGGCACCGTACCAAGATGATCCCAGATAAAGATATTTTATGAGATGGTGCAGACGAACGCTCTCCAGTGTGCAGCCCCAGTTATGTCGAGAGCTCTCTTTTGTCTGTTCCTACTTGTCCATCACACATTTACTCTACTTCCTGTGTCTCCTTGTATTCATGTCACATGACTACTTGAGTACACATTCAAACACGAGCCGTTTATTTTTTTTTCACGACTCCCTTAGAACCAGTACAAATCGATGTTTTTGATACTAACGTCTACATTTAGGCAGGCGGAAATAATAAACTTGTCAAAACTCACGTCTGCACGCGTGTAATGAATGAATAACCTGTCACTGTCAGACCTTGATTGTTCCTACAGCTGCGCAGCCACCTATTGAGCACTTTCCCTCAGCAGACGGTGATCATGGCTTGCAAAACCATCAAAAGGGAGCATGTTGATTTGTACATGAGAGTCGCATCCTTCCTGCTATTACAGTATGTTGCAAGATGACAGAGTTACCCCGGAAGGGGACCAAGTCATGAGCAGAGGAGACACAGAAGTAGGTCAGCTCCTAGGCGTTTGTTACATCATACATATTCATAAACAGCACCCAGTTGTTGCAGAGTGAACTCACTCCACACAGACTGTTTATTCTATTCATTGGGCCCCCCTTCTCTGTTTAAATGTTAAATAGTGATTACGCATCACGATGATAATCTGAGCAATTGAGTCTGACTGCTGCATTTACATGCCTTTTACTGCTGTCACGTGAATAGTATGCTGTTGTAATGACATATTAACACCTCTTTATCTCATTAAGTCATGCATTTCATTAGGTTTAAAGCATCATCAATCCCACATTTAGCTGAGACAATGCGTTGTTTGAAGGACTTGGGTGACATTTCAAGAGTAACATGTATTTTCTTTCTTGCCGTGAGTTAGATGAAAAGATTGATATCGACCTTGTATGTTAAATATGAGGCTTCAATACATTTATCAAAAATAACCTATGAACAACGACATCTTCAACATCTACTGTAACTCCGCCGGATAATGAAACATTCTGGTCCAAATAATTGCAATTGAAGCGTCTGACTGCATTCTAATCATCAAATCACATTACGTGGTCACTGATGCTCACCGTCCCCAGTATTGGCTCATATAATTTGATATAATGGCAGCCGTGCAGTGAATGGACCCATTCTTAATTTCAGCGCGTCCGAGTCGCGATGCCGCACTTGTCCTTCAGACCGCCGTGGATAAAAAAGCGAGTTGCAGGAGAGTGTGGGAGAATGAATACAAACTGAGTCAGTCACAGGGCTATGAATTGCACTGATAGTTCAAAACATGATGCTATTTCTGCCAGCTACTGTTATTCACTCAGCCCTAATACAATCAGACACTCCAACACAACGATTATGCAGGGGGCGAGATTGACCTCTCCTCAACTCCCAGCAGCCTGTGCTACACTTTCATTTGTGAGATTTGGGTGGTTAAATACAGACACGTACAGAAATGGAGGTGTAACGTTGCATTTCAATACTATATTAGTTTCATGTTTTGCTCTTCCTAATTAAACACATTTTTAAGATTCATTACTGTATCTCTTCTATCATGTAACACCTCTCTCATTACCTTTTGTTGAATTTATTTTTGATAACACATCACAATTTGTACCTCTGGGCGGCCGTGTTTGATGCTAGCAGGTGGCTATTAATGCTATCGCCAGCCCTGTTGACAGTATCTGAAAGGCCTCTTGTTCATTGTTACAACCTGCCATAAACATTTCATTACAGGAATCCACAACCTATATTTTAGCCCTCCCCACTCCCCACTCTGCAGTCAGAGCAAGTTTGTCGGTTCAGGAGAGAAACTGAGGGAAACGGAGAGAAAATGGAGCTAGAGAGAAGGAGTTGAGGGTGACAGGAAAACTCTGAGGAGCTCATGTTGAAAATATTGAAGGAACAGAGAATGTCGAAGTCAAAATGTGAAGAAAAAGGGAATGATAGATGGCGGAGAATTACAGAGTTTAGAAAGGAAAGTGAACGGGAACAAGCGAGGAAGCTTGTGCATGCTGTCTTTATTTTAAAGAGCACGCTTTTACAGACAGCAAAGCAAACTCCTACATGTGCCTCGTGGTCGACGTAATCTAGCTAAAGGTTTCTGTTGCTTGTGTGAGTGTGAGGTTGAAGGGTGGCCTCACTGCGTTGCCCTTGTTGTGTTAAGCATCGCCGTGGCGCACATTGCACAGACTTCCAGGCTTCTTTTCTTAGAGCTGCAGAGAAATTGCCTTGCCTATTGATCCGTTCACATGTAAACAGAGCATCTCCGGTCTCCGACTCCAGGTATGTATGCACAGGAGATTTCCGACAAAAGATGGCATACACTATACGGTGAGTTCCTCCCCTTTTTCTATTTTTGTACACGGCCTCTGTGATTTAAAAACCCTCTTGATAGCGTCTAGTGCTAAAAGCGAAGCACGGTACACTTCCTGAAGTGGAAAATGTCATCCACTGGGCAATTTAGCTCCAGCTTGCAATCATTTGTCCTACATTTTCCATATGCATGTGGAGAAAGTCGTATTTCTTCCTTTGCACAACAATGAATAATTAGGATCTGATTGTTGAAGTGGGCAATTAAGTTGATTAGATTTAATTTGCACACTAAGAGAAGATGTAGCACGAGTACATTGGAAAAACAGGCTGGAGCAGTTCATTTATGCTCGCTGTGATTGCTATCCCCTGACATCCAGTGACCGTATGACAAATAATGTAATCCTTGTAGTCATTAGACCATAAGCACGAGGTCTTTTTGGTGTACTGTACATCGGCCTCAGGTTATGTCGGCCTGACTGGTGCAGAGACCATTCGAGAGGCTTTCCTCGCCCTGTGCTCCCTGCTCTGGGTACTTCTGTACGCCTGGCTGCTTTCTTCTCCCTCCTCAGCCCCTTCTCTCACCGTCACCACTCTCCACATGTGCGACTGGGCTGCTGCAAGGGGTCAAATGTCACCCACTTGAGATTCTGCGTCTCCCTTTGTCATTGCCGGGCCTGATGATTGGTCTGTGTGTGTGTCTGTGAAAGAGAGAGAGAAAGAAATAGGGCAAGAGAAGGGAATCTGAGAGTATGCAAGAGAGGGCTGGAGAGAACATTCTTGTGATTTTTCTGGAGGAGTTTGAGGGGATCGGGGGTGGGTTAGGGACAGATCTCCTCTTCTTGGTGCTATAAAAATAGCCTTTACAGCATGGGAAATCACAGCTTGCCTCTTGGACACACCACATCTGTACTAGGTTCGGCAAGAAATAGGTGCCGGGGGAATTGTGTGTGTGTATGAGGGGGGGTATCTTTTGGGCAACCAGCTGAGACCACATGCAAGGAACATGCTAATTGGTATTCAGGCCAGGGCTGTGACAGCTTCCCACACAGTCCTTACCACATACACATTCCTTTCGGTTGCCACGGTGCCCGGTGAGAGTTTCCTCAGCGACAAAGATGAACCTGTCCACCACAGTGTCCACATTATATCCCCACATCCATCAGCACTGGACAATTAAACTGAACTCTTCTGGTTTTTTTTTACCACCTTCTCTTTTCAGATCTTTTTATACTCATGTTTAATTCAGTTTTACCGTTGTCCCATTCTGTTTTTATAAATGATCCACAACAGATAGCCAATGACATAATCAATGTCAGTATTGATTAGAAGAGGCCACATGTAGGAGCAAGTCTGTCAGTGAAAGGAGTGATGCCTACACATTGACTCCAAATCACATGTCATGTACAGCATTTAGATGTTTCTTTTCTGCAACCTACAACCACTTAGGATATTTTTATATCTCTGAGATATTTTTGTTATACTTGGCATATTTATTGATATTAAAACCTTTGGTACATGGCATTTTGACCTGACAAAGATCAGACTGAGCCCATCTGAATTCCTCAGAGACATCCTTAAATTGGTCAGCGTGCCAGATCCCAGACCCCAGACCAATATATTTTTAATTTATAATGATATGTAATAAAGTGGCAAAGTCACAAATTTGACAGGCTGGAACCGGCAAACGTTTTGCCTTGTTGACATTAAAAGGCTTTAAGCTATACTATATTATTTTTGTGTAACAGCTGATGAAATGACAACAATGTATTTTGAAAAGATTTGCTAGTACTTACAAACCAATAGAGAATTATGGCTCTGCAGCTCAACGCAGCTTAAGCGTTTTACTGGCCTTCATCTCATTGTTTTAATTGTAGGGCCTAAAAACCAGCAGCAGCATCAGTTTAAAAGCTCTGTACGCCGATAATCTTACCCCAACGCTAAATGGCAGACAGACAGAGTTAGTAAAGACAGAGGGGCCAAGTACTTAGGGGCTGTTGGAAATCAAAATCGAGCTAAAAGCAGTGTGATTATTGGGCTTCCATCCATCAAGTGGCCAGCAACACAACAACTTTGAATGAGTGTTAATGAGCAGACTTTGACCTACAGTTCCATATTGCTTCTTTACCTGTTACAGTCACTTGAAGTGACTTTTATTCCACCACAGCAAAACAGTGCGTCATACTAGGAACATGCTAGCGTGACAAAGAGCGACAAACACATCATCACTGCTGCTACCTCTGCTGCTCCCACACTCCCTTTGACTTCTTTCTTTCTTAGTGTCAGTTAACGCAGTTGTCAATGCAAAGAGTCTAATAAGCTTGGGGGCCTTTCGGCAGTTACCACACCTGGAAAAAAAACATTTTTCTGTTTATATGCAGCCTTGCTCCTCTCCCAGTCCTAGATATAACAGCCTATATTAAGAGCCCACTGTTTGGCAACACGCAGCTGTTGAGATGCAACAACTCCGCATTGTTAATTTGTCTGACCTTTTGTTTTGTCTAGCTGCAGAGTGGGAGGCTACCAATCTGAAGAAGGTAGAAGAAGCTTATGAGACAGTCAACATGGAAATAAGGTAAGTGAAGAATAAGAAAGAAATAGAAGCAGAGGTTGGCTCCCATTGTCACATATTTGTGGCTAAATCTTCAACGTTTTGCACTCCATGTGCCCAGTGCATTTTGTTCTCACATTGCTACAGCATTGTAAGCTGGGTGGCATGGTATGTAACCGGGCCTTAAAATAGACTCCATGCTTCTGTGCTAAAGAGGAAAGCTGCACAGTAATGAATTTGCACTGTGTGATACCCAAGGCTAATTTTAATGAAGAAAAACAAACGCTATTGGTTGCCTACTGTGCTCTGGTGGGAAGGCCTATTCCAACTTACTTTGAGCAAAACAGTCTGCCTGGGTAAGAATTACCCAAACTTCTTTATGCCATTTTTTTTAACAGACACAGCGCCAATTAGTGTTGCAAACACTGTAATTATTTTGTATTAATGGACAAAAATGACCTCCTGTCATAACAAATTAATTATGTGATTTCCGTCCTGACAATCTGTCAGCCTCAAAGTGACGTATGCTAATTTTTTAAAATATTAAGACACTGAATTCCTTCTTAACATCACACACTATATGCAGTCACATTCTGTAACAGCTAAGGAGAAGAAAAAGCCTGAGCAGGTTTGGATGAGAATTACTGTTACATTCATTTGCTCCCGCTCAAATGTTTTCACAGAGCTCTGAGCCAGCCAGCAATAGCTGATAAGTAGCTACTGTGGCCCCTAGGCCTGCAAACTGTTCATTACAGTGGGAGAGCCGACCACAGAGTTAGCAGTTACTGAAAGGTCAAGATTTTTTTTTTTACCCCCCTAAACAAATGGCTGTATGAGCGTAAATGAGGAAAAAAGAGCTGGCATGACTTCAGTTGTTCTACTTCTTCATTGTCCACCTTGCTTCAAGTGCTCCTGGTCAAATGACTCACTAACATTTCTGTGGGGTGGGCTACCCCCCCACTTTTCTTCTCCAGGCCATGTCCTTTATCAGTCGGCTGATATAAACGTGCTGGTGCATACCGTTTGGAACTAGCATGAAATTAAAGTCTCTTCCTCATTAGTCCACATCTTTTAGTCCTTCAGCACGCTGTAAAGGGCAATTTCCACAAAAATTGACTCTGTGCATGAATGTTGTGACCCCTGCCCTGCAGAGAATCACTCGCACACACAGCTACACAACCTGCATTGCTTTCCTGACCCCGAATCATCCCCCTATGCCACCGTACCTTATCGACCTCAAGCGAAACAATCACCCTCCCTAAACATTTGTTAACCCCATTAGCAATTCCAGGTTATGAATATGGAAATAAGGGCCTGTGCACCATTAGAGATAGGACTCAGTTCCCTTATTTGCGATTAGTGAAGAAAAGCAGCCCTCACCAGCTCAGATAATTGGAGGCTGGGGATGGGCTTTAAAGGGCCACCTCATCAACACACCATCCTAGAAGTCAGTCACTTAAAGCAGCAAAGAATAAAGCTACGTTGTCAGCACAGTTAGGAGTCATCTAGAAGTTATTAAAGCAGCTTGTCCAGGACTTTAAACAAATGGCCTACATCCAGAACACTTGTTTCTCTGATGTGAAAAGGAACATTTATCACAGATTTTGTGTTAAATCAATTACATAACTAACATTAAGACATTTTTTTTAAACCTTTTCCGTCATAATGTAAGAGGTTATTTGCCTAAAACTATACCCCAGGTATAGTTTCTGCCTGGTTTTGAGTGCCTCACTTTCTGATAAATGTTAATTGTCTAAAATCGTGCATGGTGTCACATCATTTTTTAACTCAAAGCATAAAGTGAGCAAGTGACCTAATGTTTTTATTTTGGTTTCCTCAGTGATCTCCGGAAGAAGTTGGCCATAGACTATGGAACAGATTGGGAGTTTCTGTTTTTGAACAGCCAGTGTTACAAGCTGAAAGTATATGAGTAAGTACTGACTGCATTATTTGTGTCTGGCACCAATATGGAAAACTCACAAACAGAAATATTGAATATACAGAAAAAAAAACCATTTTAATGGTTTTGACAATCCTGTCATGAATTGTAAAGCTTTTAATAGTTATAATGGAAGTCACAGAATGCAATAACAGTAAGTGTGCACTGTAGGTAGCCATGATAACCACTGGTGGGAAAAGTGCAGTTTCAAAGAACTGTCATGAATCAGTATGTTAACCAGAAGCTGGAATCCATCTTATTTTGAGCAACTGTACTAAAACAAATTCTATAGCAAATGTGAACCATCTCAGTAAAGATCCACCATTTAAAGTTGATAATTTGTGAGCTCCAAGTCACCCCGGAGAAAGCCAAGCAGCTAAATCAACTAAATTTAATCAACAGAATGAGCTTCTTTTACTCTCTCCCGCTGCATCCCTATGGCCCCTGCTGGGGTAGAATCTGTTCTCCTCAGGATTGCTTGCCAGCTGGAGCTTTAGAAGCCTGTGGGTGGTTGCAGTTTTGAAAGAAAATTATCTGAGATCTGCACTGAGATCTGCACTGCAAATACATTTTTCAGACATCCTTGGAATCAGTGGTTTTCCCATGCCCTTATACACCAGTGTGATTTGTTTGCTTAGTTTGCCATTTAGGAGGCGAAATCTGAAAACGGAAAGTTGCACTTCTTGTACGTAAGCCAGAAAATCCGTCTCAGTCTTTTGCTGCAGACAATATTAGATAACAGTATTGCATATTGGTTGCAATATGTTTAATCTCATGATGTAGGGGTGGAGAGGTTGCTCCTATGATATTGATCCTTCCTTACTTCTGAAAATGCAAAGACTCAAATCAACATACTCACAGATTGTATAGAGGACAGCTCTGAGCTAGGGTTTGTGCCTTTCTTTTTTAGTTCAAATAAATGGATAAATCATCAATGTTAGCATGTATGCAAACCAGCCCTTTACCTAGAGTGTGAACTGAACTTTACTTCTGAGGCCTAAACTACACTCTGAGGTCACAGGGTGCAGGTTTAAACAATTGCGCATCTACTGTGCAGTTTATCCCCACTGTTGAAGCTAGTCCTGGAGTTTAGGCTCTGTGCTGCTTCTTTTTGGATAAAGGGATGTTTACAATTGAGCCAAACTTTACTGAGCTAGCGTTACTTTTACTAAACACACTGCTTAGTCCTGACTCTAGAAATCTTTCCAATTGTTATGCTAAAATAAAATGAAAATCTAACCTTTGTCTTGCATCTCCTTGAATGACAGCTAAGCAGCTAAAGAGCTTAATATTATATAATGTCAATGTAAATAAAATATTAGTGCGCTCTTGAATTTTTTCCTAAACATATAAATAATATGCAGGCTAACTATTTACACAGCAAGAACAATGGTGCCTCGTTGTCTTCTACATTAATTGTCAAGTGGTGATGATGTTGAATTGTTACACAGGACAGCACAGCTGTAGCTTCAGTCTCATAGTATGATGTTATATATACACTGCTATAATTCAAACATGTTAAACAGCCTCTTGATCCAAAACATACCAGGTAGCATAAGAAAAGTTCATGGTGCTAATGTTAGCTTATAGCTGCTATGTGAGAATGGAGGAAGGTGTTGCAACAGTGTCTAAGAAACTACAATATGTAGTCTTACAAACACCAAACCAAAATATTTAGCTCCAAATATGTTTTGTTAGTAATATCGATAAAATATGATCTTGTAAATATAATACTTAATGAATTTTCTCTAAATCACACAAACTGTATCACGTTAGATTGTTTCTCACGCGATCAGCCCTTTGCACTTAAACCCATACTCTGTTAGCTTTCTTCCACTGCCCTAGTGGTATCATGCACTCTATGTTATTTTTCATCCTTCAGCTCACTGAAGAGCACAATATCCACCAGCGTCAACTCAGTTGAAGGTCCTTTGACCTACCAGCACCCTCTCAGCAATGTACCAGTTCCCCTCCCTGCCCCCCTTTATCCTTGCTGTTCGCCTTGAACCGTGATCCTGAAAAGACATGACATTGACAGACACATAAACCAACGGCTTTCCATAGCACTCCCTCCCATGCCCTCGAGTAGCGAACTAGCAGAGCTACAGTTCCTCTCCAGTAATGGAACAGAATCGCACACTTCTCTTTCCAGCTTCTTGATCATCAGTTGAAACCATCTTGCATCCGCCCTCCCTGGTGTTTAGATCTCTCACGTTTGATTAAATTGCTCCCACTTTTTTTTTTTCTTGAGTGGAAGCCAATATTGGAAAAAAGTGCCTGGAGCCATAAAAGTTCGCTGAGCTGAAACGCTGACTGTCTGTAATATAGCTAATAGCTCATTTCAATGAATGGAATTCAACTGGTGCGGGTATGGGGTGTGGCAGGGGAAAAAAGGGCTGACAGTTGAGGATCGCTTAATGACAGTGACACATGAGTACCAGCTTACAGTGGCAACCCTAATGGAACAAGGAAGAAGAAAGAGCTGATTGCTTTTTAGCAGATTCACAGAAACTGGATGTGGTCCTGTTTGCACTTATTTACTGCAGGCCAAACAGATGACATAAAGTTGAAAGTATGTTTCATTTCTATCTGTGGCTGTCATCTGAGATTTCTCCTTTTGTCTTTGCGAAGAAGGATCCTTCCCCCTGCACCTATTTGTCGAGTCATTTCTTCTGCCTTGCCTCATGATGGTGCAAATCACTTTGCAAACCGGGGCTTGAAGCTTTCTCTTGTTTGTCCAGGGGAAAAAATATAATTACTTTGATTTCAAAGGGGGGAAAACAGCCTTTTGTTGTTGAACACTTTCAAGTGGAGTGATTAACGGTGAGATTAGAAGCTAAATGCTGTGTAGTTGTGCACTCCACATTGCCCTCTCATCAGTTTCTCTAAAGACCATAAACAACATGAATAAAGGCTTAGAGAGGGAGCTTGTTCTCAGTGCATTATCATTTAATACCATTTATTCCTATACTTCCATGCACCCCTTAGCCAAAAGTGACCTTTTTTTTTTTTAACATTACATCACATCACATACATCATTAGAGCTATTGAGGTTCACCTCCAAAAATTCACCCATTAAAAATTCATGTATTTCCCCTGAAATGGTCTTTAGGGTGCTGGTGGGTCCTTATCACGAGTCGGGAATTTAAAACGCAGGCTTCTGCCAGTGAATCAGAAATAAGCTTGGCAATTCAGTCAACACAGCCTGGCACAGCATGAAGGAAGACACCCCATAATGAGTTCTCAGAGGCGGAGTCCCTACCTACAGCAGAGTCTAATATTCCTCCTGTGGATTTGTTGACACTCCTCAAAGCAACTTAAATCGAAGGGCCGTGATTTATGCAAGACTGTCAGGTCAGATTGACTCAGCCTCCGCTCTCGTGTCATTAGAAAGTACAGCACTTCAGTGAGTCATGCCCGCCACTGTGGTTCAGCTTTGACAGAGAAGAGAGAAGGATAACGCAGCACAAGTGACACTTCCAACTGTCTGTAGAACATCACATGGCCTTAGCAGTGCACTGGGTTATTCTAGGGAAGAAAGAGACTCCATCGGGATAGCCTAGAGGGAGCTGTTTCAAATTGGATATAAACCCTTGCAGTGTGGCTGGTCCTAGAGTCCTAGAAGTGTCTGCAGACTGTCGTGAGAGTAACATGGAAATGAAGAGCCACACAACTCTGTGTAGATTTCATGTGGGGCGTGCCATGAATACAGTCTAGTTGCAAATAGGGTTTTGACTGGACCATTGGGATCTTTAGACAGCATGTTTTTTTCTGTCTGGCAAGTACTTGTCAGAAATGGAAACAGTTCAGTAAAGTTCTTGCTATTGATGATATTCTTAAGAGCATTGGTAGGTCAGGTTCCCCAAAAGTGAGAACAAATGATAAAAAGACAGAATTAGCTTTCAGTGTTAATGCTTTAACATGGAGGCCTTTTGCTACTAGAAACTGATGTCATGACAGAGAGCAAACCAGCTAACAACAGACCAGTGCATGCATGCGCACAAATGAAATGAAAACCTTGTTTGCCCGGGTTTATCGAGGGGACAGAAAGGCAGAGAGCCTGGTTAACCATAATTGGAATGTTGTTAAAGTAAGTGGTTATGCTGCAGTAGCTGTTTATGCAGATTCATGCCTTCGAGCATGAGCACTTTGTCACACCCAGTCGCTCTCAAATTATGATAGATGTGGCACACACACTGTTGTTAGATGAAAGCATGAAATTTAGCATTACTCTTAATGAGCTGCTCATGCAATTAATTAACTTCAAAAGGTCACGTTTGGTCAATTGTCAATAACAGAGGGGGCAGAGAGATTGCATTCACTTTGTGTAAAGATGTGCATCCTGTAGCATCAAGGACAATGTGACGTTAAAAGATAAGGCAGGAGATATTCTAATCCTTAACAGATCCCATGAATCTTTAAAAATATCCAACATTTTCATACTTTAATTGAAGAAACTGAAGATAAAATTGTGCATTTCTTAAGAAGAGCTTTTAGCCATGGATCTGGAGCACTAATGTGTCAGTAGAACCCCAAGTTAACCTGAATACAACGGGGATTTATTGCACAGAAAAAGATGATGTATCAGGCTTTGACCATACAGATAACACTTGTCATTAAAATCATTTAATTCTAGGTTTTGGTCTTTAATTAGAATTTATTGGCCATGAGAAAAATATAGAATATAACCAGATATATCCTTAAAAAAGGTCTAATTTCAGTCCACTTTCATCATCAACTCTTATCTAGGAGCTCTCATTTGCAGTGATTTGAATGGTAGACAGATCTTAACATCCATTAAGAAAATGTCCCTCTCAAAAAGGCCTTTTAAATGACATTTTGCATAATCACGAATAATTATTTTACATATAGAAGAAAGAGAAAACATTCTGTACCAGTCTTCAAAAGTCTTCAAAACTGCTGTGCCCCAGCTGTGTGTTTCTGCACCATCTATTGCACCTTAACAATTTGTTAAGTTGATGCAGCATTGGTTTGAGGTATTTATTAGTTTATTAGTCTGGCTTTTTTGCTAGACACCATGTTGAAAAGCACAGTCAGTTTATCTTCCTGTTGAATCACTGCTTCCTGCAACAAAGCCTTCAGCTTTCAAGATGCTGGTGCCTTCCTGTAAGCAACCGAAAGACACGTGGAGATTAGGCCCATACCACAGCAGGGGTGGCCATCTGAAGTAGCATGAGTTTCCCGTTGGTCCAGTAGACCTGTGGGCTGGCAGCGAGTGCATGTCTCTCTGTTGGGGTCATAAAATCATCACATCCCATCAGTCTTTGTTATGCTGCCAAGTTTATGGCCAGAGAAGTGGGCAGCGAGCAGAGTATCTGTGGGCTGGTTGTGTTGAAACAGTCTGGGTTTACTTTTCAGAGGTTTTTTCTTTGTTTGTTTTGTTCAGTTTATCCCAGCTTGTCACTGCACACCAGGACTTCCTGTTTCTAATTCAGAGTGAGATCATTTGGAGCCAAGTTAATCATCTTTATTGTTGTCATTATTGTTTGTGCTGTACCAGCTCAAGTCAAATTTTCAATTGCTTGCTGTTGCACAAGCATTGCACTGGAGTCAAAGAGCATATAACCCCCAAAACACCAAACCTATCTACCAAAACATGAGCTGCAATTATGCTTAATTTCCCCTGCACCGAGAAAACCACCAACAAGCAAAGGAGCCTGCCTGTGTTTTGTGTGCCTGGGTCAACTTGGACCAAAGGTTTTCATATTTAGGATTTTGTTTGTGTCTGATAACTACATAGTGCAGGCTTTTCTCTTGAGTTTCAGGCACACACTAACAAGATATCCAGTTTAACTCAAAAGGTATCAAAATATCTCCTATAACTTGGACGATTGTAGCCTTCTAGCTCTATGATGGTCGCATATAACATTTGATATAATATGAGATTATGATATGATTCCATTGAAGACAAAATATATGTTTGAAGTTTGACAATATCCGAGAAGTTCAGTACTTACAGACTGGTATCATGAGTGTTTTGGGTTTCTGCTTGCCACACAGTTATTAATTACTGGTTAACTGTGAGGTTATAAAACAGGATTATTGAGTACAAGCTGATCTCATTATGTAAATCAATAGCATCTGTGCAGGCATAAGCTTTCTACAGATTGGCCCAGCTGACACCCTTCCCTTTAGCTCTATATGTGAGGTTAAGTAGTGCAGATGAATATTTTTTTAAACTACTAGTTATTTTATGGATCAAGCAGTCTAAAGTGAACGCTTCTATAAAATCACTGCTGTTTGATGCATTGATGTCAAACATTAAGGGGCTGGAAACCGGTGCAAAGATTTTATATTCCTCATAAAATATCACCTTCCTTGCTATGCTAAGTGGTTTTGTTGGAACCTGTAGCTAGAAAGAACAATGAAATCATCCACAGGTTTAACAGAGAGACCCAGGAGAAAATTAGAATAAGGAAATAAAGTGTCTTGGTGTATATAAAAAACTCCCTGTGTTAATCAGTGTTTATATTGCATTCTGTTTCGTGCTGGGTCTCATTTACAGTTCCTGCTGTGACAACCTGAACTTCCTGGTGAGATCAACAGGGTTTATCTAATCTGATCAAATCTAATATGATCTAATTTAGAAACTGTAAGAACTTAAGTGAAAGTATTATTATTTAGCTACATGTACAAATGTTTTTGTCTTTAGACAATGTATTATAATGAGTAGTTACTCCTGCACTGCACTGTTTAATAATCAAACTTGTGTAAAAATATTATACATACTGTTGCCTTTTTCCCAGCTCCAAAATATTATGGTGAGACTTTTTACACAAATCACGTAGATTCAATGTGTGACATTACTGCAAGATTGGTTTAGTTGTGTAAACAACAGTGAACGTAGTATGATTGCATAAGAGAGCCACCTTCTCATGCACCTGGTAAGGCATTCAGGTCTGTATTTACTGAGGATCTTGTGATTGCATTAACATAGCTGTGCTGGTTGTGGTCTACTAACCCCATCACCCAGAGCATTTTCTGCATGGAAATGGGACCGAGACTGTTAATGCGTTTGACCCATTTAATATATGTATTTTGAGGAGTTGGTGTAAATTAGAGCAAATTATTGAAATGGATCGTTCCCATCAACTTTACGACACCAACACACCTATAATTGAAAATGATATTTAACAGCCGGAGGAAGCACATCTTTAACTTTTCACCCAGAGAAAGCCATCTCTGCTATATTGTTCAAATGTTAAACACTGAGATAGAAAGATTATAGTAGGTTGTAAATGTTTCATTTGGAAATTTTTCTTTTTCAAATGTCAGAAGATGAGATGAAGTTGTGGAAAGTATTCATATCCGTGCATGAAAATGATATATCGCATCACCTTTAGACCAAAATGGATCATGATATATGAATTTTTCAAATATGCATCATGTTAAATTAGCATGGTATGCATGTTTGGTCCTGTTTCAGCATGTATATTCACACGTGATGCTCGGATTGAATATACTGCATTTTATGTTGTCATCAGCATGATGAAGTTATGACAAGGACTGGATGTCAGCCCAATTTGACCAATCCACACTGAATACTACTGACATATTTCAAACTTTATATTGTGTTTGCATCTGGCTGAGCATCAAAGAATGTTGTTGAATCTTTCACATGTTGTATGATAGTACAAGTAATCTCAGGTTAAGGTCAGTGCGCTAACTTGTTATCAAGCTTTCAGCTGCATCTCATGGCCTTCAATGATGGCTGGAGTTTACTTGTTTAAACTTACTTACTGAGCGGTCATGGAGATGCTGTCAGCATGTAACCTTAGTATGTCAGATCACATATTTCCATGATAACTGGCTCCACCTGCTGAGAAAGACTTTCAGGTTGAGACCAGGGCTTTGTGCAATGTTTTGGTTGAAGAACCTTCAAAAGGCGAGTAAGATGACCTTGAGTTAAGAATTACATTTCACCTTCATGCATCTCCACATAAAGTAAAGCGATATGTTGATGCTGCCTTATTGTTAATTTACACACACACTGTTGGTTGAAATTATATGGACACCCATAGTCCATGGCCTGCAGCCCTATGTGATTTGTTGAGCTTCTCATGTTAAAATAGTAGAGATCAGTATGCTGCCTCCACTCTTCTGGGAAAGATTTTCCCAAGATTCTCTTACCTAGCTTTACGCATTTGCTCCCAGTCAGTCCAAAGTGCAGTAGGGAGGTAAGCCCATGATGTGTTGACCAGCTCTGTGTTGGCTCTGTGTTGATCCCGAAGGTCATCTATGGTAATAATGCATTATTATTATTATTATTTATTATTATTATTATTATTATTATTATCATTATTATTATTATTATTATTATTATTATTATTATTATTATTATTATTATTATTATTATTATTATTATTATTATTATTATTATTTGTGGTGATGGGGTGAACTGCGCTAAACGTTTTGTTTGCGCTCTGTTGGTTTCAGCGCACCTCTTCTCCCCATTAAAAGGGTAACTTTCAAAGTGAGCTGGAGTGCCGTGAGAACAGATGTTTCGCAGTCACTCTCTAAGTTTCAAAGCCTCTGATTATTGGCTCAGCTCTTCTTTTTCACTTTTAATGTGGGAACTCTAATTATCACTTTAAGTTATGTTGAAGTAGATTTCCTAACACATTTTAGTGTTAAGAGCCATTTTTTTTACACCTTTGTGGAGGAAAAGTGTAAAATATTATTTTGAGCCAACTTGGTCCACACCTACGTAGGATCCTTTACATTCTGCTTTATATGAATTATTGATAATGACTTCATTGGAAAAGTCCCTTTAAGCCTGTCAAAGAATTAAGCCTGCTTAACATTTTCTTTAATGTTGCTAACATTGAAAAAGCGTAGAGTGTCTTTACTCTTATGTAGCTGCTACTCAGAAACTCACAAAATCTCTTTCATGTGATTAATTGAAAAAGTGTTTAAAGCAAAAAAGAAACAAAAAAGCAATTACAGCCTCATTTTAAGGTGAAAAATGTAAAGAAAACAATTCCTGTGTTATTAAACATCACTTCAAAGCATTACATATTAACATGACAATAAAATCTAATTATAGTTGCATCAAATCATGCTAATATAAAAACTGTATAACAAATAAAACAGATACATGTGCATGGGATATAGTGTCTTTTAGAAGAACATAGTTCTATAAGACAACTCAATGCATTGTTTTCACATATCTCAAAGACCCACAGAGACCAGCTGTTGTGCCTTATCATATCTTCCACATGCTTCAACCTTCACCTATTTCGAGAAGAAAATAGCGGCAATAATAATGTAACATCTTGAGAGATGGCGGGCAGAATGCAGCTTTAAATGATCTGCCAGAGGCTATTTGCCTCATTGCCCTTAGTGATGGCTCTAAAAACTAAATTGGCTTCAAGTTTGTTTTGTTTCCCATTTTTCGCATATAAATTGAGGCATCTTTTGAAAGAGGCTCTTTAGCTCAGTATTATTTTTCTTTTCCTGGGTAATTTATGTGGGAAAGAGGTCCCTGCTGTGCATTCACCTCCCCTCTTCATGTTGTAAGCGTAATAAGATAACCAAAAAAGAAAAAATATCTATCTTATGCATTCATTCTGAGCTCTGCATAAAGAATCTCAGGGCCGAAATATGAAGTACGCTGTCAGGAAAGTGAACTTCAATCAGACCCATAGTAAAAACACTGTACAGCATTTTTATTCAGACTCTGCATTGGTGGTTCGCCATGTGGAAAATGAAGGTAAACTGAAAAATGACCTACTTTAAGTATGTCTTCTCTTCAAATGGCTCTAGATGGATGATTATCAAGTGAAAGGAATTGCAATGACCCAATCTCACAGAGATTATGATGTTTGTTTGTTTTTTAATTGTATGTCTCGGAAATGAAACAGTTCTTCTAATATTGGTTGCTCTATTGGAATTTGAATCCATAATTGCACCTTTTAGTGCTGAAAGTAAACCTCTCATCATGGCTTCACTTTTATGTTTCTGCTGCGGGAGAGAGATCCAAACACTGCAGAACTTTTTCACCACCAAGACATAAATCAAAGTGCCTCACTTCCACCCTCATGTTCTACAGTAGCTGCTCTTATATTAGATACACTCCTCTTGTACCACAAGGCAATTGTTCCAAAAATAAGAATAGGCCTCCCCTTATTGCTTAATATATGTACAGTAACTGCAGTTATAGCAATACAGTGATTGCAAGTCTAATGATGTACTAAAAGTTGCACTGACACATTATTTACATTTATTTATGTATTATTATTTAAAAGCTGGGTGTGCTTGTTAATCATACATTATACAGTATGTTCGTAGCCATTCATGCAGTTAAATAGGGCTCTACTGTATGCAAAGACCTTCTGGATTTGTATTCAAGACACCATGTGCCTTTGTAATAGTGTTATTTGTACTAAGAAATATATTCTTGCCTCTTATTATTTTTAATTTTTTCTAAAGAAAAACTGAAATGAAAAAGGGAGTTGGGGTTTTCTGTACTTTTGCTGAGTATTGCAACATTATATCTTTAACAAAGTTTGATTGAAGGTATTTAAAATGTAATAAAACTGAGTCATCCATATTTCAAAAAGCACATATATTCTGAGCAGGCACATAAATGCTCCTCTAATTTTCTGATGTCTCATTGATTCACTGTAAAATAAAAGAACATCAGGGCAAGCTAACATTAAACTACTGAAACAGCAGCAGAATCTGGAAAGAAACAGCCACAAACAAGCATAATAAAATATGTTGTGGCATTACTAGCTCTGCATTTTTGTGAGTTGTAAAACTCAACTCATCAGCACTTATCCAAGTTTAGTCCAGGGAATGCCCTCTTTCCAGGTGCCCATTTAAAAAAAAAAAGGTGCAATGCAGGTTTTACAGTAAGGGGTATAATTCAGAGTAGCTGTTTGTTTTCTGCATGCCTGCATGACTTCACACTGAAGTTAGGATCAGACAGCATTTCAGGCACGTATATATACAGTTGGTATTGTTGCCAGCTGAAACTGGTAACAGGGTTGCAATCGCAGCTGCAACCTGCACCAAAGACATTTTAGCAAGGTGTAGACTTGTTGACACAGGGGCTTAAAGCTGGATCTGCTGATTAAAGGACAGACAGGCGCTAGACAACCCTGCAGCCTTTACAAGCAGGTCGGATGATTCACTATTGATTCAGGTGGTGGAAACACAACAGCTATCAGGTGTCTCCACCGTAACAAAATGTGCGACTCTTTCTACAGTTGCAATATGTGAATGTGATTTTGAAAATTAGTTTCACGACTGCTCCTTTACAATTTCGACCAAGTGAACTTGATAATCAGAAAAGCCTCTAGTTACTTACTCTATGTTCTCACTGAATAAATGTTTGCCAAATCCTCTTAAAGGGGTACTTCAGCATTTTGGGGAAATAGGTTTATTTGTTTTCTTACTGAGAGTGTTATGAGAAAATTGATACTGCTTTAATATATTAGCTTAGCTTAGCATACATACTGGAAACAGTGGGAAATGGTTAGCTTAAGGAAACAAAATCTGCCGTTCTGTATCTCTGATAGCTGTAAAGAAGACAGGTTGTGGGTTTTACTGGCGTGGATGTGTCAGTCTATTTCTTGGAGTACAGTGACTTCCTTGAGACTATAGTGTTGGCTATAGAGCTGTTTGCACTGACTCTACTCTTTGTGCTAAGCTACCTAACAGGCTGCTCAACATAGGTTCATATTTATCTTATGAGACATGGTATCACTCATCTTATATAACTTGAGGCCAAAAAAACAAGAAATGATTCTGCACCTGTAAGTACCTCAAATTTTCAAGTAATCTGTTCTGAACTCAAGCTCTCATTGTTTTAAGTATTGTAAATGATTATTACTGGATAACTAACAGCTGTCATACAAGCATAGCCACAGTCACTCCTTTTATTCATACACTGTGCTACTTCAGTTAGAATGCCAATCTTACATAACAAGACCTGAGAATAGATAGGATAGAGCAAGTCAGAGTGTTCTCCCTAAATGATCAGTACATTCATTTCATTTTTTCAGTTTTCTTTTTTTTATTTAAATTAAGCAAATGTTACATGTTTATTTTGCTCCCACCTTTTCTTTTGTAAATGTGCCTGTAATTAGTTTTTAATTGTAAAACACCTAGTTCAGTGCATGAAAAAGGTGTTAATGAAATTATTTTTTTTTCCTCTCACATTTTCTCATAGTTCAACAGAAAGAGAAGAACATTAATTTGGGGGATTTTAACATTTTTGTTCATGGTATATTTTTCACTCTATCTTTCTATGAATACTGCAAATAGGCTATTTTAACAGATTTGGAACTTGACTTTGCTTCACTTACTTGTACATGCATGTAGACAATATTAAGATGGCAAAATAAGGTAAATATTTAAATATCGGCACAAGTAAATAAAGCTACCAAAAGTGTCATCCTTAATGCGGCGTCAAAGCTATTATTGAAATACGTTAAAAATATGCGACTTAAGATTGCTCCAAGTTATCAGGATGAACAGTGTTGGTTTTCCTTAAAGTTTGTGACTAAACAATTAACCACGTTACTTTACAGGATACTGCCCAGTCACCTTTGACCAGTGGCATACCAGTTGAGTGTACACAGTGTTACCTGTAAACCAATTAGCTAGTGTTGACGTTGCTGCAGTTTGCAGTGTCACCCTCAGTGAACTCCACCCACGCCGTCACATAGCAGTCTAGTGGGAGAAGGGCTTAATTGCTGCCTCTCTCCTTCTCCCTCTCTTGACTGGATCTCAGTGGCCTGAGGAATTAATATGTTTATCTTTTCTTCTTATATAGCCTGAGTGACTCCCAGTTGGGTTCCTGTGCCAGATCTTAATTAGCAAAGGATTGTTAAAGAATGCTTACAGTTAATACAACTTGAGTCTCATTTTTGAACTTTTGGGTACAAAAAAATAAACACCTAAAAAGTGCACAAAATTATACATTAAATTTTTCGCAATTCATATTCTAAATATGTTAAAAAACGCAGACACATATGCCTGCTTCTTATTGTTATTTGTCTAATTTCATTTGCTCAGATTGAAAAGTATTTGTTTTAGAACTCGGTTTTCTCCAGAAATCGTCCGGGTTCTGCGTGAACTGAGCCTGCAGTCCAATCCAGTGAAGCATGAAATTCTGCCTGAGGGGCTAAGTGGTTGCATCTAAGATATTTATTCTCTAACTGTGTACCTTCAGGCCCCAGAACACCTGCCAGAGATTGACACAGTGGTACCAACTTATTATGGCTAGTGTCGGAGCTCCATTGTCAGACGGTGACAGATCGAATGTAGGAGTGGCAGACAGAGACGCAGTGTGAAGTTCAGGATCCTGAATGGGAGGATCACTGTTGTCATTGTTGATCTGCTGCTCATCATAGCCTTCTAATTATTGACAAAGGTTGAATCGGTGACCCTCCAAGTTTCATCCTCTTGTTTCGTTCTTTCTTATCCCTTGCGTCCTCCGCCCAGTTTCCCCCTTTCTGCATGTTGTCATCTGTCATAATCGCGGCCTGTTCAGTTGGTGATTCATGCTCAGCGTCATCACCAGCACACTCTGATTCCCTCCCACTCACTTTTGCGCACTTTTATTCCTTTTTTTAATCTTTCTGCCTTCCCTTTTTCTCTGTCTTTGTCTTGTTTTCCCAACGCTGTCAGTCAGCCTTTGTCACCACCCGTCCATCTCAGTGGACATTTCCTCCTTTGTGTCGCACTGTGCTCATTTGCTAAGGATAGCGGGGGACAGTTTGTATAAATGTGTCTGTTTGACCTTTCTGCTGTGTCCCATTTATGTAACGCAGACGGCAGAATGTGAAGTCTTCTGCCGTCTGCGTCTGTCTTGGAGACAGACAGCTAATCAACCTGCACCTCCGTCCGCATGTTGGGCTCGGCATTTCTAATCTCGGCTAACTTTTTTTTTTTTTTTTTTTTTTTTTTTTTTTTTTTTTTACCCAGCGACACATTTTCTGTGTAGCCTTGCCTGCTTTTGTTTTCTCACAAGCTGCCACATGGAGGCGAGCATCCAAGGTCAGATTGCAGTGCCCCCGCACACAAATAGCCTAGCTTTTTTTGTGTGTGTGTGTGTGTGTGCAGTGCTGGCGTGTCAGCAAAAGTGGGCAGGGATGGATGGCTTTGCCTTGAGGGTAAGAGAGAGGGTGATAGAGAGGGGGAAAAGAGGTACAGACATACAGGGGTACTCCCTTATGGGACTCATTTGATTGCTTTTTCACTGCGTTACCCCTTTTTCTTCCCCTCTTCCTCTGCTTACTATGCCTCTGTCTATCAGATGCCATCTGTTTCTGGGCTCAGATGAGGATGTTTGTTGTTGCTGAAACACCTGCTTTACAAACTTAATGAATCTAGTGGCTTGTATAAGGAACAATAAAGCCAGTGTCGAGAGGGAATTCTGATTTATTTATTTTATTATTTGATTATTTAGTATGCAAGGCTATTTGGCACACATCACATTGTTGTATTTGTCGTTTGATTGCACTTTTACAAGTTCTGGTTTGGAAATGTTTGTGCATCTGGACCTGCACTGATGAGTTTAAAATTGTGTTTCACCTAGTATGTAGCAGTTATGTAAGGTTTCCATTGGTCCACAAGGCGTGGGTGTCCTTCTAACTTGTCATTACATGTGGGAGCTGACTGAGGGTGTTGAGTGTCCTTGATGAGGTCAGGGCCAGCTGTGAAAAAACCTTACACCAGTTCTTAGATTTTCTTGTATCCTGGAGAGATGAACAATGGGCTACAGCCATGTTAGCAGGACTTCGAGGCTGTGCTCAGGCACGGTGTTGCATTTTAGCTAAACAGAAATTACACCTTGGCAGCATGCTTACAAGGACAATGCAAACAAGCTAACGTTCACCATAATTGTTCATATTTGCTAAAGCAGTGAACTTCAAAGTTCAGCCTTGGTGAATGGGAATGTTGTAAATCTGTCCTGTATTTTGTCATAAACCAAAGTATTGGCAAATCTGCTACGATGAGGGTGCTAGTTAAAAAGTCAGGGGCTCATCAAAGGTATTTCAAGTCAGTGGAACATAAATATCTCTTCCAAATGACATGGCAATCCAGATGGTAGTTGTTGTTTTTTCAAGAAATTTTTTTTTAAATTGCCCTAATTTTTTTGCTATAAAAAAATCTGTCATACCAGAGGAATCATCCCTTGGGGATACTTACACAATACTTGCACAAAATGTGAAGGTCGTCCATCCAATAGTTCAATCTGGACCAAAGTGGCGGACTGACCAACCAATACTGGCTAAAAAATATATAGTTTCAGAATAAGCTAATAGAACACAAATAAATAAGAAAACAACCCAGCAGGAGTCTTGTTGCGCAGTGTCAAATTTGTTGAGAGGTCAATACAGGCTTAGTCATGGTGAGACACATTCAGTTCTACTGTAAGCTGTGCTGCTTACTCTGCAGTCAAAAAAGATGCTTCTGTTATTTTTCCCCTTATAACAGGCGGATGGGGGAAGGGTATCACTGCCGAAACATACAGTAGACATTAAAGCATAAATGCCTAAATGAAAGTCTCTGAGAGTTTAATGCAATCCACAAACAGGCGCATGAGCGAAAGACGTCGGCAGCCAATCACTTACCTCTTTCCCGCTATCCCCCTTCCTCTGATGTTCATCATTTTCTTTTCTTTCATCTTGCTTTTTCTCTCATGCAGCTTTTGATCCCTCCCCCCGCACTTCCTGGCCCACGTCTTCTTATGCTGCAACCATTTTTCCCCCTCCACCCTCACTCATTCACTACCTCTCTCTATCTCGTTGTGGCTGTCTGGGCATCCTCTGCTCTTTTATAACAGTCAGTGTAATGGTTCAAATGTCAAGGAAAAGAGCCCGGCTGCCTTTCCCCCTGTCGGTTTCGCCATCAAGGTCTTTGATCAGTTTGTTACTGGAGCTGATGATCGTGATTCTACTCTCCAGCTGTATCCCCAGCAAATACATTAGTGATGGCTAATTGCTAACTTCTCTAGACTCCTCTTTGCCTTAGTAGAAGAGCTGTGGGTGGCAGGGTAGCTCCTTGTCAATCTTCTGTCCCAGTAGGTAGCCACTGAGCCTAGACAGAGTCTCACTGTTCAATAATTCTGCTTTGTAAAACACCGCTTTGGTAGTTGACTTTTACTGCTTCACTGCAGTGTGTTTTTCATAGCGTCTGACTTATGCTGGAATTTTTATACTTGCTTTTTTTAAAATCTACATCGCATGAGTCTGTTTTCAACAATTCTGGCATAATCTCAACACTGACACGCTGTCATTTCAGAAAGCTGTTTTAATAAAAACTTTAACATACATTTTCCTACATAAACTCCCAGACATTAGCAGTTGTTTGGAGTTGTTGCCTTTCTCTGGCAAATGAAAGTCCATTATTCACTCTCCTTTTAGCTCTGTTTTTTGTCTCCACCCACTCCTGAGGGAAATATCTGACTCTTCAGCTGCTAAATACTATGATGTGTTGGTTTGAGAGCTGTTTGGTGCAGGACACTTAGCATAAAGTCATGTATTTCAGCGTTTTTTGCATTTAAAACACATTTTGCTGCAATTTAAAATGGTCCAGCTGATTTAAAAAAAAAACAAACAAACTATATACTTGCAATAAAACCAAAACAATCAGCTGAAAAATGCTAAAGAGTGTAATATGACAAAAGGGTGTAGAGCAGCTTTTATATAAAAATCTCAGCATTGTTTTTAGAAGGATCCCTTAAGTTTGGTCGTCAAAGATCTATGGTGAATTGGGCAATTCAGCCACAAAATTGCAACACTGATTCTTTTTTATTACTTCAAGCAACTTAAGCTAGTGCTTCTGAGATGATATATGCAATAATGCATGCTACGGTTCTCTGATAATTGACCAGTAATTGTCTACTGCTGATGTATAATGGTCAATTTCTGGTTTTTCACTGATGCCTGGGTAAAAGAGCAAGAAACAAAGCACAGCATGAAAAGAACTGATGTGAGGAACAGAAAAAAACAACCAACCAGTGTTTCTCAGTGTGGACATTTTGTTTTCTTTTCGCCTCTGCAGGTATACTTATACCCTGTGCCCATTCAATCAAGTCACTCAGAAGAGCACTGCAGGAACAGAGGTCTCATTAGGGTAAGTACCTCAATTACCTCCTCCTTTGTTTCCATAGTTAAAATTCCAAACAATGACTGGCCAGAGTATGCCAGGAAAGAGGAAATATTCGTATTGTAGTGCCTTCTACATATCAACAATTTAATATCTGCATTAGGGACACTTTTTCCTTTACAGCACTGTGAGTACATTTGGAGGCTATAACAGAGCACATTCACACTTCTAATACTTCTAATAAGAAGCCACAGAGAAGGTTAAGGTTGGGTTTTTTCCCTAAAAAAGCATCTTCAGGAATCCAACATAAATGTTGTTGCCCTTGGTCCTTTTATTGTGCACTGAAGCTAGAAAAGTTCCATTTTTCTTCTTTATAGCAATTAGATAAATTCACATGACAGCTTTGAGTGGACCTGAAACAAATCCCACCCCTGCACTCCTATGAAAGCTCTTTAATCATTGTTACAGTGCTGATATGAAGTTACCCTAAGACCAATATTTGCGCTATTGATTTTTGAAAAATTCTTATTCAATCTCTGTTAGGCTTCATATGACCTTTAATCAATCGCTAACAGATCTCTATTATAGTTTTAATACCTTTTGATCAATGACAAACAGGAGGCGAGTTTCATATACTGCTGGGGTTGTATTTCTTCAGTCTTGAAGGGGTTTCAATTTCATCTACAGGATTACGCTTTGGCCTTTTACCATTCCCTTGAGATTGGCTGTGTCGACTGCTGGACATTGGTGTGTATCAAGATGCCGATGTGCTATGAAAGATGCCACTCAGTCCCCATAGAAACAGGCCTTTAGATGTGACAAGACACGTTGAGGTTTTATTCATTCTGTTCCTCAAGATTCTCAGTGTAGATTGGACTTCCTCTGAAAGATAAGCAAAAATACCGTCTATAGTATAATAGTCATTTCTTGGTCAAATATGCAATCTTGATTATTTTTTATCTACCTGCTGAGTTGAAACGACAACTGCCATTTAGCTGCCGAGTTTTGCTTCTTTAATCACATCACGCCACCTTTTCCCACCTTCGCATAATTGCAACATTTCTGTCCAAGAAGAAGATACATGAATATCATACTGATGTTTTCCTTGTTTTTTTACTTTTTCTCTTCTTTTAGATTTGAGGTGATAATTACGGGATGTCGTCTCGCTGTCCTTTTTCACTCTCTCATTAGCCTTAACCATCAGTGATCCAACACTTTTATAGTGTGCAATTATGGAAAACGCTATTCCGTCGACATTGACACCTCTCCGGAAAAAAAAGCTTTTATGATCCACTGCAGCTCCTCCCTAAAGAGGAGGACTCGATTGCAGCGATGTTTTGGTTGTAGCGGGCACACGGGCTAACGACTTGTTTTACGAACAGACAATAAGAAGGCACGAATGACCACGGGAAATTTGCGACAAAGTGTCAAAACATTTTCTCTTCTTTGAGATGTGATGCCATTAGGCTTCACTTGTCTTCTTTTGGCAGTTGAAGTGAGACGTTAAAGATAATTTATTAGCAATTATCCCTTTCTGCACATGTAGTTTTGCTTTCAGATGGCAAATTAATTGGAATCTGAAGCAGGGCTGTGTTCTTTTTGCACCGCCACCTCCCACACTACCCACTCACTTTTGGAGCGGAAAGTGCAATGCTTCACCATGTTTTTAGCGCAGGAAAGAGGAAGAACAGAATGCTAACTGTGAGTAATGTGACCCCAGCGCTTCTGCCTGCCTGTCACTCAGGATGGTATGGAAGGGCAGAAGGACCAAACGGAACCAGTGGTCAAACACGTCTCATGTGAGTTGGTCACTCTGTTTGGAACAAATCGTTGCCAAACAGAACTCGAGGGAATGATTTCAAATATATAATATATTTATGTTTGAAATGATTCAGATAGGACTGATGTTACTGAATGCAACAGAAAATATTGTCCGTGGCCATGTTGCCTTCCCCAGAAAGCCTCAACTCATTAACGTAAAAATCATGCTAGTTTGGTATTATCGTGTTTAATGACATCCACACACAAACACTTTGTTGGTATTTTCTGGGTGTAGGCAGGTGGTGCAGCACTATATGATGTACTACACTGTTTCTAGAGAGTGTGTAGTGATGGTATATGTGGAATGGTTTTTAGGGGAGGAGGGGGAGGGGAGATACATGAATCATAGCGCACACGCTGGGAATAAAGTTCATTTTTTATCCAGACAGACCATCAGTCAGCCCTTGCAGGATGTGGCTGGGCCTCCTGATATCAATCTGCATGGAGGCATCCTCCTTCTCCCCAGAGGGGGCGAGGGGGGAGAGGGGAATGCTTTGATTTAAACGGCAGCATTTATCACACCTGCTTGGGCGTCGTAACGGACAACCATGCAACCATGTGAGAGAGGGGAAAAAAAGCAGAGGGAAGAGAGAGAGAGGGAGAAACAGCATTAACATGTGTGGCCTGTCAACGAAAGTGTGAAGCTGGAGCTGTGACTGCTGCGGCGATGACATTGCTAATACTTGCTTGTACCACTTCGACTAATTTGGATTAGTTATGTTACGTTTCTGCAGTATTAAACGGAGGGTGTTGCTGCTGAATTTTGATTACCGCTCATGGCCGGAGCTCAGTTTGTGAAGTGTGTCAAGGCTCATAAAAGTTAAAATTGTTCCCCGAGTCCTAACCTTCCTTCATGCTTGGTTTTGCAGCATAGTTGGCGTTAGACCATTAACTTTACAAATGTTCTTAAGGAACAATAAATCAGCCTGGGAACACTTTCTTTTGTGGCTGCTTGTTCTTATACTGTGGCCACACGCACAGCCATAAAGATTTCATAAGGCACAGCAGCCATACTGTATGCTCCCAATTATCTGTAAATGTAGATATTATACAACTCATATTCACCTCCTGAATTCCAATGTCTCCGTTTTTCCATTTAGCGTTTTCTGCCTTTCGGTCTCAGCAGCTCAACCGCTTCCTGAAATGGCCACTGTAACAATAACATCAGCCACGATAATGATAATAGAGTAGAAGAAAATGCTTGCATTGCGACAAACACCATCCCACTGTGACAGCGTCGTCCATCTTCATAATGCCCCCCTTCTACCCGCCCCCACCCACCACCCAAGGCAGGCACGGTGGGTACACGGTCAGAACAGCAAACATGGAGATTGCTAAATGCAGTCCATCTGAAAAGACAAACACACACATCAGTGATGTCCAGCAGGCTGTGTACTGTTTGTTGCCATCTTACATCACATGAATGCATTGACTTTACACTTTGCTTGAGGACGAAACAACACCTGCACGCATATATTGTACATACAAACAGAGCATTGATCAGCCTTTGACACCAGTATGTCATGTTTCCCACAAGCCTCCGTGCCATTACTGCGTTTCCCCTTAGCATCTACTGAAGTGCGTGCGCTAATAGTGATGGTTTGTTGTTTTTCGAGAATGTCACAGGTTTTGATTCAACTCTATTTTTGAGGCCACGCTTTGTGGTGTTGTTGAGCAAATGTTCCATGAAGTGTCTTTCAGACGTGGGTGGTCTTGAGACCACTGTTGCTCTCTGCCTTTGTAGTTTTATTCTTTGGCATATTTTCTACATTCTCCCCCTTGCCTACACAATATTGTACTTTACGACTAATGCATTAGCAGTTCAGACAGCATCTTTCTAGTCTCTGCGTTGCCTTGGAGAAGACTAAAAGGAAGAGATTGGCGTTTTGGTAAAAGTGAACAACAATTTGTCTTTTTTTACAAGGAGTTGTGTGCCATGCTATTTTTTGGCTGTGAGCTGTGACATTTTGGCTTCATGCTATTCTAAGATAAGACCTTAGCTCTGAACATGCACATTTAAATACAGGGAGTTAGGTATTAGCATTTAGTAGTTGGCTGAAATACTAACCAAGATGTTTTTTTGTTAAGTTTTATTTTGCTTTTGTTGAGTTTGAATAATGTGCTTTTGAAGATGAGTTAACAAGGCAACTAAGTTGGTCTTAGTTCAGTCAAAGAGATGTTCAATTCAGAAGGGACATGGTTGTGTTTTTCTGTTGAATAAGAAAAATAGAGATTAGTATCCATCATCTCATTTATCTATCGTTTTAAAACAGTCACTACTCTTCAACTTTTAGCTGAAGATTTACTATATTTTCTGATTAATTTGAAACACTTTTTTAGCTTTTTACTTTGATATTCAGTCACTGCTGCCTGTATTTTTGGACTAAATTCTGCTCAGTGACACAGCGCACAGACCATTTGCATACTGGAAGTAGAGGGACAAAGAGTCAAAGCTAATAAAGAAAAATAAACTGCGTGTTATATGTCTTAACAGTTCTTTATCATGGCGCACACAACCTGTCCACGACATTTCGGTCAACCCAACCCATGATTGGTTGTTTTGGTAATTGAGGGAACTCATGGATCGAAAAGAGCAAGATTAAACATGGGGCGAAAAAATAAAACTGAGAAAATGAGAAAAAACAAAGTGTGACAGCTTTTTCTTGTTTTCAGAAATTAAAGTGAAACAATAACACCATAATGGTAAACCACAGGAACATAATTGAATGCAGTGACATTATACCACTGTTGTGAAAATGATGACAAAGCACAGAACAAAGTAAAGTGTACTTTCAAATTCTCATTGGCAGAAACATGGGAGTGTGCAGTCAACTATGAACAAGAAACAGGTTCGTACTGAGGTGATACAATCAAGGATATAACACAAGACACCAGCAGCAGTTTCTTCCAGTTAGCAGTGAGCAGCCAATATATAACCTCCTTTTAATTTCTTTCAAATGACTCTAATGGCTTAAATACATTCAGCACTGCAACTCACTATCAGTTGGATCCATTTAAGTTTTTAAAAGACATGTCCCCAGGAAGTACATTGTCAACATCCAGTAATTAGCTTAGTGTTCAAGCCATTTCCTGCTAACAACAACAACTAGAAAAAACAACTCTTTAAAGTATGCCCTGACAACTGCATCTGGCCATACAACCTTTCACCATGAGCAGAAGTGCGTCTGAAATATTTATGTGGCCCCTTTCAGAGTTAGCTTAGGATAAACACATGGAAATAGCTCCAGGTGCAATGATATGGAACAGGCTGGCTGACAACAAGTTTGAACTCGGAAACCCTTATTCTGTAAATTAAGCCAAATATGTAACAGAAACATTTTTAATTTTGTGCTTATATAAAAGCCAATCAAGAAGAAAATAAATAAAAGATACAACACTGAAAGTATAATAGCATCTTGGTGTTAAGATGAAGCATATTTTCCTCTGGCAGGGTGGGATGATTTAAATGTAGCTGTGGAGGAGGAAAGGATCAGTTGAGGGGTCGTCCAATGAGTTTTTGTTTTGGGACTCCAGGGAAATCAGGTGGCCACGCAGTTGGGATCAAGGGGGCGGCGCGTGTCGCCCTGCAAAGTTCAAGGAGCCTGGCCTTCTATTGTGCCGGGGTCAAACTGCTCTGCACTCGTCATCATCGAGAGCACATGGGGAGGGAGACAAAGGCAGGGCTGAAATTGTGCAGGGCCCCGACGAGCACCTCCCTTATTCACCCTTCAACCTTGGAATCACACTGTGTTTGACGGTCCAAGCTTGGAATACGCCCAGCATACAAAGCTGAAAACAGGATAGACAAAACAAGAATAATAATAACTCCTAGACACTGCTGGGCGGATATGAATATACGAACCATAAAAGACTAGAAAGGCAAGATTTTCACCGCACCGGTTATGACTCATGACTGTACACTTTTAAAACAGTAAAATGTAACCGGAGAAGGTTATAAATGTTCTGATGTATGAATATTATGACTGGAGCAGATGCATGGGCTGTGGAGGTAGGCACAGATAGTGCTTCTGTGCTACCGAGTCAAGGGGGGAAAAAAAAGAAAAAGAGTATTGTGAAACAAGAAAAAAAGGCTATTAGTGTTGTCAGTTACTCCTGCAGGTTCATATCGCTCAGTATTCAAACCCACAGGTCTCCCTTGAACTGCTTTATTGAACAGTAGATTTTCAAACAGAAAACAGTGGAGAAGTGAGGTAGCCTAGCAACATTGAAACCACAGTGAATGACTGTGTATGCCCACTGCGAAGGAGCCAGGCAGTTGAAATGACAGCGCAGAGCAACCCCAGAGAGAGTGGGATGTGCTGGCCACCGTGGAAAATACAAATAGGTTGGCTGTTTGTAGCAGTGCACTGTAGACATACGCATGCTGTTTACAGATCTGCCTGTTTTGAGCTACAGACGGACACAGCTTAACAATGATCTCTCACACCTACCGCCAGGCTCACTTGAAAACCAGCGCTAGTGACCCTATATTGTTTTGCCACGATGCAGTCCTTGTAGCGTTCTAAATAAAACATCCAAAACGTAAGAGAGGAAAGAAATCCCCAGGTGCTGAGAGAAAGAGGTACGGCGATGTGAATGCCTCCAGGCTGTCAAAGTCCTTTGAGGGGCTTGAATGATCCAGCTGAGCAAATTTATTGGCGGAGGCCCGAGAAAGCAGAGCCTGCACTCTGTGGCTGTGGTAATATGGAAATATGTTCATTTGATCAATAACAGTCAATTTCTCATGAGGGCAGCTGAAAAACCCTACATCTTTTAAAACGTATTAAGAGGAACGAAGTTCTGATGGGAAATATATCACATCGCTTCTGCTTTTAAGATTAATTACTGTTCACTTGCAGTTTTCTGCAGTGGCTGCGCATGTATAAATAGGAGAAAAGTACTGTAGCTAATTATCTCGATAGGTGGCCATTTTTATTGCACGGCAATCACAAGGGAGCAGTAAGATTATTACTGTAAAACGACTCAAACACAAGCAGGCTACAAATGAGCACAAAGAAACCGAACATCAACCTGAGATTGAATCCTGGGATGACACGTTCCAGCAGCTCTTGGCAAAACAGCCTCACTTAAGGATGGCAGTTATAGGCTAAAAATACAATCAGAGTGTTTTCTGGCATTTTGACAATGTTGATATTTGACAATATTTTTCAGCTTCCACTAACTGATGTGTGATGCGTGAGTCAGCAAACAACACTGGGTGAACAGTCAGAACAGGAACGTTGGAGCAACAAAACAAAACTTGACTGCATACAGTGAAATATTGTCGAGCTGATTTAACTTGATGTGTAATGCTGGTTACAGGAGGATGGAGGTGATGAGTATTTTACACACTGAATCATCATAACGGTGTATAGAGAGCCAACGTCCTGCCAACACTTCCATCCACAGACTATGATAAATGCTACTGCACTTGATATGAGTACAAGTTTTTGTGATCTTAAGAAAGTTAAACAACAACAAACTAATCCATCATTACTTCCATCCTTTCAGATGTAATTTTAGCATTAACTTCCGGGCCTGTCTGTTCTGCTGTTATCACAGACATGTCTGAACTCGTTGGCGGCCCTTGCCTCATTCTTACCAGCTTGTGACATCAAACCAACTGCAGTCAAGGGATTATTCAAAATAGTGTTTGTTAAAGGCAGCCAAAAACAGAAATATTAAATCAACAACTATATTAAATAATTGTTTTTTTATTTCTACCAAGGGCTAGTGGTCAATTTCAAATAACTTCTCCTGTTAAAGATGTGCTCTTGAATAAGGTTTTTGCTAGTGCTTTAGTTAGTCTCCAAGTTATTATGTAATATTATTGAAAAACTACCTGAATGTGTTTTAGGCCCCTTTGGGACGTGGTCATTTTTGGTAGCGATACATTTGGACGTACATTTTCTAGGATTTATTTTATTGTCGGATGGCAAGACTGATTTAAAACACCATCTTTTTCACTAGTTTATGCGTCATACCTGCATCCTTTTTGTCTGTTTTATTAATACATATTTTGCATTTCAATATCCATGGACGTTTTCATAGCACAATGCTCAGCCTATAAAAGTTTTAAAATAGTGCTCGTGCCCTTGATAGATTACATACATTATCTTGCTATTCTGATTTAATTTTTAATCAAACTGTCATGCAGAAAACAAGCACACCGCATTTCCATTCATATTTCATTTTAGTAAAAATGACTAATGGCTGTGTTTGTTGCTTCTCTCTCCACTGCTTTGCTTTGCTTTTTTTTTTTTGAATGCGTTCACTTAATGAGTGATGCTCCCTTTCGTGTGCTCACATTAACGCCAGTTCGTCACTTAATTGTTTTGATAGACATTTGGGGTAAAAAAAAAAAGAAAAAAAAGATTTATTTTATTATTAAATTTTTTTCATCTTATCTAAGCCCTAATGATTTAACCTACAGAGTAGTGACAGTTCCACTGGAACAAGTGCATAATTATACATTTAAGTGTTCTACTAAATGCGCTCATTTTCAAGCTGTCAAGGTCATTCGCTGGAGTGCCATTAGCGAGGAGAGGGGCCCTCTTTACCTGGAAACATGGCAGCCGCTTAATGCCCAACGCTGAAGAGGAGCATGGCACGTTATACTAGTGCAGCCACTGACAGCCAGGCAGACGCAGAAATTCATTTATATAACACACTCACTTATAGGGGAAACGTGACGCCTATATATTTGTGTTCCTAATGTGTTTGTTGTATGGTCCCTGAACCCTGAACAGCCCACACTTTATCTGGCAATCAAGGCGAAAGGGTAATGACTCTTGTGTGTCTGAGGAGAGGGTTAAAGTGGTGGGGAGTGGAGAGCGGGGGGAGCTGACACTGTGAACCCCTGATGGCCTTTCTGCTGGGTAGCCATGGCAACATCTAGCCCAGTCGTTAATGAGGCACAAGTGAGCTGTTAACAGAATACTGATTTGGGTTTGACATCAGCCCTGATTCATATCTGTCAGGAGGTGTTGATGAAATATGCACCCTGAGTTTGTTTCCTAACTGCACATAAGATGGCCTTGGCCCTCTGTTTATGCATGAATGCAAAAACAAAATGTGCCGTGGATGTTACTCACGCATTTGGAGTAATTGTGTGGGTTAGCACGCTCCATACAAGAAAACTGGTATACTGAATGGGCACGAGACACAAAAACATTGAGGATAACACCTGAAATCTCAATTGTTTGCCTGTTGAAGATTTATTTATATCCCCACATGCACTTTTATGTATAATAATATATTTCAGCCCTGTTCTGTGCCCCACAATTCAGAAATACAAAGAAGAAAAGAGGATGCATAAAGCCGCTCTTTGTATATCAGTCATATGAAATGAAGTGAAAGCAAAGCCCTGACTGAGCATGTGCCCTTCACATGTTCCTATGCGTATGAATTATTTATTAAGGTGCTGGGCACAATGGGTGGTAGGAGGTTGAGAGGAGCATCAGTGACTGGCACAGTAATGACAGTGTCTGGGCTCGTCTCAAAACGCCGCTCTCTGATTGGTGACCTTACACGAGTGGCAGAGGTTAGCGATGCTTGGCACTGCTTGGCTATGAGAGCGGGTGATTTTTTTTTGTAGCGCTGCTTCACCGAATCCAAATTAGCCAACAGCTCCCAAATTGCTCTCTCTACCTGCCAGTGCAGCGCTGCGTCTCATGCTGTAAATGATTAGCGCATTAACAGCATAGTGAGGGGACTAACTTGCTGCTCCAGACCCCTTGTTAAAGCAGTGAAAAGCATAGCTGTGAGGTATAATTCATTGCAGTGGCAGCTAATGAGTGGATGCTACAGTGGGAAGGTGACGGTAATAAGCACAGACTTTACACCATCTTAACACAGGTTAGGATTCAGGATGAGGAGCTGGTTGTTAGAGAAGTATTTACAAGTAATCTAAAGCTGAGTGGGCTCATGCAATCGTTGACAGTTGCTGCAAATGAATAGAGTGTATTTTGAGGACCTGGTTTAATGTTGACGTTCTCTAATAACTGGTGGGAGATACTCTCACAGTTGGGGATCATTTGAAATGTTTCAATACTGGGACCAAAACTTAAACTTAAATTTATTTTTTCATTTGCTTTTAATTTTAGTGTTTGCAATTAATTATCTAGGTTCAAGATAAAGTGGCCGGTGATGTGTTTTCTAGCTGTTAATTTACAATGCATGAATCGCATCTGAGCTTCAGAGTCCAGCCATCGAACCATATTTTGCATTAAATAAGTAGAACAAATGAACAAATATTGATAAATCACATTGCCCACCAACACAGCCCTTACAGTTTCCAGTGCTATTTATAATTAGGCATTAAGTGACATGAGTCATGCTCTACTGAAGTTCAGCCATTGTTGCCTTAGCATAGAGACACTCTATGAGACTCTTTGTTTTTTAAATGCACATGTTTTGAATATCTTATATAACACAACATAATTCCTTTACACATACACACATGTATGCAAACATGCGTTACACATGAATCCATGCAGGCAACTTTGCTCCAGTGCATGAGAAGCAGATATGGCGACACCTCAGCGGAGTTTATGTCCGCTTTCTAATGTCTACAAACACACAAAGAGAGGAATGAAGGCAAATGAGAGAATTCATATTCTGTTTTTCTGTAGGAAGCCGCAGACAAACCAAACGGGGCCACCATTGTGTTCTCTTCTCCCTGTGGTTTTGTTCCTCCATTTTCTCTCCAGTGAGGGCCCGGGGTCTTAAAACACATGCAAACATACACACATCAAGGCATGCACAAATACACTTTTGGCCCAGATTTTTTTTTCCAACCATCGGTGTCTGCGGGGTGTTTAAATACCAGAGTAGAGTTGTCTAAATGATAATTGCTTCTGAAAGGTTGATTTGTGGCTATATCAGAGGGGGTAACTCTTCTCTCAGTGTTGAGCGAGATTAGCCGTGGATCTTCGGGATTTATCACTCGAGGCATGCGGATTAATGCCGCGATGAAGTTTAAAACAGAATCACTGGCGACCGCATCGTTTTAAAGAAATAAGAGGAGCTTATATCAGCTCAAACCATTATCAGAAGAAAAGGGAGCTAATCAGCTTTTTTAATGCTAATTATTCCTAATGAGGATTAGGTTATAAAAAAATCAGTAAAACAATACTCTGGGACCAGATTTGTCAAAACTGTCAGAAAAAGTATTTTACAATGTTCTTAAATTTCAAAATTAGTTGTTTGGGTGAATATAAACTATATAAATGTTTCCAGAGGTGACAAATTTGTAGAATTTCCTTTATTTTTCTAGTCTTTATTTCGTCTTACTTAGCTCCGACTGCATCAAACAGCTGAAACTGCTATTTTAATGGTGTTTTTGTGGGTACTGGATCTAATTAAATCACAACTCCATCTGCTATTCTGTGTGTCAATAGAAATCACACCTTGGTGATTCAGAGAGAAAATTAAATGAGATTGACTCCCTAATGTGTGCAGTTACAGGCATGTCTGAGTTCTCCGAGGCCCACTATCTCACCCACAATGCAAAGTAAATGTATGGATAATAGGTTTAGCTGCCTAGATATGCTGCTATTACAGGTTTATCTGTGATGGAAGGTGCATTTTATGGCATTAGAGGAGGCCAGACAAAGAGTGACTCATAATGCAGATATCTGTAAATAAGATTCTCGAGGCTTTAAGCTTTAAAAAGGAGCATGTGCTCAGTGTCTCCCATCATTAATCATTGAAAGGGAAGTCTGCATTTGTGGCCCCTCCCTTGTCTGCGTGTGGTGGGAAATGGATTTTCTACAAAAGCTAAGATGCAATTTACTCTCCTCGGCCAATGTTAATCTCTTTACACACTTTAATTATGTTCACTCGTGCCATTTTCTTGGAATGAAAACAGAAATGCGACTGTTCTGTTCCTGTGTAAAGTGTAGTCCTCGCCTCTGATCTGAATAGTAATAGTTTGGTCTAAACCATTTTGTTGGGCAGGCAAACAGGATTTCCTGCTTGGCTGCAGAAAACAGGTGCAGCAGATGCATTCATACACTAACCCAGATAATTTAAGGAGACTGGCCCTGCTGCTATAAGTTCAAGTGAGCATCGTGTGCTGCAGCTTAAAGCCAAACTGTGATAAATTGGATGAGAAAATGAAGTTGTCACTGAGCCAGGGGGGTCCATTTTGCACATTTGGATTGTGCTATATTGTCAGTCACGGGGTCAGACTAATGTATAGTAATGTTTATGCACCATATTGCCATGAAATTAAGGCCCAACATGATGTTTTTCAGAGGTGTAAATAACTTGCTTTGCACCAGTCTGGTGATAACTGTAGAAGGACTGTAGAAAATGGCCTGCCAATACCAAGTGCAAGTACGTATTATTACTGGGAATGATCTGTCAATAAGATCCTATCTCGTGACTCCTGAGTCCAAATGACTGGAGTGTGTTGGCTACATCTCAGGGATAACTTAAACCTAATTGACAGGGCCTACGCTGCCTCCTGGGGCACACAGACGGCTGACAGAGCGAGAGTGGAGATTAAGGAAGGTAGTGAGCGAAGGTGAGGCGAGGGAATGAGGTGCTTGCGTGCGTTAGGGGATGGGTAGGGGGCTGGACAAGGTGATGCGCAAGGGATCGCTGGTCAACTAGCAGCGAGAGCCAGAGCACTGTCACTTTCTGCGCTTGCCATGTCTGCTGGCCCTGACAGCAATCCATTTGAGGGCCTCATGGTACTAAGAGAGTGCTAAAACCCAATCAAACAGGCTGGAAGGAAAAAGGCGAGACGCTCGGGCCCAGCCGGCTTCCACTTGTGTGAGCAATTCACCTCTGACTGACCCGTTCAGGCATCTTAAATAAGCCATGCACATCATGGACGGCAGAAAAGTCACACTCGGGGACCTGAAGACAACCATGTATCTGTAAAAGCTGGAGAGTGCTTTTTGAAATCAGAGAGGACTCCACGTTTGCCCTCATCAAGGTCAAATGAGAATAAAAGAGCATTTAAAGAAATGTGGAAAGAAACTCTATGTTTGTTGGACACAACCAACGTGGGCCTGTCATCTATGAATCTGTGATTTCTGATGGGAAAAAGAATTTGGGATTATGATGTTCATTGTTAATCTCATACGGCTATAAAATGTATAATATACTATTGAGATCAATTACAGAACCAACAATCATATTGAAATAGGTCATGAAATATAGCAAATTAGCTTCTTATAATACTAAAAGCTGTACTCAAAGCAAGAAGCAGATCCTGCTACTTTAATCTACTGTGAAAAGGTCAATGTGGGCGCATTGATCAAGTGTTGCACACTTGGATTGGCACTGGTGGAAGGAAGCACTCAGGCAGATTAAAAGAACAATATATAGAATTTATAGCTTTTTGTAGAGCTTTATCCAGAATGATTCACAGAACATTGACAAGCAGTTTGCAAAAAAAAGGCTCACAGACCATCAGATTTCTTTTTCAATCAGTGTTTCTCAGAAAGTGAAAAGACTGATTTCCCTTTTTGTATTTGGCACTGCCGACAGAAAAATAGCTGCTAGCCTATGTAGGGCAACAGATCAGTGCAACACACATTTCAGTAAAAACCTTCAAACAGCCGTGTGCAAATGCAGCGAAGATTTTCCTCCTGAACAGGATTACAGCGCTGTACAAAAATCAATACTCACCAGCAGCACGACTGCAGTCGACGCCACCTCAAAGAAGCTGCTCAAGTTCAACAAAAGATCAGACGAAGTTAGCTGGTGGAAGCGTAATCAAATGGCATCTGTCAGTACTGCGAGCTGTGTTGGCCAGTGTCCACTGGCACCCTGGTTTGCTTTGGTTATTCCAAATGTTTGGTGAGAATGTAATTAGCCAGCACTGGGCAGGCACAACCTCATTTGAGATGGGCATCACTAGCGTCATGTGTTTTTCTCTTTTTCTTCCCTCGTGTGTTACTGCACACAGAATTAACTGACAAAATGATAATTAATATTTCCCCTCCATTGTTGAAGAGGAGAGGGGACGTGAGAGCGCCGGTGCCAGGATCCAAGGGAGGGCACTGCCAGATCGGCCATCGTGCCAGCGTTTTATTTTTACTGGGAATAAGTGTTTTTCAATAAGCCAACCTAATGCTGTTTTAAAAATGTATGTTTCTGCGCTCAATTGGTCCCAACTATTTATGAAATATTAAGAAATGGCTGATTTCTGTTTGGCATGACTGACGGGCAGAAACTTTATTTCCACACATATTAAAACTGACCAGATCTCTTTATGTTTCATTATTTCAGTAAATGGGGGATGTGGGCAGGGACGCCCAAGAACCAGTACAGTCAGATGGTGTATGAGAGTGGAGAACCCTGCTGGCAAGGAGGTTCACGTAGTACTACGGTAAGTACATGTATTTCACCCAAAACCTACAGTCAACACATATGCACACACACACACACACACACACACACACACACACACACACACACACACACAAACAGACACACACTCTCAGTAGTGGGAGCATATGAGAGCACAAAGAGGCAGACATGAATAAACTAATAGACAGACAGATGAACAAATGGTACGTACACACTGACAGACTGTCAAATACACAGATGGGTAGATGATACAGTAAAGGATGAGGGAACAAAAAGAAGTCGTTTGCACAGCTCATTAGAGTTCCACCCTAAATAAAAGATGTGATAACGACCCTATTTGGATTTTAATTCATTATGGCAGATGTGGACGTTTTAGACTTTAAAAGTTAATTGAAAAAATGACACCAATTATGCTTTCTATCTTTGTAATTTACATAGTGGTCTGAGTCCGTTCTTTAAAAACCAGACATTATTACTATTTTGCCCGTTTGGTATCATGTCTTTTAGAGTGGAGCCTCCCTGTTCATGCAAACTCTGTGTTTTTTTTCTGTTTACCTGTTTTCTTGATAAATCAAAAGGCAACTCATGGCGACTCCATCACCACTCACTTCTCTAACAGAAACACCCCAGTTTTTAATTCTTAGTGCAGTTACCGTATCAGTTCATTCATTTGGTTTGTTTTCATTTTTTGGGAATGTCCAGCAATCTTTGCATTCTCACGTACATACAGCCAAGCAGATACTGTAAATTCTCACATGAAACCAATTAAATAATGTCAAATAATAGCCAGGGGCGCGTGCAATCATGCTACACCGGCTCACACATAAATTCAGTCTAACATCCTCTTCTGCTGCACTAATTCCAACAGTCCAGTAACAGTGATCGTGCTGTGACAGAGTGATGTTGTTTTCTGCTGTGCTGAGTTTCTTTTTTGTCATAACTCTGGTCAATTGTTCTTTGCCGGTCTGAGGATCAATGTTGAGCTACTATTTAAAAACATCAGATGTCCTGGTGTTTTTATTTTCTTATTAAAACATAAAAAGGTTGTAGAGGGATGCAATAGTGCAAGTTTGATGTGAAAATTAAATTTTTATCATTTAATTGTTTAGGGTAAAACTGGATCACCTGACCTCACTCCCACTGCGCTGATTGAAATTGGCATTATACTCAATTTATTAACAGGTAAACTGAGAAGAAGTTTTGAGTGTCCATTAGCCGGGGAGTCTAAATAAATACCCGGTTCTCTGTGCCACTAATTGAAAAGTAACTACCTAACCAACCAAATAACTGATTTCTGCCGGCCACCTCAATACAACAGAAGTGAAGGAGTTCCTTTTGTGTCACTCACAGCGCTGAAAAATTGCAGCAACGCGTCTTCGCAGAAACAATGTCCTCATTACACTGGACAGAACATGCTGTGAACCGTCTTCATAGAAACCACTGTTGAAAATTGTTCTCAGCAAACCCTCTGAGCTCAGGCTGGCGGTTATATTGCCACAGTTTCAGATACTTATGACACAAGGTTCATGGATTATAAACGTCTTTTTAAATAAATCAAGTCAACACAACACAGACTTTAAAAACAAGCCCAAAGGTGCTAAAGATAATGACTTGTGCAGTCCACCTTGGAAATACATTCAACTTAAGTTAACTGTACTAAGTGGCCATGGAATGCTTGTTTCTGGAGGGGAAACCCAAGAAAACAGCCAAATGAAGCTCCTCTCACCACATTCATCGGGGACAGTTTGAAGCCTGTCTTGCCCAGTCTGCTCTCTGCACGCCTGACTCTGCGCATGTGTGTTTCAACAATAGGGAGTTAGTCAGTCAATCAGTAAAAGACGTTCAGTCCTCATGGCCCACTCAGCAGCCTGGCAAAAAGATGTTTTGTTCAAAGCCAAATGATGGAAGCTGACTTGCTTTTCCCCCTCTGTCAGTCTTCATTGGTTTTATGGTTAATGTCGCTCCGGCTGCATTCTCCCCCAGTTGTCTCTTCTCGCACTCATCTATTTTCCCCAGTATTCCCTCCACTGTCGGTCACTTTTATGAGATCCATTTACATTTTTTCAGCGAGAATTTGCTCAATTAAAAATGTAGCACATTTAATCATCTTATTTTCTTTGCCTGGCCCCCTCTTCAAATCAGAGTCCAATAAATGTCGTTTGAAAATGTATGTACTCATGCCATCCAGGGGCCCCCTTTGAAAAGACTAAATTGAATTCCTTTGATACAACCCCCTAACCGTGTGCAGTCGGCATAAATGAAGTCTCGTCAGAAGTCGACGCTCATTATATTTGAAATGCTGAACCTCGTCTTTGGGTAGTGCTCTCTCTCTTTCACTTTATACTTGAGTAGTGGGACCAGTGATGTATTGTTTCAGTGGTGGATATTGAGGTAATCCAAATTCAAGCAGCGTGCAGTGTATCTTAAGAGACTGTAGGGAGGGATGAACTCAACTGTTTCACTTATTAATTAAATTCAAAGTGCTGGACTGTGATTTTTACATGTTAGCAGTGAGTTCGGCTGCAACACAACTGTGAGTCCAAATCTAAACCAGAGTCACCCATCGTTTAAAGGATTATTCCAGTTTATTGCATCTAAGGTCTGTTTGTTTGGACATAATTTCTATCATAAAAGTCATAATAATATTGCACTCGTCAGTGGGAGAATGAGGAACTTAGACAAGACAAGAAACATGCATATTTGTAATTGAAAACAGGAAAACAAACAGCGTGCTCCATTATAAACAACAGTCAAGACGACTTGACCTACTATAGTTGCTGTAGGCTTGGAAACACTCTGTCTGATTGTGTTTCTGAGCCCTTTTGTACTTGTTTTTTATGTCATTGTTGTGTTCCCAGATAAATTACCTTAGCTTACAGGTGATGGCCAAAGATACAAAAATAAGACCCAAGGTTCTGCGTCATAGCAACCTTATTTTTTATTTCCATAATCTTTCCAACTAAAAATGTATTCAGGTGCACCAACAGTTATTCGACAATGGGATTATTGAATCGAAGTCATCGGGAATGAACAAAACTGATCAGTATATTTAACATGGAATAGTCAAGGCAGATGCTCACATACCCCACAAAAATAATCTCAGGTCTGAAGTATGGCCCTGCACCTGCGAGTCAAGATTAAATCACCAATAATCCTGCAAATGCACACAGGAAAACACTTTGTCTCACACACCCACTTAATATCTCAGCGCAATGAGATACTAAGTGACATAACAAAAGACTATTTTTAATCCAAGTACGGGACAAAACCAAATCACCACTTGTACCAGCCTGAAACTTCAGCACAATAATACCTGTCAAGTTCCCATCTCTCTCCCTCTCCAGGTGCTTTTGTTCGCCAGAGGGATCGTCTTGTTCAGGGTGCAGTATGATGTGAGGGGTTGCTATGGAAACCCCCTAGAAGTAAAATAAGTTTTTTTTTTTCCCTTTCCACTCTCTTGCAGAGGGCGTCAAAGTCGCCTATTAAAGTCATGTCTGCGGTAATCACATCCTCGCCTGTCCTGTTCACACGTGGGGACAGTATAGCAGTGATGTCCCATGAAGCCACAGTGTCCCGCACTCACAGTATCACTTTGGGTCTTGTAACACTCCGAGTGCAATGACGAGACTCTTCATGTGCAGTGCGATCATTTTATTTGACAAGAGACCTGAATAATGTTTGATTCACCAACTCCAGTCGTTCTCTGCATAACTCATTTGTAGTGAATCCCATTCCTTCACAAAAGTTTGAAAATCACTAAAACAAGTCGTAGGTAGGACAGCGTCTTCAATCAGCCCCCTTTGGGACATAAAACTGGCATGGCTCTTGACTCAGGCGAACTACGGCTCTTCTCCCCGCACCACCTCAACTTTCCTTTCTTTGTGCTTTTCTAGGTCACACTGACATGCGGAACGGAGACAGCCTTGCGATCGGTGAAGGAGCCCAGCAAATGCCAGTACATCATGGACTTTCAGACTCCTGTGGCCTGTCAGCCTGTGCTAAAGCAGCGGGGCATACACAGTGAACTGTGACCCCTTCCCTTACTGGCCTAGCCTAGATTAATTTAGCCCCACACCACCATGGCTAGCCTGCGGTGACAGGCTGGGGTCCTGAGGGTCCCCTCTGACATCTGTGTTGTCAGAACATATATACTTCCAAGCAAGTCTTGTTAAGGTCAGAATCAGATTTTCAGTTACACAACTTTAGTATTCATTGATTGTTACAGTGCTGCTTTACATTGTTACATGTTAATATTTGATCAGAGCATTTATTGAATGATTCAGTGTACACAAGTATTCCTCACACTGCAGTATATTCCTTATACATGTCAGACACTTAAGGCCCAATAAAATTGCTGTGTAAATAATTAAATATATAAAGTGAAACTAGATCAGTTGCAGGGTCTAATGACATTTCCACTAATGTAACTGCTGTGTGAAATAACCGCTCCTCCATGAGCACAAATAAAAGGACTGTGTCCTTCTCCTTCATTATAGCAGCTGCTTTATTCAACTTCTGTAGGAAACGTCTGTTAATATTCAGTATTTTTCCTGTTGTCAACAAATCCAATAAAAGACCAGAACCTAAAACAAGTAGTGTCTGTTCAGCCAAAGCCTGATATATCTTAGCATAGAGCTCCGTTGTTGTCCAAAAAATATAATCAGAAAAAAACACAAAAACACATCAGTGAGCTTCACTGTGTTGAACATGAACAATGTAGTTTTGATTACTGCTGTAAATACTCACTACTGCTTTAAATGTGTATTAATCCACAGCAAAAAAATACGCCCTATATTAACCATAGGATTGAGTACCATTTGCTAAAAACTACATTGCTGGACACTGTAGTTTTTTTCTTGGAGTAGCCTCTACATACATGTGACTACTTTTATAGACTGCCAGGACAAAACAGGTTTGTGCCATCAACAGGGGCAGGAAAGTCACAAAGTATTGATCAGCATAAGTGCAGGTTTCATGGCACATTTACAGAAAGCCTCGAGTTAACTATGTAATTAGTCAAAAGAATAAAGTGGCACTGCCACCGTATCAATTAGCTGCTTATTCAGTAACCATAAAGTACGTATATATCAAAGGACTGTCCTTATGATTAATTCTTACCTTAAATATGTTTTTACTGTAACTGATAATCTATTATTTTTCCAAACAATCACAGGAAAACATTATAAAAAGCATTTTAAATATTTAAAACTATAATTATACAGTTTGTGTATACATTTACTGCTACATTAAGCTGTAGTCTCACAACACTCACAAGTATTATTAGTGATGCATTGTGTACTGAATATAACATCTCATGATTTCACAAGATTCTGCCAGCGTTAGCAGTCTGCTCCTTACTGTGCATGCTATTTATGATGTTGTTATGTAACAGATTGTGGGGTTTCTGTAGCAGAGCCCTCTGCTCATTAAAGGGGAGCTAAATCAGCTGTCAGGTATCCAATAGGCTGCCTGATATATTCCTACCCTGCTGGGGCAGCTGGGTGGCTGTTTGCCTGCCAGCGATGCAATAGCCTCAGGCCCTGTTGCCCTGGGACTGCTGTTTTTTTATTTATCCGGCTTCAGCTCCCATCCACATTCTGTTTTTGATGGCAAATCTAACTATTTTGCGTTCACCTTCGGTTTTCAGGATGATGGTCCAGTTTCTTTAAGGTGTCAACCAAGTTGGACAATGAACATTCCTGGAAAAAAGTTCGCAAAACTAAACCCACATACAAACCCACCGAGCCTACAATAGGTTTTGAAGTTGAAGAGGAACAAGATGTGTTAAAACAGTAAAATCTGGCAACTCACACTATCATCATGTTTATCTTGCATCTGCAAACGGCAAACAGTCAAATCGATCAGCTGGCAAGACCATAAAAAAGTGTTTTTTGAAGGATATAATCCAGTTTGATTCCTCACCATCTCAAGGAAACAACACAACATCACTGTATATTTTAATCTCCCCCTCATTCAACATTTCAAATATGCAACAGATGCCAAAGCTGATGTCAGCATAAAAAAAAAAAAAACCCTCAAAGCCTTCACAGGCTCTTAACTCTACCAACAGCTGGAAATGCTGCCAATCACACGGATAGTGTCGAAAGCAGCATTCTGTCTAATATTGCATTACTGGCATCTGGAGAAAACTTTATATTGCATCACGGCCATATGGTGGCCATGTGATGGTGTCTCATAAAGAACTTTTCCTTGGATAAAACCTGCTTGCGCAGAGGAACAGATTCGACAATCTGCAGGGTATCAACAGCTCCTCACTTTACTGAATGATCATCATGTGTTAAATTACTTGCGTGCCTCACCCCACGCAGTGTGGGCGGGAGCCATGTTGGAAGATTTGCAGTTTACAGTAAAAAGACAGTTGTTTGGAAAAAGAAGAAAGCTAGCAGTGCACATTTCTGTACCGGGTTACTGAACTTCCACTGCATGGTATGGCTAGGCCTGGCTCGCCTCTCTTTCTTTGGGTTTTGAATTGTCAAAAGTTGTGAATGGCACCTTGAACTTGTTTTTAACCATACTAAGAGGTGGAACGAAAACACAGCAGACCAGTAAATCGTCACTTGCATAAACTGGAGCAACCATAGTTATCTCCTCGTCTGCCAAATTGTTGTTGTTTTTAGCAGCGTTTTGTTTTGCTGCAATCAACCTGTTCTGCAACAAGTATGGCTCCTTGATGTGACCCCTCGATATCCCCGTTGGTGCCTGTTGCTGACACTTCATGTCGCTATGACGATCCCATCTACGTCACTTTTTTTTTTTTTTTTTGCAGTGGAAAACAAAATATTGAGAAAACCTGGAACCAAAAGTGACTTTGTGCAGTGAAAACACGACAACTGATGTGTTGCTGCAGATCAGAAAGGGGAAGGATTCAGTGGGGAAACTTCAGCACATGCTGAGCACACACAGACACACACACTAGCACAGACTTACACACCTCCATTCAGCACATTTGCACATGAAGGGGCAGGGATGGAAAGTCTTTCCAGTTGAGCGTGGGCGTATTTGTGTGTTGACTCCAAATTGCTAAAAGGGCCCAGAGGCTTTATATTGCATTAAATCTCCGACTCAGCTTTGTAGAAACTAGTTCAGGGTACCTGTTCTCCAGAGTGGGAGACGGCAGGGCCTGCGCCTGACTGACTGACTAACTAGTGAGTGGCTGACTGGTTGACTGACGCCCACCACAACCCAGCGCCGCTTTCACTCTTTTAGAGATTGTTTTTAAGCTTCCTCCTTTGAAGGGAGGCCAGTTATACCCTCAGGGCTGAGAGGGAAAAAAGGGCGCTCGCGTTGAGTCGGCGTGCGACAGTCACATCCATCTCCCTTGCGTCCACACTTAGTCCAATCTATTCAGTCACGATACTGACGCTTCACACTCAGCCTCTAGCCTACATATTCTTTGCAAACAACACCATTTAAAGGCGTTTTGTTGGTGAGACAGTACATACAGTTTATACAGTAACACAAAGCTTCAGTACCATTGAAGGCATTTCACGGTCTCGGGAATATTCACTTTTATCATGTTTTGCTTCTAATATTAAACTCTGTGGGCTGCTGTTTTCTTTGGAGTAGGTGAAAACTTCACATCAATGGTTAGCATTTTGATCCAGTATTGAGATTGGTGATAGTGATGGTGATAGTCACTGTTTGCTGTAGCACTTCTTGTCAATCAGATTCATTTGTCTTTTTCAGCCAAATACCTAACATACCTTTAGAATCACATTAACACCTTAAGAAAATAAATTTTCCTTTAAACCAGCAAGAAGAACATTTTCTCGGTCACTTGCAGGCAGGATAGGAACGTTTTAATCATAATTTAGTAACTCGTAACTTCTTTACTTTGCTAACATTGTCAGCTTGTTGAGCATCTAACATAAAATAAATGTGAGACTGGACCAAATCAGTAAAGCTGTGGGCCATAAAACCAAAATGTGTTGAAATATTGCAGCTTTAATGTCAAATGCTGACACCTAGCCTACTAACACTAAAATACTAGCACAAGCAGAGGTCAGACCTTCATGTCATGAGGTCTACCTTAGTGCACACTGTGCGCATTCTGCTTTTCAGCATGTGACAGGCAGGATGTTACAAAGTCTGGCTTCCTGGTTGCTCTACTGTATCTTAATTAAGGTTTCAAAACAATAAAACAAACTCTTATAACAGTCTGAGGTAATAACTCAAAATTTTCCCTATGTCAAAACACGTGCAACACAGCTCCAGCATCACACATTGAATTACTCAGGAAGACAGCATGCTGACACCCTATAGGGATGAAGAGGAGTGAGAGAATTAGAGATGCAGATGAACAAAGACTAATATTGACAGGAGGATGGGGAAGCTACACAGATGTATCCAAATAAACAGCGACAAAAATCACGGAGAGCGGGACGAAGCTTGAGGGAAAACCGCGCTTTGAGAGGAGGAGAGAGACAAACTGAGTGAGTGGAAAACAGCAGTGGGAGGAGCACAGAAAGAGAGAGAGAGAAAGATGTGAAACTGGGAGAAGGAGGGAGGGGGTATAAGCAGCACTGTCTATCTAGTGGAGGGTAAATGTTTCTGTGTTTGTGCTCTCACGTCGGCGAGCGAGGCTCAACACTTCCCCTGTGGAGTGGATGAGTGTAAGCATGTCGCGGTTGGAGGCTGGAAGGCCGAGCTGTGATAGCATGTGGTTACCAGGGGCCTCCCGCAGTTGGCTTCTCCCACTTACAGTAGTGGAGGCTGTTTGAGAGGAGGTGCAAGGCCTGGGAAGCCAAGGGATACACGAGTAACAATTACACAGGATAATATCTAAGGGTTATTCAGAAGGACAATAACTAAAACTAAAAGGTGAGTCCTATTAGATTAAGTAAGGATAAGTTTGGAGTTGGTAATCCGCTCTTAGATCCTTAAGGGCGGCGGCATTGCTTGGAAAAACACACTGTAAACTGATTGAAACTAACCAACAGTGTCGGGAGCTGCTGCTGATCTGCATAAAACCTAATAATGTCACACCTTTGTAGCAGTGTTTGCAGAGGGGATTTAGTTTGTTCAAAGTGATCAAATGTTGAAAGCCGAAGCTAAACTGGCCTCCTGCTATTGGCTCAACTGGTGTCAGCTGATTTTTAGAATAAAAGCCCCTCATTTGTTTGTCTTTTACTGATTTGCATGAAGAAATAAGCATATTTGCAGTGGAACAGAAGCGAATTTGCACCTGTTTAATCTTTGAACACAACCAAAAGTCTCTCCTGCTGCATAGACTGATGCTTCATACCTAATCCTAAAGTTACAGGTATTGCCGTCCTTTTCACTGATTTCCTATGCAACAGCTTGGGGTAAAATGTAAAACTACATTATTGTTGTGTTGTGTACTTACACTTAAACTAGCAACGCAACAACAACAGGAAAAATTCAATCAGTGAAGCAGAAAATGCACTCATAGTTTTATTTTTGGTTCTGATTTGCTGCCAGTAACACTGATTAGAAAGTTGATACGTCTGTTGGTATTTATCACAGAGAATATTCAATCAGCAAAATTCATTTCAATTTAATTTGGCCCAGAAAATAAAGTGACATACATATCCATTATTGACAGTGCCAAGCCTAAATGCACTTCTTAAATATCATGTTCAAATGGATCCAGTTTAATCTGCAGTTGTCAGCTTAGAAATAATCAGCAGGCACTGAGAGCACAGAGTGGTAAATTGGTAAATATTACTTTTCTAAGCTAATATGCTGATATTTACACAATTAACAATTTTCTAGCAGCACTTTTCTCTCACCTTGTTTACAGCAATGGTGTTGCTCTTCAATGTAATATTTTTTTTATATTCTTCATACCTCCCTAGCTTGTGATTGGTCAATTTCTGGCAAAAGTTCCTTTTATGAGAACACACACGAACCTGAAGAGAAAAACCTGAATGAACAATGTTGAACTTGTTTCGTAGCCCAGCTTTCTGGTCTCAAAATGCTTAAGAGAACATGCAGAAAAATATGCTTCGCTAAACGTAACTATGAGTCTTTGTGCAGTAACATACATTTTACATTTCTTTTTATTTTTTTTCACCTTTTTTTTTTGCAAAAAAACACCAAAAAACATCTATTTTAAAAAAAAATAAACATCCAAAAGTAACCTAAATTTTTTTTGTCTTTAAACCCGCCCAGTATAAAGAGACCAGCTAACAGCTTATAGCCAGTCTAGTGACTGATTTTAAACATCATGTGACGCATTTCATCGCATTTTAATGAAATATGGAAATATCTATCCACATATCCGTGACTCAACATGAGTTGATTTTGATATTGTCATAAAAAACTTGTGTTTTTCTTTCCACTTGGTCTATTTTCAATCTAACTCCCTATTTTGTTTTTTCAGTTTTTATTATGCTCAAGTACACCACAGAATGTCTTTAAAGCAGACTGCGGAGGACCCTTTACGATACCGCAGCTCTGTTTTGGACCACACTTATTCAGAATGGAGCTTGTGTTTGCCACTTGAACACGAGCATAAATGTTATTTAGGTGTTTGAAGATTGGAGTGTTTGTACTGTATGGTTGTAGATGTCAATTTCAGCCGTTCAGCTAGAGGTCTGGTCATGTGCCACCAGCGTCACGTAATTGGCAGGCTGGAACTTGATCAACAGTTGCAATCCAAACACTTTCCTTGCCCTTCTGTGGCTGTTTCTCCCTCAGCAAATTGTTGTTTTTTTCCCTCTTGTAGCCCCCATTAGGATGATAGATGAGAGGAGATGCAGAGGGGATGGTTAATCTTTCAGGGAGAGAAAGAGCAGAGAGAGGAGGGAGGTAGAGAGCAGCATGCCATGCACATAAATAAACAGGATGTTGGGATTTAGCAGGAAAATGTGTGGAGGGAAGAAGCTGCTCACAGATAGAGGATGGAAGGCCGCACAGGGGACAAAGAGCAGGCCTGAGTGAGGAGATAGAAAGTGATTGAAAGAGAACAACGTGGATAACAGATGGAACGAAACAGAGACGGTGATGAAGAAAGAGAGAAAGTGGGATATAACGAGAGGGAGACAGAGAGCAGCGGGATCCTGGTGGGCGAGGGGAGGGGATTCTGGAGGGCTATATTGAGCTCAGTTTCTCCACAGGAGCTGCTTAATGAGCACAGAGTTTGTAAGTAATTATTGGTTATCAACCTGATAATAGTCATTGCTCCATTTTGTGTAGCAGTTTCCACATACTTATACAATTATGGCAATTATTAACGAAGCGCCGTCTTTGCGTCGCTGCTTTGCATTTCAAACATATAGCGTGGCCAGACTGGGCCATTATTTCTCTGTTGCATAATGCAGGTTCCCAAGGAGGGGCAGGAGGAAGTAAAGCGCTGTGTTCTTCTGAGGAATGGGGTAAACAATGAGGAGCCAATTTAGCTTTCAAAACAAATACCAGAATTTCATTTGGGAAAGGAGGAAAACAAAGACTGGATCATAACCTTGCTAGCTTTAGCAGCAGCTAATATTTGATACCCCAACTTCGACTCACACAAGTGAAACCTTGCAAGAATAGAATTGAAACAATGGTGAGAGCTGAGTGTTAGCATGGCACAGGGAGAGTTAGAAAGGAAAAAGACGAAGAAGAAGAGTGATGGGGGAGCCAAGTGTGCACGGCAGCCTCCGCTGTGCAGGGAAGTCATCCATTTTAAGGGCTGCAGCAGAGTACCTGCTAGCTTTTCATTAGCAGGTGAGACACACTGATAGGATCGGAGGATGCAGACGGATGGCTGGCCAGACAGACAGATGGCTCTCTGCTCCATTACCCAGGGACACAGTGCTGCACTGGACACATCATACTCTCCACTCCACACACACACACCAGACACTGGATTGTAGGCAGACAAAAGAAAAGAGCACTTGACTCTTTTAAGAGAATAAAAGAGGCGGAAAAACCATGTAGCGATGCATTGGGGTGATCTGCAAATCTGCAAAGAGCTGAACATGAGATGTGAACACACTGACAGTGTAGCCTCAGGATTTATAGTTCTAGAGTTTTTTTGTGAATGAATCTGTCTCTTTAAATAATAGAGCGTGCCCCAACCCCCCCGTTGGAAGTATTGGATTTAAATTTCAGATGAGTGTTGAGAAGGATAAAGAGACGCGATCGCTGTTCAGCTGAAAAAGCAAAGAAGTCAGCGCTTACTTTTCCACAGTGTTTGATTCAGTCATCAATTTACTGTACAGCAGCAGCGGTCGTGATAAATAAAAGTCAACAACTGACTAACTGCAAAGCCCCGTCACTGGCACTCATCCAGCACCCACTGCAACATATTGAGTTATAGACCTACAGTATCCGCCTGCTTGTATACACACATCATTGATCTCTATAAGTTCTTCTTCAAAGTCTACACATTTGATCAAAGCTGGTGGAGGGTGGATGGCATTTTTCGAAAGCGAAAAGACCAGCGATACACCTGAGGAAGAATTGGGGGGAGGGGGGGTCTCTTCTGCCACGACAGATCTGGATCAAAAGTAGCTATTGCAGAATCAAAGTCAGCGCCATCAATATTTCATCATAGGAGAACCTGCCAGTCGTCACACACCCCCCTCCTGCAACCTTTCCTTTTCTGTCCTTTCCTAACCTAGGCTACTATGTTTGTGGGCTACAGGCTTTCTATAGAACTTACTGTGTTTTTCTAGATATCCAACCATTTTTCGGCCTAAATCATCAAATCCTGGTCACTATTTTGTGTTCATTTTATGGCATTCTCTTTTAACATTTAATTTGGATGTTGAGCATCTGTAGAAAAAATTTGGTCAGCTGTCACTTAAAAATCATAAAGGGGTTAGTCTTTACATTTAGTTTTTAATGTGTTCATAGCTGGGATTTTTATTTAAAGGGACCATGTGAACTTATGCACAGCATTGCTTTGAGCACTGACATTATCACAGGCTCACAGTAGCTGGAAATGTTGCATGTTTTCATCTTGTGTGCTAATTAGCACAAACACAACACACAGCTCACCTCACACCTTACTGCAGTCACACTATGATTTGATAATGTCATTATAATGAATGTTAGTCTCATGGTAACAACAGAGGAAGGTCAGGGCAGCACTAAAATATTTGGCAATAATTTTTTGAAACAAAATTGAATTTTTTTAGGGCAAACGTTGTCATTGAGATGTTTCAATCTGGACCAAAATACTTGTGAATGTCTTGCATGAGTTTAAAATTCTTGAAATCTTTGTTGTTGTTTTTTGTCTCAGACTGTGTTCCCACACAGTTTTCACTCAGTATTCTTCACCTTGAATCAGTCTGTCTTTGCAGAATAATGACGGTAAGTAGGGACGACAAATACAGCTGGTGGCGTGCTCCTTTAATATTTGTACAATTTTTGCCCTCTTCTCTGTAATGAAGGGATGCTTTTCATGTTGACAAAAACAAAAAACAATTCTAACAACAAGCCAACAAAAGGTTGCTAAACACATTAATAACAGGATGATAATAATCTGTGCGAGCTTGATAATAGCACTAACTATAAATAGGGCAGGAGTATACAAACTGTTTTAGAAAAAAAATCATCCAGGCATCCCTCGGCCTCAAAATTCAAAAATCACCTTAACTCTAGTGACCAAACCTCCATCATAAAGCCTGTTAAATTGTCAGCAGACTCCGGGTTCAGGTGTAATTAAGGCCAAATGATACAGACAGATCTAGCAATTCAGTATGGGAAACTTTGTCTGTGCACAGAATAAATAATTGAATTTTGTGTCGGCATACACAAAAGATTAAAACTTATGAGAGATCTATGCAAATAAAACTCCAACAAGTTAAAAGAACTTTAGCGAGACAGTATGTCATATTCATGAATACAACCCCAATGTGTCAGAATTTGGATTCTTCTCCAATCCCAAAACAGGGAGGGAGCAACATTCATGCTGTGCAGAAACTAGGCTACGCTGTGCTTAACATGGCACCACACCGACTAATACAGGAAGAGGTTAAGTTAATGCATTCGGGAGGAAGCGAGAAAGTCGGGGAGACTTTTCCCTTCACACAACAGTATTAAGGGAGTGGAGGAAAATGAAACTTTGCATTATTTTTAGAAGGAAATTATGTCTGTGCATCTCAGTAATTATAAAGCAATTCAAAACTGACTGATAGGCCTCCGGTGGACCCCCCTCCCCTTCTCTCGCAGCCTTATCTTTTCCCACCACAACTGCACAGACTCCTACATGCATTTTAATATGGTAATTATCGAGTGAATTCTAAACATTAACCAAAAGGAAAAGCTGGCAAAAGCATTTAAAATGGGATTCAGCCACTAGTTTCCTATATCAACACAACTCGTGCTTCTCTCGCTTCCTGATTAGGAGGATTTATTCAGGGTATTTATAGCTCCGATCTCTTTTGTGTCTACTGGCAGGCATGCTATTTACAGTATTTTGCTGCCGTCATTTGGCTGATTTGCAAACGTGATAAACTAAGTCAATGAATGAGGGAGCTTATTATTGAAAAATGATATCATAGTTTAGCATTGGAGAGCACTCGCCAGTCTGAGCTATTCTTTAAGACGTATTCATTCTATAATCTACACACATTGTTATGTACTACAGTAAAGAATACCCTTGGAAAGCTGAGTTTGCAGATTGTTATTTGCTCTTTTTTCCATAGACTACACACCTCAGCTGTTGGGGTGGGGTGGGGTGTGTTGTTTGACAACCTTGTTCCCAAAGTTGTTTTTTGCCAGCTAAAATAAATGGATACAGAAGGAGAAAGAGAAGAGTGAGAGGGGGAGGCGAGGACCTCCCTATGGACTCCTCTATCTCCAGGCAAGTTTTTCTCTTGTTTGATGGAGCTCAACAGACAAGAGTTTTCTCACTGAGGCAAAGTTAAGCTGCAACTATGGTGCCATGGCTGGAAACAACTTAGCTCACAGTTTACCAAAAATCGGTTGTGGGGGAAGGAAACCAAAGTTGCTCTTTTTTGCTTTGTTTAAGAGGTCAAGAAGGCCAATAGATCCATTTGTTTCAAGTTTATGCTGGAGTGGGTTGGAAGTGGATACTCTAAAGTCCTTTCTCACCGGAGCACACGTCTGCTGTCAGTCCTCTTTTTTCACTCTACCCTTTGGTGGAGGAGAAAGGTTGTAGCATTGTTGCAGATGCATTTCTATTGGAGTGTAAAATGTCAATATCCAAAATACTATGGTTTTACAATGCTAACACTGTCCTGTATCACGTAACTCTTCTCCTCCTCTAATATTTTCTTCATGACATGAGATCACACACTCCTGCCATGAAAAAAATGTACAGTGTAAAGCATTTTGACAGGCAACGTGGGAGTGAAAATTAGTATTCTGCCATAGCTGAAGACAAGTAACACACCACCTGAGATCAGTGACAAACAAACTACCCTGTCCACATTGTTTTCTTCCCTGTTTTGACCCAACCCTACTGTTCTGTGACACTTAATCACAAGACACATTTCATCTCAGCTGTATATCCAGAAAAGCAAAAGAGCAATGTTGTTTTATTTAATTTCTGGGACATAATCTAGAGTATTACATCTAAATAATGAATGTCACCTGGTGCACACACTTAACTACTTGTTTCCAACTGTAAGAAAGAAAATTTACATTTACATCCATAAAACTGAAAATCAGCTGCATAAAAATTCTTGCAGGTGGTGGAAAAGTACAGTCAATACTGCTTGATCAACACTTCGGGTTATATGTGTATTTTGTCATGTTTTTGCCAGTTTTAAGCAGACCTGATTTTACATAATGAAAGACCAAAATGCAATATATTCTAAATCTGCTGTAAGGATGTTATCAAGAAGATCATCAAAGTCATTTGTCTTCCAGTCCAATCAGTACTGTAACCCCACTGTTCTCAATCTATGATTCTCACACATGATTTGTACTTTCTTCTGTCCTTTTCCTTCTGTCTTCTCCTCTCTATCTCTTCCTCCCTCCTGGGCTAGTTTTGCAGCCTAGCCTGTGGGCCCAGGGATGTTGTATTAATTAACTCGCCTCACTGCACTCTCATCAAGCTGCCGGTAAATGGCCCCGCTCCAAGTTTCCCTCCCGGAGCGCACCAAGATGGCAGCATCCGTAAACAACTTCAAATTTACGGTACCGCAGTCACAGCAGCGAGGCCCCCGCTACTCCTTACACAGAGGGAAGGCAGGCTGGAGCGTGCAATTCAAACAGAGCCCCACTCCGCACACTGCTGTGTGGTTTAATATGTAAATGCATTTTCGTTAGATTCAAACTGCCATTGCAGTCATCTATTTTTCCTCTACCTCTCTGACGTCTGTGATTTGCAATTGCTGTTTGGAACAAAGTGCAATCTTTTTTAATGTGCACTGCAGTACAGACTGTACCTATTGCTCAGTGGCGGAGCAGTCATAAACAACTTTGTATACCTTTTACATGGCATGATTAAATTGGGTGCAAATCTTTGTCAATATTAACATGGTTTGACAAGCAGCCATGCAAATGACTCTACTCCTCAGAGAGAGTGCAGACTGTAATGAGGTAAATACTACAGTGCACTTTCTGTAGTATTCAAGCTCAGCTGCTGAGGAAAATTCAGGTGAATAAATACCCACAATCCCAAAGGATTTCCTAGCCCTACTGCTATGGTTTGAGTTCTCTGTTTTTGGATATTTCCTGTTTTATTTTGTAGAGCAGTCCTATCTCAAGTCTCTGTGTATTTGCCTACTTTTGTGATCATTTTCATTCAGTGTGTGTGTGTGTGTGTGTGTGTGTGTGTGTCTGTTGGTATGTTGTTTGTTATACCAGCACACTGTGTTTCTTGTTGGAGCATCCACTACATGTGCCTTTGTCCTTGTGGATTTCCTGGGGTTCCCCAGTGTTTGTTGAGATTCCATTTGGTTTTGGAATTATGTTCTCTTGGATTTTTCTGTTGGATTTTGGATTTTTTACCTGCCTCAACCCCCAGTTAGCTTTGTGTTTTTTCTGAATAAAACCTTTTCAACTGCAAGCAGAGTGTTTTGTCTGCATTTATGTCCATCCACTAGGGTTTTCCTCTTCCCTTTGTGGCACCAATGGACACCAACTTTCACTTTGAATGGCAGCTACATATAACAAATTCCAAGCAGAAATGGCATTGCATTAAACGTTAGTAAAAAAAAAAACCACAATATTTTTAAAGTATTCCTTTTTTGTATTGTTTGTGTGTATAAAGCATGTGTACATGTCTGTCTGTGGTCGTGAAAATAATTACATTTAAAAGCTTTTAAACTTTAAACTTACATAGTACCTACAAAGACACACAAATGACAACAGTGACTACAGTGACTACAAACACATTCAAAATATGACACAGGCACAAATGACAACAACCCTTTAAACTAAATACAAGAATTAAAAGCTTAAAAATTCAAAAGGGAAACCTTAAAGTTTTTAAAGTCAAACTTTTGAAGATGTTGAATTTAAAATATTTTAAAGTTAAGGTTTTAAAATGTAGCTCTGAAATTTTAACGTTTTTTGTCAAACTACACAGTGACTACAAAGACATGCAAAAGAGGCACAAATGAAAACTTTTTTTTAATTAAATGGGAAATTTAAAAGCTTGCAAAGGGAAGTTAAAATAGTTAAAATATTTTATACTTAAGTTAAAAGGAAATCTGAAAGCTTTTAAAATTTAAGGGAAAAGGTAATAGTCAAATTTTTAAGTCAAAATAAAGAAATGCAAAATTAGAACAAAGAGACTAAATGACAACAAACCTTTAAATCAAATAGAAAATTTAAAGAAGGGACAGAGGAACAAATGAAAACAAATCTTTAAATTTAAAAAATTAAAAGCTTTCAAATTGAAACTTAAAAACATTTAAAGTTAAAATAAAAACTTAAATTTTAAAGCTCTTAACATTCAAGGGAACATTTAAAGCTTTAGATAAACCTTTACACAGCATAAAAAAGAGGCACAAACAACAAAATTTTAAACTTTAAAATTTATAGGGAAATTTAAAAACTTTTAAACTTTTTTCCAAAATAAAGCATTACACAGTGACTAAAAAGACAAAAAAAATTGATTGAAAATGCACACATAACAAAAAACTTTAAAACTTCAAGAAAATGTTAACAGTGTTGAAGTGTAAACTTTTTTTTTCAAATGACGCAAATCTTAAAATGGAATGGAAAATTAATAATTTTTCATAATTTCAGTTAAAAGCTATTACAATTTAAGGTAACATTTTAAAATATTTGACAGAAATGCAAAATATTAACAAAGAGGCACAGATGACAACAAGCTTTTAAAATTTTAAACACATTGACTACAAGGACAAATTTTTTAAAATTTATGGCAAAATTTAAACTATTTTCAAGTTAAAAGGAAATTCAAAAGCTTTTAAAATCTAAACTTTTTGTCAGAATAAATTATTACACAGTGACTACAAAGACACACAAAATCAGAACACAAACAAATCTTTAAATTTAACAGCTTAAAAGCTTTCAAATTGCAATGGGAAACTTAAAAGCTTCCAAAGTTAAATATTTTAAGGTTAAAAGCTTTTAAATATAAAGGGAAATTTGAAAGCTTTTAAAATTTAAATGAAGCTTTTTAAAATAAAACATAAGACAAATACAAAAAATTTTAAACTTTTTTTGTCAAAATACATCATTACACAGTGACTACAAAGACATGCAAAATATGTACAGAACAACAAATGAAAACACATCTTTAAATGTAAAAAAAAAGCATTTAAAATGCAATGGGAAACTTAAGAGCTTTTTGATTTCTTTTTTAATCCTCTGTAAAGCACTTTGAATTGCCTTGTGTCTGAATGATGCTATTTAAATAAACTTGCCTTACCTTGCCTAAGGTTAAAACATTTTAAAGTTAAAAGGACATTTGAAAGTTTTCAGAATTTAAGGGTAAGCTTTTCAATTTTCTGTCAAATAGACCATTATACTGTGACTGCAAAGACACACAAAATAAGAATACAAATGACAACAAACCTTAAAATCAAATGGGAAAATTTTACATTTTTTAAATTGTAAAGGAAACTTAAAAACACTTACAGGGGTTTAAAAGAATTACCATTACAAAGTGACTACAAAGACATGCATAATATGAACAAAAAGGAACAGATGACAACACACTTTTAAACTTGAGGAAATACTTAAGCTTTTTTAAAATTTCTAGGAAAATTGAAAAACTTTTTTGTCAAAATAAAACAAATCTAAATCCTGAGAATTTTAAAAGCCTTTATAGTTGTTTTTTTTGTAAAAAAACAAACAAACATTGTCTCTAGTTAAATTATTACACAACGACTATAAGACAAAACATGAACAGGGCACAAAGGACAAAAAAAACTTTTAAATGCAAAACGTTAAACCTCTCAAAATAAAAAACATTTTAAGATTAAATGGTATTTACATTAACATTTAAGGGATACTTTAAAAGCTTTTTAAACATTTGATAAAATAAAACACTACACAGTGACTACAAAGGCAGACAAAATCAGCTCAAAAACCTTAAAAAACTTTAAAAGCTTTCAAAAATTCAGGTGGTAAAAAAAACATGTGTAACAGTACAGAACAAAACAATACTACAAAGAAACAAAATTAAAACAAAGAAACACAAATGTCAAACTTTTAAATTAAATTCTTTAAAAGTTAAGATTAGATTAAGTTAAGATTTAAAAGGTTTTACAATGTAACATAAAATGTCTAATAAAGTTAAATTCAAGGGAAATGTAAAAGTTTTTAAAATGTAATCTTTTTGCCAAAACATTCCACAGTGAGTACAAAGACACACAAAATTGCAAAATTACAAAGAGGTACAAATGACAAACTTTTAAACTTAAGGAGAAACTGAAAACCTTTTTTACACTTTAAACTCTTTGTCAAAATAAAAGATTACACAGTGACTAAGTTTAAAATAAGAAAAAAATTAGAACAGAAATGCACAAAGACAAGCTCAAAAGTTTTTAAGGCTGAAAATTTGATTAAAAATGTAAATTTTCAAAATAAGTTGAGCAGAAAATTTAAATTCAGGCAGAAATGTAAAAGCTTTTCAAACATTTAAGTTTAAAACATAAACTCTAAAAGCTCTAAATAAACAAGCTGTTACTGATTTTGTAAAGTAAACACAGTTTAAAAGCCTTATAACTTAAGTGAAAATTCAAGGCAAAAAGTTTTTTATGTCTCATTGTAAAGAGCATAGTGATGCAAAATAAAAATAAAAATACACAAAATGATGACAAAAAGACAAAATGATCACAAACATAAGCAGAACTAAGACAAGTACAGATTAACACACAATTACAAAAAAAGATGCAAGACAAGCAAAATGATCACAACAAGATCTGCAGCAAGCAACAATACACAAAAAGATGCAAAATGATAATAAGAGACAATATACAAATGAATGTTAAATGACTCCAATTACACAAAAAGGGGCAAAATTAAAGTAAAAATGCAAAAATGATGACAAAACAATAAAAAAAAATTACCACAAAGAAACACAAAATAACTGCAAAAAGGCACAAAATAACTACAAAAACATAGAGAATTGTTACAAATATACAAAAGACATGATGAATCTGGAGGAGAGGAAAAAAAACAACACGAAATTACCATAATGAAACACAAAATGTCAAGGAAGAGAAACAAAATAAAATACAAATACACAAAAGATCAAATGAGACATAAAACAACTACAAAACCACAAAGACATGCACAGTGTCCAATTAGAAACACAGAATGACTACAATGCAAAATGCCAAAAAAAATCACAAAAAAAATTGAAACAAAGAGACACAAAATGAATACTAATACATAAAAAAGGTGAAAATGATCACATCGACACACAAACCAACTACTGGGAGACTGAAAAAAACAAACAAAGCAAAAATAGTCTTTAGGTCTATATACTGTTGTTTTACATGACTTTGTCCACAACTTTTCCTTTCAGCGTTGAAGATCAGAAATGCAGCATCCTCACACTGAATCTAGGTGGTCAGGAGCATCTAAAAGAAATGCAATAAGGTAAGAAACCAAGTATGAGTCATGCTACCAACAGTGCTACACAGCAGCTCTTCAATCTGAAGGCCAAGCACAGAAATACACCAACCCAGCATCATCCATAAACAATGATCTGAGGCTTTTTTTTTTCCCATGGACATAACTTCTGTCTGTTTTCTCTCTCAGTGGCAGCGGTGGATGAAAATAGCCCTTGCAGAGACACACCCAGATAAGAGTGAAATCAAACATCATTATTCCCTGGGTAAATATTGTGAAGAGATCTCATCTTCACTGGCTGCAGAGGAAATGAGGGACGAGGCACTATTCCTGGTGTGCTCTGGTCAACCTTAAATCAGGCCTTATTACAGGAGAACAGACGCTGGCAAAGCAGCCAGCAGTTACTTCACTCTCCGCCTAGCGCACTTGTAAACACAGTGATGCAAAACGCACATTGCATAAACGTATGGACACATCATAAACATGCAAAATGCATTCAGAGGTGCAACATGCAGAATCTGACTTCTAGGAGAAACAGATGCACTCGTGCTGAGCTTTCATCAAGGCCTCATACATATATCAGCATGCACAGCGGGGTGTTGCAATCTGTCAAGTGTGTCCAAAAAGGCTCTGTCCTCATGCATACTTTTAGTCTTTTTGTTTTGCAACAAAAATGTGATTTTTAGCACCAAGTTAGATGATATATGAGCAAAAAAATGGAAGGTGACTTGAGGCATGACGTTGTGTTATTATGGGTTCACCTTAAAGGGAAATACTTCCATCATTCCATTGCACTGCAGAAGGTGCGCAAGTGGTAGAAATTGTCCAGAACTGCAGCATCTCATCATATTGTGCTGCTGTGATGAGAGAACCTGACACTCATGTTGAATCCAGCTACAGCACAATAAGAGTATTTGAGTACCTGAAAACAATTTCTACGGGATTTTACCAGACAGCAATACAGTGACAGGTTTCATCGACATCATAGTAGAGGACAACTCACAACAGTGCTGTAGCTGCAACTGTGTCTTGTTTTCCAGTGATTCCTAATAAAATGTTTGATGTATGTAATAAATATAAACAAATATAATAACATCCATTCAATAGACTATAAACCATTTGCACTGGTTAACTGATTTACAGTTTCTGATGGAATGTATGCACAAAATAGTGTGTCAAGAAGCCTCCGCAGGAGGAGGAGATTTTGGGTCCTTTCCTAGTACACTGTATACTATAGGTAGATGACACTGCACATTTAGTATTAATATAACTGTGTCATCGGCATACATTGTAACACTGAAGGTATATATCTAGCTATTGAAAAAATACAACTTATTTTTGCTAATCTCAAAAATGTATTTGAATGCCAATGTTAAATGCAGACCACAAAAAATAAACATTTTGTTTCATCTAAAACAACAATTAACAATCTCAATCTTTAAATTGACATTCTACATCAAAAACACATTATGGTAGTCTGTCAATGTCAAAGTATTAACTGACATATTGAAAGTGAAGCTAGCTTTCCCTAAATCCTTCAGACTAGTGGGGTGGAAACATCTGTCTTTCAGTCATAAATTGATGTGCTCTATGAATACACATCATGTTTCACTTTAAAACCCAAGACTCTATCTGTATATGGTTTTGTTTCATGTGTATCTTGTTTTTTGACTCAGAACTTGGAAAATAGAGTTCTAGCTGCACAGTGACACTTTCCAAAATCATGTTTGAACTGAAATATATTGCACATAATGCTGTATCTGATCTTGATTTGAATATTGCTGAGAGGGTAGGGGGTTTAATCTTTTAAACTAATCTAATCTACACACCTGAAAAATATTTAGCACTATTAACTATTTTGCAGCAGAGAAGTTGACTGGAACTGCAACTCACAAAGCTCATGTCAGATTATCTACTTTGTGTGAAAAATGCTGTGTGAATAGTCATGCACATACGTTCTTGTTGCACCACTGTTTAAATCTTAAGGAAAATCTGCCTGCTGTAAATCCTTTCGACCAGCAGGGGCCCCTAGCGAACACCCTTTGCCTGGAGAAATGAACCAATTTTCAAAAAATATTGGCTGGAAAGCCTTGCTGCTTCAAGAAAACATCACTGAAGAACAAGACTTATCGATAGCAATCACAGAGATGGGGGTTGGAGTCCTCAGTAGTTTCCTCTGAGCTGAAACTCATCTTTGATTTCCAAAGTCAACCGTCAGAGGCATGGATTTCCTCTCTGTTCTCCTCAGACTATTGGCAGGGGCTGAGGAAAAAAAGAGACAGAGGCGAGAGAAAGACAAGGGAAGAAGCTATGTTTTGTTGATTGCCGTCCTTGTGCCGGCGGCTTGCCACAGTCGCTATTCTTGGGGCTTGTTTTGCGTGGGGGTTGAGAGAGAGGAGAGATTTTGCCATGGCACTGCAAAATGAGAAATGACACGGTTCCCCCAAACGTGGCGCCTCATCGGCCTGTTATGGATTAGTTAAGGCTGTTATTCTAATCTGCACCCCTTTTCTTCACTGCCTCATTATGGAGCAGAGGTGCCAAGGCCTCATAGGGAGCCTAACATGGAGCCCTGTTAAGAGTCGTTAGAGAAGATAGACGATGCCTTGTTGATGGAAGTCAGTGCTGATCTGACAGGGCTGGAGGAAGCCAAGCTCCAACCATTTGTGATGTAAGAACGTAAATCCAATCACTGAACATGTTTGACCGTGGACCGCAAGAAATAGGAAGACAGCAGAACAAGGTCCTATACTGAGCTGAATGTCTTTGATGTCTGAAAAATGAAAATATGATGCAAAAGTGAAGCATTCAACATTGTATATGACACTGTGTAAGCCACACTGCATTTCTGTCAGTGACAGAACAGATAGAGGGACATTTCTGTGTGTGGTGTATTAAAAAGGGCATTAATTCCTTTGAACTTTAACATTTAATTAATTTCCAGATGGACAAAAATGCTAATTTAACTCAATTTTACTGTTTTCAACTATGCAACTGACTCATTTGAATTCATGCACAATCAACAAGGACCGCTGATCACCACTTATCCTCTTAAAAAGACAGGTGCAACATGTCTAACCCTTTGTAGCCACTTGTTAAAAAGAATATTTCAGGCCGCGCTTAATGGACGAACCTCGCACAAAGAGAAGGTACTTGTGAATTTACCTGTGAATTATCCGTGACACTGGGCCATTAAAGGGATCATATACAAGTCACATAAAGGACCACTATTCATCCACTCCACCCCAATCAGCTTAAAGGCCTTTTCATTTAAAATGCTCAAGAGCGCTTCATCGGTGGATGAAAGACAATGTTCTGCAGAGGACAAATACTTGGTGTACAACAGTGCATGGAGCGAGTTGTAAATCACAGGAGAGCAACGTGAATGCATTTTAACCTGCAGGGTGAGGCAGTGAGTAATGTCAAGAACCACATAAACTGACTGCTTGGTAGTAGGACGCTAATCTAGATATTGGCAGTTGCCTTATTGGTCCAAGTCTTCTTATCTCTAGTGTTACCTGTTTAGTGACATGAACAACAAACCATATGAATCTGTAACAGTTAAGGTAAGGTAACCAGCAAGCTGCGTGCTTTTTCATTGTCTCAACAATGTTTGCTTAGCATCCAAATGTCCTCAGAGTTGAATCTTGTTTGTATCAAACAGAAACTGTTAAATGTGGTCAAAGAAAATACATCTAATTCTACTCTCTGTTGAGACAATCCATCACAGTTCTAGCCCAGCACTTAATAAACTACAACTGTTGTACAATATCTGTAATTTAATTTAGTATGTGACAAAACAAAAACAGGACATGATGTTTTTAAATTACTCTGCTGGACTCCAACACGTCCACCTGCCAGAGTGGACACACACAGGGCAGCTTGCCCACGAAGAAAATTGAACACAGGTATGATTTATTTTTATGTTTTATCTTTTTTTACTGCAAGATTGATCAATTTCAATTCAATTCAATTCAATTCAATTTTATTTATATAGCGCCAATTCACAACAAAAGTCATCTCAGGGCACTTTACAAACAGAGCGGGTCTAGACCACACTCATTACTGTTAATTACACCCAACAGTTCCACCATGAGCAAGCACTTGGTAACAGTTGCAAGGAAAAACTTCCTTTTAACAGGCAGAAACCTTGGGATCAATAGAAGAACTGTAAATGAACTGTAGCTATCTTATTTGTTATTTGACTGTTTTAACCCTTGAACTGTTGTTATTTTTTGTTGCCTTATGTTTGACTGAGACAACAGATTTTGTGTCCAGATTTTTTCTAAAGCTTTAAGAGTGTTACAATTTTACCTTTACAAGAAATTTGTTGGCCCGCTAAACGCTGTTCCAACTTCTGCAGATTTGTCGCTTTTGTGCTCAAAAGTAGAGAACATCCTGTCAAGAACAAACTGCTATTACACCATTTATCTGTGTGTGAATACGAGCTCTCCACATACACAATAGGAGAGAAGCATGGGATAAAACGGCCATTGTGTCTCGGTTTTACCGTGGAAACTGAACAGCAGGGTCGGTGCAAATTATAAATGAGCATAATAGAAAACCTGGTGGGCCATAAATCACATCAGCAGACAGACCATATGCAAATATGTTTACATGAGCCTGCTGACATCAGCAGCAGCTCTGGACAAAATGTACAAGCATATTTTATTTATCTACTGTCCCATTACATACAATGGTATGCTAGGTTTTCAAGTGCAAGGGGTGGTTATGAGGTTGAGAGCGGCAAATGGGTGGCATGATAATGGAGGCACCATCTGTGTGACCCTTTTCGTCATTAACACAGACTGAAATGTAGGGTAGGGCAAAGAGAAAATGTATAGAGGACACACTGCTGGAGCTCAAATCTCGACATACTGGCCATGTGGGAACTGCAGGCCAAAGCTACATCACTGTACAACTACCGCACATCAAGGGCATACAGGATAAAGGCTTTTTATACCCTAGAAAATACAACCAATGTACTAAAAAAAGGCCATTTTATTTACTGTTTTCAATTTATTTAATTTTATATTTCATTGGTGCTTTTATTTTGCAAAGTCATGTATGGCACTGTATAGCATTCTTACCCTGGCCAATCCCAATTTTTTAGTGCTATAGGAAAAGCAGTGGAATCAGTTGTTATGTGCAGAAAAAAGTATTAAAACAGTACAGATGTAAGTATTTATATCAGGTACGTGAATAAGGATTTCTTTGTTAAAATCCAGTCAGCTGTGACACCTATATGCAAGCCAGCAACTGTCAAAACAGTTTAAATCACAGCTGCTCAGCAGAAAGCAGTGCTGAATGTAAATAAAATGGTTGAAATACAATACAAAGCGTTATCAATAGATAAAGGTGAAGGATAAATGGCTGAAACATGCTGATTTGAAAAGTTGAACAAACTCACTGTAACACTGACGTTTTAATCTAAAGGTGTTGACTGACAATATTGACTTTTATGGAATTATTAGTGCCAAATAACACCCAGTTAAAATCAATTCAAATGAACACATTTAAAACATGACAGGTTGTCACCTGACAGGGCTGTGGGGGTTCACATGACAAAAACAGCTGGGAGCCGCTGCATTAGACAGACCAGATGGTTCCACATCCAAGGTAATCAGACTTTTTTCTTCTGTTAAGCTCTGGGTTAGTTTTGATTTGGCAGGTTCCATCAAAACACAGTTTAATATTTTGGGCACTGAGACGTCACTCAGGATAAAATGGTGTCCTCCTCAAAGTTAAAAGCCCATTTTTGTCCCTTGTACTTCAGTTTCTGATCTGAATGACTGCTTGTCCAAAGCATTCAAGAAGGAGTCAAAGTAATTTTCAAGCAGCAGTCAAAACCCTGATGATTCAGTGCCCTGCTAGAGAAAACCCACTGACTTTAAATCAGTTTCTTTACGTCAAGTAAGTAAGAAGGACGTGACATCAACTCACACCAACTCATCTGTGATGGCTATTAACTGCTGAAGCCTAATCCTGTTTTTACTAGCAGCATGTAATCACAACATATAGCGTGAGAATGTCCAATCACATAACTTGTCCAGCACGATAAGACCAGTTTCAGCTGGGAGAAGAGCCTCAAACATGCCAGATAAGGAACAAACACGCTGTCAATCCGCCAAAGCTCCTCACATCAATATCTGTTTCCAGTAAAGCACAACAAACCCGGGAAGTGCCATGCAACCTTAACAGTGACATGCGGGATGCTTTTAAACTGCACAAATGACTCCTTTCATAGTAAAAACTGCTGTCAGGAAAGATTACTTCTGGTCTAACATGCAGGCTAATGGAACAGTAAATATCGGAGAGACTCTGAAAGCTTTTTAAGCAGCACACAGATTAGCCTCCTTATCTGCTGCTAGCCAAACAGAGTGCTAAAATGCCTACATGATTGTGCATGGCATAAATATTGTTTTCATTAAACTGAGTGACGAGTCAGAACTTTTTTTTTTTTTTTTTTTTTTTAACCCAAACAGTGAATACTTGAAGGCTTTCTTCACAAAAAGGCAGTGTGGTTTCTTCAGCCGCTCCCATCTGCGTCCTTGCAATGCCCCTAAAATGACAGTCGGGCAGTGTGAGGTGGCTGCGCAGTGGGGAAGCGTACTTCAAAGCAGGCCATTTCATCTTCAGCGAGGCTGTCTGCCTCAAGTGGAGCATGAGATAAAAAAATAAAAAGGGAAAAAAAGAAAAATCAATACTCTATATCAGGCTTCTTCCTTCAAGCCTCTTTGTGACAGTACATTCAAGTCAGCACCTGAACTATGCCCCAATTATCTGTTGTGGTAGAACAGATTAGAATTTTCAGACGCTTGAGGTTGCCATCTTTAAAAACACAGTGAATTTAAACTCCTGCGCATTTGTTCTTCTGTTAACCTCAGAGAGAGGGTCAGAACGAGGTTCAATCTGAGATTCAACTCAACACCAGAAAGTATTACTCTGCAAGTGTAGCAAGTATGTCCACCATTACTGCCAACAACCCTCACTGGAACAAAAAAAAAAAAAATTTCTAACCGCTACTGTAAAACAAAACCATGAAATAACATCAAGTCAAACAAACAAAAAAAAAACAAAAACCAGTTGAATATGCACGAATACTAATGAGAACAAAGACAGTTAATACAGAACAAATCAGTTTTAGTGAAATTAACTCATTTGCTCAGCTGTAGAGTCAGAAATAGAGCAATGCAAGTAATGTCAAATAGTTAGCTTAGTCTTAGAGCAAACAGCTAACCTGGCTCTAACTAAAAGGTTTAAATAATTCTGCTCAGCACCTTAAACACTCTAATCAACATGTCACTTGTTTTGTTGAAGTGTAAACCTTTTGACAGCAGATGCTTTTACCCGCTTTCAGTCTTTGTGGTCGGCTAAGCTTACGTTTCTGGATGTAGCTTCGTAATTATGTTGACAGTGTTATTTATCTTTGGCAAGGCTCCAAAAGAAGAGGCAAATATCCCCCAAAATTTTCTATTTGTTTCCTTTAAATGGTTCATTTTGCCAACGTTGAAATGAGATTTGGGAAAAACATTTTTAGAAACCGCGGACAAAGGAATGATGGGATCCATTCACAAAGCTGCATTGCCCTTCAACTTATTTATTGATGTACTGAACATGGAAAAAATCCAAAGTATCCAAACACAAAGTAAAGAACATGTACATCCTTTTAAATACTCAACAAAAGGTATTCTATTCCAAAAATGCTGTGAACCAATCAGACTATACAACTTCAAATAAATAATCATTCTCATATTAAGAATTGAGATAACAGGGGTGGGAGGCAACAGGTTTTCATGCCGGACCATCAGCACAATTTGTCAAGACCAAATAATCATGAAGAAGTTACAAAAAGAAAAGTTTTCAACAATGACAGGTCAGGCATGAAAAATGCGGTCTCCACCCCACAGCAGCAAGTATCACAACTCGTCTAGACTTAAATTTAACTTTTACAAGTAACACAAAGAAGGAATAGATAAACAAGAAAAAGCAGTTGCAAAGATAATTGTATAATGCATAGCACACTGCTCATTTAAGGGGAAGCATGACTAGTAATTGGTTTAAATACCAAGCAGGATGCAGGTGCAGTATTCAGTGCATCTAAGGCTCGACTAGCCTCCATTTGTTTGTTCAAGATGAGTCGGATGTTTTTAACAAACTCTTGCAACCAAATTTTGCTATCATTAATGGAACTGCTTCACTGACCTTCCCCCAAAGTGAATAAAGCAATATACACCTTTTTACGATTTTAAAGACAGGTTATATGCATTACGTATATATATGAGTATGAAAAAAAAACTAATCAAATAGTTCAAAACTGTGGTTTATATCCATTCTTTACCACATAAATATATATCTATAATGTTTATATATAAAAAACAAAACATATGTCTATAGTTTCTTAATACCTTTTTTTTTTTACGAAGCAAGACTATCTACAGACCAAACAACCAACAAATTTGATGCACTGTAATGCTAGTTTCAAATCAAGTAGTTCAACTGAAGGGAGACCGAAAATAAGGTTAATATCCAAAATGAAAATACCTTACATACTCCATAAAAGGAAAAAAGATATATATATCATCACACTTTCCGATGAAGTCCAAACTAGAACCAAAAGAAGTCTGCCAAATACTCAACATAAAAAAAGGACTTATTTACATAGCTCCAAGCTCAGGAGTAATCCGTTCTATTCTTCAGACTAGTTTTTCTTAAGCTGCTGCCTTCATTGGCTTGTCCTCAATCTTTCATACAAAGTATGTAAAAACCCTTATTGATTGATATTAAGACAAAATCAGTCTAATGATATATTGTAGGTACACCGCAAAACACCACAAGCTCAGTCTGAAGGGAATCCTTTAGGAAGAACTGATTTTTATCCCCCATTTACCTTTTAAGATATCTCCACGTTATAATTTTGCATGCAGTTTTTTGCGAATAAACCTTTGTATTTTTGTCCGTTTCCAAATCAAATCGGAAAGCGAGTTGCTAGTCATAACAACCAGGATGACAGGGGGACCCACAGATGATTTTACAAATGAAACCAGCACTGCCATTGATTCTATAATCTAAAGATAATACAAAGATCTCAAAAGGTATCTTTTACATCATAAATCTCCCCAGAAATTTCAACCACTGCAAACTTTCCTGTAAAGTTCAAAAGCTCACAAGGTGTCATATGAAGATATTTCTCAAAGTATCCAAGTCAAAATATTTTGTTCCAGGTCCAGTAAAAAGTTTCTCCAAATTTTTCTTTTTATAAAAATAGATGCTTTTTAAACCCACATCAAAGAGGTTCTTAGCTCTTTGGCAAGGTACTGCTTTAAGAATTTTTTTTTTGTCTTTTGTCCGTTAAGTTTACAATAAGCAACATTATGCAGCCAACCAATAACCAACTCATATTACAATGAACGGAATACTTACAAAATCAACGTAACTGCAAATAGTTCAAAATAAGTACTTGCTAACCACTGAAGGCATAACGCACCTAAGGCAAATCAGGACACAGAAAAATACAAAGAAAATCACTACACATAACCGTACAAGACTTACTGTTTCAAAGCCGATGTGCAACAAAATGACAAAACCTATAGTAACGTTTGAGATGGTCCATCTGTAAAGACAGCAAGAGAATTCAACATCACAGGCAATAAAACCTGCAGTATTTTTTTTCCTGTTTTAAAGTATATTAAGATTCAAAGCGTAGCAATGAAAAGAAAGAAAAATCACATTGTTGGACGCTAAATATTGTTTTTCTTCGTAACACTGATTTACAAAGCTGTTTTTACTAATGTAGAAAGTTACGGTCGTTGCGCTTCCATTTTCTGTTTCCATTTTCTGCTGAGTTTTCTAGAAACAATCTCAGTGGGTATTAGGCTTTGTGTGTTTTGTTGGTTTTGAACGAGACTTGCAGCACTCTGTCCCCGAGGCGGTATCCATTCAAGCTGGCGATGGCCACGGCTGCCTCGTCGTAGTTAGTCATGGTGACAAAACCAAATCCTTTGCACTTGTTTGTGTTGAAGTCGCGAATAACCTTGACGTTTGTGACGGCACCAAACGGCCCAAACATCTGCCAGAGGATGCTTTCATCTGCGTCTGGAGCGAGGTTGTAGACGAAGATACACCAGCCAGTGCTTGCGTGCCCCGGGATGTTGATGCCAGCCAAGCTGGTCACCCCGTCAATGGCCATGGGGGAGAACCGGCTGTAACAGACAAAAGGTAACATGGTTCAAGGCGAGAGCCAAAATGAGGACAAAATGGGCCTTTTTATAAAGACAAGAGATTGCGCCAACAAGCCTAACAGAATCTGACAAGTCTCTACAGAGATCAGCACTAGCCACGCTGCTCTGTGAGCAGTGTTTACATCGTTTCTACAGTCAGTGTTAACACCCTCCGTTCATTTCACCAACCTCTTTCAGAAATCCTTAGATCATTCAAAGATGCTTTCATAAGCAAACGTTTTTCTTCAGCTGGGCAGTGAGTTATCAACTTAATGAAAAAAAAAGCTGAGCTGTCATTCAGACTGAGCAGCCAGTAAACAGACAACATGTACGTTCGTTTAGAAATTAGAAATCAACTTTTCACACTTTGGTTACTAAACAGAGCCGCCTTTAAGACTTCATGTGTCTACAAGGACAGGAGAAGATGCAGGGTTATTTAGTCAAAAACACAAGTGCTAGATCATAATGGTAACTTAGCACCAAATTAGAAAGATAAAGTTACTGCCAAGACTGGAATAAAAAGGCACGCAAAAAGCCCTGGCATTTGCTAAATGTGGTTTTGCAGTTTGAAGAAACAAAATTCAATGTGCATGGAAAGCCTATGAATTATTGCAGCAGGTGTCACATAAGATTAGCTGCTCCAGTTGGCCTCTCAGGGAACATCCACCATGACAGGTGTGCTCCCAGCATCAAGGACACAGAGCGATATTTGGCAACGAAGACGTCAGCCAACGAGCAGGGCAGAAGAGAAATCACAAGTCTATTGTCGCCGGTGATGGGCCTTTGAGCTTTCAGGGGATTGGACTTCAATCATACTCCAGGAAGGCATTCTTATAAAACTGAACTTAGACAAACTGGTATCCTGGTGAATCCTGAAAGACGCCTGACGCAACAAAGTTTAAAACAGGACAGGCCTGTCCATAATAGATCAAGGTAAGAGTATGGAGCTCAAAATACAAGTATGCAATTTTGTGCAATAGCAAGTAAGAGATTGTAAAAGTCTGTCCTTTGTTATGTAGACAAGCAGCGTAGACAACTCTTTAATCTAGACATATTGTGACATTATGTCAAGATTAAAGCACTTCACTGCATCACTGTCACCAACCTCATTTTATACAGTCACTAACCTTATTTTAGAGGAAAGCATTAAATGTCTTCCAGTCAAAATTAAGCTTAAAGTGCAAATGACTGAACTCGCACATATTTAATTTATGAAACTGCACAGAAGGGATTCAAGCGGATATTATAGAGTCTGACTAATAAGAAGGCTGTCATCATGGCCACCAATCACATGAAGAGCATCAGCACATATGTTGGCAGGTGGGCTACAACAGGTATGCTTCAGGTAATTCATGCTGTGCAATTATTTAACAGTCTTTGTTCAGCAGCACAGTTAAGACTCTTTATAACTTGGTGGCCTAGTGCTTCACACTGCAACCTCATTCAGAAGGTCCTGGGTTTGAGCTGGAGCCTTGTTGTCTGCTGTGCATTTTAAGTAGATGTGAAGGGCTCAGTGTAGGAGAAATGTGCTGGTGTTGATATTAAAATGTAAACCAATCAGTGTATTACTGAGGGAGAGACTGTATCAGGTCAGAGGAACAGCTATCACTGGCTCCTGGAGCACGTGTGTCTGTGGCCCACTCCTCCCTACCTGTAGTGACGGGTCTACCTCTCTGCTAAATATTTACATCATCGCTTGTTTAGACAAACAGCCTGATTCACTCACACCAATTGGATTACGTATATATTTGTTTGTAGACTGGAGCACTAACGCATGCACACAAAAGCATTTCTCTTTGATCAACAACCCCATATTGAATCAGTGCTACCTTATGCAGTGTTAACAACCTACGCACGAGCCGATGCGGGAATAAATAAACATAAGAAAATGTATCCATGAACTCGTCATGTAAGACTGAAATTTTGAATAAAATTTAATCCAAATTAAATTTAAGCGTTTTTTGTAAACTCTATTTACCTTTTGACTCCATAGGCCATGTTCAGGAGATTGTCCAACCTAAAAAAAGAAAAACAAAACACACACATCCATTATTTCATTATAAAGAAAGAGGTTTTTAGAGGTTGATGAATTTTGACAGGATGAGAGATGAGCAATACTTCCGAGTAATACTTCCAGTGAATTCCAAGACAACTAGTTCCTTATCAACCTGTTGACCAAACCCATTTATTAATATTCAACTTACACAACAGAATCAAAAGGAGGCATTCAGGTCATATAGAAAGCTCAGGTTTGGCTGAAAGTACTGCAGCTTTAACAGCATGCTGCAGAAAAATTCAGTTTGTACAAAATGTGGGTTTTGTTGTTTCTTGTGCACCACTGAGGTCAATCAGTGGACTGCACAAGCAAATTCATTTGTGGATTGATTTGAGCATTTCCAGTCACTAACTTAGCAAAACAAAAACCAAACATATATCGACACTTCCAGACTATTGCTCATCTCATTTTGATATTTGTCAAAACCTGCTCAAACGCTATTGTGTCGTAGGCCTATTTTCTGCAACAGGAGGAACACAGCAAAGTTCAAAATGTGAATATGGGAATGAATTATTCTGTCCAGAGTATTGACAAGCTCCAACACAGAATATTTTCATAATACTGCCATGAGACAATTTAAATGCTAATTTCAAAAAGCCTCAGACATCAGTAGCAGTATTAACTAGGCTTGGCTATGATCGGATTTCTCTTTTTTTGGTGTGCCCCTACCTGAAGCGTTGTGCCTGCTGTGCGAGGGGTCCTGGGTACCTTCGATTGGGTGACTGATACAGCTGGGACAGCAGTGCCTGGCTGGTCTTCTGGCTCGGGTTGTTCGCAAACTTGACTGTGATGGGCTCGGTCGCACCAGGCGGCTTCTGGCAGTTCAGACCCTTGATGGCCTCCTCGGCCTCAACTCTCCGGTCAAAACGAATGAAGCCAACTCCTCTGGAAACGCCTGCACAGAGTACATCAACATATCATGTGAGGCCTTCTTGACAGCCATGAAAACATTACGTAATGATCTGCAGTGTGAACTAACACTAATATAAGGGTAAAAAACTGAGTTTATTGGGGCAGGTGTGCTAATTACAAATTTAAATTTGATGTGGTGAAGACTTATTTAATCATTTATTCAACCAAACCTTCACTGGCCAGCAACGCTACAGAGTTTTGAATCATTTGAGGCCAATATGTTTAAAAAAAAGAAATCCAGCACTAGGAATATGAGCTACAGCAAATACTGAAACTGGCATGAGAGGCAGAAGCACCAACATCAGTAGTGACCCATACAAAGTTCAAGAAAAGCTGCAAATGCCAAAATCAAGTGAGTAGCAAGAGAATGGAAATGGAACAGTAGAAAAAGTGGACTCATTTGAACTGAGCAACAGCAACAACGCAAACCTTTCCCATCGTGGGACACAGACAGGCAGCAGGGAGAGAACAGGACCGTGACCGACCGTTCAAGACGATAGAAAGAGGTTCTGAAAAAAGAAAAACCTCCAACCAAACAAAGAAACATCAAATTTGACATCACTGACTGAATCTTTACAGACAGCTGGATTAGTCAGGAAGTGATGATTTACAGGTTACCCGTTAGAGTAATCATCTACCCACAGTTCGTCATTATCTTTGTGTATTAGCTGGGCATTTTGGGTAAAATCCTGTTTCCACCTGTTGCAATGTATTTACGCCATACTGTCTTTTTGGGACATCAGTGCATGCGTTTTGACTCGTGGTCTTGTTTGTTCCTGCTGCCTGTCAATCAACCTCAAGCCCGAGTATCTCTTCCTGATGCACATTTGTTATTTTGATACTTGCTTTGTGTCTTGTTCATAACTGCATTTATCTTCTGCATTTCGCCTGTTTTCCAGTATTTGCAACAATTGATTTGGAGTGCATGTTCGTTCTTTAATTCCTTTGTGGGCTTTGTCCTTGAGAGTCACAACATTAAAAAGACATCAGAAGACACGAGTTTGTATTGAGTGCAAGTCTCTGGTTTGTGAGCAATAGCACAGTGCAATGCTGCTTTGGATTTTGGTGCCTGGGTTTCCCCTTTTTCGGACAGTGTGACCACAGATTGTTTCATTAATATGTTAAGTCTGAAAAATAAAGAGCAATTCTCATAATGGACGCCTGAAGAAATGCATGTGTCAGCGGCACACAGGGACAGCATCAGTGGAAAATGTCTCAGTGAGAGATTCTGTTTACTTGTGTTTCATAAGGGTTCTGTTGAAAAATGGAGAGTATAACTGCTTTAAATGCATTTCATTTCTTGCCATGAAACAGGCATTGCATGTTCACCTTGGGGACGGGAAGAAAAAGAGGGAGAAAGGAAGAGAAGATGGGTGCTGGCAGAAGGGAGATTGGACAGAAAAAAGAAATTATGAAGCATTGAGTCCTGCTACTTTACGCCCATTTCATATTCTATCCAACTATGCATATTTATGAACACCTCTAGTGGAAAATTGCATTTTTGGGGACCTCATACCACCACCTCTGATGCATTTCTCAGGCCTGACTGTGTCATTTTGTTCAGGAGTCACTGGGGGAGGGAGGAAGAGAAAAGAGGCAAACTAAAAAAGGAACAAGCGGAACCATGGGACAGCTGTCATGTCCTACTCACCAGTCACCTGGTCTACCAGAATGCGTGAGGTAATGATGCGTCCATACTGAGAGAAGAGCTGCTCCAGTTCTTTCTGAGTCATGGTTTTTGGCAAGCCACTGACGTACAAATTTGCATCTCTGATGGAGGCGGAGCTTGGACGCGCATAGGAAACCTGCAGGCGGAGACCGTTCACATGACCACGGGTACACTACCTTAACAGTTTTTGCACATGCAGTAAGACTAAAATACCTCCAATATAAATCGTGTGGAATCAGCTTTTATGTTACATTGGTTCAAACTGACAGAAGAAAAGGGCAGTGCTGACCAGGAAGAACATAAACACCAACCTGGATTTAATCAGAACATGCTTCCTTCATACACTCATGTTATGCACACCATGTATTACTGTATGTGGAAATAGTGAAATTAATAACTGACACAATTAAGTCTGATAGCCTGAATGACCATACTAGAATTTCAGTCGCTACTGATACTACTAAACTCTGAAAACACTTCATTAGGGCACATTAGTACAAAAACCTTTAGTCCCTTAGCATTTCCAATACAAGTACTTGTTTTAGGAAACTCTATAAAAAGGTTTTCAGCCTAAATGAAGCAAATATTGACAAGAAAAGGAGAGGGTGGAGTTTCTGCTAAGAATTAAGATCAGTCTGACTTGTGGCAGACACACTGCACACAGCCAGTGCCCACAATGGCAAACATACCTGTCATCATCGGCTGTTTGTGGCTAATAAACACAGACTGGGAAAAAAAACATTACACAGCTGTCAAAATTACTAAAATAAAACAAAACAAAATGCGCTTCCAGTTCAGTCTGAACACACCTGAAAGGAGAAATCACACTAATTTGTCAGAATGGACTAACCATTGACAGATTTTTGTTAATCAACGTTTGTTTTGCTGCTATGAAGCATAAACTTTAAGCAAAAATAGCAGAAAGAAAGTACATTTGGTTAATACCTGTACTCTCGAAATACACAGTAAACCCCTATTCATCCCATTAGTTTGCCAGGTTTTGTCCGTTTTGATTGTTTTCATAATCATTTCAGTCCTACAACCATTGGGTGATGCACTGCAATAATTTGTCTATGCCACAGTGTTTGTCACCCTATTTTTCTTCCCCCAGTGCATACCTAATTATGACTCTCATTGGATAAATGGACAGTGACAAATCAGTCTGTCTAGAAAAAAGTTTAACTGGCACATTTTCCGTCCATCAACTCAGTTGGAAACCTGACAGAGATGGATGCAGCATCAGGCCCGTCTAGACAGCTCTCATTTAAAAGTAAATTTATCATTTCTTGAAAATTTTTATAGACAACAGAGCAGCACGGCTGCCTCTTAAAACCAATCTTGCCGATTCCTGTCAGGAGGAGAGCCCCAGCAGCAGGCCACATAGATATGCAAAATAAATCAACTTTTGTCCATAAATACAGGCAAGTAATAGAAAACAGAGGCGGACCAGAGAGTCATCTACCAGGTCCTATAGATCAATAGACAATTACACCCCTGAGTAGTCAAATTCATTTTTTGCAGCGCACCACCCCATTTGCAGTCATGCAGACATTTATACAATAACATGCAGGACGGAGCCATACAGTCTGAATTAGGAGTAGGAATTTAGGAGCTGATGTAAGAAAGGCTCCAAGACTGTTTTGTGGACTAACTGACAAAATTACACAGACAAGACAGTATTGGTGCAGAGTTAAGATCCTGCTGTATCCTGCTACTCCCTATGTCTGGTGGCTCCATGTTCTTGTGACTCGACTGTCGATTACCTGAATAGCACCACAGCTGTATTTAATTATGGTGTCAAATGTGTTGAATGCTCCTATACTGAGTCCCTCTCTGCAATCATTGCAACTGATTGTATGAGAGGAGGAAGACAGGGAAAGATTAAACAAAAATGAAGAAAAAAAAAAAACAAAAACCTCTCACACTTTAATTAAACCTTCAAAAAGGTTTCCTTTTTGTGCTCTCAGATCGATAAGAGCTCCACTTGGTCATCCCGCCTCAAAAGCCAACCCTGTTCCTGCCCTGAAGGGAAGGCTGACAAAGTGAACGTGAAAGCTAAAGCTCCCTGCCCACAGCCAGGCAACTCCCTCGCTTCTCCTCATCCCTGCCTCCGTCCCAGTCTCACCTTCACACTTCATTTGATGCTAATATTTGCAAAGTATATTCCTCTACCTCACTGGGGTTTATTTGCACTTCTGACAGAGCAGCCAGAGAGTTCTGGATGTGTGATATATTGAAGAAAAAAAAAAAATGCTCCCATGTTCTACTTTCAGGAGGTATGAACTGAGGAAGAGAGGTGGAGAGAACGTTGTCCGCCGTTTGATTCATGCAGTGGTACGGCTCATGACACACCTCATCTTCAAACCGTCAATATAATATTGAAATGCTAAATACAGAAATAATCAAGTGTAAAGCTCACAAATCTGCTGCTATTCAAACATGAATTTTCTATCACAAAATGTGTTTTTGCTCAGACATTTTTATTAATACCCCCCGGCCCGATGTGAGAAGGGATCTGGCTAGCTCCTTGTAAGACCACTGTGAAAAAACATCACATCTAATAATCTGGCTCTGCCATCCACAAATCCTGCAGCACTATATGAAGCAAATGAGTTTTTCCACCAGCACATCGAGTGCTACATTGCCTGATGAATGCTAATGGCAGCCACCTCCCTGTAAAGGCATACAGCAGTGCTACAGCACATGCAACCATAGAAACAGTTCTGCTCTACTTGAGGCCCAGGCAAAGCCGCGTGTGCCCAGATTAACAATAGGCTCCCTTTCCACCCCACATTTCTCCAGCCTCATTATGCGTCGACTCCAACCCAGAGAGCTACACATGAACAGCATAGCTTAGATTTTTGCAGCTGAGAACAGATCTCAGTGAGCTGAATGTGACTGTCAATGCCGGTTTGCGATTAAAAAAACAAGAAAAAAACAAAACAAAAACACATCTTACCTTGATGGTTTTGGTCTGAAGTCTCAAGCCATTTAGGGTATTGATGGCTTTTTCTGCGTCCTTCGGGTCCACGTAATTCACAAATCCATAGCCTAGGCTCTGCCCTGCAATCACAAAATCACACTTCTAGTAACTGAAAGGTGGCAACTGCATACAAACACAGACGACGTACTACAACTAAATTTGGACAAAACTACCTTTGTGAATCATTAATGAACAACATCAATTCCAGAGTGTCAGTAATACTGATGAACACTTGATCTTTATTTCTACTTTGGCAAAGCATTAAAAACAGGAGCTTGTAAGGTCTTAGCTTACAACCTAAGTACATTCTCAAACCAACTCTTTGACGAACACGTCTTCAGAACGACAGGCGATTGCTCTGCTTTCACACCAGCTCCTCTCTGACACAGTGCTGGAGCCGAGGCTCAATGTGTTCCCCTCCCTCTACAGTTTATCTCTAAAATGTACAATAGATTGACACCCACTCTTTATGTGCACAGAAGCAATTCAATTTCCTCCACCCACACTGCTGGGTCTCTCTGCAATTCCACTGCCGGTCAAGTTCACCAGCTCAAGCAGCTTCAGCATATTAATACTGTACATAAGCAAGTTGGATTTTATCTCAAACTTTAGATGAGATTAGATGAGTTAATATTTTCACAAAACCCTCCGTCAAATTCAAACAAGACAAGGTCCAAAGAGATGACAACAGCGATGGCAGAGTAAAAAAAAAAAACTGCCTCTAATTTCAAAGAGGTGTTTTTGAGTGGTTGTAAACATTAGCGTCTATATGCTTTGGACTGTAAAGATCTAAATTTCTGAAAAATGTATATTCAAAGAGGAGCACACTGGTGTATTAGACACCCAACTGTCAAATGTTGCTTGACGCACTGCTATTAACTTTGCTCCACTGTACATCTGAACACCCTATATGAATCCACCCTTGCGTTATTGGTCTCACCACCATGAGTCATTGCTCTCATGGGTTGTTCTGCTGTGATCAAGTAAAGTTCATAAACTTAATTTCACCTTACATCTCAGGGACTGTTATAGCCAGGAGAAACACGCAGAGCCTTTGAAATGAGCTGGTGAAATGACACTTTTACTTAAGCCTGGAGGGCACACTGCCTGCCTCGCTGTGTTCTACTGTACATGCTGCATGTGGGCCCTTAAAGCGACGTCTTCCTATGGAACATCTAGTATCTGCCGGATCCACTGTAAACATGTTACTATAACGAACAACTTGCTCACTTTCAGCTGTCATTAAGGAGTGGAGGAGACACGCTGGGATGTGCTTCCACACAGGGAACATCACCCAGCTTCCAGTAAAAGACTAGTGCTGCCCATAGTGGGAGGAAAATGACACAAAGACTAAGCTACTGCAGCAGCAGCAGCAGCAGCAGCCAAGGCGAGAACATTTAAAGCAAAGAGGAAGCGTGCATCTCTCTGGTGATTACTTAACATCTGATGTAGCACCAGTACACAGATGTAGGCTGGCTTAAATCCATTGCCACAGGGCCAACGGAGAGACAAAAGCAACACAGTCTGGAGGGGATAGGGTTTTATGTAGAGCTGAAATTGAAATCAGAGCATCATTCCTGAGAAATGACTTGCAGGCTTTGAATATTATTAAGAGTCTAATTTCTTCCCCAACTGAGTCTGCAGTCAGTTCTTCTCACCCCAATTCAAGCTTTAATTGGTTAAAAATAATTTATTATACTGGTTGAACTGCTTAAATTAAGAGACTGATGCTTAGATACTGTTGACGGGCAAAGCTGCTTATCCACCAATAGCAATAAATGGCTGAATTGAAAATAACTGCTGTTCACGCAGGGATTTAAAAGCAGGTAGAAATCCAGCTTTTAAAACACCAATTTTTGTGAATGTGACCAAACCATGACTGAAACTGTGACAAACACTCTTAATAAATTTGGGCTCAGAATATAAAGTGATAATGTGCATGCTGAAACACCAGCAGCCCCTTCAGAGAAGGCACTGGACCCACATCTGTTGTTTTTGTGCTTGGCCAAATACAATGTTGAATTGATTTCTAGCCGGCTTATACATTTACCTACAGAGAAACCCGTCTTTCTTTAGGTGTCCTGTTTGATAAGTACGTACTATCAGCCGGAGAGCTAAGAACTCACCCTTTCCAGCTGGCTGCATTTGTATTTCTTTAATAAAAAGGCAATTTGTTTTTACATGGCTAATTACTCCTAATCAGATCACCACTGATGCTAAGAGCCTTTGGAATGGTGCCGTGAACAGAGCCCATCTACACACACTTTGTTTCACTAAAGATGTCGGTGCAACTGTCATCCCTAATCCAATCTAACAGATGCACCCATTCTGAAAACAAAGTCAAACCACTGTAATTCTATACTCTACGTTACTGGCTTGTTTTTGTCAAGTTGTGCACTTGAAATTAACAAGACACACGTATGTTTTGTCACAACTGTAAAACACTTTAATATGAGATGAACATGACTATGATGCTACCCACTGACAAACAGTTCTGGCAGCTGGTTTTGTTCGTCTCAGCAGCTGGGACAGCATAGCTGCATCAGGCAGGGGCCAAGCCAAATAAACAACTTACATGCACCATCTAAGGTAGTATGGGCACATCCCTTAGAGAAATAGATGTTAATGATCTTATTTTCTATTCTGGCTGTACTATGGGCATGCACATGTCTACTTTCCTATACAAGAATGAGACCTTATATTGGTTTTTCAACATTACAAATAGAGTTTTTGACAATGTTTGGGATTCAATTTAATTTTTCTGTTTTCTCCAAGTTTGTTTTAAATTCAAATTTACAGCCTTGTGGAATAAAATGAAGTTGCCCAAACAAGCCATTTCAGCTCTAGACTTCCATGTACCCAGTATGCAGACAAATAAAGTCAATTTAGACACATTTTAGATTTCCAGACATGACTCTTTCATTATATTACAAGAAAAAAAGATATAATATAAAAATATAAAATCACTTTATAGTTTAATTAAATTTGTTCTAACCATTTCAAAACCCTGTAAACAACTGACTGATGCAAAAAAAAAAAAAAAATCTAAATGAAATGTAAGCAACTCTACAAAGTCAAGCAATCCAGTTGGATGTGCTCGTATTTTCTCTTCTGTGTTTAATGCAGATTTTTAACCTCACCTGTGCCTGCAGAAGTAACAAGAAGCCAAACATACAAACACACTGATATTTCTGTTCATCTATTAATGTTTTTACTTATTTTGTTTGTCATCAAAAGATCAAAACATTAAGTGCTAGTCTCTCTCATAAAAAGGTTCACTTGTGTTACTTGCTAAAATCTGAATCTACATCTCTACTGCCCCCCCGCCTTAACGGGGGCATGTAGTATTGCCTCAGGGTCAGGCTGATCTCAAACAACTTGTATCATTTAGTTCCTTTCACTTACATTACTTGGGAGTGCTTCGTTCACACTTGCTTCACTAAATATGCAACCTATCAAGCATGTTTATGTTCAGCCACCCAAGCAGACCGTGCCAACACAGATTCTAAACAGATCACTTGTCAAATTCAGCTCAACCCATTTCACACATTAACAATCAAATGCATTTCTTGTATGCATGGCTAAACAAGTGCATCTATGCCATGCAAGAATACACACTTGACAAGATTCATCGATGCTGCATGCCAAAAGTCTAAATTCAGTAAATATACAATGAGAGTCCAAAAACACACCAACCGTTGTGGTTTACCACGTGCTACCTTCTGTTTCCAGCGACAACATCTGAAAACTCTGGTTCTGTCTATAGAGATCTTCTTTACAACGAAAGCTACTATAGTAGAGATGCTTTTTAGAGACAGTATAAAAGAAGACAGCGTAGTTGCAGGCAAGACAGTTTAGCTGAACATACTTAAAGCGCTTGACAACATTTTTAAAGCTGAGGCTGTTAGTAGCCGAGGGAAGAGCAATCATGCAAAGACAGACCTGTGAGTACTGGTCAGCTGTGCATACGCATTGTGAAATATTTAACATTATTAATAATTCAAAGCCAGATGTGGTTGGGCATACATCTTCCATGTTAATTTAATGGAGGTGACTACCTTGGACTCTCAGTATAAAGAAAACCTATAATTATTAAAGTTCTAGCATCTTACTTTAACGGTGCTTCTCAGTATAAGCCCACTGCCCTCCAGCCTCATATCAGTGAAAAGATCTGTTTGCTCAACTAACGCTGATCATGTTTCAGGACCAAATGCAAATGAAACAGATGTGTGTACACATCCTTAAAAAAGGCCAGAGCAGCTCACGTGCATGACCATCCGGCCACACAAGAAGCAGATGGAGGAAGGTCTACGTAACCTTGACCAACAGAGCATGCATTCAGCAGCCTCAGCCATCATCTACCTGCTCATGTCACCATCATCATCAACTCTGGTCTTTTCAATAAAACCTGAAATAATGCATAAGTTGTCTACCTGACCAAATTCAAGAAATGTAATAGTGCAATAAAATTTAAGACTCTCTTGAAATTCCTGTAATATAGAACTAAAGAAATACCCAATTATACAATGCTACCAATATCAATTTCAAGAAGGCGTGTGGGGTGTCTTTTTTTTTTTTTTTTTTAAATGACATTTGACTTCTGGCACTGGTATTTTTTTCCAAATGATGCACTATAAATTACAATTTAAATAATTCCTTATGCTGATTCTCCTTGGTAGGTTTTCATAGTGTTTACTATGCAAAGACAGCGCCTGATATTCGCTATAATGAGATACGAAATAATTGGCTGACTTTCAAAACAAAGGCCTCTGCATTTATTGGGGGTAAAAGGTCGACAATTTATAAAGCTAGATGTCAAATAGACGAAGAGGAAATCACATACTGTGCATGCATAACAGACAAGCTTATGAAGTGGATGATACTGCTAGTCAGGCCCCACTGATACATTATTTGGATTCAATGTTTGTGTTGGTGAGGAGTTTTGTAAATATTACATTACTATTTAATGTGAATTATAAATCTAATTGTGTGGCAGTTTAACGCCTACTGAATGCACATACTCACACTCAAATTCAGAGCATAGAGTATCCGTCGGGCCCGAGCTATTAACTATCCATTGCAATGGAAACAGTGCTGTTACCTGTAATTTTGTCTCGGACTAGTTTACAGGACTCGATCTCTCCGATGCTCCCAAACAAACTCTTCAGCTCCTCTTGGGTCATGTTCTGAGGCAGATAGTTGACTATCAAGTTAGTTTTACTGTCCTCTATGCTCCCTGACTCTACAGGTGAGGAGCAGTTGTTTGAGATTGTTGAAGGACCGTTGCTTGTGTTGTTGCAAGTTGGCCCATTGGACAGCTGTGTTTCCATGGCAGCAATTACCTGCTAAAGAGACAGAAACAAAGAAATCAAGTCAAAACCACATGCAAATCAATCTTAAAAGGGAATCAAAATACTAGCAGATCGTTAAAAAAGGACACTCTTCACACACTGAAACACTTTGGAGTATTGGTGATTTTTAATTCTGAAATCAATTATTTTAAAACTCCACGCAGAAGATTAAGGCAATCAAGCTGCAGGAAACATACATACACGTACATCACAATAATTTAGCATAGTAGAAACCTATGGGTTGTGGCATTTTGATAAAGCAGAAGTTGCATCGCTGTGGATGTGAATACTCTGTCCTCTTCAGAAAAGGTCGGGTGAGGTTTTTTAAATAAATAAATATAAATAAATGTAAATTTGTGCTTCTGTTACTGATATCTGGCAAAATATGACATTTAGGATCATTTAGGAGTGCCATCACAGGTGGGGGGGGGGAAATCAAGTTGCAAGTGCAAAAAAAGAAAAAAGAGAATAAGAGCAGCCTGCACAATGAATTCCCTCTCTGCTATTCATGATTGCTGCTTTTGTTTCTCGGCAAATAGAGACTTTCTACTGAGAAAGCAATGTGATGGTCTATTAATCTGTCAGAAGCTCAACAATTGATAAAAGCAACATTAAAGCTGGTAAATGACATGTTTAAACATATCTTTCAAAGCTAAATGTGGCGACCAAAGTGAAACATTTCATTCAGCAAAATGAACTACATATGCGAAGCCTATAGCAGTGCCAAATCTGCAGCCATCAGAACGCTATGGTCGGAAAACAGGCCTTAAACTATATGGTAGTCAGTTAGGGCGACCAGCAACAACTTCATGTATGAAGAGTCATCCTTTATTAACAGATTCACCATGTGCAAATCAGTGTAAACACACCACTGTGCATTTAGTTCTATCACATGTTGACTAAGTTGTGCACGGAGGCCATAAAGCCGTAATTTTAATTCTAAGAGATACACATATCAATAGACAGTAGCAGACAGGTTTAGACCATACCAATAGAGACAAACATAACAACTTGGGAGCTTTTCTTAAACAAAACCTAGAGGTGACTGAATTACAAATTGAACATGTGATGAATTTGATTTGAGCTTCGAAATATGAGAGCTAACGTCATTGGTATGGCCTGAGCACTGAGTCAAAAAGCAGGCCTTCTGGCCAAATGATTTCAAAAAAGAAGTGCCACAGACCCCAGTCCAAGGCTCAGGCGCCCACGAACCACTTCTAAGCAGAGAAGCCACATCGCACAGTCTGACTGCCATTGTTAGTTTGGAGTTGCCGTCTGAAAATGTGGACACAAAAAGTACTTCATGTTAGATCAACAAGAACAAAGCAACAGTCAGAGGTGATCACATGTCATTGTTGGGAGGGGGAGAGAAGCAAGCTATTCTTTTTTTCGGAACTGGCTGTCCATGCAGATTGGCTTAAACCGGGAAGGAAGCAAAAGGCAATGTTTCACTTAGTCACAATGCATCTTCAGTAAGGAGCAAACAGCAGAACCGCGAAGTGTAGAGTGTTGAGTCAAGAGAGAAACCTGGCTACATCAACACTGACAACAAGCATGAAGAATAGCAATTAAGCAAATGAATGGGAACACTGCACAGAGTTGATCACTGAAATTGGAAAGCACAAATCAATCGCTCTGCTCAGATTTCTCACATCCAGCAACAGAGCTGATGCTTAAGTTACGCTGACACATACTGCATCTGCTATCCGCTATCCAGCCTTTAGCACACGAAGCATTAGAAGAGCAAACATAATCTACAGGGTTCCTACTACTGGCTCAAATCTTTAAAATGAGAAGCCAACCTTCAACAAAAAATAAATTAAACGTTTCCATCAGGTGCTGCTATTCACACAAGTGTCCAGATTTGATGCATCCACGACACAAAGGGTTTTTCAGCGTTTCGTAGCGGAGGAGCCACAACTCGCCCGAAATGAAGCATTCTTCAGCCCGACTTGCACACAAGTTTATCACTTTTGCTGATCAATTTCCCTTTATGTGTTTTTAAACAAGGAAGTTATACACAGCAGTGCCACTATGTTCAAGCTGCAATGAACTACAAAGAAGGCTGTATAAATGTTACACAGAAGGCTAGGCTGTGATAACACTATGTTGAGGCTACTGTTGCAACTGCATCGTGTGTTTAAATTAGACTACACAGGTTACATTTAAACACACACACAGGTAACTGAGCATTTAGTGTGCCATTTATGAATTTGTTTTACCGTGTTGGTTGCATCTAGTGAAAATGTGAACTTGTCATGACTCAAATCTGAATTGATTTGCTCTACTCAAGTGATGAAAACAGCATTGCAACTGTCAGACGGACCCAATAAACCCAATCAATATTTCTTAGTGGAAAGCATCTCAAACCACAGTAAATACACCATTTCTACTGCATCACCATATTGAGCCATGGAGACAGATAATGCATGAATTAAAAACATTACATTTTAAAACTTAAGTCAGAGGTTATTCAGTTCTTTATGCCATCTTGATTGCACAGGTTTATGTCTACATTAATCTGCCACTTTAAATATACTCAGACTGCGGTCCATATGGCAACAAAACAAGAGTTTTCACACATCCTGACATTTACACATTTTGTCTTCATAATAATTTCATTCTGACTAAATAAAGTCATTGACTGAAGAGAAACACCTTTGAGTTTTTAAATAAGCAGTTTGTTTTTTCTTTTCTCAGTCTGAATTGTGTTACAACACTGTCACAGCTCAGCTGTCACTGTCAGATGCAGTGATTGGCTGTGCCATGCATCATGATATATGTAAAAAGGTGAAATGAAATTGCAGCAAACAGCTCAGTGTCAGTCAGATCAAAAAGCTGTAGATCCGAGTTCAATTCTTACTCGACTCAAAAATAATAATGACCTCAGCTTATCCCAGTGTGAACAGATGCAGGTGTAGAGTGTGTGTCTGACCAAAATGACAACGTTCACAACCGTGTTCTTTATATAAATTGTTAGATTATATAGCTCTTCAATGGATGAAATGTACCTGTAAATGTAAATAATCCACTAATCAGCATAAAAATAGAAACAAAAAAAAAAAACAAAAAACAACAAAACAATGAGTGTAGCTGGAGCTCAGTCCTGCATGGTGAATTAAAATAATCAAAAACAAAATGTCAGATTACAAATGCAATGTCGGAGCTACCCTTACCACAATCTTCAAATCATTTTCCTCAGTTCAATACCAGGCTTTGAATACACATTACTTATGCTCCCTCCTAGAGTTTACATGATATACAATTTAATGATAAAAGCATCTTGGGGAACATATTTGCATGCATGTAAAATTATTAGAACTGTTTCCAAAAATGGTCTGGATGGACTTTAGAAATTTATAAAAGAGAAACTAAGTTCAGGCATTTTGTTTTTCCTCAATCAAATCCAAAAGCAGGCTTCAGTCGTCAACTTATGTCCCCGCCAGCAGCTGACTGACAGGTTCACTTATCTCCTCATACTCCAGATCAAGCCAGCATCAAGAACGGTCCCCAGTGTTTTGGGTTGTTTTTTTTTTTTAAAAAGCAAAACAAAAATAGGGTCACTTATAAAAACAAAAACAAACTACTAATGTTATAATGAATGGTGAAGAAATGACAGTGAATAAATGTTTTGTCGAGCACACTTAATTGACCTACAACAACAGACATCACCGCTGGTACTGACTGTCAAACTTATGTCAATTTTGTCCCGCAGTCGGAAACAATTTTAATTTTTGATTTTAAATGTTAGCCATCAAGAAAACGTGGAGCAGGGCCAGACCTTGTTAATTGTAACTTGCTGCAGTAGTAATAAAAATAATTTCTTGTCAAAGTTGTGTGTTTCAGCTCATGACAGCGGGCTAACTGTAAGAGATCATGGTAGGTGAGTGGGTGAGTGAGTGTGAGGGAGCAGCACTGTGGCTGCTGTCAAGGTGGACAGGCACCATTGTGCTGATTAGCAGAGCCAGAGTCCTTTGATTGTGCTGTGACTGATTTACCTCGTCTCAAATCTTTGCAAATGAATTACATTAAAAAAAAAAAAAAAAAAGTCAGCTCATCTAATCATTTGCAATACGTTTTAAATTTTGGATGGTCTTTATTTTAGGACAACTTGCCTTTTATCTCCCCGGAGCGGCACACGGAGGATGGTGACAAACGTTAATTAAGAGCTCTGCTTTTATAGTAACTGTGCTGACTGTTTGGTGCAACGTGGATCTGTAAACATCAACAAGGATGCACAATGGCATGGATACACAGAGACATTTGTGTGTACATGCAGTGTCGCTTTATTTTGTACTTATGTCTCATGAAATATGATACATGTCACCCTTACTACCATTGTTTTCAGGCATCTGAATGTACTGTCAGCAAACCACACTGCATATTGCAGTGCACAAGTGAAAGTACGTGACTCACTGGCATGTCCCTAAACAAGGTCAAAACCCAGTGACTACAGAGTCCAAACAAAAATAGAAAGCCATACAGCAAACAGTTTAAACCCGTTTGACTCATTAGCACAAATACATTTCATTCACTAGAGGATTACAATAACTGCAGACGGGTGCACAGGATTTCCACGTGGAATACTGACAGGAGGATATTATGATAACAGTCAAAGTCTTAACAAGGACAGTCCATTCTGCAAAGCCAGTAAAAGGTTGAACCGATCAGTATTTCCACAAATCTGCCTTCCTGAAAGCAAACTTCTGAGATAACTACAGTTACTGGTCTTAACCTTGCTTTTTACTATCCCTGTGTTTATCCAGTCTCTTGTGAAGCACTATGCAGCTTGTGTTTAGAAAAGCACTTAAGTTATTTGTAGGAATTACACTTAATGTAAGCATTAAAAACCTTGTCTATACATTAAGAAAAGGAAAACTCGCATGCCATTTCCATTTGATACAGATGGTGCTACTAGCCGTGTGTCTGTGCCTGCCAGTATGGACCTAAACCAGGGGTTGTAACGCATGCGCAGGGTTCAATTGAGCTGCCTCAGTCTCCCTGGTTATACGAGCAAAGAATATTTCTAAGTAGTGAAGTGTGCATTCTGTTTCAATAACCTGTGTTACAAACATTTTGCAGCAAGCAAAGATACTGTAAAGGGAGCTGAAGCAATACATCAGATGGACAGCTGCAGACTACAAGTGTTAATTACTGTAACACTCAGACCTGCAACACATCATCAAGGTATTAAGGCCAGCTTTTACCATGCTGTTCCTCTTGCCAGTTTGGGCAATAGAATGATGAGTTTTCTGAGACAATACAGGTTTTTTAGCCCTCTGAACTGTTGCACTTACGTATTAATATTTGAGCAAAAACTGTTTCTGAATTTATTTGCCAGAAGATGTATCCTACACAACAACATTATGAAATAAGACGAGATCCCTCCTATTCTCTTGTATGGGAAACCACGACCCTCTGGACTGATGTCGCGTGGTGGTAACTCAATCTTCAATTAACAGTTAACAATCCCTCTAATCCTTAACTATGCAACTGAAACTTGCAACAAATAGATGACACTATTAGTAGTAGTGTAAAAGTAGCATACACACTTGAATGCTGTGCTGTTCACTGCTGCACACAGTGAACTGCTCAAACTGCAGGTAAAGGCAAGAGGGCTTCAGGCACTGAGGTACTACAATGAACTCGCACGTCTCTAGCTTATCTACAGTAGGCATCATAAACAGCATACTAAGTTAGCTTACCTACTCCACTCTAGACAGCACCAAACTGACAAATGTGACTGTCTACATTTGGTTTCTATGTATGTTTGTATGGTTTCACGGTGCAAACCCTTGTAATCTAGAATAACTGCCATACCTAAAACTGAGGGTATTCCTTGAGTGCATTAGTTCTGATATTTGATTTATGCAATTACAGCAATAACGATAATCAACCTGTAAGACTGATCAAAGTTTAACGTCAACTGATTAAAGCAAAAAAAAAAAAAAAAAAAAAAAAACCCAACAAACCCACAAACTGAAGCAAGCACAGTCACACTGACACCAAATACACCGCAAGCATCCCTGCCATGCTAGGATGGGGGCTTGAACTTTACTGGTCAACTTAACCCTCCTGCTGCTCTTTCCATCTGTTACTTGTCAAAAGGTATAAAACCAGTGTGCCACTACAAAATGTAAACACCGGTTTCACACAATAACGTAATTTTTTGCTGTTGCGCTGACATGACAGAGACAAACACAGAAATTTCAAAAACCTAAAGGGATATTCAGCCAATGTTTCTCTGATGCCAATAAAAATGCAATCCTAAGCAGTTATCCACTCCACAAGCAGCCTCCCCCACGTGCATAGTAACAGAGAGAAAAGCAGGCCACAAGAGAACATATTGTTGTTGAGGAAAATGACTTACTTCAATCTCCATTTCATATGTTTCACCTTTTATTCTAAGTACAAAGCACAAACATTGGCTATTGTCCCGCTTGAGATAGTGCCACAAGGCAGAAATATTTCATTAGATAAACACTTGGAAGAGAAGGCTTGGCAAGACGCCGCTCCCCAAAAATTTCAGTCAAGGCTTTCACTGCGTGTAGCCAGCCAGCAGCCTCCTCTTAGTGCAGGCATTTGAGTGCGGAGCATCTCGTTTCCCTAGAGGCCTTGCCTCACAGTTTTCGTCAGAAACCAGCCCCAGATAAAGACCACAAGGTTCTTTTTTTGTTTTCCCATCATTGCTAAGATAAACCCATCCACCTCCACAATTTTACCCTACTGAGCAGGCTGCCTTTTAGGACTCATTAAAGTGTAGCGTGTCTAGTTATTGGTACTCTCAGATCCCACAGCCGTCTCACACAGGGGAGAAAAGCCTCTGCACGCAGTGTTACTATGAAGAGAATGCAGTGATTCCCAAATTCAAATACACGCTTTTGATGTTACACACAGCTAGAGTTATCCATACTGACACAATGCTAATAAGGGCCATTCCAAACTAACAGACACAAAGCTTTGTGATAACTTACTTTGGTTTGTCCACTCAAGTATCTCTACAGTTGCTATACTTTTGTTTTGTGCATTAGCCATATGTTGTCCTTCAACCTTTGAAGCTGCTGATGCTGGCTCTGTTTTAGCAGCTCACTGATTGTGATAATTACATGGAAAAGTGACTGAGTGGGTGTTTGGAAGCAAGATTTCACAGCTGATCAAACTCTTGACTGAAGTACAGCTGTAAATCAAGGGATATGGGATCAATCACAAGCTGATAACGCCATATCTGTACCATGTTCAGAGCTAAAGCAACTACGCCGTGATCATATGAAAATGCGTAACTAGAAAAACATTTGTTTTCCTATGGTACAGCAGACCTGGCAGGTGCTCCACATCACATTTTTCTAACGTTTACATGCGAAGAAAAGTCTGCCTTTACCTCCCTAATATTAGTCAATTAAATCAAGTAAGAGGTGGGCTTGGCTACTTCACCACTGCCTTCCTGATTTGATGTCTGTAGAACAGCGGGCTATTAAATCATATTTGATCACCCAGTTGCGTTCCCAATCTGGCTGCTGCAGTTCTGCCCAGTGCACTTTGCCAAGGCGTTTCTGAATCGGCCACACCTGCAGCGACATCTCTAATGTGATCACACCCTCAGTTGATCCACAGAGCAACGCAGCCATCACTTCTCTGCCGCCAGCCTCACTAGCTGCAACACTAACTCTGTTCAGTTGTAAAACCTTCCAGATACCTGCGGACTGACAAATGTAGCCTACAAACAAGAGCACCAAAGCTCCTCTAGCTCAAAATTAAAATCAATCCAATTGATGTATTTAAGTCACAACTGCCACTTGAGGATATTCAACTGCCCCATACTGTAGCAGCAGCTACGCCATTTAAGAAAAAAGTGTGACCGTAATACTTCTGAAATTTTATTGTTAAGGAGAGGGAAAAAGCTTGATTATTCCAAGAGAGGGCAACAAGAAAGTTATATACAGGGTAGCACTAATGCACAACAAGACTCTCTTTAAAGCATTACCAGTAATATTGCACAAAATGATTATGGTAGAAAAAAGCCAATTCGGCTTTCTTTAGACTGTCAATATCACATTATATAAAACAGTATACTGTATAAGCCCTTTTTAAGACCTTTATATGTAGCAATCAATGAGGAAAAACAAAGTACAATAAAGTTTTAAGATTTTGTCACACATACAGTGTGTGTGTTGGGAATTTACTGATCTGACTAACGGCAGAACTTCTTTAAGTTGAACCTGAAGCCAACAGTGAGATCAGCATGTACTGATGTGACACTGAGCACTTAAAGTGAGGAGGCACGAATCTCTGCTACTAGCTCCTCAGAGGATTAAATTGACCAAGTATGCGTGACAAGCTGCAGAGTGAAGAACTCCAGAGTGCACACACTGACATGCACGGCCTGTCCTTGAAAACTAAAAGCCCACAAGTAACGGTTTCAAAATATCCCAGCTGAAAACACAGATGTGAACAGTCTACCCACACACTGACGCGCAAAAAGACAAATGCTAGAACATCCAATGTTGTAATACGGTAACACTTGGACCTTGATGAGAAAAATAAGATGTAATATGACTGCAGCACTGTGAAGCAGTGACTGTAAGCACTGAACAAACGTGACTATTTGGTAAAAAAATAATTCGGATTTTCTTGCAGTTGTTCCTGATGTACCTTAAAAGATACCATTTTTAAACTCGAAAGACTTTATTACTTTGACTAATTGCACCTGTTCGGCTGAATTATGCAGCCTTCACCTTACTTTTGTTTGTAATTACTATCAAATGCTGGCTGGATTACTCCTGTGTCGAAGACGCTGTATTGCTCACATCAAATCTCTGCTCAGTATTTCAGTCCCACTAGCAAGTCAGTTTGTTTGCAGATTAACATTTAATGGAGAGCAAAACTGTGTCAACACAGATGTATGCATAATACTTTGCTAAAGTTTGTCCTGAAGGTGCATAGCTACTCTGGGTAGGGGGGTTGAGAGCAGGGTAGTTATGCAGCAGCTCCCTCATACCAGAGCCAGCAAGAGTAATACCACAAAGTGATGCAATTCTGAGTTATAATTGGCAGCCTGCTTCCAAAGTAGAAGTGCACAATTTCTCACCAGCATTTTGGAGACAGGAATGATCCTGCAATGATGGTAGTAGTAGAAAAAAAATGTTTACAACAGATTCTGCCTAGAAAAAAGAAAAAACCTCAGTTGGGTAGTTTTCATTGCTCAAGAGACAGTAACATGCACTCGTCAATACTGACTTGTTCTGAAATTGTGACCAAAGGCATTTTAATTCTTTTTGGCTTGATGCTGTAAAAGAACTAATGTAAAAATATCCACATGTCATTGCTTGTGAAAAGGATTTTGTATTTTCTGCTCCGTTATCACAATTTCCTTACTTCCATTAAAACTATGAGTCTGTTTAAGATCTAATTAATAGCTTACTCCAACCGCTTAATTTACCAACACTATTGCTTAGAAGTCAGTGTTAGATGTACTCAATGTTAAATATATGGCCTCTGATAAATACTAACAGTGGAAGTCTAAATGTAACATCACCCAAGGATGGATTGAGAATGAAACCTACTGTAACAAAGCAGCTAAATCATTTTTAGATACAGCCCTATCTGCCATCATATAAAAACTTCCATTTATAATTAAAAAAAGGCTGACAATGTGATGTTGAAAGCAGGGCTCAAGATTAGATAAGCACACCACCGCTCCAGAATTACTTGGAATAATAACTGGAAAAGCAAGAACAACAAACCACAAAAAATAAAACCGACAGCTTTTAAAATCTTAAAGTTAGACTGTTGAAAAAGAAAAATGATGACCAGTGTTAAAATGGTTATAACATTTCGGCCTCTAGGTGCCTTGCAGCTATTTGAGGTCTCACATTATTAAACAAAAACAACTTACTTTGATTTTTGTCAATTGTCTGTCATCGCGCAAACACATTTGCTGATCTTAGCTCCAATCCAATAATTTGAAATAAAACAAATGTCTGGAATGTTTAGACACCAGGAGGTATATTCACACTACCTCTGCTTCTCACCATGATAGGCCTACACACTAATACAGCCAAACATTAAACTATACAAATCAACACTCACCACATAACACCTATACAGAGCAAGAGATGTGATCTACAAAAAAAGGTTCTGCGATGCAGTGGCAGGGTCAACAACGCTGCATTGCTGGCCTCCAGTAATGACCCACACATGCAGAGGGAGGGCCACCCTGTGGCCAACAGACAATAAGGACCAAATGAAAACAGCCATGTGGACCATCCACAGAGCCCAGACTACATCAACTGCAGAGGGGAGGAGTCGTGGGGGAGGCCACTGAGAGAAGAAAGGGGGATGGGATGGACATTTAAGAAGGACAAAGGGGGCAAAATTGCTTTTTTGCTAAAGCCACCCACTGTATACTAACCCAGTTCTGACAGCAGCACACATTGCTGTACAGCACAGTGATGTGGCCTTTGGAAGTTCACTCACTGTCCTGTATTTTAGTCACTCTGTCAGCAGCCTTTATTTAGAAAGGCAAACGTGGGGGCTCAATAATACATAAAGACAACCGCTCTTATCTCTTGTCCCTCTCAGGAGCACAGAGGCTGCTGAAATTGTGGAAGTTACATGAACACTGAGGAGAGAAAATGCCAAAAACAGCAGATATATGTACAGAAATGGGAACGTGAACATCTCCCAGCTATACTTAAGCTGAACATATTAGATCTACAATGAAGCTTTATTTAAGTTACGAAATTCTTATGCTCTTAACATTATTGATACAAAACGCATGCAATGTCATGAGTTTAAGTACTGGTGCTCTTTAAACTACTAACACCAAGAACCAAGTAAAATTAGAACCTGGATCAGACTTTGCATAAAACATAAGAAAGACCTGCAGTATTTCATTACTGTAAGTACTAAACTTAATCCAGGTATCGGACACAATGCAGCACAGCCATCTAATTCATCAGCAACAATTACTGCATCTATAGTCTGTTAATACTGTTTCACCGGTCAAACATTTCTCACCTGTCACACGGCATAAAATCAATAGATTTTACAAAAAAATTTTTTTTACTCATGACCAAACTAAAATATACCAGGTATCTCCACCCATAGTACGTAGTGTATCACACCCATAAAACACTCAGTAAGCACCTCCCCGCAACCCCCCTCCATCTCTTTTTGCTGGGCTGTCCTCCTATACCCGTAGGACCACAGATGTCCTGTATTTGGCAGGCTCCTGGTAAATTAACTGGTCAGGCTCTTAGCTGCTGGCTCGATGATATGTAATCTTTTCGTGACCCACCAACTGAAGATCATGCACCGCGGACTGCCAGCTGTAACTTAAGACCTGCCTGTGGCTTCATCATATTCATGCTTGATATTCAAGGCCGGATGATGCAATCAAAAGCACAAAAATAAAAAAAATAAAAATCCAAAGAATGAATATGCTTTTGTTTATATCACAGATTTAAGTCCAATAATTGCGCTCATAGCCTTTGAGCAGAAATACTACAGTGAAACTGTTACTGGAGCTGCGTTAACCCAAAAACAGCGAAACGCCCATTAGAATGAGCAACAGCATCACTCACCATTATCTCAAGGAGTAAATTACGACTACAGCTATTAATGTCGAATATCACATATCAAAACAGGTTTGGATGAAAATAACCCCTCTGTTTAAAGACTGGCTATTGTGTGCGCACACACACTGACAAAGTCACAGCCTAAATAACTCTGCACAACTCTCGTGTTCAGTTCCTTTAAAACTACAAAATTAGCAGAGTATTGGAAGCAATTAAAAAGAAATTGCAAAACATAGTACTACAAAAAGTACACCTGCGTGAATGTATATGGATGTAAAAACTGGTCTGTAATGAACTCCGTGTTGAGAGGTAAAAGGTGAACAGCTGATTTTAATGAGAGATTGTCTTTAGGTAATTAGGTTGAACTACAACGTGAGGTGGTTAGAGGGGGGAGCGCTGGGTGCTGCCTTGTTTAATTGATTGGAGACACCTGTGCTACTGCCGGCAAGACCAACCTGCGACTGAAACTCGTTTCATGCAAAGTCCAAATTATGCTCCTGAGCAAATTCTCATAGACCACGAGTACATGTAGCAAAAGCTAAACGGCCGCACCCGTTCATCTGCTTAGCATTTCAAGTTTGTGAAGCTGCATCTCCATGACAGTCTCAATTAAGTGTTCACGTTAAATAAGCAAGCGGCGTGATGGCTGAGCCAAGCCCAATTTGGACGATTTCCAAAAACATGATTTCACTGAAAACAGCCGCGGGGAACCAGTTTTGAGCGTTTATGAAATTTAGTTTGATGCTTAATATAAATCATAAAAGAGGAAGCCTGGCGTGTTAGCTAGCGCCGAAATTTAGCTTTGCGCTTGCAAGTGCGGTTACAAATAATTTGACTGACTAAATTTTAAGTAATTCCGTGCAAAGTATTGTCAGGTTAAAACACGAATATTTCCAAAGGCGTTCTGCGTGCAGGGCTCGTTCGCTCGCTGCGCCAGCCTGTTTGACCTTGCTAGCTACCGTAAGTCGTTGAACGCCTTTTGTTCTATGTACTTTTTTTGTACAGTTAATTTGCCAGACAATATTTGTGCATTTTCCCTCTTTGGCGTCTTACCTTGAGGTGTTGACTCGGCGTCGCGGGTATTTATTGATGTAAAGTCTGCAGACATCAAACTTTTGGTCGCAGTCTTTGCGCAGTAGAAAAGGGGGTGGTGGCGGGAACGCGGCCACCGTAAGTAAACTAATCAGACCCTCGGCCAATCAGCGAAGACCCGGTCTCTAATCCCGGAAATACCCTTTTAACTAATTGATTTGCTGCAGGTGTACTTTGCTCCATGCTACCTAGCCCCAGTAGTTTTCCGAGCGAAATGTCAGTGCAAAGGACAAACAGCACTATCACTGCTGGAGCAGTGGCCCCAAAGCTGCGTCAGGGTGCCACCAGGGTCCCCTGGGTATTCAGGGAGAATCCAGAAAAATTAGATTTGAGTCTAATTTGACCTACAACAACTATAAAGGGAAATTAAACTCAGGTGTTTCTATTCTAGATTTAACTCCCTCCACTATTGCTTTCCAGTCTACGGTTGCATTTGACATAAATACAAGTGTAGGGATCATCTGTTTAGATGGTAATGTTGTTAATTGGCCGTTGGCATTAAAAAATGTTAGGATCCATATCCAGAAAGAGCTATTTTTCACGTATATTAACTATAGGCTTGTCTACACTTTGTAGTCACCACATACATGGAGATTCCATAGAAATATGACTATGATAACTTAGAAAAGATCATCCAGCAACTCCAGGTAGCGCACTACACATGCTGCACTTAACCTATATACCGTACTCTGTTTAATGAGTTACACTGAATGTTGAGCCACATGGGCTATTTAACATTAAATCGAAGACGTCGCCCTTAAATTATCACTTAGGTCAAATCACAATTGTATTTGGTCATGTTTTTAAACATATGTCCTGGATAAATTGTACGTTTTCGTATTAATAAAAGAGCTCAGATTAAAAAGCAAGCACATTTGGTTAGCTGGTTTTCTGTAGCTATATTTCAACTACTAATGTAAAATTCTACGTATAAAACAGTGCCTGCTGTCTAATATATCCAACATAATAACGTTTTTACTGTAAATGCGGTAAAAATGACCGATTACTCTGAGGATCCCAGGTTTCATCACTCTACCAAAGGCCTGTATTTCTACATACTAGAGCAATAAATGCGTCCGTCCATGTCTGAAAGCTGGGGAAGGTTTAGAAACGAGCACATGTGCGGAGATAGCCTTCTCCCCCTGTCGTGTAGCCTAAGTCTATGATATGCCAAGGCACTGCAGTTCAGAGTTGAAAAATCAGCCGTCAATGGAAACATGAATGCATCACGGTGACTTTCCCATCGCGTTCACATGCAATAAGCTAAATACTACAGTGAATGCATGATCTGCTCTACACACTGTCCTCAAAGAATTGACACAGGATAAAAAAAATATCGATTTGTGCAAATGTGTAAAAATATCTTACCGTTTCTATAAATGAAAGTTATGGACGTCCTTAGGGCAAACAATCTCTGAATGAAACACCTGGCCAATAGCTTGTGAAATGATGAATTCCGCTCTCTTAGTTCAAACTTGGAAACATAAAAGCCAACACAAACAAGATAAAATGAGGAAATGAAATATTTATTAAATCAAAACACAGAAATGAGTTCCTTTCAGCAAATGCATGAAACAAAAGGAAAAAAGAACAGAAGAAATAAAAGGAATCAAATAATTAAAAAACCCGGCTTCTGCCTGTCTCGCTCTTTACAGGTGCGCCACACAAATACGCGACATCACTGAGTGGAAACCAATGCGAGGAGGAGGTTGTCTTTAAAAGGAAGATAGTCCTGCCGGCAAATATATAGGGCCGTATCACAGCATGCCTATACCTCTCCGCTCTCTCCGTTTCATCCATTCAACCTACACATGAACACGCATTGGACGCGGAAGTATACCCAGAGTAGCTCCATCCACCGCTTCTGCACACAGGAGCTCTTCAATGCCATTGGCTCTAACGCGGTCCTCGTTGGGCTCAAGCGTCTTTCCGAAGCACAAGATGCCATTCGTCCTCGGCCCAGTCACTCAAAGCGATCAAGCGTTTTTTTTCTCCTAAATATGGCATTTGAAGTCAAACATCGCCTCGCCGAGACACGCACGGTGCAGCAGGCGGGAATAACACCACGGCTTGAGAGTATTCAGGGTTTTTTTTTCCCCTCCTCTCACAAATGTGTTTTACACCACATCGCCACACTATCACCATCATCCAAGAAAAAGGAAATATAAACTGACCCTATTGGAGTCATTTTAGCTTTGTGTGCTGTTGGGAATCACTCGGTTTTCTTTCCAGCTAGAGGGTTTATTCCTCTTCAGCCCCCTCACACGAAGACAAAACAACTCCAAACGCACTCCTCATATCCCGGGTATTTTTAATTCACGTATATGTTTGTTACATGACTATCTCCGCCATTCCAGCTCTCTAACATGATTATAAGTCAGGGACAAGATATCTGATTTTTCTGTGTGTGTGTGTCGGTGCGTTCAGTAGCTTTCAGCACCACGGACAGCGCAGTTCTCCAGTACAGTAACTGTGGAGCAACCTACATGCTGCCCACTGTCTGCCTCAGAGACTTTTACAGTCAATGATCAGCCCTCAACGCTCAACCTACAGGCTGTAGACAAAAGGTGGGCGTTCATTTGGGCTCCCCTGGCACATTTTTAAACGACAGAAAACGCTCCCTTTAAGCTTTGCGGGGAGTAATGTCACAGCAGTGGGAGCACGACGCACGCTCTCCAGCAGGAGCGGCTGCAGCAGGCTTATCCCGTGCACATCTTTTGTCGACTTTCAGAGGGTGGAGCAACAGTTAGATTCGCATGGATGCAAGTGAAAAAGGGGAGATCGATGCTCTCGGGAGCAGATGCCGTTTCAAACGTATAAGCCGATACCGTAGCGGTGGCAAAAGGCTGTAAGCTCATAAGCTCGCTGCAGAAAACCTTCAACACAATAGGACCTGTGTCAGAGCACATCCAACCACGCAGCGACATCTTCTATACTGTCCTATAAAACCATATCTACATGTATGTTCACATGCTTTTTTTTTCAATACTTTATGATAACGTGCTATTAAATGGTTTCAATGTAAATCACACACATCACAGTCCATTCCTTTGAACACTTTACTTATTTGAGAGGGCCAATAATTTGAATGGTTGGAGAAACTTATGCATGAACATCATCCATGTTGTAACATACATTCAAACATATTTTAAATGATGCACAAAAGATAGAAAACCTCATGCAATACAACTTGACTAAAAGTAGTCTCAATTAAGAGGTGCAGTCAAAAAGCATGTGCAGCGGGATCTATGAGAATTTAAAAACTAAAAACAGAAAAGCTAATCTGTAAAATTAAAAAAAGGAAAAACCCTCTCTGGATTTCTAATGTGACTGTGCTCCATATTCTTATTGTAAAGCCTTAAACAATGTAGGAAGTGTGCTGGAGAAAGTTTTGGAATAAGTTAATCACAAGTTAGCTGTGTTAACCTTCAACCAAACCACAGCAAATAGAAAGCAATGAGCGTCATAGAAACTGTCATTATAATGTAGTCAAACTCATCACTGAAAGCAAACTGAATGATAGCATATCATGGCAACTTACTCTATTCAAAACAGTCAGACAACTTACATTGTCTACTGGACTGACTCCATAATCAATATGTAAGTTTATATTTATACAAATCTGCTGGTTTAAATATTTAACAAAAGCCGTCGGTGAGCTTCTGGATGAGCGTGTCCATTAACCACAAACTGTGTTTCAAACGCTTTCAAACAACATTATATTAAAAAAATAAAGACCAAGAAGTTAAACAGAAAACAGAAAAGCACTGACTTAAATACATTTTACACAACTTGCAAAAAGCTACTATCCTGTATATATGCTTATATATCTCACTTAGAGTATTATGTGTATTTTTATTGAATACACAGGGATGAATACAAAGTAGCCTTTAGATAAACATACCAAGATGCGGCTAGAGGGACGCTATTGTTAAAACAAAATGGAAGTGCCACTGAGACTCTCAATGCTCTTAGCTAACAACCTAAAGAACTTAGTTATTCAAGAGATACTGGAACAGAAGTAGGAAAAGCATCCCTGAAAGAGGTCTGACAGCTTTGGAAAACAGCAGAAACTGAACATAAAAAATGACTCAGAGCTTTGGAATCCAGATTATTGTATCTGTGATGTGATTCACATTGAAGTGTTTGCAGCAGAGCATGCCATGCATCATTTCCTGTCAGTACAAAATGATAACATGCAGACATTTCCAAGATACTTCACAAATACCACGAGCATATAACCTATGACTTATGAAGCATGCACTATGGCCTGTACACATCATCAGAAACAAAGTACAAGAAATCACTGAACTAACCTTAGATGTACTGTTGAAGTACAGCTTCAGCTACACTTGAAAAAAAAGATCCGTTTAGTTAGTTTGATGTAGGACGACTTGAAATTTGCATGACAAAACTCAAACATTTAAAGCTAAAGAAAAAAGATAATCATTAAAATCAATTTTGTAAAAGGTGTTTCCAGGCTTTACATCTTGATGACAGCCCATGTTTAAGTCTTGCCGCTCTGGTTTCTGGCTTTGGGGAAGTTATTCATGCCCACAAATATCAATTAGATCATTAGCATTTAGATAGCATACAAGAATTCTTAAAATGAAAGAGAACATGGACCTTTTGCCCTTATTTTTAATGGTGATTTGTGAAAGTGTGTCTCAAAAGAATGTCAGGAAGACTTACCGGCTAGGTAGATTATATTTAAAAGATCAGACACAAGGAAGGGTCAATACATCAGGATAAATCAGGGAACTGGAAGGGCACCCACTACTTCTGTGCAACTTGTTTCCAGGAATAGATTCAGACAGGAGAAATGTGTAGGCAGCAAATTAACACCTAATAAAGGGGCGACAAAGCTAATTTTTCTTGTCTGCTGACCAACATGACAAACCATCGCTTTTACTTCAGGTACTGCCAGGCTTCTTCTTAAAGCCTGACTTACAGGAAGCCAGATCCGCAGGGACATTATCACAGTTTAACAGTCAATAGATATGACTTGGGTTTGAACCTGCACACACATACACACACAAACTCTCTGAGCCCTGGTGTATTAAATAGTATGCTACTCAGGAGATTCCCCTGCGTGGCAGCCAAAGCAAAAATCATTAGAAAATCTTAACAGACCCCTGCAGCTTTGGTCCATCTTCCTGTCAGACCCTCATAGCATGCTGTTGACCGGCTACACCGAGCCCAGGGAGCAGCCAGGAAACAACCATCTTGATTCCACCAAGGAGACAAAGAACAACAGCACAGTCTGGGAGAGAGGACAAATAAAAATAAAACATTGCTTGTGTTTGTAACGTTTTTTAATTTTTAGATTGCACGCACAGGTTTCATTTCATTACATTCGGCTGGCAGCAGCAGAGGTGTTATAGCATAGCAGCGGCCTTTGCTTTGGGGGTTTAATACCATCTTGTGTGTCACTTCAACTGAACTTACTGTTCTGATACTCACAATGAGACCTGTTGGTGTGGCAAACAGCTCCCTGACCACACCCATGATGGGCTGCACCACGAAGGGCGTGGCCTTAAAGGAATACCTGTGAAAAAGGAGTTCATAAATAAAAAACCTCCAAACATTTGAGGTGATTTTATTATATAACTTAAAAAAAAACAATAATTAAAGAGCATTTTGATTACAAGAGTCTAACATTCACCAGGGAGTTACAATAGTAATCATCATACTGTGCAGTGCTTACTGGTCATGAGCTAAAAGGTGGCAAACAGGTTCATCAGGGGACTCTTTACTGGAAAGCAATATAACTCTAATGGAGAGAAAGCACCGGCTTCTAAACCATGACTGCAGATCAGATATCCATCTATATTTCAGGGCCACAAATATGAACCAATATGTGTAATGTGCACACCCCCGTAGAGGGAATGTAGGTCAATGTTGGTTTCATTAACCTAATCCATCTCTGTAGTGTGGAGTGCCAAGGTCTCATTTGGACAGTATGGATTGGGAGCATGTTTTCTTAAATTTCTTTCTTGGTCCAGGTCAAAATTTAGGCACTGACTCTTCACAGTAGGGGGCGCTCTTTTCTGCCTGACTGACTCGTGCAAGAAAGGTCCCTAACACTCCCCCAAGATGTGAGGTCTGACACTAATCTGGCATGCAAGGAGTGGAGGAATGACTGAAATTCAGCAGGATAAAGAACAAAAAGTACAGTTTGAGGTAACTTTACTTTTCTTTAGCTTTCATTTATTTCAGAGGGAACCATTAGAAAGTATTTTATTTTACTGCTACAGTCATCTGTTAAATTTCTACTCAACAATGAATCAATAATAATAATAATAATAATAATAATAATAATAATAGGATAATAATCATGCTGCTTATTTTGTCCTAACCTATGTAAAATTAGTTTAATTTTATTCTTGGTGTAGTCATTTTAAAACTATGTTACTGTTAGTTTTACCTGAAAGATCGAAAATGTTCATCCACGGCTGCACACTTTAAAGGAAAGTGCAAGTAATTAATTAAAATGGCAGCCGACAGCAAACAAAAATTAATGACCACAGACTTGTCTCACGTGTTACTGTGAGGTACAGCGATGAAAAATGAATTCTATTAATAAAAATTGATGCTTTTACAGGTGACCACACTGATGAGGTAAAAGAATAATAATAATAAAAAAAACCTGACCTAGAAGAAGTCATAAAATATTCCCACCTCCATCCCCTCTGCATTTGGATCCTCTCATCTCTTCTCTCCTCATTGATAATCTGTATGACTGATCCAGTGGGTCTGACCTCCTGCTATTAAATGTCAAGGGTGAATGCTCTTGACCTCCGCACTCTCCATGCACACTTACTGGCAACCTGTGAGGGCATTTCATCAGATGCGGGCGTTCATGTCTCTCCAATAGATTCTAGGAAAGGGACTAAGATGTCAATAGCGATTCCTTTGAGACATTAACGTCCCTTGTACTGGGGCCTCTTGTGTGACAATGGTCTCAGTGTTGCATGGAGGTGATTATTAGTGCTCCCTGCTGGGATGGGCAAAAATATGTAGAAATGAGCCTCCTGAAAGCCTGCAAAAGAGAGTAATAAGCAGCACTGTTGTAAAATATCTCTTTGAACGTGCCTTTTCCTCTTTTAGCCCAGAGATTGCTGCCATCAGAAAGAAGTGAGGAGACAGGGCTTCTCTTCGGAGACTTTGCTAAATTATTTCTGAGTATAACAACTGCTTTGTTGGTACAGCTCTATCTATTTGTTTTAAAATGAAAGGGCCATGCGGCCTTTTTCAGAACTCACTCCTGGCTTTAGTACATTTCATTTTATACAAGAGAAACCAACTAATCCTTATTTTGCGCAACCAAATGAGCTGCATATTCTGCTACACACCTGTGGGCAATGCTAAAACACAAACTGTGTTTTGGTGTGGCAACTAAACGTGTATCTAACTAGACAGTGATGTCTAGGAAGCATGATGTTGCATTCCAGTGAAATGACGCCCATGTGCATAGACACAAAACAAAACATGCACAAGTCACACGTGTTGTTGCAGGCAGAGAGCAAGGGTTTAATTAACAAATTAGACATCCACAACAGTCTTGGGGGGACTTGGTGAGGTTAGCTATTGTCACCCCAACTCACATCTGATGGAATAATTTTGGATAACTAACCAGAGTTCACTATTAGTTGTCAGAAATGAATAAATACAAGGAGATGTAACTAACCATTGACATGAACGAAGAACTAGAACACGGAATACATATTTATCATTTAACTGCGTGGCTGCATAATAGATAATATCTGTATCTGTACATAAATATCTGGTCTGATACAACTCAAAGCTTTAGTAGTAGCTTTATCAGGTTTCACACAAATTCACAACAACTGTTCATTTATTCCAGGTAGAAAATGATTTTTAAATACATGCAGAAAGATGGACTGGATTATGTCATTGTTATATTTATTTCATAATTTGAAGATGTTAAAAAACAGGAGGGTGGCACACAATTCTGGAGCCTGTCCATCACGTCTGCAGGCCCCTCCCTGCATCCACATATATTATTCTAGTATATTTATGGGTCCTTCTCATATGAAGTCCCTGTATACTCAGTCCCTTTTCCTCCTAGTCCTCTGCCCCTGCCTGGAAAAGACTTCTTTAAGTAAAGAATACTGTAATTGATAAACCAGCATCCTATCTCAAACAAGCTGCACTGGACCATTTCAGTGCTGTATTGGCACTCAGCACCATGAAGCACTTGTATTCTACAAAATACTAAAAGCATTGAAAAAAAAGGTATTTAACAGTTCTAGGTCATGTATTCATTCATACACTCTCCTCTCAATTTATCCTTACTTTGCTGAACTTCAATCAGAAGCACTTCTTGGATACTTGGATAAAATGTTTCATTTAAAGTAACTTGGTGCGTTTTTTTTGTTAAGTTTTATGTTGAAGCATTGAAGCGTGAGAAAAGAACAAACAGAGTGAACATCAAACCTCCAGCCTGCAAACAACACGATCACTTAATGTCTTTTCTCTTGTAATGCTAATGTCTGGCTGTCATGTCACCTGCTTTAAACCAAAGGAGAAAAAGAAAAGCCTTGAGGATGGTGGGTGGGGGTGGGGGTGGGGTGTGGGGGTGTGGTTGCTGAGATCACTACCTCTTTTTGTATATTTCCCTGTGGTATTGGAGGTTGATGCTCGTGCATGATGTCACCGATTGTAGACCATCCAATATGGGTCCTGCTGGGAAGCTAGAGCTCCCACTGTGATTGTGAGGGCTATGTAATGCAAGACTGGGTGATGTCATTGGAAGAGCACAGGGACTATAAAGACAAAAATGACAGTGAGACGTAGCAGAACATGATGCAAATAGACTAAATAATAGGGGAAATTGGACAGATGGGCTTTATTGGGATTGAATTATATTGTGTATTTAATGGTTTTACATGGCTCTATGCCAAGTATGTGCCAAATATAGGGCACATTGAGTGTGTTTGCTCGTAAAATGTGGAGACGTGGTTGGAAACCCTACACAAAAGAATTCTTACATTGCAATAAATCTGGTATTGGCAGGAGGTCAGGCAGTCTAATTAAGAATTAGATGTCAAACAGATGTCTTTAGATCGCATACTCAAGGTCAAGAAGACTGAAGGAAGCCTAACATTTGACTGGAAACCAAAATACAGCTGGGGTCATTCTGCGATGGTCAGATGAATAAAACTGAATGGGGATGAGAGCAGGGTTGAGTAACACTGCACCCCCCCCCCCCCACCGCTTTTATTCGCAACAATCATGACAAATCTATGCACGCAGTCAAAATGAATTCTCCTGATGAAAGAAACAGAAAGTTTATTGGAATTCACTTTTTCGCTACCTTTCAGACAAACCAAATCAAGAGCAGTTACTTTGTCTACTGAACAAAAAAAGGCACTTTTATTGAAAAGCTGCTCTAGCATGATACAGAAAAAAGCAGCCCTTAAAGCAACAAAAACCAAATAAAACCTGAAAACATTTTCTTTCATCTCGATCCTTGGGGAAATACTGCTTGCGGTAGAACAGAGCGAGGCTTTTTTCGAATCTCTGAGAAAATAGGGCATGAAATCTCAATTAGATGTGTCAAGATCCTGGGAAATTTCAATGCCTTTTTTACACACACTTGTCTCTGGGAGACACTGAGGAGCGCTTGACCACCCAGCACCTCATTCTCCCCCTGAAATAGCCTGGTCTAAATAGTCTGATTGGAGAGGAGGATGGACAGCGTGGGCCTATCTCTTTTGGGGTGCAATGGAGAAGGGAGGTGGGGGGGAGCAGGTGCAGGGGAGACAACGATCGATTTGGTTGTCGGCAGATAAAATAAGAAATCAAGGGGTTTTATGTGACACCACTCCCTGGCAAGCCTTCGCAGAGTCCAGGAGATTAGTAAGTGAAGTTCCCAGAAAACAAACAAAGGGCATCATTAAACAACGGCTCTAGACTGCTCACACTTCGTCTCTTAAGTGCAATTTGATCTTTGGCTCCCTTTTAAATCCAAATGTCTGAGAAGAAGAGGGAGTTTCTGAGCTCTTGTCTGATTGAAAGCCAATTGTCTCTGCCTTCAGCCTCTGGCTTTACACAAGAAATACACTGACTCGAAAGTAGGCTCTTTGATTAGCAGCGGTTTCTTCTGCGTGTCTCCAGATTTTCCTTCTTTTCCTCCAGTGCGTGCTCATTATAACACCATTAGAACAGCAACGCTTTAGCACATTGGATCTTAATTGATGACACAGGCTTAGGTTGCTTCATCAAGAGCATCATGGTGCCCTCAACACCGGAGACACAGGGGTCAAACCGTGACCAACAGGAAGTTAGTCACAAGCTAATTTATTTCAGATTAGTGTATTTCTTTAAGCTCCTCAAACGATTCGTTTTCAATAAAGCACAATCCTTTAAGAGGCTATTTATTTGCAGCCGCCGACCTGGCAAACAAAACAGAAGGTCCACTTGCAATCTGTGCTTTTAAACCTCATGTTTACCTGCCGCATACTGCACAGTCCTTCCTTGTATCATTTCACCCACTAATCAATTGCAGCAGAAAAATCAATGCAGGAAAATGAGTGACACGTCAGAGCTCAGAGGGTGTTTTACTTTGATTTCATTAGGGCTTAAAAACACGAGAGGCCCATTGTGGTGAAGGCACACGCATGATCAGCAGCGCTTATTGTCAGCTTTTCCTGCTATTGTTCTGCTGTTTTGGTCACTGCCATATAAAAGCCTTGGACTGTAGTTCTGAAATGTCAGCTTCTCAAAAACAAGAAAAACAAAAATAGCATTTTGTCTTTCTGATACAAATGCCACAAATTTAGCTATGTAGCTCTGAGGGGACCCAGCAGTAGAAAGCACTTCAAATACTGTCAATAAGTATACATGTAAAGCCTATTTCATTCCATGTAATGCCCCTACTGCACTACATTTTAGAGGGCTATATTGTAATTTTACCCCATTATAGTTATCTGAGATCTATCCATGGTGGGCCAATTGGCTGTTTTTGCTTCCCTTAAATTACAGCAAACTAATTCAAACAGTTCATCAAAGTTATCAAGTGATTAATTGATAACAAAATAATTAGTAGTTGGAGAAACGTATCAATTAACTGCAACAGAACATTCTTTATAAACAAATGCATCAGTAATAATAATCTAATGATGTATTATGTAATAGTTTTAACAGCCAAGGGAGCCATTTTACTCCCCTGAACACTTTATTTGCTAAGTTCACAATGATACATATGTTTGTTTGCTGGCCACTTGAGAACCTTGGCGACAATTAGTGAACACAAGCTTGACATATGTTAGGTTGAGACAGTGATCCTGTTGGTCTCTACCAACTCTAAAGGTAAACTTCTGGATCTTAAGCCACTAAATGCTCCTCTATTGTTCAGCAGGTTGTGGCTATCAGTGTCCGTCTGCTGTTTGGTGCCCAACAGTTTGCGGACAGTGTGTTTTTAGATCTGTCTGCTTTAGCCGAGGCTGTGAGAGCAGTGAGAGTGAACCAAAGCCAGTAAAGTTGTGGCCAGAATGCTCAACAAGAGCTCTGTAGGTACGAGCAACCCCTTTGACATCAGTCTTCACATTGATACATCATTGTTGCCTATAGCCACTTCAAGTAAAGGATCTCACTGCTCCCTCTGCCACTAAAAGTTCCACATGAAAGCAGTGTGACTCTTTATGTGTATATATATTTTGCCATTAAATTAAAAGTATTCACCTTAAAATGACGATAGGAAGCTTATGCTGCAGTAAAATGTGGTGCCTGTCATTTTGGCGTCCTACACTGTTGCTTCAAACAGCTGCCCCTGGGCCCTGACACATGACACAAATGAAAAAGTTTGTGGCTGTCATGTGACACGTGAAGACAGACTTGCTAAAAACTCACAACTTATTTGTCTTAGACTAAGAAATTTGTGGTCGTGTCTTTGAAATTCAAAAGCTTTTGTTGTGTCTCAAGGTGTTCCTGACCTTGCATTTCAAAAGTGCCACATAATTGCAATTTATTATGCATAAGCCAAATCAAGAGTCAGCCAGGACTTTGCTGGACTAAACAGAGCCAACATTTTTCACAAATTAAAAAAGGGATTTCATTAGAAGGCGGCGAGCGAGGGATGAATGTTATACATTCGGTTCAAACAAACAAGTGATGGGATGATTAATTATTCAGCCATGGCAGTTTGCTGAGATAATGGCTTCTCCGCCTTAATGAATTTAACTAAAGAGAAACACGCTGGATCCTATTTTGGTTCCCCATCTGAGGTACGATTCAGCTCTGCTGTGTCACATTAGTGCATCACTACAGTTAATTTCTTTCACCCAAAGAAATATTTGTACAAATTAGACAGCCCAGCATTACTGGGAAGATGAATTAAGCATGTATCTCATTCATTATTGCAAAGGGATTTATTGTGAAATGAAAATCCATAAAGGACAAAGAGGACTCACTCACTCCTTTAAAAGTACTCCAGTCCAAAGCCTTGCAGGGAATACCTTATATGTTTACATTCCTTCATTCATAGTCAGTATAGAGTAGCGGGTAAAGAGATCTATTGCAATAGATTTTAAATCTAAAGTAACTGAAGACAAGACAAAGGAAAAGCTTTTCTCACAATTTATCTTCTCCTAGTGCAGCTCAATTTATTTTGTATTTAAACAAAAAAGTTCACTTTGCCTCAAAAACTTTTAAATCCAAAATCTATAACTGTTCAGGAGGAGATAGTTGGCTGGTGATATGCAGTAATATCAAACACCATAAATATTTAACATTTAAATGTTTCTTTTTGCTGAAGCAAGCAAACTGTGATACCACCATATGTCAATCAAAGTGAACACGCCCTGAATTATGCATCATTATTTGTCTTAATAAAACGTACACAGGTGAGTTATACAAAAATTCCTCTGGTTCAGTTGTCATGAATAGAAAAATCAAATACAAGGCCTGAAACTGTTTAGTCTACAGGGACTGACTCTCTATTCAGAAATGCAGTTTTTGGCACTTCCGTGCTGGCTTCTCTTCTCTGCCACTGAGGTTTCAGGCTGATGTGAATGGACACAGATTGAGGCAAAGACACACCTGCAAAAGTTTAAAAAGTTCTCCAACTTGAGTGAGAACTGAGCAGGCTGTGTGTCTCCACTTCATGAATGTACAGAGACAAAGGGAAGCAAATAAACAGTAAAAACTAGAATTCTGTTCTGTTAGTACATTGGCAGATTTAGGATGAAAGAAAAAGAACAAGCACACTACTGCTTCACTTTCAGTGCAGAGAAAAATTGTTCCAGTTAAGCACGATTGATTCCTGATCAGTTTTGACCCATGAACCATCCGATAATAAGAATAAGAGCCACACTAGCAGCTCTGTGGTTCTGTAGCAGAGGGGCGCTTAGAGCTAAATGCTGATGTCAGTAAGCTAGCATGCTCACTATGACTATGCTATCATGTCGACGTTTAGCAGGTATTGTTACTATCACGAATTTAGTGTAATGATCCTCCTAAATAGCATCCTAAATAATTAGCACATAACACAAAGTAGAGGCTGATGGGAAATGTCATTTCTTTTGCTGTTGCTTTAATCACACACCAAAGCTGAAATTAAAAAAAACATTTTGACCAATGGTCATCAACACTATTACAACTCCTTTAGCTTGGAACATATAAGACAGTATGAAATTTTATGGGAATCCATCCAACAGCTGTTGAGAAATGTCACTAACAACCATAACGTCCACCTCCCAAAGAGTCAAGATCACCAAAGCCATGGAGCTACATCGTCTGGAAATGTAAATGACTTCACATATTTTAATGCCAAAACATCCACAGGATAAAGTCAACAGATCACATTATGGTTCTTCCAGTGGGGACCATGAATGTATAAAAGTTTGTGTGATCCCACCAAAGCTACTTTCTCTGAGGTATTCAATCAAGACCAAAGTGATGGACCAAACAACCAATGCTGCCATGCTGCCACCGATCATAAATACCTTTGAAAGACTTACAGCCTTTGAAAACTCACAGCTCGGTGAGCCAGAGATCCTCAGGGTTTGTCAGAATGTGAAAGAAGAAGACAAAAATCCATTTCGATTACTGTTTCAAAATGGAACATCCAGGAGGGAGGATAATCTCAGACACTTTTTTCCAGGGCCGCAGACAGTGATCATATAGGCCTGTGTGTGATTACAAGGAGCTCAATTAACGTAGACCCAGGGGACAGTTCAATCACAGAGACAAACATTCCCCCAACATAGCTTACGTGACCTGCAACCAATGGTCCATCTTAGCTCCATTGATTGAGTTCAACAGGTTTGGTATGGTGGGCATTGCAGACATCCACTTGAAACTTACAGTTAAGCTGAAGCCTGGAAAGAAAGGTTGTGGAGTTGTTGTCATCGATGTATCATATTCAACCACCAACATAAGAAAAAGCACAGAATAGGAGGACAGAAACGAAAGACGATATTTGTTAGAGTCTAATCCACCCAGCCAGCTTCAGTCGTGTTGAGCCGAGCGCCAAGGCCTCCAAATACAAGCATTTGCTCTGATTTTACACTTGGAGCAGCTGTGTATTTGCAATTTTCCATCGACACAGTCTCATGCATGCTCTCATATCTATCCTCCATTCTCATGCAAAGTTAAATATACCTGCGCTTGCAGTGAAAAAAAGGCTGAATATTCTACAGAGACTGGCATCACAAATCCGTTTGATACAAGTCTTTTTTGCAGATCACATATAGGTCTCGTGAATTACTCCCTTTCCATTTCAAAGCGCTACAATCTGGGATTTTTACAGCAAAGATATCTCATTTAAAATGGAACCATAATTGAATCTGAGATCACGCGCTTGCAGATATGGCGTCTGTTCCCTTGACACAGGCATATCAGACGCGTCCTACGTTTCAAAGTGGCTTTCATGCGATTTCATGAGAATATGGCTAATACGGTGTGCTTAGGCAGATCACAATGGGCATAATCCCGTGTTTGGAAGACTACCTCCCAGTGGCGCACAAATAATAAAGAGCGCTCTGTCTCCAACAGACGAAATGCTTCAGTCGCTCTGATTTGTTGTGACTGAGACTGAGATTGAACAGTAAAAATGTGACAACCACAAAAAGACAATTGTCTTCTTCTTTGCCTCTGCTACTGTATACTGTGCATCATTCGTGGGCAGCAGGAGACAATATAAACTGAGGCTAGAGAGGAGACAGAAATAGAAATGTTGCAGACAGTATCTTGATTTAAAAACCAGGAAGAGTCCCTTGATATCAAAAAGGTAACACAGCTACATTTAATCTTTCTGTACCTTGCTAATGCCTGATTTGAATAGAGATTTTGTCTGTAATACAGTATTTGATCCTCTGTTGCCATTGGTAACCTCTTTGGTACAACCACTTGCTGCCCAATTAAGTGAATCTTAATTCACAACGCTCATATTTTAAACTATGCCTCACAAAATGTAATTTAGTGCTGGCGGGCACATTGGTTGTGCTTTATGCAGCCTCTGCCCTCCTGGGAAGAGAAGAGAGGCATTTTTGAGCAAATCAAAATCAATAGCCATCTAAAGGGGGCAAATCTAACGACATTAATCTTCTGGATCCACCAGTGATTCTCCCTGTAATTAATCAATGCTTTAAACTAGAGAAATTTGGCAATTAATCTTTAATTCTCTAATGGAACATACACACGGCAAAAAGCAGCAAAGAGTGAGGCTAAGTTACACCAGCTCAGAGATTATTCAATACAAGTCTAATGAGGTCTATAATGAGTCAAATGTGGTCTTTTTGAAGCAGCCGAGTGTGCAGGAAGAGGGCCCATGAAGTGGGTACAAGTCATTATGCTCAACATTTTGCAAAGTGTACAATTGTGAGGAAAGATGACTTCAATAAGAAAGGCTCAGCTGGTCCCCATGGAGATGATTTGTCCCTAAAAAAACATAAGCACCCAAGCTTAAAGATCATCATATGTCCCATGGCATTTGATGAACTTTAAATGAACTTCATCACAGGGTTTAAAGTTTTTGCTGATTTAGTGGTTCTTTCCCATGATTCACTACATGAACGCTAAAAACGGCCAAAACGAGGCCGCAGAGGCCCTTCCACACAAGATCAGACACGCAGTTCACTCTGCATTTGTGTAAGCTTTATCAAACAGGTGAATCCACCATGGCACCTACTCAGCGAGAGCCTGAACAAAAACACTACAGAGGAGAAATCAGTCAAGCCTGTCGCATTGACCTACTTGACAGTGGTTGTGTGTGCTGAACAGTGAGAGCTTGAGAAGTCAGTGTCTGTCTTTTTCCGTCTCACCGTCTCACCTTCTTCTTTTCTCTGCTTCTCCATTTTGTGCCTTGCTGCATTCTGTAAATCCCAACATGTACCAAACCAGCAAAAAGGTAGAGAGAATACACGGAGGACAAAGTGGCATTTCACCTTGAATACAAATCATTTTCACAAGTATAATTAAATATCCACTCTTATTGTTTTATTAAGGAATCAAATTAGAAGCAATAAGGTTACAAGAAAGTATCTTTCTGACTAGAGGGAAAATAATCTTATTTATATTCTTACAGGAAATACACAACTTGTGTATATTATATTTTATACTGATGACAGTTATAATGAGTAAATCAGAGTTCAGATAATAAAGATAATCTGACTCGACCTCTGGTAGATCTACATTAATACTGGAAATATACAGACAGAAATAGTGCACCACACTGGTGGTTGCTCATGAGCGCCTACTGTCACTCATCACGCTGTATGACTGCCATGGTAACTGGCTAAAAACCCCATTAAATAACATTTCAGCTAACACGTGTGGGGGGAACAGGCAGATTTTCTTTCTTTTTTCTTGGCTATACCTGACATAAAGCACAATGGTACATGTGTGACACAGTTTGCGGAGTGATTTCTCGATCTCTATGATGTGTCACCGAATAAGCGTCGAGGCAGCGGAGGTGGGAGTTGAATCCTACAGTTTGTTTGCGTTTCATGCTACTTTAGGACTTCTCACTGTAGCGGTGGCATTTCTGAATTTCACACAAGCCGGATCCAACAGATACATTTTACACAACACCAAAGTTTTGTTTGCAGCTAATTTGCAACTTAGTTTTCTTTCAGTCTGTTATCACGTCTATAAGTGTAGAATGCATTTGAATCAATATCAGTCTCACGTCTGTGCATCACACAGAGCTGCATTCAGAACATGTTAGCTTAGCTATAGGCAACAGGAGAAACGGCTAGCCTGTCATCTGTCAACACATCTAAAGCCCCCTGGTTAACACTTTGTATCTTGTTTGAGTACAAATGCAATGAAACTGAGTTCCTGTTGGAAAAAAGAAAAAAAAAGAAGTTTACTTCTGTGCAGTCTGCATATGACTGGAGGCTTCCACTTGGCTTTCCAAATATATGGCTAAAGCTACGGCAAGATAGATGCATAAGACTGGCAAAGACAGTGACTCTAACATGCTAGCTTCACAGTTGTGAGCACTTATAAGCCTGAGTCAATACGTTACGCCTAGATTAGCATCAATAGCATTTAATTCATACTAAGAGAGAAATGTGAGACTTTCAGTCTGTGGTTCCAAAGGGAACCGTAGATTGTAAGTCTGTCAGGGGTTATATTTCCAACACGACTCATGGTGAGCAAATGTTGATACAAGTCAGATACAAGTCATGGTATCAGGTTTAGTGACATCATGTACCAAGACCAGAATGAGAATCTGAGCTTAGTGACCATGCTTGGAAACCAGTGCCATAGTTGAACATGCTAAAGTGTGGAGGAAACAGCCCCAGGGCTCCCATATGGTTTTGTCTAGCAAGCTATAAGAACGCAGTGATGCCCACTGCAACTCTGAGTCAGTTGTCAGTTGACTCACGTTCATGGGCTGGCAAAATTAAAAGAGCTCAGAAAGGAATTTATAAAAAAAAAAATTGACAAACCTAACAGCAGAACAGGGCAGACTGAAGAGAGGATCAAGGCCCTGAGATGCAGACTAAAGATGAAGCTGTAACCAAACTGTTGTACCTCCAGATCCGCCTGTTCTGTAGCCTAACCGACAGAAAGTTTTGGAAAAGGCAAAATCCACATCCAACTTTAAATTGGAGTTGAGGAGAACCTTTGTCGAGCAGGTGTGAGGGGAAGTTTGAAACGTCTTTCTTCTTGCTTCTTTTCTTCAAGTTGTGACTTAAACAAATCAAGCTATCATGCAGGCAAATACCTCTAATATTCAATTTTCTGTAAAATTACAAAAGCTTATTTTCATATTTCCATATATGTGTGATATAAATAACATACGTCTCATAAACAGGAAAGCTTTAGAAGTGTTAATGGGTGTATTTGTAACTTTGGACAGGGACGGGCTTGCTGTTTCCTCCATCTTTCAGTGTTTGGGCTTAGCTAGGCTAAACTGGTCTCTTTCTCTGTGCTTAAACTCACAGATAGGAGATTGATATAAATCTTTCTCTTGGAAGGAAAGCAAATAAGTGTATTTCCCCAAATGTTGAACTATTTCTTTCAGAGAAATCAACAAGACACAAAGAATCCCTCCTAGACTGACTAAAAAAAAAAGAATACTCTGGCCTTCCACACACCATGTAGAGACGAAGCCAATCCTCACATTGTTCACTACAAACTCTACATTTCACTCGTTTTATTCTCTGTCATGGCAGCTACTCCCGACACGGGGGAACAGTTTAGAATCAAACTGCCAGGAGTCGACAGCTCTGGTGTTTAGGGAGAGAGCGAGAGAGACAGAGGGAGAGTGAGAGGGAAAGAGAGCGAGCGAGCTGTGGAGGAAGAAATGTGGAGGCACAACAGGTAGCACTGTCAAACTCCAGGGGTCTGCCTTGCTGATCCCTGCCTCTCATTAGAACAGAAGGATGACACACAGGCAGTGTAGGAAGAGGGGAGGATTCTGGGAATGAGGCAGAGGGGGAGGAAAGAAACAAGAGAGGAAGAGGAAGGGCAAAGTGGGCTCCTGAAAGCCCTTCCACTGACAGGTATGGTGTAGCCCAGATATGTTTCAGGGAATGGTGCTGGTAAAACAAAGCGTCATGAGAGGAAGGTTGGGTGGGTGAAAGACAAGTAATTGGGAGCCGTGGCATGACAGGCTGTTGGGTGAATCCCCCTGACCCACTGACTCACTAGCAGGGCTGATAACGGGAACGGGAACTGCAGTGTGAGCTCAGGGAGGCGCCGCCCCCACAGTTAGACAACAAAAGTGTCCGTGGGTGTGGAGAGAATGAATACACACGAATCCTCCTCCTCCAAATATGTATAGAGCCAACACCAACATATACACAGGCCTGGCGATGGTGGGAGTTCGCGAGTCTCACCTTACAAAACTCCAAATTTGACAGTTTTCCCGGCGGTGGGGGCTGGGGGGGTTGCTAAGAGGCGAACAGTCACAATCTGTATGCGTGGTGAAATACCAAAAACCAGCGGCTGGCACGAAAGCAGTGTCATCAAATGCAGAGACAGTGTGAGAGGCTGTCAAACACCAGGTACTGTACCAGAGTCCTGCTGTCTGTAACGACAGAATTTTATGCTCCAGTGAACATGCAAGGACCACTGTGTCACAGCGCAGACACACAGAGATACCGTGAAGTGCAAAAAATAGAAGAACCTGACACATACCAAGAGAAACAAAATGGCCTCCTGTCAAGACAGGTCAGCGGGCTGGCCATGAGCCTCAAAACAACTCAAAAGGAGAGAAAACTCAGTAATCTGAGTACAGGTGGAACATTTTGTTCAATTAGCAAATATGACAGACTCACAACAACCTAATTTCAGCAGCGTGGACAACATGACAGTGACTCATGGCTGCGTGTTTTTAACAGCAAGGTGTTTTCACACAGTTCCCTAACACAATAAAACCTGAAGATAACACACGTGCACAAAGACTTTTGGCACCGCCTGTCTGCAAACCCTGTAAACAAGCACATACAAAGAGCGGGGCAAATGGAAAAACAGCCATAAATTATTGAATGTCTGACCAACCAACCTTGCTGCACCCCAAGCCAGCCTAAATGCTGTGTCTAGACACAACATTGTGTTACTGACGCTTGACTTGTTGCTGCACCAGCACTCAAGTATTTACATAATTAGTTCAGCTAGATGAACACTCTGATTAAAGTAGCTGGATCTAATTTTCTGTTGGTTTTTACAATACTTTTAGGTAAAATAAGCTTTTAGAAACATAAACATATTGAAGATTTTCAGGTTTTGTGTTTTAAAGGGATAGTTAATTTTTTTTTTTGTAGTTTTGGTAGCATGACACGCCCTCAGATCAGCAAAAACAGCAGGAGTATAGCAATGTACCGCTCTGGACAGGGTTAGCAGCAAAACCTATTTTAGTCATGTAAAGGAAGGGCCCACCTAAAGGAGTCAAAGGAGTGCTTTAGCTTCCCACCAGGAAAGATCATCTATATTCTAAATATAGCTTATGCTTAAACTGATATTGATTTCTTTAGGCCTCTAAAACATGCTTTGCTGCTGACCCCATCCACAGAAGTACATTGATTACCTTCCTACACCACTACACCTGCTGCTACTTTTAAACTGGGGGGGTTACCAGCCATTATCCACTGTAGCTGATACACTGAGTATGGATGAGTCCCTCATAGCCCTACTTCACAAAAGCTATAATTATCCCTTTAAATACCCGTCAAGCTAACGTAGTTGTTTGGTGGTTTATTCATTTTTTTTACCTTTGGTCTTATAATACATTCAAATTAAATAATTTATTATGGTTTAGTTTTTTGGCTCCAAAAAGAGTAATCAGTGTGTGTGTGTGTGTGTGTGTGTGTGTGTGTGTGTGTGTGTGTGAGAGAGAGAGAGACCTTGTCTACACACACACACACACTTCTGTTAGTTGCATACTGGCCCTTGGGTCACTGGGATGTCACAAAGTCCTACTTGTACATTGGTGCATGATCAAAACTCAGATTTAAAGAGAGCACGGAAAAACTTTCCCTCCTCTGCTGAAAAATGTCAAAACAGGCCTCTGATGTCAAACTGTGCACAGGAGAAGCAACAAAAAGAAAAATAAAACATATATTTGAGCGCATGGAGCTTTTAACGTGTCAGTTGTATACTGTAGCTCCTTGCATCCGGGTTTGAGTCGGTGCAGAACCAAACAAAATCTTATGAAGAGACTGTAAAGTCAACTTATACACATTGCTTCTTTGTGTCTTTTCTGTGGCGTTCAGCAGCTGAGGGCACTGACTGAGGCGTTGGGGGAATACTTTGCTCCTGAGAGATGTCTCCATATCACGGCGCTTCCTGCTACAGGGGATGAGAGGCACCGCTGAGGGGAGCAAAGTAGGAGGTGAGTTGTGGTGGTGGTGTGTGTGTGTGTGTGTGTGTGTGGAGGTGGGGGGAGGGGTTGTGGGGGTGGGGGGGCATAATGACAAGCCATAAAATTTTTAATGCCCCCACACCCCAGCCTCTTTAGTGAGACACTCAATTATTGATACATTTATGGTCTGTCCAAGAGGCTGCTCAGAGTTAGGCCAGTAGGACAGTGTGGGGTTACAAGCTAAAAACATCAACAACGAAAAAAATAACTCCCCAGCAGCATCTCTCTTTTTCTATCTGTCACGCTTGCCAAGTATCCAAACGAACAAGGGAGCAGCAACACACACGTTTTGGTGGAAGCAATAACATTTGAATGTCAGAAAATAATTCTTGCAGTAATATTTTCTAATATTAGAGGCACTGCAAAGGCCATGAATGGCCATGGGGGAAAAGGAAATGACTTACTACTTTCGCCTGTGACAGTTCATAATTCCATTTCCAATATCTTTTCCTTTAAAAGTTTAAGGTCGCTCTTGATGTACTTGGCGTATCTCATATACGTCTTTTGAAACCTACTTCTCCTCCTCTTTATGTTTTCCTTTGTCATTCAGCGGGATGACATGTGACAGCTAAAGTGAAATCTCCTTTATTATTTGCCTGCCATCATGTGCCCCTGCATAATCACCCTGAATGAGCTGTAATTACACCTCCCCTGAAAAGGCTATCGGAATGCACGGCTTTATTGAGAAAGATGAACCGACGAACACTGACTTAAACAGCGGTCCCCGGCTCTGCGGCGACTGTGGAAACGGATTTCACATTTTCTACGGATGGCGGCCTACATTCTCCGGCAGCAGGTTTCAGTGAGCGTCGATACGAGGCCCTTGTCATACCAAGTCAAACAACTTCCACTCATACACAGAGCAAACAAAGACGCTCCCAGAGGAGCTGTGTTGTTGAATTACTGAGCAGGAATTCCATCTCCGACTCAGACATATTCAGGCGAGTGCATCACTCTGTGATTTACAAGGGAATGATCATTTGTCATGTTGCAAATATAAGGAAAAAACGAAATGTCCACTTTTCCTAAACACGCTGCAATGTAGCTAAGTGTATGCAAACAGAGTGGTCCTATCCTGGCTGCTTCCCGTCAGTGGAAATGCCACTTCTAATGTATGGAATACCACCCACTCACTTTGAGATCACACCACAGCTCAACGTTGAGCTTGTTTTCCACATTGCCTGGGCACGCTCGCTGGCCAATTTGCACCTAGTTCAAACAGCTAGCCATGCATTCCTCCCATTTCTCTTCCTTCTGTGTGCTATCTGAATAAATGTTTGTCACAGATTGTAATTGTAAGTAAAATGCCCGTTTTTTTCACGTTTACACGCTGTAAAAGGAGTCTTTTTTTCCGCTGCAGATTCACAACCTGAATCTCTGGATTATTTTTTCACCATTGCAAAAATCACAGATTTAAACAAATTCACAGCGTGCAGACTAAAACACAGTGGGGAAGCGCAGCAGCATAGATAGCAGCCGGCTGAGGAGAGACTACATGAATGGGAGGCTCAGACACACATGCCCTCAAGACGAGTGATCTTTCACTGGATGCTGACACTTGCCAATTACAAACCACCCACATCCCACTTGTTTTTAAGAGTAATTAGTCAGGCCCAGTGTGTATTCCAGGAGGGTCTTGGGAGATGAGAGAAATCTGCCACAGGTCAGCCAGCTCAGTGGAGGGTTTAGTGCTTAGAGAGCCCCTCTCCATTCAACTCTGCGCTCCAAATGTGTGGGCTGCATTGAAGTGGAGTAATGGAGTGAAGGTTCGGCACGCTTAACGCCCCCGGGGTCAGCCACGATCATCATCAGACAAGAACCATAAAGGAAAAAAAAAAACATGCACGCACGCACACACACACACACACACACACACACACACACATGCACACACACACAGACAATCTCTAGGAGGGCTTTGCTTCCCTTCTACATGCTGCTACTACATCGTAGATTTGACAGATTCAATATGGCAGAGAGGGATGGGGAAAAGATGTGGTGCACAGTCCAACTAGCTTCAGAAGATAACTTTTTATTCTGCTTGCGTAATAGATATGAAATATTTCTGACACATTTTAATAGGCGGGAACACTCAGCTCCGGACCATATGGCTTTCTGCTGATGAGAGCAAAAGTAAAAGTGTGACTCAGGGAGGCAGTTATCACCGGTGAAAATGAGCGACGGTGACTGGATGTACTGTATTTGTCTGAAGCCTCGCACTGCAGGGCCTCTCGCCATAACTAGGCTATTGCAAAGGAGCGTAATTAAGAGAAAAGATCACATCGAAAACCTTTTCATCTGATCACCTGATAAAGACCAAACTTGGACTGAAACATCTCGAGTCTTCAAGTCACTACTGCTTTTGCCTTTTAAATGTCCATTTATCTAATCTAATCTAATCTAATCTAATACAATCCCTTATCCAACATCCATTTTTAAACAACTGTGGCACTTTAAATAGTTAATGGTCAAAAACTGCCAATATCAAACTGATGACATTCAATATAAATTGTAATTTGTGTGAATAGAACATTTGATAACACACCAGTCTAAACCTGCAATCATTGTAATGAAACTAGAAGGTGAAACAGACTTTACAATTTAATTTTCAAATTGGAGGACAATGTGTTACTTGGTCCAGAGAGTGAAAATGGAAACTGTGCCATAGCATTTAAGTTATGTCGTGATTTTCACGTCAAATAGAAGTGACATGAAATGACACGCAGCATTGTGTATTTTCGTTTGAATAATGGTCAGATCTCCCCCCGTTCTTATTTTAATTTGAACTGAAATAGAAACTGTCATGAAAAGAAATGTCACTTTAATTGATTGACTCATTGTAATATTTTCAGTCATTGACTTTCAGACGCTAACTTTGCTGACCACCCGTGCTCAAATATAAATCTGGCTGAGCCCTCCAGGCATGCAGGTAAATGAATTTAAGCAACAGCAGAGATTTCATAATACACAAATATTGTGATTTATGTGTCTATATGTCCATGTGGAAAAAGGGCATGATTTGTAAAAAAAAACCAAAACAAAACACAAGAGAACTCAAATACAATAACAAGAACATGAAAGCATTAATATCCTAAAAACACATGTTTCCAGTTGCTGCTTCAGATGAACTTATGTGAAATGAGGAATGTATTCAGGTCAACTGTATATTGACATGAATGCAGATGAAATAAAATGTTTTTTGAAAAATTGACTTAAAAGTAAAATTGGCTGTTGCCTTTTTACCCACTGATGGATTATAATGAAACATAATAATTTGGCATGTTGCATTGTTTTGGATTAATGACGTCATTATAATTCTCTTTTAGTTTAGTTTTAGCACTATTTGCAGTAATAAAACTGCCAGGTCATACTATTTGCAGTAATAAAACTGCAACTGCTTTGATTCAGAGACCCTCAGACATCGCCCTGATTAAGGCAAACAAGCTGAAAACACTTTGTGAATGGAGAGTGTTTGTGCAGTAGTCCTGGACATTCATTCATACTTTGCAGTTGAGAAGTTTTGTCCAACTTTCAGTATGAGAGGGTACATTAATCACAAAAAACTGTGAAGACGTGAAGAAGCAACTATGGCCTGAGCCCAGAAGGTTTGACAGTACATACAGAGGAGAGTAACAATAGTTGTGCGACTTGCCTCTGACCTCCTGTCAAGGCATGATAAATACCTGGCGGCGCTTATGGTCGGCTAAAACAAAAGCAGGGGATTGTGGGACACTGATGGGGAGCTGCGTTTCAGCTTGGCATGAGGCGCTAACTTTCCCCATTTGTCCCTCTTGACCCCCGCGGTTCAACATATTTACTGCATTTAAACACAACAGATGGTGGGATTGCTCTTTGTACAAAGCAGGTCACAAAAGTAAAATCTCAAGGAGCCAGAGAATTTCAAATCCTCGGGGCGTTATTTAGTTTTCAGTTTGTCTGCAGAGGAGAGCAAGAGAAACCCTCAGCGCCCCTCCCCCATTTGTTTGCTTCTTCTTATTGCTTTTAGTGATGTTTGAGCTTAGTTCTCCTCTACTTTCAAGGCTCTGCTTGGGAACCAGCGTGGCCTGCGTGCGGGAGAAGGAGAGAGACACATTAGCTGTGTTGTGAACAATTCTGAGTCGCCCATCAAAGTGCGGCGTGTCCAGTAATTGTTGTTTAATTGGCAGTGAAATGTTGTTTTCTGGTTTGACAATTTACAAAGGACATCGGGAGGGAAGTGACTCCATCGATTCCACTATATCCACCTCTAATGTTTATGAAAAACAAAGTGAACTAATTGGTGCTTTCTCAAAACATATTGCTTGATAATAAATGGTAATTACCATCTTTCATGTGACCTTTTGTAGGTGCAATAGAGTGAAAGGAAAGGACAAAGATACCATGTGACCTTAAAGGCACATTGGAGAGCTGTTAGAGACAAGATGTAACTTAACTGACGGTGTATTGTTGAAACTTGTTGTAAACAGAGCTAATTGTGTTTTCTGCCTCGTTTTGACAGTGAGAAAGGCTCTGATGTCCATTACAGGCTGTGAGAGAGTTGCCCTCACATTAGTCTCTCTGCTCCAGACCACTGAAACAAACCAAGCGGGCATCAAAATCAGAAATGGTCATCACACTGCAAGGATCTCTCTACCTCTCTCCTCTTTCAGCAAGTGCACTCCACCCTCTTTATCTCTCCTTCAATCCCTCCATCCATCCCTCCCTCTCTCCCCCTGCTTTATCAAGGCATTGAGACCCCCTGGGAGGCTCTGATCTCCAGCGCACATCCTGAAGAATTAATGACTTCTAATGTACCAGTTAATGCAGAAAAGGCGGAACATCCATCATAACTGACAATTTAATGGCGCTTTCATAGATGGGCCACTCACATCTCTCCTATTCTCCTTCACCACCCCACCCTCCCTTTCCCCTCGCTCACTAACAGACAGACACACACGCTCATAGAAATGGAGCACATGTACAACACATACACACAAGGGCAACATTATCCTTCTTACTGACTTCACGGTAAATGTTTCTAAAATGTTCTCAGGATCGTTCCAAGGGAAGGATACATTCAATCAGATCCACTAACCTTTGGAGTAAGGTGTGCCAGGTCTCGAGGAATTACCAGTGCGTGACAGTGAACACATCAGGAGGTAATATGTAATTAATGACTAGTTAACAAGTCGTTTGCAAATCAAGACTTATGGTAGTTACTTGAGAACATACTGCTAGATATCATGTTAATGAACCAATGTCTAATGATTAGCTCCCATAAACGTGAACCACACTGAGCACATTTTAAATAAATTTTTCCCTAATTAATTATGAATCAGCTGCTAAATGGCCCATAACAACTAATTAATCATTACTTTCCTACGTATTACTTACTATTTTTGTGTCTCCCTATTTCCACAGTGGTGCATCATACTGAGCTGGTATCAGGAACGCTTCATTATGTCATGATTACCTTACCATTACTTACAAGGAATGACCCGACTGTTGAGCTTTTACTGGGAAATGCATCATTAGTTCATGGATGACAAACGCTAGAAACAATAAACTTTTGGGACTTTTGCTCACCATGCTTTATATTCTTTTTATTGCATATCTTTTTACCGTTGCAAAATCTTAAATTTCCTGTCTGACGTTTATGTTTGGTAAGTTCTACTGTTTGCTGTTCCATGTGATCTTACAGTGCTATTCATTTCTATTTTGACAAAACAGGAAGACTGGCTCCCACTTTAGGCTGCCTCTTGTTATGGAGGTCTAAATGAAAATGAAATAACTATGTATTAATTTGCTGTTTATTCTGAGCGTGTTCCTCACACTCTTCTCTTGGTTACTATGTAGGGATCAGTGCAAATTTTATTCCGTACAATAATACAATACAGTCTCTTATATATAAAGATGTAGGGATGAACTCTGGCTTACAGGCAATTCAATGAAGCACACTGCAAGCCCATTACTATATATAAGCCTATCCTATATTAGTGGGTCTGTCCATATGTAGAAATCAATTGGATGCTATAACATGGATTTTTGAACATTTATTTTATACCTTTAACTGAAAAAAATCAATTTTAAAACCATAAAAACAACTCAATATTTTAAGACAAAAAAGAGCAACATTTGAATGATTCATGCACCAAAACAGAAAATAATAACGATGAAGAAAACATTTCACATGAGGTGCCATTTAGTGTCAAATGCTTAATTGCTGCACTAATCACACCTTGACATGACTTATGTGAGTATGCAGTAAACATAACAACCGTTGTACATTAAGTTGCTGTAATACGGCTCACTGTCACTGAGCAGACTGAGAGAGAATTTCTTGGGTCCCCAGCCTCTTTGACTTGATGTAGAGGACCAATATTCCCTGAAACAGCTTGCACAGGCAGCTAATGTCCCTTGCAACGCGTCTAAAATTATGTTCAGAGGACTGTCCAATCAATGAGATTGTCCAGCGATGGGAGACCGAGCCACCTTGCAGCCAAGAGTCGGTGTTTCATAATGGTGAGCTAAATTTATTGCAGCACCCGAAATGGTCTTTTGCAGGATTTTGTCTCTGCTATTTTCAGATACCACAAACATAATTGAAAAGTGTTGGAGACAAGAAAACACTGCAGACTGTGGTCTCAGTATATTGGCTTAGGAGTCGGAAGATACCTAATGAAATTACTAGAAAGGTTGCCCAAAAGTATAAAGAAGAAGAGGGCCAAAATGGAGGCGTACTTCATGGAGTTCAGCTCAGACAAAAATGAACAAGGATCATTTACAGGACATATGTGGATGAACGCTAATGCTGACAGAGGAAAATCAATTCCTTTTTATATTTTTTAACTAAAGCCAAACATACATGCACTGACCATGCCGTCTAATATAGAAATAATTCCTATTTTTATACTCTAAACGTCAGCAACATCAGTTTATGTTTTAAGGCCACTAGGGGCAGCACAGAAACTGCAAATACAACACTGATTATCTTATATTGACACGCTGAAACAGTTGCTAATTTACACAGCAGACACAACAACATTTGGACATGATTTGAACTGTGCTTTCACCCAACAAGTTCAGCCACTTCTTTTAGTTCACCTCTGGTCTCCACCACCTCACTGAGGAAAAGATTTAACTCTTTTGCTGCCAAATGCTCTATTTCCACCAGCAAGTTGCTAAGTTTGTCTGACTGCCATTAGTACTGAAGGGGTAGAGCAGAGTTGGTTTATTGGAACCAACCAAAACATGAAAGTTTTTGGCCTTAAAACCAAAACAATGTGCTGAAAGACACAAAAACAAGTGCTCATAGAGCTGGGGACAGACCACAGATGACCCCTTTCACAGTACATATAGACTTTTGATTCACTGATAACATGAAAATATGAATACCTGGATCTTTACCTGACATGCTTCTCCTCTTAGTGACCATTAATCTTGCAATAAGAGGATCTCTTAATGATGGCGTGAAAAGAGTGAGCATCTAGAATAAATAACAAAACAAACAGTATTCAGAGAAGACGGTCTTTGGCTTAGCTTAAGGTTTAGCAATCCAGTAGGGACAACTTCCTGCAACAACACGCATGCAGCCTGACATGTGAAGACAGATCCTGACACAAGTACATGCTGGTATGCACTCAAGCACAAATACTGTACAAAGGCAAATTCATGAAGGTATAGCCCAACAACAATTTCCACAGTCCCACACAGCCATGTTTGTTTGATAAGTAATTTGTCTTCTTGCACATCGGTCACAAGATGTTGATCCACAGATATTTTTAGTCCTCTCAGAACAGACACCTGACTCAATAAAAGGTGTGTACAATCGAACCTTTGGAGAATCTATTTTTCAATGGAAAATTTCATCTGTGACAGATAGTTGCTTTTCTGGGGACATCACTGCTCATGAGACCGTGCAGGTCAAAAGTACAAGATAAGCATGTTAGTATTGAGCAGGCAGATGGTCAGAAAAAATCGTTATCATCGAACTGCAACCAGCTATCAGATAGCCAAATACAGCAGCAAACTGATCAGATTACTTGCTACTGTATGTGCAATAATAAGACCTGCAAGTTGGCCATGCGTTAAATAGGAAACATTATCACTGTGGTGGAGTCAATAACAGATCCTTCTTTTAATGCAAAGTTTTAAGGTGGTTTATTTTGCTGTCTTGGGGATGTAAAAGCCTGCCCCCTTCCCCTAACAATAAACACTGAGTGTCCAATACAAACTGGCTCCTCTACATTCTCTCAAATGTGGCCACAGAGAGTGTTGCCCCTTGTGTATTTTGCTCATAAGGTAAAAAGTGAGCCCATAAGGAATCACAGCAAATAATGAAAGAAAGCAAAGTCTGGCTTTTTCAATTCTACCAGCTAAGTAGCAATCTGAAGTCAAATAGCCGTCGGTAACCGATGGATGATGTTTAGCGCCAGCTCATTTAATTCCTTTATTATTTCTCAGCAAGCTCTCTGCTTCAGAAATCACAGGAAATTGATTCTATTATCTGTATCCCCTTTCCTCTGTGCATAGCACCTGCATATGAAATGCAACACACCCGCCATCTTAACATCTCTGCCACTGAAGTGACATTACTATTGTCATGGCAACAAACCCCCTTCTCCATAGAGAAACTGTAGAATGCAGCATCCTGTTTATGGAGTCAGGTATACCAGTTTTAGATTTGTGCACACCACAAATAATACATTTTACCATGGAACAGATCCATCAGGAAGCCAAAGTGCTGCAAATCAACATACAGACCTTAAAATTAACAGTATTTGTAAGTCAGACACGCTCTGTATATATATTTGAGCCTGTTCAACAGCACCCTGTCCAAACATCCCAGCCTGAGACAGATTAAAGACAGATTAAATGGTACAAAAGCAACTTGCCTGCATCATTCAAATATATCACTGTAGGAAACAGTGCTACATATACGTACTACATATACAGCTCTCTTATCAACACATTTTCTTTCTTCCATGGACAAGTTCAGTCCTCTACTCTGTGAACAGACTCGTGTACTAATATATTTTTTTTCCCTCACATATAGTCCTTTGAGAAGGTCATATTATGCTTATACTATACTTGAGGATGTCAAAACGCAGAGGATTAACTTTATTTTTGATGGAAATGTGATGAAAATGGGGCCACTTCAAATTTAGTAGCTCTATTTTTTTCTATGTTTTATTGTATGTTGATTTGTTGTTTATGGGCTATGTTGGACTAATGTTGTAATATTGAGGGACTCAGCTAGAATTACCTTTGTTGTGATGCCACACAGCGTTGTGCTGTTTTACATACATATTATTTTACACACATGCCCTGAAGGTAAGAGTACGGCTACGTGTTAAAAAGAAATGGCAAAACCGCAAGAATTCATTTGCCAAACAATGCTGCGGTCCTTTGATTAGCTGTTGGCAGCTAGCTTGCTCAGACCATACAGATGAATTATTAGTGGCCAGTGACGCTAATATGGATCTGATTCTTGCTTGAAAATGTCACGTTATCTGTCTTTATATTCAGTCTACGAAGCAGACCAATCTGAGCAGACTGCACTTTTATGGAAGGGGCCTCAAAGAGACAGGAGATAAAATGGCATCGTTCAGAAAGGCGGCGATAGAGGTGCTGCAGCAATGTTCAATACAAGACACTGAAGAATGTAAATGGATTTTAGTAGACCCCCCCCCCTTCCAAAAAAAGTATAAATAATAAAATATTGAATTGTGCACATCAGTGCACATCAACTATATTAGTTCTGATAAAGCACAAATTTTGACATGAAGCAAATTATTTGCTCATCATACCTACATAGCTAAACATTTTCTCAACACCTGTTTTTCCATTGACTTTTGTGCAAAAATTATCCATATTTTGTACATTAAAGGTACCCTGAGTAATTTTTATTCCCAAGTAGTTAAAGGAAGCAATGCTTTTATCGGTGGGTCCATATAATCCTTTTGTCATATGCAGGCACAAGGACATGCTCGCACATGCATAAGCACAGGTGACACAATACACATTCCTTTTGTCGGTTTCAAGATATTCAATTGACGAATAGCAGCAGTAATGTAGCCAGAAGATTAGCAGTGCACCAACAAAGCCAGTGAAGAAGATCGCTATAAATATAAACAAAAAAGCAAAACATGTTATATTAAAATAATTGACTTTGCAATTGTTTTATGGTAAACGTAGTGGGTGTTTGACCTCAAACATACACAAAATGAGTTTTTATGAGAAGCACTGAATATAAACAAACATTTAACAAAGTTCATTTTTTAAAGTAGTTGTTTTGGAAATTCACACACTTGTACACTGTTTGACTCACAAAGTAATTTTTCATGTTGATTTAATGTTCATGTAACCGCAAAACTTGATGTAATAAAATGTCAAAGCCCCGTTTGAAGAAGACTCCCCTGATTACAAATGGCACCAATTTCAACAGCAAAGAATAAATGAGGATGTCTTCTCTATGCTTGGATTGAAAGACGCCATCACACTAACAAATGTGGCAGTTAGACCCTCAAAACGCCTCTTTGCTGTTCAATTTGCTGTTCATTGCAGATTTTTGTCAGGATTTGTCAAAGAAAGGCCTGAGTGAGAGGGGAAGAAAAAGGCTTTTGATGTGCCTATACTCAAGGACATCGACACAGCACCTTGCAAAATCTAATTTCCAAAGTGTGAAATTTCCTCATTCTCTCCCGTGATAGCTTCATTTCATAGTGAAAGCTAATTATGGGTGCTATAATTTCTTTCAGCAGTCAAGTCATCAGCTGGTCAAATATAGAGCGGCTCGCAAAATGACACAATATAATTGCTGTGGCAAAACAAATGCTCTTTAAGATATTGGTCGTCATATTTAAGACATTTTAACACAGGGAAGCGGGAGAAATACTTGTTTATATTGTTTGGATCTTTGTGTGTGCGTATCATTTGGGGTTGCTGTGAACTTTTTCACTTTCTGTATTTTTCCTCCCATCATACTTTCTCATGCTGTGCCTCTTAACATTGTTTCTCCACTGGAGCAGCTGTCTCTCTTTTCAACCCAAGCAAAAAAAAGCAGAACAACAGTTTTACAAGCAAAACAAACAGTCAACCGACCCCTTTGACATTGTCTTGTTAAAAAAAAAAAAAAAAAAAAAAGTGGGGGCCCGGCCAGATTTAAGATTCACTTGGGTTGCAATCTGCATGCTAAGGCCCATCAATTTTTCATGGCTCTCACACTACGAGCACTCACAGCCAGAAGGGGGTAATGCAAAATTGATTTGTGTATTAAAACTGCTTAGCCAAGCAGGCATCACTGGGAAATGTAGTGATTACCCCCTTGGGACTTGAGAAGGCCATGTATAGCCAAAGTGATCGAAAGAGGGACTCTTCTGTGCACATACCAAAAAAAAACTATACGTTGAAATCTTTTTAAAAAAAACCTGAATTTAATAACTTTAAATAAATGTCTACTATGTTAAGGCGCCACATTGAGACTGCCCCCAGGAAACTTAAATTATTCATTGCATTTGTTCTTAAAAAAAACCAAAAACAACAGCGTACAGGTGATAGCAGTGGGCAAGATGAAACACGCCTTACATTGCAAGTGCATCTTACTGTGCAGTGATGTCACAAGTAACATCGACAAGGTCGTAACCATGATAACACCCCTGATGTCACAGTCAATATTACACCAAGTGAATATTCCACAACAAGAGTCTCAATGTTTGCACTGTTTTTATCACTGAACTGCAAAGGCAGACGCAGATAGCTCATGACTGTAGACTGGTGTTATAGAACAGTGTTTCTTTAACATATCTATAGCATGTTGAGCAGACAGCAGACATCATTTTTCTTTGGGCCTGTGGATGCAGTGCCTACAGAATACTGTTTATTAGCACCGGTTGATATAATCTTCAACTGACAATACTATTTCTGGTTGTTTGGCACATCATTCTTCAGATAAAACAAAAAAAGGGTGTGGGGTGCAAGGAGAGATATGTGGTTGGAGAGGGTATTTGTGGGTGTTTCTCACATCTAAAACTGGATGCAAAGTGGTACTGCCCGATATCCACTAATTATTATCAATAATTGTATGTTTTTAATAAACAATTAAAGCAGAAATCAAAAGAAACACTGGTACCATCTAAAGATCCATGAGCAATGTCTCATGAGTTGCTAAAAGCTATGCACACGGCTGCTGAGCGTCACTAATGCAGACACCAACATGCGACTGATGATGCCTCATTGAACGTACAACTCATCCATAGCCTCAGGCTGCTCTGGTTATGACAAAGGATGCACCCACTCAGAGGTCACTTTATTCAGCGTGGGGGGAAAAAAAACGTCCAACTCTTGCGTGAAACAACAACCTGCGTCCGTCTTGGATTTTACAAATGCCCACCTTTGTACAGTAACCTTGCCTGGCTGCACAAAACATTACTAACACATACATATTTATCAAAGCACGTTTGGAGGGGTCACGAAATGAGTTGTGTGGAGTCTCGCGCAGCTCCCCCGCCTGCTTATACTAAATATGTCCTTGGTTGTCAGAAAAGGTGAATACCTGCACTTCTGGAATATTTCCCAGGCCTTGATTTGGCAGTTCCAACCATTATCAAAGGGATCCCTAATATGGTAAAATGAGCTTGTGCTACAAGCTCCGTGGACTGAACTGACACAAAGAAGGTTTTTTTTTCTTCTTCTACATAATCCTGAATTGTTCAGCAGAATGATTAAAACCGTTTTAATCATTTTTCATCAACAGTCTTTCTTGTAAATAATAGCTTTCATAAAGTTGCAAATTTTTAGACTTTTCCATCGGCATAAATGTGAAAACAAATTCATAGCATCCCCATAAATTACACACCCATCAACTCACCCTCCCACATTATGCTTTGACAACTCTTCAACTCTGAAAAGCACTCAAAGGTCATTTTTATCCTGCAACATGAAAAGCTCACTCCAATAAAAGTAATTTAATCATTATTTGCAAAAAAGTTGGCACACGTCACTGGAGCCGCCAAACAAGTGGTGAGTCATAGTCAGTAAATGGTCAGCTCAACAAGCAAGAGTTTAACACAAATGGAATGCCATTTCTTGATTATCGCTAGTGTCAGGCAAGCTTTATTTAGTGCTGACCTGCATGTCAAAACATGTCCTCAATTGAAGGGCCTCCAGTGAGCCAACGAGAGGTTGGAGTGGAGATTGAGACGATTAGGTGAGCTGCTCTATGCCAGCAAGGAAAGGAGGTTGCTGAATATGACCAGCAGCATTCATAGTCGAGATGATTATGCTGGAAACGTGCTCACACGGAAACTCATGGACACTCCGGGCCAAGACAAACTCGCCAAATTGCATCGAATTATTGCCAAGAAAAAACAGATCTATAGACTGTGGGGAGGTTTGAGTGAAAAACACGATTCACACCCCTCTGGCCTTCTGACGTTATCTTGTCTCGGCTGTGCAGAAAGAAAGAAGCTCATTCCTGTCAAGAAAAGACTGCAACCTGTGCTTGAGAATGCGACTGGAAATGGCAGCGTGGCTTTTTATCCATGTTTGAGGAGCAGCTACTGACCTTTACGACTAAGAGCTCAAACATGTTGTCTGCTACATCTGGGCTTTGGACCTGGCAGTCACTGGGCTTTTCGGTGATTATGGAAATACTTTTAGATGTCTCTGCCTGGAGAAAACCCAGGGGAGCATTTACCGGGCCTACCATCAAGCCTTTCCCTCCATCAAACTCCCATCTTTGTGTTGGATTCCTGCTAGCATGGCTTTGTGGTTGTTTCTCAGCCTGTAATCTTCTCCCCCGCAAACCATCTTGAGTAAAACAGAAGTATCACCACAGGGATTCTTCTGTTTTTAAAGAAAGACATTTTGGTGCGCATTGGTAGTCAAATGGTAGTCAAATAGCTAAAACGGATGCCGCATAATTGCAACTGTCGCAAGGTCTGTTGCAGCCAGCAACCTTTGTTGCATGTCATCGCTCTTTCTACCCATTTCCTGTCCGCCTCTCCAGGCAACAAAATGTAAATAAAAGACATTTCTCGTCTCGAAAAAACAGATTCTTAGTTGACGCAACAAAGATATTATATCAACATATCATGAGGTCACCGCAAATTAATTCAATATAATTTAACTAATTATAATTATAAAGTAATTACCAAATGAATTCTAAAAGTTTTGACAGCATATATTTTGTTTCTCAATTTTTATCAAACTAAAACTTAGGTTGATGCCGGAGAGCTTTCTGCTGTTTGAACAGTGGCGTTACCCATACAATCACATTGCCTTATTATTTCTTTTGTGATTATTTTATATTTATTTCCATACCTCTTATGTGCAAATGAAAAAAGAATATAATAACAATCACAATAATCAGAATTCCATTTCCATTTTCCTCCAAGAGGCTATTAATTGTGTTGTTCAAACTAAACTAAAAGCACATTTCTTTTATGCTATACAATCATTGTAATTGCCAAGTAACCTATTGCAATTCATGGGTAAAGAAACACTGGAGCTTTTAAATGTAACTTGACAAAAGTATGAAGTACCAGAGGCAGTGACTAGCAGTTCTTAGGATGTAAGGCATGACACATCCTCAACTTAAGTGAAGACAAATTGTAAATTTTCACTTCTTTCATTATTTCCTGACTTATGAGCCTGCCTGAGCTAGACATGACAGACAGAAAACATTTTGTCTCAGATGTGCCACTTCAATACATGTTTTGACACTTTTCAAGCTCAGAGACATTTCATCTCCGAGTGTTCTTTTAGGGAGGGGGTCACATTCAAAATCGGAGCCATTCAAATTTATTTTTCACCATTCGGCTCCAAAGACAGATCTGTAAGTGCACTATCTCCAATACGTGGGAGGATCTTATCTAACCTTTCCTGCCTCATGAAAAATTCAGCATCCTGGCTACCAATCTCCGCCGTCTCAGGATGTTATGTCCGATACAGAGGCGGAGGTGCTGGGGAGAGAAGAGGAAATTGCTTTGGACTCCAGCACTGTATGATCAGTATTATCACCGCAATGGACCTCATTCACCCCCATATTCTATAGTAGCCTTTACTGCTCGCATTCACAGCAGTTAGATCTCATTCTAGCCGTTGTGCTCTGGATGTATGTGTGCGTGTGTGGTGTGCATGCGCGTAATGCCTTGGGTTTGTGATGGGTCTTTGTGATAGGGGTGGCAGGTTACGTAACAAGCGGGAGGCGGTGTTGGGGCGCAGAGGAGTTGAGCGGCAAACTGTGGCATGACAGCTCTCCAAACGTAGAAGGAAGGTCTAATGCGGGTGAGTGACAGAGATGTTGAGATAAAGCTTCCTGTCAGTCTCTGGCAAGTGTTGCCCACCATGTCTACCAACCCCCACCCCCTTCATCCCTGAGGGGCCTGGCAGACAGGACAGAGGAGATCCTAAATATCATGTAGCTCCTCAACATTAGACAAGCCAAACATCTGCTATGTTAAGAGACGCAGGCATCTCTCCTCTGCTTCTTCAGCTAACTCTGACAGAAAATGCTGGACAGCTTTACCTTTTCCATCTGGGTAGATTTATTACATGGACTTCAGTTTTCACTTATTTTCTAGCCATTTTTGATGGAACAGTTTGACATTTTGGGAAATACATTAATTATTATTCTGACTGAGCCGTAGATAGAAGATTGATCCTGTTTTCATGTTTCTGCATTTAAGGTGGAGCAGCATTAGCTGTCTCTCTAAAGATCAAACATGCAAGCATCTTTAAGCTCCTTGATTCATTTATTATCTTGTTTGGATAACCTGTACACACAAAAAAGTAAAAATTATGATTTTTTAGTTACTGATAATGTTCTGGTTGCTCATCTGTTGGTTTTTGTTTTTTTTAATATTGTGGATAATGGCTAGCTGTTTTCCCTTGCCTTTAGTTTTTATGCAGTGCTTTTCATCTCCAGGGCCCAGACCCACATTAATGATATAGCCTGAGAGTTTAGTAATACACATTTTCTTGATAAAAGTTGAGCAAGGTATATGTGGTATCTATCTGTCTGGTTTCCATCTGTTAAAATATGAGGCTCCAGACAGGATACAGTTAACTTAGCTTAGCAAAAAGACTGAGAGCAGAGGGAAACAGCTAGCCTGACTGTTCACGGTTAAGAAATATCTGCATACAAGCATCTTCACAGCGTGCAAACTAACATGTTGTATCTCGTGTATTTAATCTCTCCTTTATCTAACTGTAAATAATTTCCTAAATGCTGAACTGCTGAACAAATGAATAAACTGTAAACGTGCGCTTGGAGTTTAAACGTATACATAGCTTCAACCTCCACATGTAACAACTAAAACATATTTTTACACGATGGTTGGTTATTGCTCTAATAGTGCTGCATTTTGAGGATTTAAAAGAAATTAAAGTTTGCTTTTCACCTCTTACTTGAGAGCACTTGAGGTTTGTTTGACAGTGCATTGATTATCTTCTAACATGTAACAAAGAGTAGTCTGCAGCATTAATGTAGGGCAGATGCAGAATAAAAGCAGGACAGCTCCAATGGCTACTACTGTACTGTGGGTTTAAATTTAAGCCCGAGGCGTGAAAAAACCCACGCAACCCTGCCAGCCACCAACTGTATGTTTGCTTGGCTTTGCACACAAGTGTGAACAACACCATCAGTTGCACGATCTTGCGGCACTGCCTCAGCCCATTAGATGAGAAGTCACACTGCTTTTTATTTCCACCCCTGCCTCCGCTGGGCAGAGGGACAACCCCTGTCAGCGAGCACCACGCGCCGCCCACCCGCTGAGCCAGACGACAAGGAGCAGCCGAGCCAAGGCACCCGGCCAGAGGCTTGCCAGCGGGGACGCCTGGCCTGGCTGAGGCAGGCTCTCTGGCTGGATGTCCACCTGGGCGATAAGCACCACAGACTCCACTCACCCCTGAGGGCTCACAGCAGGACGTGGAAACAGAGTCGCTGCCGCTCTTCGCAGTTGAGCCAAATCCCACAAGTAAAAGGGGGGAATGAATGTACAAATGCATATTAGAGACCTACAGCGTTACATGTTTAAATTATCCTGGCAATGTTTGGCGTGAGGGCACAACTGTAACCTAAGCCTAAATTAAAAAGTATAAAAATAGAGAGGAACAACTAACATGTTACAGAATTAACACAAAGAAAACGCAGGGAGAGAAGATGGACAGTCCAAGTGTTTCCTCAGTTGTACCCTTGGATTTCTCTGGTTTGAGTTGATCCCAAATTTTGCCCTGAAAATTCCCTCTTGCTGCCTTTTGATGGCACCAGCTTGTGAATTACCTTTGGCCTGCCTCACAGCTGAAGCCACAAAAGATCCAGGATCAGACCTCTGTCCTATTTTATTTTATCAAAAGCCCTGATGAAAAAGAAAAAAAAACGACACCGTCAATAATTTAGCGTTGTATTCATGTATACTGGAAGAAATTTGTTTTGCAGTGTTTCAATCAATATCCGCTTTAAAGTTGTCCAAAACGATTTGAATCAGTGACCATTCATGCGCATCACTGTGTGACATTTCGAGTGTGAGCTCCGAAATACCAGTTGGCCACAGCCGCATTTATTATGGAAATGTGAGCTGTGAAAAATCAGTAATTATGACATTATTTAAAAACACATTTCCAGATTACAGCCTCTCCTTTGTTTCCGTGTTAATGCAGCAAAACCATTTACCAACTGCCCGTATGTAGTGAGTGAATCTAGCAGTCAGCGTATGTATGTTGGTTGCCATGGTTTCCTGTGCTGATGTGTGCCGTGAGTTGTGATCTACATTTGAGAGTGGGCTTTTTAGTGATGTGGGGCCATTGTAATAGCAGCAAAGAGGAACGTTTCGATTGCGATACTGTCAGGACTGGGCTATGGGGTGAGCTGGACCCAGACGCAGGCAGGCACAGAGATGCACAAAGATCTTTCAAACGTTTATTGAAGGGCTTAGGCTTACGGATGGTCAGGGCAGGCAGGGTCAATAGTCCAGGGAATCAGTCCAGAACAAGGCGTGGTGAGTAATACTCCAAAATCCAAAAAAAACTAGAAAACTAGGATCTCTATGAGTAGGCTTGTGGAATCATGGAAACAAACATGGCAGAACATGGGGTCTAACTAAACACAACTACAACTAATGCAAAGACAGCGAAACAAAGGCAATGGCAAAACTTAAATAGGCAGGGGAGGGCAGCAAAACGAGAGACAGGTGAAATCAATCGGCTAATCAGGGTTAAGGAAACAAGTAGACGAAAAACACACAAGGGGAACATTTTTCAAAATAAAACAGGAAACAAACAAATTCAACTCAAACCAAGAAACTCAACCCAAAACCATGACAGATACAAGTTCACGAGAGGAGAAGTAATAGCCTCAGACTGTCAGGAGTTTAGCTGAATACGCACAGATCTGACTGGTGTTAATGTATTGTTTCACTGGCGTTTGTGTAAACTGTTGTTACTGACAGAGAGCACTTTGACCTTCAAGCTGATTGCGTCAAAAAAGCCTAACAGCATATATTAAGACTGTAATTAATACCTGCTGGGGTAAAGTGGCCTGCACTATAAAGTGTCCTCGCTGTGAAGCACAGACAGATAAATTATCTGAAGGAAATCAAGATAATGACTTTCATTTACTCAATAAGCAGATATTAATTATCTGTCTGACAGATTAGGGGGCCAGACTTATTGAGAGCCTTGAGATAAATGGCTTTCTGATCAACATATAATGAAAACCTTTTCAGGTAGCACTCATGAATTTGCATATTAATTCCTGCCCTTGTTTTGGTGATTCCTGGAGATTTTATTTTAGCGCCACACCCTAACATTGTGCCACTGTGTTTGTTTTTTTTTCTGCTGGGAACTCGATGTTATCACAAACATGGTGTGCAGCCACTGCCCCTCCCCTCCACCACCCTCTGTGGAAAAGTAATGAAATGATGAATTTGTGAAACAACCGCAGGGTGACTATGATGAATTTTGTGGTATCTCTCAGACTAATAGCTCTGTCAACAAGAACAACTCTCTATAGACGAGTGCAAATAGGCAAAGCAATCATGGTATTTGTGGTTTAATGCACAAAACATGAGCGGCGGTTGCTTAAATCCAGGCTGCAAATATCTCTCTGATGAGAGAGGTTAATTCAGCATTGATTACTGAGGCCACCATGTTTTTGGGTTTTTTTTTTCCCTTCCCAGAAACACTGAAATGCAGCTTCCATACCCGGCTGTGCCTCCATACACAAGCATATTTGCCAGAGGGGCTAGCTGATTTGTGGCGGGCCATCATGCATTTGGCTGTTGTCCAGTCATTTAACCTGCCAATAGCAGTGTGATCTTGGAGATACTCATGAGAGCAAATATTGCCCTGCAGCCTAGCTGAGCCAGTGGCAGGAGAGCAGACTGGTTTGACTACCACAAGGCGAAGGAAACCTTATCTAATAACTGCCAAAGCATTCCTCAAGTTGGCAAAGTGTCGGTGGGTGCTATGTTCGCAAAGCACTTCTCCTGCCTGTTAGGGGAGGCTCACTGGGGGATTCCTCTGAAGCTACAAAAACCCAGACAAACACAGGTCGCTTACGTTATTATTAATATTTAAACTTGGGTGGTGGGTGAAGCTTCTCATCTACAATACCGTTACAGTGTGTGGGTGGAAGCAACCTTTTTAACATTTGCCAGCAGTTACAGTACATCAGTGCTAAGATTCCCTGATAAGCCCACTTATAAAAATAATACTGACTTATACAATATCAGATTGAAGAGAAAGACAGCATGAGATAGCTATTATTGTCACAGCTGTTCACTGCATTTAACCTTTTAATCTGAGTTGTGTTGGAAGGAAGGTCAAAGCACAAATAAGATGTATTAAATGCTCTGGCCAGCACTTATTAAGTATTTCTTGCATGAATTGTTTGCATCATAATGATGTGATCTGACTATGTCATCTAAATTAGTGATTATGTGACAGCTGTAATTAAAAACACAAGTTCTTTCATACCCAAAGTGCAAGGTCAACAATGGCTGTATTTCCAATTGAGGCATACAATGGTATGAATAAAGACTGTAATACGTGTAAAGTGGCATTTTAAACCACATTATAAGGCAAAACTTCAAATAAATGACATTGTGAACCCAAATTCACTTACCTACACTAACAAAATGCATCCAATGAGAGGATCAATATCTAAGTTACAGTTAGTTTTATTACCGTTTGATCTGCCAGTAATGTTCCTGACTAACTGATGTGTGTGTCCATAGTTCACATCTTTAAATGTCTTGCAAAATATAAGCTTAAATATAACTGATATCAAACCCAGAAAGGTGCAGAACCATACAGAAGCTAGAGGTTTTGCATGTAAAAATGACTTTTTTTAAAGCAATTCAAAATTATTTTTTTCAAAATGATTTGATTGATGAACTCACATCAAAAATACTGGCAATCTAATACTGCATGCATAGCAAGGGTCAAAAGCTATTACAATAAAGACAATACATACACAGTTTATTTTGACACTTATCTCTAAGAACAGTGTCAAAATACATACAGTGAAGAAATAGCTATGAGAAAAGAGAGAAAGTCACTAGAATTCACAGTTACAGCACTTCCATATCACCATATATATCAATATTCTTATTGACGTGATAATAATTCCTAACAAAAACCGTACTGCCCTGCCCCTTCTTGTTTCAATTCAGCATCTGATATGGAACAGAAGTTTTAATGAGGGGTGCACGTTTGTCCTGTCAGTTGCAATATGCATATGAGCCCATGAGGGTGGATCAACACATTTACACAGGCACATTTTTGGGGGTGAGAAACAGCGAAACAAAGACACCCCACTTAAAATGCTTTAAACAGCTAATTAACTTGATACAGCGGCATCATCATGCATTACACATGCATTGTTTCTTTGTCTCGTGTGTGTGTGTCGGTGCTGAGCATGTTTGCACACATGTAAAAAAAAAAAAAGGGCCAGCTGCAGAAGTTATGTTTTTTTTTTTTCTTCTTCTATTATTGTGTTTGTGTGTTGTTAGCCTGCCTGGTAACCGCGGCTGTACCTCAGCAGGGTGCGTGTCTGACCACATACCAATCAGTTGCCTGGATAATGAGTATAATTGATTGGAGCCTCATTCAGATTCTGTGGAATAGAGCATGCAAATTGTCCTTGCCAAGTCATAATGAGGGCCCTCTTTAATGGCACAATCAAAAATTTCACTTCTAATTTTGCAAACTGAAGCGAGTGCTCTGTGTTGATTGCATGGTCGGGTGCCAGCCTCAACAGCACGTAAATAGATAGGTTGGTGGTTTATCTCCATTTACTGAGAAAATATGCCGCATGCATATATACCCACGGATGCGAGCTGAAGACCGAGAGTGCTCATAATTCATATTTTATTCACTAAACGTTTTTTTTTTTTTCTTTAATTGAGCCATTGATTGGCTCTGACACTGGCTGCAAGAGAAGTTATTGTTTGTGCTCCTCTGAGGGCGACTAACTGCTGACACCCTCCATCACCACCATGCTTATAATGTCAGTATCATGAGCACTTGATCCTGTATTATCCTCAAGGAAATATTCACAGTGGAACTTGGCAACAGAGGAAGCACACATAATTTTGATGGCAAGCCCTTTTATTCAGCCACAGTGAGGCTATAAACACTTTAATTTTTCGTGTTTGCATTTCAAAATGAAACCAATCCAATATTAATAATGTCCTACTTCCTGAATGTAGTAAACAGCTCCCTGTAAGTTACTGAAAGAATTTTGTCTTTGCCAAACTTTTGCAAACTGAGCATCACAGTGTCTTTGGTAGTCTTGTCATTCTTGGACTAATGAATGAATTAACAAATGAAAGAGGATTTGCTTGTCTTGGGCTCTCCCTCAGAGGAAGGTTAATTTCCATTCAATATGCTAAACTGCTTAGAACCCAGGACTTTATCCAAGCACTGGCCTTCTTGCAGCAAACACACTGGCCTGCCCCGCGACCCCTTGGCCCATCCTTAATCCTTCAGGATCCTGTGGTCAATATCTTAAGATTGATTCACCTCTCCAGTCAAATAAACTATTAAATCCATTAGCGTGAGGCTCAGGCTTACTTTACATTTTGATTACAATCAATTACTATCTCCTGCCGCAGATCTGATTCTGTGGTTCCGTCCAAATGTTAAAATGCTTCACTGTGCAGACGGTAACGGCAGCTTTACAAAGCAGAAATTCAGCCACCGATAAAACTTACTATTTAAAGGCTTTAAAATTCTGCGCGTTTATGGTTTTCCTCAGCGACCCCAGGCACTGATCATTATCGTGTTGGCAATGGAAGTAGAAAATGAAATCCCGAGGCCGTTAATGACAAAGATTTATAGGTGGGTGTAGTACCATATTTATCATGGATTATTTACAGAGAGATTCTCTGTGATGAGTCTGGATGATGTGTAGGGAGTGGAGACATGGCACATGAATCAGTCCAAGCTGGATACAGAGCCTGGCTCTGCCACCAAGGACAAAAAGAGCATAATGATGAAAAAAAGTCGGTCTCAATGCGGCGAAAGCAACTTGTAACTCAGTGTGTCAGTATAACTTTTCACATAAATGCCCAAATTCAAAGCATTAATTTAAAGCTCATAAAATGCTCCAATTGATATTCTTATGTTAACAAAGGTTCACTTAACGGTATATAAAGGGAAGGCCACTCAAAGTGACAAAACCACAGAGAATTCTTCCATTGTATGAAGCATTTTAGTGTTTTTCAGCTGATTGTTTTGTTTTTGTTTTTCTTTAGTAGATTGTATCACCTTTATAAGATGATAAAATGACAACGTTAAACAGAACAGTTCGGAAGTATGAATTCAATTATACCTGTATTTTCCTGATCACTGTTTCTTTCCATATTTTCACCTTTGCTTTATGTGATAGTTTGCTTTGACAATTTAACATTCAAACATCAATGGTCACCGCGCCAAAGACCTCAAATGTGGCTTCCTGGTAGAGGACACAATTTGTAACTGCACATATCTTGATTCAACTTATGTATAAACATTATTATTGATTATTACAATCCAAACTAAGCTTCAGAAAGACATTTTAGACAACTGATACATTGTGTTTTTCTTCCATCTTTGCAAGATACTTAAACACATAATATACTGTGCGTTATGACATACTAAGTTCACTCTCCAGTAATGGGGGTAGTAGTTCATGCTCACATCATATTAATGTGGCGAGATGTGAATCACAATGACTAAACTAAAAAGGTGCTTTGTTAAACTAAATTAATGACAGTTGATAGCATGTCAGTAATAGCTTTTAGGGATTCTGTGGTGCATCAGAGCTAATGGTCTAATGAATCAATAAGAAACACTTAAAGGACCTTCTGTGCACAAAACATTGCCACTAAGAGCAGAGGTCCCGCTGATGTAACTCTCGGAGTGAGTGACAGGTTAAATCATGCAACCCTGAGGAGGAAGTGAATGACTCAGGGCTGACAGGTGACTGTCAACATTCATTAGTGCTGCACTTTTAATTACAATGACTGACGAACTGTACCACTATAACTTGCCCGGAGTTGGTTTGTGAAACCAAGTCTGTGTTTTAAGGCCCTACTAAGTTTCTGTGAGCTACCAGCAAGTTTAAAATAGGTGATTTACTGCAGTTAAACTGGTTGCCCAGCTTGAAGTGAAGAAATGCACTGACTTAGCTAAACTTTATGTGAGGAAATGTATCTCACTCTGACCAATCAGAAGCAATCAGAACCTACTTCAAACAGGGAGTTACTGTAGCATTGCAAGCTAACGTAACTTCAAGATATATATTACAATTACCTTTATGGTTTTTCTAAATGATAGCTGAGGTATTGCTAAATCAATGTAGAGTCTTCAGTCAATCCATTTTTACATACAAACATGTAGGACACCTGTTAAGGCCATTTTGTCTCTCTTGAGCGTTCTTCTAGGTTTCTGCATCTTAATCTTTGGGATTTTTGCTGAAAATAGCACTGTAAGCTGTCTCCAGTCACACACTCTGTGTCTGTCTCCTGTATATTCTGGGTGAAAGAATTTTTGGTAATCCTTTTGGATTAAAATGACTTCTTCTAATACCTGGAGATGCAAGTCAACCGCACTTAGTAGGTAGTGCATGTAAGCCTGTGTTGCTGCATGAAGAGGAGGGAAGCAGAGTGTTCATGATGAGGAGACAGAGAGGGAGAGCGAAGGAAGAAAGGAGTGAGGGGGGAGGACAGAGAGAGAGAGAGGGAGCTTTAATGCTGGTGTCCCTTTTAGACATGCTTTTAATTCCTCTGCAGGAATATCAGCAATATTTAACTGGAAATGTCACAGAATGTCAAGTTGGAAAATGTCACTGGGGAAGGACTGGAGGGTGACCTCAAACCTCCCCCTTAAGATGAAATAAATATGCCTCTGTGGTATTGTAAAGACAGGTTTTTTTCAGGGCATGATTTCTCCATTTTACGGGGGCTATTCATTTTCATAGCAACAGAGGGGCGAAAAGGCAGAAGACAGGCCAGGGAGAGATAAATGAACTCATCAATCGTGGCGAGTGGGGACACGGGAGCGGCTGACGTCTACCCTGTCATTTCCACCATCCACTGGGTAATTGTTGACTTGCAGCTTTGCTGCATTGTGGGCTCTCGCCTCCTATATGGTATTAGTCCAGCACATACTAAAAGGAGTGGTTATCTGTTCCTAAATGAAATATTGGTCAAACATTTACATATGAAAGCATACATTGAGGGGTGAGTCACTCTGAATCATTCACTCTCACTTCACTCCAAAGTCAAAGCAGTTTCATGAGGAGAATAAGTTGGTGAGTATTCAGTACTCTAACCTTCACGGCACAGCAAAGGCTCTATAAATAGTTAAAAGATAGTGATTTGTTTATCTCGACCTTGTAGAGTATAAAAGAGGCAGATTGTGACAGAGCAACCGGAGACATTTCTGCAGCTGCTTCAAATAGGGTAACCTAACACTTCAATAAGCTCCACCCAGCGACGCACTTTCCTTTCAGCCATGACAAAGCAAAGATGTGATGGATGTCTGCGCTCCTCCCACTTCCTGCATCAATGCATTTCATATAAAAACACACTTCCAACACTGCTGAACAGTGTAGTTTTAAGGAATTTGTGTTGGCATTTGAACCAATGCAACAGAGTACTATAAACAGCCCTTGGGCTTGATGAGCTGGAAACCTACACTCTGCAGCATTATGAGGAATCTCACTGTACCAAAGTGCGGGATGCAGGGAAACATAAAGCGACTGTAATCCAAAATCAATAAAGCTGGAGACAGAGAAAATATTGTTCGAAGGGCGAGAGAACAGGGGCCACAGTTCCACAAAAAGGCAAAAGGATTTTTTACTCTCTTTCTTTCAAACTGCACCAGGGAAATTTTTCTAAGGGCAGAAATGATCCACTTATGCCCTACCAAGACATTAGCCAGGAGTGCTAGGTGTCAGATTAGATACGCACTTGCTTTGCTGCAGTGCATCAGAACATCTATTTTCCCTTCCCTCTGAGTCTCACTGCTACATCTGCCTTAAGATATCTACCTCAGTGCTTTTAGCATTAAGGAAATTGATATTAACAAGATTCAGTCCATTCTCTGCTGAGTTTTATAGTTTCCAATAATGGAGCTAATGCAGATCATTACCAGGGGAGCCAATCAAGTTATAATCTGGCCAGCCAAACACATTCAGCTGACCCCAACAAGAATAGCAATAGCTTGTACGTGAAGCTTGGCAGCAGCAGGCTAATGTTTTACAGCACTTCATTAATGTTGGAGGATTTAACTTGTGTAGACTGTTTTTACTAATTAATTTCTCCAGACATACATCAGGATTGAGATGCTTTGAAATATGTTTTTTTTCTGGCTGGTTGTATTAAAAAAAAAAAAAAATCTCAAAACAGAATTATTATTACTTGGTTGATTCGGCGATACGTGTTAGTGTTAGTGATGCATTGAGTTCCATTGAAAAGACACACGTCAGCCACTGGGGGCAGCAAGCCCATTCTGAGTGCTTAACCAGTCAGAAATACAAAATAAGAAGAGAACCTACAAAAATGGCATCTTGCACATTGTTGGAAATATCTTACTGAAAATATGTATGTAACTATATGGACACATTGGTTTCCATAGATTGTGAATTTGCAGACCAACATTAGATTCTTTGCAGTACAGAAGGACTCTGGCAGCAAAAACGAAGACTACTCAGTGGCAATTGAGGGTTACATGCTGCTGCCCACGTCTTGTTTTGGTTAACTGCTGATACATGTTGAGCACAGTGCTGATGACACCTGTGTGTTGTCTGGATGTGGAAACCAATTAGAACTTTGTAAATAAGACAACAATAATCTTTCTATTTACGTAGCTAGCTACCAAGTGACAGCAACCGAAGCTGACAAGCATGAATGAGACTGACACACCCCTTACCTCCTACCTGTACCACTGAAAAAAGCTCACGTAAACACACTGTCATGAACACAGTGGGAAAAATGGCAACTCAGTAGGTTTGTCAAGCTCGAGAAAAGAGCTGCTATGGAAACAAGTTTGTTTTGCACAAATAAGACTAATGTCTACAAATAAAAACTGTATGTACTTTTCCTAAGACTGCTTGATTTATACTGAGTAAGGGTTTTCCAAGTACACAATAATCTTTCATCCTTGGTATCTACAATTTTTAAACTTATTAAGAAGAGTCGAAAATCGAAATAAGCTACATTATCGCTTCTCTATACTTACCTTAATCAATACACCTTTTGAACCTATTCTACACACCTTATCAAAAATACTGATAAGGAAAAGACTTAATTAAACTGTTCAGTGTTGGATTAAAAGCCCTTGCTTCACCTACGGTCCCCAATTCAATGGAAAAATCAAGTTTAGCAGGACAAAAGATTTCACGCCAGCAGAAATTCTAAGTGGCTCACCAAGGGTCAGGCCAGATATGAGGTGACACTTAAAAGGTGTGTGTGTGTGTGTGTGTGTGTGTGTGTGTGTGTGTGTGTGTGTGTGTGTGTGTGTGTGTGTGTATGTGTGTGTGTGTGTGTGTGTGTATGTGTGTGTGTTTTATTCCCTTTCTGCACTATTGGCAGGTAATTATATTAAAGGCGCATTATTTCAAGGTCCAGTCCTTTAAATGTGATAAAGTGTAATCTGCTGTCTGTGGCAGCTAGCTGTGTGTCCTTTCTTGAGGTCAGCCTGCTCCCTTGCCTTCGTCTGCAGTGAGTCTTCCTTTGTGTCAAGAAAGCTCATAGAAACAAAGTCCCAAACATGCCATGCTGATGGCCTGAAACACCTAGGAGATTATAATTCCCAGTATATTGAAGGTGTCTAATAATTGCTCCTTTAAAAGCGCCATTCCCCAAAGCATTTGTTAACAAGTAGGTGGTCTGGAGCTGCCATTGGGAAGCGTGGGATGCATTGCTTTATGTAATCTGCAAACAAATATGTTATGCAAAGCTCTTTTGATGGAGTCACTGTCGACACGAAGGCGTACAGTGGCTTGGACCTTGAACCGGCGCAAAGAAACGGTTAACGCTGATAACTCATGTGTACAGCTACACCGCATTTTCACAGCATTGCCTCTTGAAAGCCACCCACATCAAGTGGCCATAACCCACTTGGTATCCAGTGATACTCATTCAGATAATACCTCTCATTGCTGAAACTTGTCAAACCATTCAACTTCACATTAAACTTAAAGATTTTAGGTCAAGGGCAAAAAAAAGATTTATATTCTGTGACCCATCAGAAATTTTCCATTGTCTTCATCAAAGTAATCATTAATTCATGCATATAATCCAAACCCACTTGGCATCCTCAGTGTACTGGGACATTTATGGCCTCTAAAACCAGAGAGTATATTGTGGCTCAGGCTCTGTCTGCACCTGATTCATCTTCTCTGGGCTGAGTAATGTCAGCCCAATGTTGCATCACTTCCAGAGGAGGATGAAATGCCAGAGTTGTTCCTGACCATGTGCACTCCATCCCAGTTCCCGTTTCCATCAGACCTTGTGTCCCCAGGCTCAAGTGCTCCTACATGGGCTGAGAGAACAGGCATTAACCTTTGAGGATAGGGATTTTTATATATATATATATATATATATCTGGTTTCAAGACGAAGGGAAAATAGGGCATCTGCTTCTATTGATTTTTCCTATGTCTGCTGTGAGTCAGTGGCCAAGTTTTGAGAGTTTCATATATTCTGGCTCCCTCTCAAAAATACTCCACATATCTGTTTTTCAATGCCTTAGGGTGTTATTAAGTGTTTTACTTTCGAGAAATCACAATATGTACTTGTCCTTTGTACCAAATCTCATTATTGTACTCCTTTTCCGTTCATATAAATAGAGCTATTTTTTCCCATTTTGTCAGTTCATTTTTAAGTTTTTGTGCTGCTTTTACCAGTGCACTTAAACCTACAATGCTCTTATTATGCACAGCATTCATTTGAGTGACGCAGCAGTAATTTTCTATTTTATGATTGCATTGTCCTCTCCTCTCTTCTCCTCTCTTCATGGACATTAACTTTTATTGTATAATAGCTTGGCTTTGACGCTACACTAAGTCTGCCTTTATGGTTGTTCATAAACATTGACCACAGTTGCACATTATGGCCAGCATTTTTAAAGTGTTAAGTTAAACAAAGTCCTTGAAATTGTCTACGATGGGAGTGTTTGGTTTCACAGACATCTCAGATATGTGAACTAAAGTCTACTGGAATGGAATGGCTGTGATAATTAGGGCTAATGATAAAGGTGAAGGAGGCAGAAACGAGGTGCACAAACTTGAGGTTGCTCAAATGGCATTTACAATGAAAATGAATCAGTAAAGTGAACAATGGCATCTTGAACTTGCTAGTTTGACAAAATAATGTTTGCCATTCAACACTCAAAACCACAGTTGAGCAGAAATATAAGTTACAATCCTCCTAAACATGATCACCTGTCGTCACTACTGGTTAGCATGAAGTTGAAAGAACAGGAAAAAGCTAGTTAAGATGTTTTGTTGAACAAAAGATCTTTATAATAAGGAACTATTTCCAGAAATGATGGTTCCCTGCATTTAGTTAAATCAGAAGATTGAATCATCTGTCATCCCTTTGCGCTAGCTAGCTAAAACAACTTGGCAACTAACTTAGCCAGCTAGAAATATTAAGCTGAGCTAGCTCAAAAAACGGCTAATATGCATAACCAACACCTTTTAGCAGGTTGTAAAATATATTTCTGTTAAGATTAAAGATTAAACAAGTTAAAAGTTCTTAAGTTGTGAGCTTTAAAGGTGCATTTTTTGGATTTTGGAGTGAGCCCGTTAAGCTGCCCCTGCCTGCTGCCTATATTACCCTAAGCTATGCTAATTGCCTTCTACCTCTGAAGTTAAAACATTGCATTTAAATTGCATTTGACATCTCAAGTTTAATGAGATTTAGAAGCTTGAGTTTTCTACTACATTGTTTAGGTCCTGTCCTCAGGAGCGGAAGAGGATACACAACCCTGCTGCTTTGCATTTGCTTATGAACATCAAGGCAACAAGTAAATGCATGTAGTTCAAAATGAGCAACTAAAGTCACATGCTCTTAATTTAGTCTTTGTGTCATTATTGTTCACTAAAACGATCAGGTTCAAACAGTTTGTTGTTTCTACATTGGTTGTTTCCCTGTGAAGTCTGCCACTGCTCGCATTCCAAAATTTGTGTCTACCTCCAATCTGCAATTCAAATAGAAAGAATATGCAGAATAGGCCAGATGGTGTATCCCAGCCTGCTATTCCCCAGCCCATCAGCGAGCCATTTCTGTGCCTATTCTTCAGCACCCCCTGAAACAAAACTTAAAAAAAATCACAAATCTCAAGATGTCTCTGATGAAGCGAACATTTATTGAATTAATTCATAATTAGAAGATTTAGGTAAACACCATATTTTTTTCAGTGCTGTTTGATGATATGTTAAAATGTAAACGCTGTATTCCAAAAGTTAATATTCACCAGCGTTTGTACTTGATGTTGAGCCAATCAAAACAGAAGGATTCCCATTTTTAACAGACCTTCAAGATTTCAAACATGTTGACTTTGACCTTGTCTATTTGTTTGCATGTACTCTGCCAGTTCAGTCATAGAAATCTGTCAATCACAAGTCCATCAATCCACCCAAAGATTGGCCAGACATCGAATCTTGCAACCATGAATGCTTAAGCAACTTTCGCCTGCCAACCTTTAGCTTTCATGAAACAAAAAAAAAGGTGCAGGAAATGATCATTTGCATCTCTGCCAACCTGTCAAGTCAAACCCTCACTGACAAAATGAACGCTGTCAAGCCCTGACATGACGGGCGATTTTGCACACACATGCCAAAGTGTGTCAGGAACTCATCTCCCCACCTGTCCTTCAACAACGCCACGGGGTGCCATCCTGCTTTTACTCACGCTGGCTGATGAGAGGAGGACACGGTGCCGTTCCCCTACCAGTTACCCCAAAATAGACCCCAAGTCTCGTGTCCTTCTTGGCAGCAATGAGTCTTCCTTGTCATGACACATTGTCAGAAAGCTACGCAAAGTAGCAATTTGCCCAGGTATCTGCCATCCAAATTTCAAATACAAGCGAGACATGATCCCTCTAAATTTAGATCAAATCCCATTAAGCTTGCAAACGTCAGTGACACACTGTTGGAGGGTGTGGACTAATACAAGTCTAATACAAGATGTTCATGCACTGAAATCTTAAGAAGCCACTTTTAATTTTGTACATTTGTTCTTGGCAGTTGTGGTCCATTGTGCTATATTATTAGCATATTTATTTACCTATTTTAAGACTGCAGAATTGACTGATTTCTGTGTGTTCTGTGTTCAAGTGATATACTGAATGTATTGTTCATGGTGCTGTCTTTAGATATTACATTTCGTGGCTGTGGGGAAACTTACTGTACTCAGTTTTGAATTAAAGACTGCATAGAGTAGACCACATCAGCCTGACACAGGGTTTATTTGACCTATAAGAAGCTTTTCACACCTGCTTTTAAATTTTCACAGTGCACCTTAACAGCTCTTGATAAAGGGTGTTACTGTCATGCCGCTGGGGCATAGAAACAAGCTGTTAAAAAGCACTAGGAACACCAATATCAGTAACGTTCTCCAGGAGCAAAAAGGAAACATGTCCATTACTGCAGCAGCAAAAAATAACATCAGGCGCTTTGTATTCTCTGAGTGTTGTGATGTCCTGTTTTCACTCAGTGATCAGACTGCACGCTAATGTAAAGCCCATAAAACGAAACCCATAAAGCAAGCTAGCCCCAGATTCTTGATTAAAAAGAGTAGATTAAGAGCCAGCTTGGCTGCTCTGTGGACATAAGTCATACGGGCTGCCGCTGTGTGTGAGCACTATGGCAAAATTTGCAGTCAGGTCTCTCCCTCCCTTTCCACATATAACATGGCACTCGGGGGCCTTCCTTGTACATATCATTGCTGCCCTCTGCAGTTCTGTACCCATTTGCTCCTTAATGAAGATGACACAGCCAGCTGAGTTGATCAGGCCATAACAGGCTGCTGTGTGACAATGTCACATTTCTAAATTGGAAAGGTTTTTACTGTCTTATGATACAGCTTATGTGGAACGCTTAGTTCATTTATTTTTTAAAACATAAAAGAGCCATTTATAACGAGAAATAAATCAGCACATCGTCAGAAATCCCACCATATTCTTTGCAGGTCTAAAGTCTAAATTTCTCGTAAATACAACAAAAAGTTACATTACAATCCAAAGAACAACCACAGCTCAGTCCTTAACTTTAAACTGTTTCTAGGACAAGTCCACCGTCCTATTTTTTACCCACTAAAGCACAGATCCACAGTGACAGAAATGTTCAATCCACACCTGTGGTGTGATGTGCCTTGTGACACACAGCTCAACTCTTCCCCTTGGGCTTGCCCGCTCGTCGGCCTGCCTGCCGCATAACAAGAGAATGCAATTAATGACAGATGGCCAGGCGATGACCACGTCCTTGAGCCGCGAGCCTTATTGGCACCTACCGCTAATTATATCACATATAACACAACTAAAAGCATAATAAATCTGGGAGAGAGTGGAAGGTTTTATGCAATCCCTCTCCACTTTTTCCAAGTGGTAAATTGCTCTGCTCTTGAAATATCTACAACCTTATGACACCCATACTGCATTAGCTTAATTGCCTTTTTCTCTGCCCAGGTTCTTCGGCCCTGAGAAACAGAAGAAGAGGGGAAGAAAAGAAGCAGTCACATTTAAGGAATCTGTGGGGATCTTTACGCTGATTAACAACAATTGCGGCCGATTAGGTGTCATCGCCTACTATGAAGTGATTCAAGGAGAGAGGGCATGAAATTATGATGTGCTGTGACAAAACTGTCAAACACTGTTAAAGGTTTATTAATTGTACTTGTACTTGTATTCTCTCACTGGCAATGAGATCATCAGTAGAGTATATTACCACAAGTCTGCATGACATTTAAGATAGATAGATAGATAGATAGATAGATAGATAGATAGATAGAGATGGATAGAGTTAGATCTAGGGTCTGTAAAAGTTAAGACTTTGTGAAACTCCATTAATGAGGACACTTCATCGGCTCACCTGAGGAGTCTCTGAAAGTCTGGCCCTCACACGTGTCCATGTAGACAGCTTGTGTCACTGCAGGGTTTTTCCCTCAACAGCGAGCGGCACTCCCTACCTTCACCGCCCAACCTTCCCATCTCACCCTGGGCTCGTTATGGGGAGAGTGATGACGATGTCTTGGAGCAGCTGTTGCAGGGACGGCTCCGCCAAGAGATGGGAGCCAAGCTTCCCCCTGCCAACGTGCTAGAAAAATCCCAGACACGTAGCCATGTATGGCACAGGCTGTCAGGTACAGCAGCTATAATATGCTGTGTCACAGAACGATCTCAAATAATCAGAAGCGGTTAAGACAGAAGCTTGCATGTATAAAGACACTCGCTGTAACCAAACCACTTAACCATAAAACACTTAAGATTTTCATTGCTGATCTCAAACAAAGGTTCATGCACTCAACACATGTACAATCAATGGCTGATATCGACTCTAACATGAACAACAGGGCCTGGGCACGTGCACACCAACACATCAGTGATGAGTGGATTGATTAGTATACCTGCAGCTGTATTCAACACTTGTTTGTGAATGCATTGTTATTCCTCATTCTGGTCCACAAAAGAAAGTGCACGTTGTGAAGATAGAGCCAGAGCCAGATATTACATACAGAGAACATAGTACTGAAAGATATTTTATATGAGATGTTGTAATTCCATACAACACAATTGCAGGTGTTCATCCCTTTAATAAGATATTATATTGCACTGGATATGCAAGAACACAAATTTTACAATGAGACAAATGTCCAAATGTTTCGAAATGCAATGAAAAACTGCATCTTCCTTCCTCCCTCTCATACTTAATTTCCCCCCCTCACTCTATATCATCTGTATTTTTCACTGGCTTATCTGCAATAGACTCTCGTCCCCTGTGATAAATTTACCCTTAACCTAACGACCTAGCAAATTAGTCTTAGCCTTCCATCCCATTGTAGATTATGCTGCAACACGGGCACGGTAATAAGCCGTCAGACAAAGTAAATGCCCACGATGTAGGGCACAAATCTTATTTGGCTGGCGCCAAAGTCCACAAAGAAAGCTGAGTCTGCAGAGGGGCTGCTTACTCTGGGGGAAAAGGGAGATTTATTAACATATTTCATTAAATATATTGAACAACCAGGGACCATGAGTCCAAACATTTGGATGCAGGAGGTATCTTAAGGGAACATCAGAGGAAACAGGATCACAGTAGTAGAGTGGCTCCAGTAGTTTTTAGAGAATGTAAACGAGCATGATGCTTAACAGACAGTAGGGATTTTTTTCCTGGCAACAAAAAGAATAAAAACTTGGGGAATGATGCAAGAAAATGGTGGTTTCATTGCAAATGTGGTGCAGATACATATGTATAAATTAATAATGTAAACAGGAATACATGGTGCTTTATGAATTGCTTTAAAAGCCAGAGAGGTGAAAATCCCTGACTGATGTTTCTCGTCGCAGATAATTCCATGTTCTCACAGGTGCAATCACCTTTAGGTGCATTCATGAAATCATTGTTTTAAATCCAACTTCCTCCTGTCTTAAATGATGCTTTCACCATTTTCCCAGTTTGAGATCTGGCTACAGCTGCACTCTCCCCACTACGTGCATAAACAAAGCACTGCTTCTGAAAAAACGCGTTGAATAGGAAAAGAAATGACTCAAGCAATGGTTGCTCAGCTGTGTAAGCACAGCGGGACAGATTTCACCTCTCCGCAGAGGGGAACTGAACTGGCCAAACTAACCTTTAAAACCACCAAGCCAAAGACAAGGGGTGGAGCAGAGCCCACCACCCCCCCTGTGCCTGCACTCACAACTACATGTGCAATTACATTCACAGCTCTGCATGTGCTGTAAAGAAAGAAGATTTCCACTGAACGGCAGAATAAAGAGGAGACCATGGCAGCATGTTGGAGTGAGGTGAGGGGAAAGAGAAAAAAAAACACAGATGGGGAAATCAATAAGGGTGTGTGAGAAACGGTCTGAATGGCTTGCATTTCCTCACTGGTCATCAAAAGGTTATTTTACACCCAAAAGCATGTATTGATTGTGCACACTCGGCGCGGTCTCCCGGAGAAAGCGGAGGAATATCTGCTAGGGGAATTTACACGGTATTTATTTTTTGCATTAGGATTAGGGTGGGCGTTGGGGACGATCAATGCTTGTTTAATGTAGCTGCAGGGATCAAGACATGAATCATAGGCTCTAGGGCTATTACATTTATTTGGCATTATCATTGGTGGGCTTAAGGGCCCAGCAATCCTTCACTTTAGTCAACATATGGAATTAAAGTTCCGTGTCAACTCTCATGACAGTGCCAACCATATCTGGCACCAATGTGGACGTCCATTGGAGAACTGGCTGTGCCATATAATGGCTAAATATATGACAACTAGGCTAAAGGAACAGATAAAGCTAAAAAAAAAAAAAAAATACATATTAGGAAACACTTCCTAATATCCCCTTTAAAGGGTTTTATAAGTCTGTCTGATGTCTTTATTAATCTGTGCTCAATTATTTAAGAGCTTCTTATCGTTTATAAGCCATTAGCACAACTTTGGCTTGCAGAAATTTTGAATCTCTAAGTGACAATTATTCCCATTATCAAACATTTTGCCAATTATTTAGTCAATTAAACTTTTGGGTCAAATTGTGAAAAATGTTCATTATTATTATTACCCACAGCCCAAGCTGCTGTCATGAAATTGTGTGTTTTGTCCCCCAAAAATATCCAGAACCCAAACATATTCAAGAAAGATGAAGAAAAATTAAACTCTTTTACAAGCTAGAACTAAAATTTTGCAAGAAAAATTAAGAAACATGCAATAACCGATGAATTTATTACTTGTTTCAGCTCTAAAAATCGCCCCGGTTCTCCCAGGCAAGACATTTTCTCTGTAGCTTTTTTTTTTCCTATTTATTTTTAATGAATTTCTCAATGGACAGTTTGACCATGTACCTTCCAGAGAGGTACAACAGTATGTAATATGTGCAACAAAATCAATTGATTAAATATTTTTCAAATATCCTGCAGACCTGATTAATGAAAAAATATGGTTGTAATTGTAGCAATTTTAACCGTTATTAATAACTTTTATAACATTTATACATGCAAATCTAATAGCATATTGAGGTGAGAGTATTTAACGACCCTGACAACTCAAATGTGGATAAAAACAATGGCTTACAACTGGTTTACACAGGATTAGTAAATTATTTATAAACTATTAGAACTTAAATAATATGTTAAGACTACCTTTTCATAAACCAGTTGGATAATATTAAATTATTATGTAACAACAACAAGATTCCTCATTAACATTTTGGCTGTCAAATGTGAGAACGTATGAAAAGAAACCAGCTCAGTCAAAGTTTAATCTCAAAGACAATGACAGTTTCACCTTGTCCGGAACTTTTCCTGTGCAAAGAAGACCTTTGGATATATGCTACTGTCAAGCACTTGGCATAAATTGCTTTAGCTTTAGCGGTTTGAGATGATCAATTCCACCAAAACATGCATCATCCTGACATTTTACTATGTTGCTGAAATGGTAAAGATCAATTCATCAGCAGATATCTGAGCATGTTGAAAATGTTTTATTGTGTAATATGGTAGGTGGAAAAAAAAAGAAATGCTGGATCAGGGCCGAGATCCATTGTGCTGGTAAAGAAAAAGTGTAGCATTTCTGCTGATAAAGAAAAGTTAGTGGAGAGAGCATGGATCATTTTCACTCTCCAGTCATCATACCATTCCCAGCACTTGGCCCGTCAGCCCCCAGACAGTCATTGACATGGACCACATAGCCAAGCAGCAATCCTGTGGTTCAAATGAATAATTCAACCATAACCAATAAGCCAATGTTCCAGCGCTCAGCCTGTGACACAAAAACGATAGCATCCCCAGTTATGTCTGTTGAAATTACAGAGATTAATAAGAGCACACAAATGTCGGCACACTGACAAACAACGGCCGCCATGTTTGATTTGGATGGATTTGGGGGAGGAATCTATTTACGAGCTGCTTTGATGTGGCATGCAAGGGGCAGAGAAATCTGACACACAGTCCCTTCAAAAAGTAGGTGTGGTTGAGCTGATTAAACTAATAGAGGATACAGTAAAGTCTCTAACAGCCATGCATGAATCAGTGTTATAAAACATTATAACCAAGAGAAAAATGTTTCCTATCCTAAAGGAAAAGATAGCCGGTTAGTACTGACAAACAGTATTATAACATAAAAAAGTTGTATTACAAAGTGACCATGTATATAACTTTCAACATATATTGTGTGCTATTTTACAGAGCACTAAGGTCTACAATAATACAAGCACTTTAGTAGCTAAATGCTAAATGTCAGCAAGTTAACTTCTTTGATGATTTCCATGTTAACCATCTACTCTTAACCGTTCAATGTTAGCATGTTTGCAATTGCTAATTATTGCTGAACAGAGGTCAGCTGTGATAGACGGAAATTACATCATTATATACATTATATATTATTACATGTTACAGGTATTTTGCCATCTCAGCCAATCCAAGTATAGCAAACTCAAGCTTGACTGTATGACAGTGGTAGATGAAGAGAAAAATGAGAAGTTTTACGCTTGAACCTGACAGGAACACAAACTAATGTTTGTATTCTAAGGTATTAAGATATTTCAGACTCAACCTAAGCAGTCAACTACGCTGCTGACTGTGCCAAAAATGCCAAATATTAACTAGCTCAAGCTTCTTAAATATGAGCATTTGCTTTTGTTTTCTGTTTTATATTTATAAAACTGGGATTATGTCTGGGTTTGAGCTGCTGGTCAGACAGTCGAGGGATTTGACTAAAATTATTTCACTGGTTTCTGACATTTTATAGACCAAATGAATCATCCATCAATCAAATAAATAATGTACTTCATAATATATAAAAATCTTTACATGCATGTTTTTTTTCTCACTTCATTTCTCACTATCCTTCACACACATGCACACACATTTATGATGAAAACGCTGATTGTCAACTGTGGTGACACCACAACCGCCCACAGGAGACTGTTACTACATCCTTCTTAACCTCATTTACATGCGTGTATATACGACTGGCAGCACGGTGCCTCACAGCACGACGATTCTGGGTTTTAAACCTCAGTGAGGTTGCCCCTCTCTATATGTAGCTTGCATGTTCTCCACGTGTCCATCCTAAGGACATGCATCTTATGCCTTTGCCCTTGACCAAGACACTGGCTTGAGGGTTAGAGATACTCCCTAGGTGCTGCACTATGGCTGCACCCTGTTTCTACGAAGCTCAAAAAGGTCAAATGCACAGTACAAATTTCCCCACTGGGTGTAATAGTGGTATAATTTAAAACCTATAACCTAACATGATCATTAACTGATATACAGAGTGCACGCAGAGCACCTATATCACCATCCATGAATTCACTCGTACATCCATTCATTTTCTTCTGCTTATCCAGGCCATTTTGTGGTGGCAGCAGTCTACACCTCCTGGGGGATCCTGAGGTGTTCCTGGTGTTCCATATATTATATAAAAACTCTCCAGCGAGTTCTGGGTCTGCTTAGGCATCTCCAACAATTAGATGTGTCTGGAAACCTCCAAGGGGAGGCGCCCACAGGGCACCCTGATCAGATGCCTAAAACACCTAAACTGGCTCTTTTCAGTTCAAAGGAGAAGTATTCTGGGCTCGTACTGAACGTCTACACTCAACGGTGAGCACAGCCATCCCTGGGGAGAAAACTCATTTTGGACACTTGTATCCATAATTTCATTTTTTTTTGTTTGCTACCCAAAGCTCGTGGCCACAGGTGAGGGTTGGAATATAGATCGACTGGTAAACAGAAACTTTGCTTTCTGGCTCACTACAGCTGTTCGGCACTACTCTGCATTACTGCTGACACCACACCAATCCGCTTGTCCATCTCATACTCCATTTACGCCTCCCCAAGCTTTTGCCTGCTGCCTTGCAAAGGAAATAAAATAGAAGATATCAAAATAACTGCAAATCAAAGGAGCGAAATAACCTGCAAATGCAGTAAAGTTTTTCTCAAAAGAGACTTTTTCGGAAAAGCCAGGGGCTTAAGGGATTGTGTAATTGTGTCCATCTAAAAATTGAAACACTTTAAAGTTCAGGTTAAAGCAGAATACAGAGACAAGATGGACGCCTTAACAGTAATGGTAGCTGACAGTGTGATTAGCCACTGACAGCCCCATTAGCTTGGAAAGTCACCCATTTTAGGGGCCGTACTCACTTACTTTCTTTTCTTTCTTGCGGCACATCTCTGAGGCACTCTGTCACCCGAAAGCAAACATTTCTCTTTGCTGTGGTGCTGAAGTGTTAATAGTAGCAACACTAACAGGTGCTCAAGTATGACAATTTCTTATATTTTTGCTGTTATTGATACAGGAAGCCACATGCAAACGATGGAAAAACTCAAGTGCTGTAGGCTGCGATGAAACCAACACACTCAGAGCAGCCAAACACTACAGCTATGGATCAATATTGCTTTCTCTTGACAGGGAGTGATTGATCACAGACCGACGTGAGATTTCAAGATGAAAACAGCAGGTGTCTTCTCTGGAGGAGGATGTCGAGTAACAGAGCGGTGCACCCGCTGATGAAACCGACAGGCCGGCAAAGACATAGAAACCAGAGCCTTCACTCGCCCACGCACCTTACGTGACTAGAGAGACTCAATTGAAGAGCCCGAGACTGTGGATGCAGCAGCTCTTGCCGCTGCTGCTGCCTTGGAAGTCTGCTACACCAGCCTCCCGCTGTTTTGAAATGATTTTCAATTGAGGTTTTTTGGTGTTGTGTCAGTTGCAAGACGACATGCCCTGACCAGTGTTAAAGTGAGGCTCTTTTTCAGTGATTATGTGACTAGAAAATGTCTGTTTTGATGGTTTTCTGTGGTTGTCTCAGGATCAACTAAATGTTTGCCTGCCAAGGATTTTTGTGCTTTATAAAGTGGAATGTTCTGAACAAGGTTCAGTGAACAAGGACACTTTGACATTTCTGAACTGACTAATCCCAATTTAATCTTAAATAGTAGGTGACTGTTTTTCTGTTCTCTTTTGCTCTTTTTCAGACCCCCTGGCTCATAGATAGCTTTAAGTCAAAAATAATACATCTAATTCTGCCCCTTTAAATAATCCTTCTTTCCCATCAGTCACACAAAAGCTGCCTTAAAAGTCCCTTTAGTGTTTTACCAATGGACTGATTTAACATAGCACCCTGTTATCGCAGCAAACACCACTGATAAGACAGCTCTTATCACAAAGCAGACGTTTAAAAGGGACAAAGCATGTAAAATTTCATATGCAGCACATTCATCTCCCCTACTGTCCCACTGTCTGTGTCACCCTGATTATATATCTATAGAAATTACAATGCATCGAGCGTTCAGAGCATGAGGCATCCATTCGGGATTGATTACATGGATATCACATTCCATCAAGGACATCAGTGGGGTCCTGGCAGGCTTAAGTAATTCAGGCGCGTGTTCAGACATGTTTAGGCAGGCTTTTGATACTTCAAAAAGGTTGAAATGTTTGTGATAACATCTCTTGACATCTATTCATATGGTGGTCTGAGTTCATGAATGCAACGTGTTGCAGGCTTTTTAAAGGGCACTAGTGACCATGGAGAGGCACAGGAATGTCTGAATCATGGCATTTGATGACAATTCATTACAAAAGGGACAACTTTGGTAGATGTGCGTGCTGCTGTCAATTGCAGACCTTTTAACAGAAATGTATTGTGCAAAAAAACACTAGGGCTGTATGTGATGGGCTCTTTCCATTAATATTCTCTCTGGATAAATAATGTTTAATTCAAGCTGTTACAGGCTTTGCTAACATGTGCCATTAAAACACCATTTGCTGTGTCTTGTATCCAGAATAAAAATTGAAGTGAGAATCGAGACACTTATTGACACTACACATGATTCTCTGTTGAGAATCTGATCATAAATCTGATTGCAATCTGTCTTTGGTAGCCCAGGCTACATGCAGATGAGATGCACAGATAGATGCATGTATACCTGCATCTGACTAGAATGAATCTTTAGGTTGTATGAACTTTCAGATTCCAGCTCGACATGGATGCCACTTTACACTTTTTAAAAACAGTTTTTAAAAACCAGACAATGGTCTGATCAGCCCAAGATGCATGAATTGACCAATGGTGGACAGAGACGAGGGGGCTCAGTAACTAGTGACTCAGGTTAAAAGGTACTCAAGTAGCCATAGTATATTATGATGAGAGCAGATGAGGAAGTCAGCTACAGAGCACTAAGTCAGGGTGGATAGGTAGGTCAACAAAACATGCAAGGGACTCTTTAGCATCTTTATTAGTTGCACCAGATTTTCAACTAACTCTAGTATAAATGCAGCCATGGTAATATTATGTCCTCAACGCAAGTCAGGTGACATAGTATAAAGTGACAAAGACCACATCAGGAGGTGGTTGGAGACACGAAAAGCAAATGACATAACACCAGTATTTGACAACTAGGGAATGACTACAGATTAGGTTATTAATGTAACCATGACAACCAAATTCCTTTAACTTTAAACCAAACCACAAAGTTTCCCTAAGCTTCTGTTCGCAAACCATGATCTCTTCTTAAAGCTAACCAGCTTGTTTTGTACCTAAATCAAAGGAAATCAAAACCATAACACTGTTACATAAGTTACACTGTTACAAAGAGAGTTGATTTTCAACATCAATATGAAAAAGACTCAGATAAATGATGACCAAATGATGTCCTCCCAATAGGGGAGGTCAGATCAGGAAACATCTTAACATGTCTCAACGCTGAGTAAAAATGACTTAATTGTTGTTTGTGGAGTTGTTAGTCATAAATATGCTCATGAATAATACATATGACTCGTGGTTAAGCAGTTGGTCTTTTTAAGTGCCTTTTTTAACGCCAACCACAACAATCTGACGAAGCTGGAGGTCAACACAAGCCTTTGTCCACTGCACAACAAAAGCTTTTCCTTTATGTAAGCTGTGTCGGCCTCAAGCTGCACCTAAGAACGCTATTGAGTGCAGGACATTTACCAACCATGGCATTAAATTGTCAATGCATATGGTAAATTGTGATAAATGTAACAAAATCCAAAGCCAGTTTTCTATCCTTGTTGTGCTGAAGCAATGATTCTCAACCTCTTTAATACCTGATTTAATATGATTTACTTGCTTTTAAGCCATGTTTGCCACATGGCTCTAGGGATGGTAGTCTTTGATTAAAACTCTGAGATGGATTGTAATGTCATTTTGCACAGACATTGATGATTCCCAGAGGATGAATGCTGATGACTTTGATCATCCACTTCCTCTACAGTGCCAATGTCTGAACAATTAGCAGATGGATTACCATAAAATTTAGAGAAAATATCAATGTGCTCCTCAGGATGAACTATAATAACTTGAGTGGTCCTTGACTTTTCATCAAGCCCCATCATTAGGTCAAAATTTAACTTATCCACTGCTTTGGTTTATGACCAATTACCTGCAAAAATAATCATATTTCCATCAGCATCAGCTGTACTGTGCATATAACTCTATGGAGTGAATGTTGGCAAGCTAACAGGCTACACTAGGGTAGTGAACATATTAAATATAATGTAATGATATAAAAATAAGGAGAAACATTAGTGATGATCTCTAAGGTTTATCTTTGGTTTAAATTTAAAACGATAAAAAGAAAATAGTCTTTCCAACAAGCAGACAAGCTTACAGCAGCGACTACTATCAATGGCTAATCCTCTTTAATGATTAAATGTGTGTCCGCTGGATCATAATTTTTCTGCGTCCTCTCTTTTGGAGGTTTTTCACATCAATTACATCAACTTAGCCCGATCAGAGGTCAACATAAACAACCTGCAGAGAATCCAAAGGATCTAATACATTACTGGAGCATGCAGTCAGGTTGAAGCAGTTTAGTGGGAGATGAGTTCCCACATTGGTGTGGTCTCCTCCTCCACAGACAGGCGGGTCAAGGTTGGGAGGTAATCCAATAAAGCTGATTCACTGCGTTGCTGTAATATGGGGTCACAGTGTTCTCAGACGCTGGGAGAGGAGGGAAAACTGGTAATTGTCCTTGAGAAACACCACTGGTGGAGTAATGCGCATCAAGCCAGTCCTGAGTTATACTGACGACATTATTACAGGCTGGCAATTAAAGCTCAAAACTTTGCTGACTCTAATCTTTTGAGACATTTAAGTCTTTGGCTTGTTGATGATGTGACTTTTCGAACAAGTAAATGGAGAACAACGCTGAGATGCATGGCAGCGCCTTCCCCATTGCTGTGGGACTGGCCTTGAGGGTGCCAATCGCTCTGTTATGGAAATTGCATTGGCTACTTGTCAATGGTGATGTCTTGGGAGGCAGGGCCACCTAATTGGTTTAAAAAGTATTGTGCCAGCGGGGAGAGCATATCAATGCTTGATATTCAGACCTAACTGGAGAATTTAAAGAGCAAGGCCCCATGAGAGGAAAACACTAAGCTGACATGATGCAGGAGGAGAGCATATGGAGACTATTTCTGCGCTCAAAGCTGCATATTCAACTAACTTAAATTGAAAGAACGCGTTGTCGTGAATAGACGACACAAAACATGTCAAAATATTCCAGTTTATTCCAGTGTGCATATTCCCCTGCTCTGAGGCCCTGAGAAATTGTGGATAATGATCAGTCATGAGAGCATAGTTTTTAAAAGGAACCCAGCACTATATTTTTCAAACTAAAAAGGTCATATCTCTCTATCTCGGATTTGCTTATCTCTCCCCTTGTTTTGCCTTTAAATCTTTGTAATTGTTTTCTGTTCTGTCTCACTGCTTCTCCACACAGAAGATACAGTAATATCTAAATTAAAGAGAAATTGATTCTACTGCCCTTTCTCTGGATAATTTATATGTTGGACTCAGCTAATCTTCGGTAAATTGCGGTCCAAACTTGTAAAGGTCACGGATCCCGGTACCTCACAAGTAACGCCACGCGAGAGACGCTGTCTGTCCGAGCTCATCAGGGCTTAGGGATGGCACACGGGAGGTGACAGACAGCATGGGGGTTGATCAATGTGCCGACAGCTATTAGGTAAGTGGGGCTGAAAGGGCAAGTGTGTTTAAGCAACCCGCCAGGGAAAGCATGGTCTCCATCACTAAAATTGAACGTCAGCATTGAGATTAGATGGTGTTTTTACAGGCATGGTGCACAGGGTCAAATCAAATAATCAACACTGACACTTCAAAATTGTATTCAACTAAAAGAAGAAATTTAATTTGTGCCACGATAGCACTCCAGTATGCCTGAACAATGTCTGGTAATTTGACTGCGTAAATATGACGTGTTATAGTGTTATGTCAATTCCAACGTCCACACATTGCTGGCTGTCGCGTGCTTACTTGCTCCTTTTCACCGAGTGAAGGCTAGTTAGCTTTGCCTGCTATCTTACAAATTCTTAGCGGAATAAAAACGTAACAGTCTCCCAGATATTGTAAAGGGAAAGACATCTGAAATATTTGCAGCTGAATAAGCAATGCTATGTTGGGCTAATGGGGAGAAACTTTGTGTATCAACAAGGAACACGGATGTTGATGGTGTCTCCTAGAAACGCTGGCTCAGTCTCCCTTAAATGTCAAATGCTGCCCTGGGAAAGGCCCACCCAGTGGTGTGAAGCTTAAACACTGTTTCCAAAAAATCTGATTGAGTTGAACTCTCTTTTGAATGATGGTAAAATATGCACAATATTTGCAGTATCATTATAGGTTATAGTATATTTGCTTTACACAAAAACATGAAGAGACCACTGACCCAAATTATAATTCAGCTTAAAACAGGGTTGTGTGGATTGAACATAGCAGTTTCAACATACCCCTCATCTCCTTGGCAAAATGCAGTACCGAGGCCTCTCTTTTAAGAGCTGTATAATTTTCTTTGAGACCAGCTTATTTCTCAGCACCACGGGCCCATCTTTGGCAACTGAAAGCCCAAAGCACTATTTCCAAATTTTAAAAAGGTCACAAAGATGTAGAGGAAAGGGCAGTCATGCCTCCCTCTCATCACCCTGTCACTGATGTGTGTCCACCAGGACCGGTAAAGGACAGGAGGGCCTGTGGCAGCGTTTGATTGTGCAATGACCTCCATAAGGGATCTGTGTGTTAACTAATGCATTCAATAGGAAATCCAACACAAATGGCAAAGTAATCAGCAAACCGAGGCAGCCCTTTTTCCTTAAATGCATGAGAATTTTTAAATAGGCGGCCGTAAGTATTGACCAATAAATAACTGACTCAGGACAACTGATTCCCATTATAGATGGGGTAAGTAAGACCCTGAGTCAGGTCACATAGGTGGTCAAAGGCTAAAGGAAAACAGATAAGATACACAGAAGAATTGTAACTGGGACGTGAAAAGAAACAGTGCAAGGCAGAGTCTAAAATAAACAGATTAATCCCAAGGTCTACTCATTCCATAGGTTCACTGTTTGTTTGTTTTTAAAGAATCAAATTGAGTCACAGTTACAATAAAAAAATAAATGACCAACTGGGCACATACTCAATGCAACAATCTTCATTTGACAGTCAAATCCCAGCATGAGGGAGCCATCTTCAAACTCTAAATGTTCTGAAAACAAGGTACTGAGTCAGGTTTTTTAAAGTTAAAGAAATGTAAAGACACTACATGAGTTCTGTATCATTGTTGTGCCTCAGGTTACAATATGCAAAGGAATAAATACATTTTTAAACATTTTAGATCTGTTGAGACACTAGTACATATTAGACATAGGCAACAGTTGTCAGCATACACTCAGTAGTAAGAGCTTGAAAAGGGTCATTGGAACTTTACTATTTCATAAGTAAATCTGTATTAAAATGAATAGATTTGTTAATAATTAATAATTAATATATATTAATTTAATTAATATATCCGCTGTCTTCAATATGAAATTAAAAATAATCATTTGAACTCTACACTAGCTTTTGAAAAAACTGTCATATTTCTTTCTGTCTGTCTTTTTCAGCATCAAACAAACAAACTTGCAAATCAAAGTGCGACTCATGCCACTACCACCATTAGCTAGAAAGATAATGTTAGCTGGCTATAGCAGGATAGTTTGCAGGATAATTTAATAAAAATTAAGTTAAACATTCACATAATTATAATAATATTACTTACGTTAAACAGCTGTCCAGTGTCGCAATATTATTTTTTGATCCATCAATACTAAGGGGTAGCTCGTGTTTATTGATGGACCACTTATTGATCTCAGATTTATTTGATTTTGATGCTCACTATATGTCTCTGGCTTCTTTTGAAAGAGTGTTGTTCAAGATTGTCATCATCGATTTAAAACTGATTTTAAATACAGCTTATAGCCTGCATATTCGGCATATAGCCATGAGGTAACAGATTGCAGCAGCTGAGCACCCCTCCACCCACCGTCTCTATCCAGCTTTCTGGAGAACCTGTGGTGGCTGCTGAGACCTAACTTCCAGAAAGTTCAAAGTCTAAACGTTTTTCACATATTTGGTGAGGATTGACGCATCCTCCACTCTGTGCAATGATCATCAAAGTAATGAAAAGAGACAAAGTCCAACTTACATGAAATACACTATTGAAATGATGATCACATAATTCCCTGAAATGTCCTGACATGCCATGTGTTCATTTCCAACCTCCTACCTCCTCATGACCTCGACTCTATTTATGGTAAATATGATCTGATCTGATCTGACTGGGTTGCAGCAGTGGCAATCTAGCAGTTAGTAGTGTCAGTTATTTCCAAAACACAGGGGACCAGGGCTGCCAGCTTTCACTTCAATCTGATAATTGGCCTGCCCCAAAGATCTGCAATTACAGCACATCATAATTAATCGCCTGCTTTCCGGAAATGATTCAACTTTTGTCCTTACACAGGATTATTTTTTTTTTTTTAAAAATCAGTCTACAATTAAAGCTGCCACCTGAGGAAATGCAAACGCACAGTTACAACAGACATAAAGGACTGGTCATCATGGGTCATTGTAATTTCAAAACTCATCACAGGTTGGCATCAGAAGCTGTCCCGTGGATTTAGGCTGGCTGTCATAACAATGGACCTCTTTGCCATCACGTATGACACTGATGTTATAGAGCGCCACTATGAGGGCACCAAACCCACACGATAGTCAGTCGAGTCCTGTGTAAGCAGACAGTTTTAGGCTTTTGTTTGATGGCACTAGGAACAATGAACTAGAATTAGATAAAACCAAAAAAATCAAAAAAGTTATCTAATTTACAAAACTGAAAATGGCAAATATTATATCAAATTTAAATCCTACCACCAAACAAGAATTCCAGTCTCACAAGACTTTGCAAAACCTTGGTATTATGTTTGGTAACAATACTTTAAACATCCCTTGCCAACATTTTTGAAGGCTTGCTTTTTACAAAGCTGCATATGACAACATGGTTATATTTTGGAAAAGATGGTAGTAATGAGAAATAAACTATGGTTATAGCATAGTTATGGTTTGGAATGTAAAAGAGTTTTTAGTTTAGAAAACATCTTGGTTATGGTTAATAAAAGGCTGAACATTGCTCTCAGGTCTGTGACTAGATACAAATTCTGGTGTCATCGGTGCTGTGCATACATTTATAGCGTGGAATCGTCAAATGTGGACCTATAACCAATAAATACTGGGCTAAATCATTTAGTTAAGACAAATCACACTCAGTGCGGTATTAATTTTACCATGGCTTTATGGGAAAAACTGTTAAGTCAAAAAACTGTTCAAGTCAGAAGCAGGCCATTATGATTAATTCATTTGTTGCCTCAACTGAGGTACATTTATTATTTGATGAAGCATTTTCATAGTCAGAGATTAAATTAACCACCAATTCACTTAAAACTTGACAGTGGTAGATAGAAAAGAGCAGTGATTCAGTGATTTAAAGCAATGCAACTCAGATACAGTAATTAAAATGGTAAGTCAATTTCCAGCTCTACAACCGAATTGAATGCATAACAGAATCTGAGAGGATTGGGAAATTAGAAAATGAACAAATTTGGACACAGCTCGTGTCTCATGTGACATCTGGTGGAACAAACTAGTACAGTCGCATGAATCACATTGCTGAAGTTGTTTATACAGTGCAGGGAAGATGAAGCACATACGCAAAGTGGAAAATTGGCCCTGGACATTAGGTAACCAACCATTAAGCTGCTTTATTCAGCTCTACAGTACTGTGGTATTATGACTCTATTACAATTCTGGTCACAAACATTAACTATACCAGAGACTATGCTGCAAACTATTATACAGTGCAAAACACCAAAAGGCACATCATTCTGTTTCATTTTGAACAGGCTGTTATTGAACAGGCCATCTCTACTTAATGCATCAATCAATCATGCATTAGCATTAGTCAAGGACGCAATCACACCCTCTCTCATTGCCCTCGCAAGGAAATAGGTTGCAGCTGCTTAAGTGGCCAAATCACAGAGAGGTGAACACAACTGGGCGGAGTCACCTTTAGCGTCACTGCCGGTAATGTTGGACATTAATGCCCTGTCATGCCGAGAAGTCAAGTAATTCAGCATAAGTGATAAAGACGGGGATGAGCAATGATCTTAAAAATGAGGTGAGTTTGATAAGTGCATGTGTGTTCATTTCGTTGAGCGATGGGTGTTCAGCACATAATTTATTCAATGACTCACTTGTACTCCTCAGATTCGGCACAATTACATGAGCCTCCGTTCCCAGCACCGACACTGTGAATTTTCTGGGCCTCATTTCATGAAGGTCTGTGAATATAAACCTGGTTTCCTGAAGGAGGGGGCACTGAAAACACAATTCATCGCCTTATGGGTTGAGAGCTCTTTCCACAACAGGTGCACCATCTACCTGAAACTCAGCTTTTTGACTGTGAGATCAACTGCTTGTCATCAATGGCTTTGATATTTTAGCTTAGGGCAGAAACCCTCTACGCACGATCACCAGTAAGAGCTGTGCTCACTGCAAGGTGGAGCGCAGAGCACATTGCAGAGGCGCTGTAGAGTGATGGTTTGAGTTACTGTGTGCACAAGAGAGCAGGAAAGAAATGGGAAACATTGAAACAATGAGCCAAGCAATGATCAAGACCCAACAATCACGAATGGATTGGATGGGATAAACTTTCTTCTATTACTGCCATCAAAGTTTGATCCCTGGTTCTGTTGTAGACAACGGCATCTCATTGTGCATTGAGAATTCACTAACCAACAGCTAAGGACAAAAATGAAGTTGATCAAAATATGTGGCGTACAACATCTTAGGTAGCACTGCCGCAAGGTTAGGGGGGAAAACAGAGAGAAGGAAAAAAAGTGATTGTGGTAATGATCAAATCAAGAGTCAATCAAATCAGTCTTTGATATTTGAAGTGAGTTAAAGGTTAAGTTTGCCCTAGATTTTGATTTTGTCCGCACGTCTATCAGACTTTTCAGGAATATTTAGTTAATTTTTTTTTTTTTAAATGAATTAATGTTTGAAATTTCTTCTAGCTGCAGTCCTTCACTGGTGCATCAAAAGCTATAGTGTTGAACTTTTAACCACAAGCCTCATCAGAGGCTTGTGCAGGTGTGGTCGTTACCACACCGATTTGTGCACCGCTGCATGGGATAGGGAAATGGAGGGTAACATCACCACTAGTTGGCGACATAATCGGGAATATCTTCCTCTGTGCAGATACTCTTTAAAGCAAAGAGGTTTGAGCTGCCAGGTGTTGTTTGTGCTCATTGCACAAAATACACTGACAGATCTTGGACTCTGTTTAAAAGCATTGCTCAGCACTGGTCTCGAAGATTTACTCTGCAGCTCCAGTAATTGGGCCTCACCTCATACCTCCACGAGACTTCACCATCTGGATGTGATGGCCCTGAGTGTGGTACATGCTGTCCTGTCAGCAAACGCAGGTGTGACCTCCATCTCTGCCAAGCTCCCATTGATGGTATTTTATGTCCCCCAGTGAATAGTTTTCTCTTTTCCTCAATTGAGCCAACTTAATATAACTCTACTACAACTCTAGTTGGCCTAGAATCAAGTTGAGGGAATGTATAAATAATATTAAGGTCTTCCCAGGTGTTCAGAGGGCAGTAGGTGTTGGTATAGACTTCACACTAGAGCTGTGATGTGCTTCTGTCCTACAGTAAATAAGTGTTACCTTCCTGACCTGACTGAAAGAGGACGAGTTATTTTTTCTCTCAAGTACAGAGACATCCTAAGTTGACTTCTTTTAGATTTAAGGCCTGACCAAGGCACTACATATATGCTCAATCTAATGAATCTAATAGTTGCTTCACTGCATTATTTTGAAATACTTTAAAAACAGGCACATTCAGCATACAATCTGGGTAAACAATCAATTTCTTCCACTTGCTTTATCAGCCTGGACAGTTTCTGAGCACTATACAAGCTTGATCCAGACTCTGCGGCTTGTCTCTACCACGCTGGCCGCGGTCCATCCGGCCCAGATCAGCCATTCCATCGGATTATCATTGACAGGAAGTCTGGACCTGCTGAGAGAGGCACTTTCCCTCCTGATTCTCGATCTGACATTGGGACGGACAACAAACAACTCTTTTCCACGGGGAGCGCAGTGCTCCATAATCCATACTGACCTTCCCTGGCTGCAATTCAGCTTTATTTTTAGTCAGGCTGAAGAAGAGAACCCTAACCGTTTGTTGTTGATGCAGACAACATTGCAACAATTTTCCCAGCAGCACTCCACCTCACCGTCACTTTGCTTTTGATGAATAGCAAGAAATTACTGACGTTGTTGCCCACAGTACATTCCATAGATACATGTGTAGACAAAAAAACAAAAATAGCAATAAGTGTCAGCATAACTGCAAAGATAAGTCAGGGTTGGTCTTATTCTACTCTGATTGGTGACAGTCTAATACTGCCAACAAATCCCATGGAAAAAACAAAACCAACCCCACTTACATCATCCTGCAACCTTAAACACTCACTGGTCAACCACATGTGTAATCATCTGCGGCCCCAACAAAAGCACTGTTTACTCCTGTTTAAGTAGCATTCGCTCAAATCTAAAGTGCCCAGTTGTTTAGTCTTTTTGCATAAAAAAGAAAAACTGAAAGAACTAAGAACTGAAAGAGGGGAGAGAGCTCAGAAAGAGTTGAAAGGAAGAATATTGCATTGGGTTTTTTTCAGTTTTTACTGTTTGGTCACAAATAATTCATAAATACTTTAGTTTCTTTGTTCCTTCTTTTAGTGGTCACATGTCAATCACACCTCTTCACTGATACTAATGATAATTCATAATATGCCTTTAACTGAATTTTTAAATCTGAGTAAACATGAACCTACATGAAGAAGTGCTTTTTTTATTTTATCAACCCTTTTACACTGCTGAAATTGTGCTCAACTCATGCGAATAACCAATGGGTAAAATGCAGTTGATTGAAGCTAGAATATGAAATATATTTAAAAAAATTTTGTTATGTTTGCCAAACTTTCCTTACACCCTAACTGTAATAGATGACCCAAATGCTTTGACAAAAGACCAAATGCTCTGCTGTCGCAGGCCTTCAGCTTGCCCATCTGGACATTTTATTTTCCCTGAATTTGGCCTGTGATTGGATGACCTACCTGCATACTTCCACATGGCTGGGCAGATATATTGCTAAAGCTATGGCAAGCAGAAGAAAGTGCAGGCAAATTTTACCAATGCTAATATGCTAGCTTGACAGCTGGGGTAGACTGTGGCTCAAAGGCTATAAAAATGCATATATACCCATCAATACACACATGCACAATGTCCACTGTTAATGTTATTTCAGATAATGTGACCAGTGTCTGGTGTGAATGAGACATGCAGTATGTGGATATGGTAAGCACTGCACACCTCTCCCCAGCCCTCTCTCATGGACTTGTCCTCCAGCAGGAGTCAGCTAAAACCTAGCCAGCTCTTGCTGGTTTCTCCAATGTTACCAACCCCAGCTCTGAAATATAAAATAAGCAGGTATTAGTACCAATCTTTGGTTAATACACTAAATGAAATACAAAATGGTCGTTTAAAAGCATTGGTACATAAGCACATGGGCACTGCACATTAAAGGAACAGATAACAGAAACAGATATCTTTTCTTTCACAAAATACATTATTATACCGCTCAACCCCAAAGTCAGCAGTGTAAAAACATCACATAGAAAGTGCTATGACTATTCAGTGCTACACATAGTTGTTTTATTTTCCCTTCTTGTATGGGTGTGTCTGTCTCAGCTGCGCACATTTCTTCCCCTTGAATGAACAGCATTCAAACAACCCGACACTCAGCTCAGTCTCCCCTATTGAGGACACATTCATCTTCAAACTGATTACAATCTGTTGCAACAAAATAGATATCCATTATAGCAAATCACCCACGTCTCAAAGAATGACAAAACATTTGTTTGTCTTGCTTAATGTTGCTGCTAAATCTCCTCGGTTCACTTTAAGATGAGAACATGCTTAAAAAAGGGATGCTGTGTTAATGCATGTGGCGTGTTTTGCTTTCCATAAAAATTCTTTAATTATCACAAAGACTCCTCCACTATTTGCATACTTTGGTTGAGCATCAGGGATTGTCTAGAGACCAGAGCGCCTGGAGCAAATTAAATGAAACTTTGTGCCAAAGATAATTCGGTGATTAATATTTTGGAATGTTAATATCAGAATAAGTAGCTAAGGAGAAAAAAGGCGACTTTACCTAAATACAATGACTTTATCGCTGCCGCAGTGTGTTTGTGTATGTACAGCCTGAGTATGGAGATGTGTGTGTGTGTGTCTGTGTGTGGTTCATGGCTGTGTGCTTTCAAGCAGCTGCAGTGCTTTCAAGTCTCAGAGAGTAGAAAGTACAGAACCAAGAAATGGAGAACAGGGGGAGTAAATGTTAAAATTACCATATTGATGGATGTTACAAAATAGGGGCTTCATCTTTTTCATCTGAATTTCAATGATGCATAATCATAATGGTCATTTGCTTTGCCTATTTGCATAGTTCCCAGAATTATTCAATTTTTAGGTCATTTTACCAACAAAGAGAAATGAAGACAGAAACTATGTTTTTATGTGGGTCATGATTATGTGTCACAAACTACCACTTTCTGCAGCACACCTGAGCGGTGAACACATAAGAGGGATTTTTCAAAAACACTAACCAGCTATGAAAATAATCAGAATCACGTGTTTAACGGCTGACTGATTGCATGCAGTCACTGTCTATAGCTCCCAACACACAGTCACATAACATTTTGAATCTGAAAAATCAAACCATCACATACTGAAAGGTAACATGATTTAGCTGTCCAGCTCGATCTGTCCTTTTGTCATAGACTATAACAAACTCACAACAATCTGGAAATTCCAAAAACATGGCCAAAATGTGCTTATAATTGGGTTTTAAATGTGTTCCTGGCTTGACGACGACATATTTGTTTAAGCAATGGCCCAGAATTCTTATGCAACCCAATTAAAATCACTGTAATGCATGCATTAGCAATGTTTTGTGTACACCATCAGGGTAAAGTCCACCACTGAAACTTTTTAACTGAGTGGTAAAACTAAAAACACACAATGGGCCACGTTTGCATCCTTGCCTGTCACCGTCACCAGCAGGGACACAAAAATACTCCCAGCTATTGCAGATTTCCATCCAATTAGCAAAAGCTGGGCTAACCATATCCAAAAGACACAGTACTAAAAATATACTAGAGCAAAGCATGTGAGTTTGTTTGTAACTTAAAATGAAATAAAGAATATGAGTGAGTGTTTAGTTAATATACGTAAACCTCTCTTCAATCTATCCACAAACAGGTGAAACGATTCAAGTTAATTCAAAATCACCAGGCTGTAGGCACCCATCTACAATTGCAATGCAAATACATTTAATGGACTACAGTAATAAAGTTTTATTTCTAAGAATGTTACACCTGTAACCCAATAATTACTGAATTTCCGAGTCTGATATCAAATTTTGAGGCTTAAAAAAATGGATCGTAGTGTCTTAATAAAATAAAAAACATTGATCAGGATCTCTTAAATGTGATTGTTAACTGTGATCAAGATAAGCTCTGTGACATAAAAAGACTGATGATTGTTGTGTCACATTAACCGCTCTATATGTTAATTAATTTAAGGCACAGAGAAGCTTTAGGCTAAGGCTTATGATGACATGCTAACAATAACAATGATAACATGCTAACGATTAGAAGCATGCTGTCATGCTAATATTTGCTTAAGTAAACACATGGTAGTTAGACCACTGGGATGCCATTAGTTTTGTTGGTATATAGTTATAAACCAAGCTATTTTGACAAATTAAGTATTTTACTTGGTGATGCTTCAACGACAGAGAATCACCAAAGATACAACTCATCCTGCGGGTATTTGGAATTGAAACAGTTGTTGAGACATTTCACCTAAAACCACAAGTCAACCTCGCTCTAGATGAAAATCAGGATATCACATTAGTCATCAAGGTTCATTACCTTGGCTTTACGAACGTATGCACCATATTATTGGCAATACATTCAATAGTTTTTGAGATATTTCTGTGACCAACATTGGCATCCTGCACTTGAGTTGCACGGTTATGAATACCCTTGTCAGTGCTCTCTGGGAAAAATTATATAATGATATATTTTACTATAATATTGAAAAGACATTTTACTATAATACTGAAAAGACATTTTTACAGACATATTGGACCACTTACAGTCTGACTATCACAAACTGTACAACTCAATGATTAATGCTCTTGTCTTTGTATTTCTGATTTTTTGTTCACAGTCAAAGACACAGTATTCATCGCATGAAACTGTATGTGGTCGACTGTGTATGAATCAATATTGTCAGTGTGTAGTTCATAAACAAGATTTTGTCACATTGCTCCTTTGTTTTTAATTAAACAACCCAATGTTGACGAGACACTGTTTAACCTGGCTGCCTTTGATGTTTTCCACAAAACAGTGCTATAGATACACTCATCTCTGTGTTTGCATAAACTGTCCATGGATAGGCTGCTGCAGGTTCCTCGCTAAGGTCTCCATAGCAACACCTTGTCATCTGTGTTTAAGTCAGTCGGTGTAGCAGGAGTGTCACAGGGAAATACAGCCTCAGTACCCATCACAAAGTGACAGTGCAATTTACTTTACTCCCTAATCCTGTTTTCTCCCTCAAAGAGCATCAACACCTGCATTACAAAAAGGAAACTGAGAAAGTATTCTCAGTAACTTTGAAAGCTTTTTGTGTCAAAATTTATATTTTGTTTAATGACTGTAAATTTAAGCCTATGTAGAGTCAGATAGAGTGTATACAACGTATTTTTCATCAGCCATTTCTCCAAAATCTCAATACATTTGCAGTTTGCCTTTGGCTGCCCAGAAGCCTATTTTGAAATTCATAACAGCAACTCGTGCCACATAAATAGATGAGATTGTTGTCATGGTCTTATATCATGGCACAGACAGCTCATCCAAACACTGCAAAGTGAATCTACATAATCTATCAATACGCTGTAAAGCTTTGGGCCTTCAAGAAGACTCAGGAGATCAATACCTTGCTGCAGGTATTGACAGGACTTTAAATGGTGGCTTAACACAATGTGCATACTCTGGAAACATTTTTCACAGTTCCCCTATTATCCTGTTGCACATTTGTTTCAAAGACAGCCTATTCATCCAGGAGACTTAAGTTCTCTGCAGAAGACTTGGGGCATACATGGACTGAGTTTTAAAGGGAAAGTTATTCTGAATCTGATCTCATCATATTGGGTTGTGATATAAACTGCTTCACTGAGCACTCTGTGGCTGTAATCATACATGCATCATCAAGAATTTGCTAAATCGCCATAATGGACTATGACATGTGTCGAAAGGATCAAAATGAGGTTGATGCAACAGGAATCTAGCTTATTGGACACTGTCTACTTATATAATCATGTGACAACAACAATAACAACAGTGGATATAGCAGTCCAGCTATCATAATGCTAGCGTGACTGTGAACTGTAAGGAAGAGCTTGATTAAAATGTGTTAAATATCATTTAATGGATACAGTTTATCACTGTTTAAGTATGGTAATGATAAAATTGGGCACATTAATGGCAGAGATCTCAGAACATACACCTAGCAACATCATTAAAAATATACACACAAGCAACAAACATTGCTTCATGCAGTGCTTCTGGGTTAGCTAAACCTAACCATACTTGCTGTTCATTTATACAGTATGTGCTATATACTAATCATAGCATAGTGTTTAGCAATTTATTTATCCTAACAGGTAATGGTTCATTCCTTTGCCACCAGATATCAAACTGCCAGCTAAACCTCACAAAGTGGCAGCAAATGTATTGTTTGATTTCTTCAGAAGGTCCTTCACAACAGAACATCCAAAGCTCTAGGTCTTTGAGCCATGCTAGTCATCAGTCGTTCCTTAGAGGTGGAATGACTTACCAAACTCCATTTGATCAACAGAGTCCCTCAAAACCTTCAAGAGCCAATTGTTTGTACTTATTTTTTAAAAAAAAAACAACAACCATGCACTCAACATCATGCTCTACCTATTGACTTACATACCCTATTACACTCAAAACATTTCTTAGAACAATTGTAGAATTGTAGGTCTAAAATTGTAGGTCTAATAGTATCCGCTGTAGTTTAACCTTCATGCAAATAAGGAGAACTTACTGCTACTTCATCGTAGATACAGAGTTTAAATTTTACCTCCTATTAAACTGGTTTAGATAATGTCGCTAAACTGTTAGCTTGTTTACAACCTGTCTCATGTTTCCTGCACAATCAGACTTTAGATTCATGATGTACCTTGATCCCACATTTCCAGCAATTACTTCCGTGCACATGGTGTTAACAAAACTGATAGAAATGATAGTTTAAATTATGAAAAAATATAGACCTAAGTTGTAATACACTGGAACATTTCTTCAATTTCGATGACATTGTAAAACAGCTCTTCTCAAATATACACATATTTCCCCTCAGCAGTATTCTGGAAGGTCATTGTCACCTCATTATGGACAAAATGCGGTGATAATCACACAACACAGGCTGCTTTTTTCACTGCCCGAGCCTCAAAATAAACTCTGTCAGACGATTCAACTCTGAAAATAATCAGAATCACAAAAACATGTGGATAACTGTCTGCATAATCAAGACTAACAGGGTAACATCACCAAACCAACAAGGTTCTTACTTAACATCAACAGCACACTGAAATCTTGTAAAAGAAAACAGTTTATCAAGAATTCACTTGTGAATTCTTCATGTCAGACCTCCTAAACAAAGTGCCATATTGGCAGCTAAGAGCTATCCCCAGTCTTCTCCAGTGTTCTGATTTCCCTTCTGTGGATGAAAGTAGACAACATCTAAGGATTTCGAGAGATTACTCAGTCATCAAGGCAGTGCAGTCAATAGGCAAAGGAACTAATGCTTTAATGGCAATCCCCAATAGACCAGCTATTAAGGAGAGCAGTGATGAACTTCATGTCTTAGTAGATGATGCTTAAGTACATTTTACTTGACTTGTTAAAAGACTTACTTTTCAATATCTTATTAGCATTGCCAAAATACTATATATTACATACAATATATCTGTCTAGAACAGAGCCCTTTCTGGACAAATGTAATTAACAATATGAAAAGAGCAATTCACCTTCAGCTGCCTTTTCTAGTTGGAAGGGATTTATACCATAACAATAAATGTACTGAAGTAGTGTCATAAAATGACCAGGCAGCTATTTCTTATTTAATGCTGCTATTAAATAATTTGTTGAGACTTCAACAATCTACCAGTTTTAAATTTTAATAATCGAAGCCATTTCCTTCACTTTCTCAATTAAGTGTCAAATTAATTGTTGGAAACAACCCAACATTATGTTGATGCATGAAATTAATGAGGAAATGCTATACATAACCTGTTGTTGCTCGTTGCTTGGTACTTTTCTCTCTCAACAAAAAAGAAATGGGTCAGTGTCTATGGAGCAACAAGCATATGACTAAAGAGCTATGCCAACGGACATAGATACTCAGGGGTGAGGGTCCCTCTGGGACAGCACAAATCTCCCACATTCAGCCCGATTATCACCACTTAATTATTATTTATCTACTGTCAAGTGACGCAAATTAACATAATAGACAGCACCAATTGCTCCAAAACAGTGGAGTGCTGTGTTTGTTTACCTCAATAGGTCTAATTATCTGAAGACTCTGTACTCAGCCCCTTTTCCCAGCCTCAAACCTTGAACAATTAAAGCCTTTCGACACAGCTTTTTTGTTTCATTCCGACTTTTTGCTATTTGTTATGTTGTGTGTCCCAGCATGATGCAGACCCCATGGAGCATGATGGGCAAGTAAGAAGAGAAAAACATCTTGGACCAACATGAAAGGGCGAGGAGTGAGGAGGAATGTCTCGATCTGGAAACGCTGTCTCACACGGTGAGAGCCTCAAGGTATTCCGTTCTGTACTTGAAAAGACCGAAAACTGACGACTTCTCCCCTTTTGCTGCCTATGATGTGCATGTTGCGAGCTTTTGAGCACAGGCAGTTTAGGAGAAGTCAATGAGAAGCCCAGTGGATCGCTGTTGAACTAGTAACAGCAAAGGCTGTGCTGAAGAGCTGGGGGAATATGGGCTAAGTGGGCTGTGAAGGGTTGGAACACTTGGAAGCGGAATCTGGCAGATTGATGCTGCTATTTACATATCTGGATAGTTATAAATGTGCGAAAGTCAGAGTCATTCAGAGTATTACAGTCAATTTTATTAAACGGCATAGTTTATCAAAGATTAGGAGATTAAGCCTTGTCTCAGTTTTTTTGTAGGAGCTCATTTTATAGTCACCAGGAAGATAATGTAACACATCTGTTGAAATGGCTTAACTGTACTAAATGTCCAAGTCCACACTGTCAAAAAATGAACACCCTAGCCTGGGACTGCAATCAAGCAATATTTTCCCTATCTGTAAATGTGGAATTGAATAAACAAGATACCAACTCAGGTGACTAAGTGAAATCTTCTAATACAGATGAACACACACGCCCACCTGCTAAGCACCAAGCAGCAAATAGAGTGAGTAACTACCAAGCGAACATAGTGGCCCATTTACCCACTAATTTGCCACATTTCCTTCAGGAACTGGTGGATACTGAAAAAAGAGGGAAAAAAGAGCGTTTTACATTCATCCGGTGGCTAAAAACAACACAACAACATGAGTGACTTAATATGGAAATAGGCAGCTGTTTGCTGATAAATTGATATGTTGCATTGAATAGGAAAATTGCCTTCATTATTCCCACAGTGGACCCAAAAAGTCCAACATGAACCCTCCTTAATTTTAAATTGTAAATTTCACCAATATTTCCTAACCATTGAAATGAGAAATAGAAATGTAATGTTTAGAGCATTAATGTCACTTGGACAATTTAGGCATTTAACATTTGAAGATGAAAGTCACCATTTTGCAGTAAAACCCCAGATTCATTCAGTCATGAAAACATGCTACTGTTGTGTGTGCGGTCTATGAGATTCGTGATCGACAGTAACCGTCTCGTTTCAAACTGCCCCCAGCCACAGCTGTGATTATGGCCCTACACAGGGGTAACACTGGGGTCCTTGATTCCCCCAGTGCTATTGTCATTGAAAAGTGTGGCCTTATTCTGCCATATCCATCTCCCACTTACTGGAAACCTCTTAATTGATGGATGAGGACGTTATGGGAAATGGCAGGAGTCGTTATGCCGTGATTTTCCTTCAAATGTATCTGCCACTTGGCTGGTGGAGGAAAGGATGAACGACAACTTTCTTGGACCCTGAACAGGCAGAAAGACACGTGGGTTGGTGATGCCACATCGGCAGGGGGTAAAAAGCGAAGGGTGGATGATTGATAGAGACTTAAAATGGAAGAGGGACACCCACCTTCTCTCTCATCACGCCTATAGCCACAGTGTCTGTAATTTTCAGTGGCTGGAATCAGGATGGGTCTAATGAAAAAGGACTGTGCTCGTTTCCTCACCTTCATAGGTTTTCTCTATCTCTGTGTGTCTCTGTCGTTCCTTGTTACTCGCACCCTACCGGTTTCTCTGCAGACGATTTCTCTATTGACAAAATGTACTAATGAAATGTCACCTCCGACAGCTGGCCGAGAGGATTGATGTGCCGGAACTTTTTTCACTTTATTTGAATTTTACTTCCATGCACTTTCTCTTCTTCACATTTTCCCCATCGATTTTTTTCCTCCCATCCATTTCACAACAGCGAAAATTAAATTTTTGCCCGTGCCAGACTTGTTGCACTGGTTCAGAAATACCATATGTCATGCACACAAGCAGGGACTGTAATGTCATAATTGCTCAATTGCAATATATCACACTGTAGGGTTAATTACTGCTGTACATTATCTAAGTAGTCAAGTATTTGTTGCTCTTCTCCTTTGTGTCAGTTCAGAGTTGACAACAGATGATCAGTCACAAATTCATATTGCCAAGTACTTCGTTAGCTTCAAGAGGGCGTGATGCTAAAACAATGGAAAGCAAGCAACAGTGGCAGAAGCAAAAAGGAAAGTACAGTAGACTATATCTCTTGATCCATTACGCTCTAGTTTCTACTAGAAGACAACAGGATATCTGTCTGACCCTGACACACTCCAGTTTTAAAATTTTTAAATGTTGTAATGCCTGCTGACAATTTTCTGACAAATCAAATGGGTGTAAAATTTCATTTTTCATTTGGAATGGTATATGTGATGGGAAATATTCAATTCTGCTTCATAAACAGCATCAATGCGGTGAGGGAGCTAAAAGCATTAAATTGCGTTGGGAAAAAAATGCAATTGGATTGATGCACTGCTGTCATTTAAGCATCATTAGTGATTTGGTAATCACTGCTGTTCTTGAGAGGTGGTTATACAGGATGAAACTGTCTGTAACCCCCGAGGGAGCTTGCCAACCAAGATACCACCCACCTGCTCATGTCTAAAAATTAAATGCAAACTTTCTTTCTGCACTAAAGCGCCAAACATGGAATGAGCACAAACAACGGGGGAGTGGGGGATTCATAATTTGCAGTGCCTCCCTCTACAACCAGTCCACCAGTCCCATGAAATCTGGACACACCACTGCACAAGTCCACTGCATGAGCTGCTTTCTCTCCACCATTTTGGGGTACACAGCATGGAAAACAGCGTGACTAAGTGACATTTGGGAATTGCTTCGCATTGCATGCTGAGCTGAATCTCGAGATGAAGATGCAAGTCGTAACCTTTTCTGTGTACAAATGCAATTCGAATGAAGATCGCAGTGAGTGCACACCGAATTGGATTTGCTAATTGCAAGATTCCCATTAACATAACAACAATTAACTGACAAGATAGAATAGAGGTCAAGCTTTTGTCACTGAATGTTTTGAGCCAGGGTTTAATGTACATTTATCTCAAGATTTAAAATAACTTCTGCAGTTCATTAAGTCCCAATTTGAACAGCAAATTGAGTCCGTTCTAAGGCATATAAATTTGTATTGCAATTTTAAGGAAATCGGCTGAGAGGTAAATTGGCATCCTTCTCAGTTAATAATCTTCTATTGTGGTCCACCGTTCAGAGTGATTTATTTGCAGGGTTGGACCCCACATTTTCAATTATCAACACCCAGAAATAGCTGTCTCTTTTAATTAGAAATCACTATTCAGCAAGGTCATGACATACAAACACATAACACACACACACCTACCAGCCCTCTCAGCATGTACTTTAACTTCCAAATGGTATTTGAAAAAACTGGCACACGTCTGCTAAAATAATCAATTCTAACTCACAGAGAGTATCCAAAGAATTGCTCACTTCCAAATGGCTTTGAATGAATCAACACTGAATCACACTGGACAAAAAAAACTGCTGCTGCCCTCCTCTGCAGATGTCAAACCTCTCCAGAGTGTGGCATCCCTCACCACACCCCAATCAGATGTCAGAGCAGGTGTTTTGCCTCCGATAACTGATGGAGAGCACCTGCTTAAATTCAGCAATGATTTGCCCTTAAAAACCCTGGACAGGGTGCATCAAGGGAGGCATCAACATCTCAGGATTTCCTGCAGTCACTCAGAACAAAAGGTGCATCTGTTGACACCAGGCCAATGCTTTCTGTCTGCCCTAGGGCTTAAATAGTCCTATCTGTATATTGTATCTTTTATTTAACCTTGAGGGAAAGACAAGCACTGACAAATAATGTTAAATCAGTGACTTATCCCTTTAATTTGCTCTCTCTACGAGTATGTACATTCCCTATAGAAATAGCTCAGAATCTGAATTATGTCCAAATCTATTTTTTTTCTCAAGGCTACATCGCACATGTCCGTCCAGTGCGTACGCTCAGATTCCGAAAATGATCAAGTACATGAATGACACAGGCCATGTGTTTGCTGAATTTCAGTTTCTGTTTCACCTTGATCTGCTTCATTCTATAAAATGTTTCAGAATGATTCCTGTTTTTTTTAATAGATGTATTTTCATGCATCTTATTTTAAATGTTTGAAAACATATGACTACATAACCTAGATTTGCATGGATAGGTGACTCCATTAAGCGGAGGTGTGAAGTGTTGAAAGCCGGCAGTCATCTCGATGTCAGATGAAAACGATGTTGTCATACTGCATTGAGATATTTACAGAGCACCTTACTGCAAGACCGCATAATGTGGTGAAGACAGCGGAGCGCTGTCAGCTGCTGCTGTGACCTTTCAGGCATGAACACATTTAAAAAATGGGTCAAAATGACCAAACATATTGAATTTAACAGAAATAAAGATATATAATTGGGCACAATTCTGAACCCGAGTAATAAACAGAAGGATGTGCTCTGTTTATCTTTTTTAGATCATTAGTTTGTGTGTATGCATGTGTGTGTGTGTAGATCTGTTAAGGTGAGTCTCTTGAAATCTAAAACGTAATATGTGCTCCAAGTTAGACTCCTGCTGCCCTCAAACCTATTCCTTTTCCAACCTGCGCGAACTTCATGCTCATGTTTACAACGTTCTCTCTATTCAGACTAACAACACAACATCAAATATACTCTTAAAGAATTTTACATAAACATTACTATTTTCTTTCATAATGTAAGGTCAAAACAAAGTGTCCAGGCTCCACTAATGTTGGCAGAACCTGACAAATATGGGATTTCCCATAGCTGATATGACAAAAATGAATTTCTGAATGAAGCTGGAATGAAAATCAACCTTTTTTATGTTGACTGTGCACCAAAATGATTACACTAAGGTACAACAGAAGGCTGCTGTCTTAAACAAATGATGATATTAAAAACTATATTTCAGTTAAAACATCTTTAAAAGTGACACCGATATATTACCAAGTTAGGGAATAATCACGGTCATGGTTAAAAGAACCTAACCTCCTCAACGGCCACATTATACATTGCTCAAGATGGACAGGAGTCATTCTGCTGCTACTAATGGAGACTCAACATTAACATAAATACACCTCATATTTAATAATTGTTTGCTTGAAAAACAAAAGTGGTGCTGATGCATTAAAGTTCTCCAAACTAAAGGACAAGACACACTTTCCAAAACAGCCAATGTCTTTTCTGCACTGATGCCCTCCCATAAGCAGCACCGCATGATTTCTCAGGGTCTTATTTCAAAAACAGATAAAACTGATCATTACAACAATTACTAATCTAGCTGCTTTCTGCTACACTATTGATAAAGATAAGATTAGGTTATGGTTAAAGTGAGGGAAAGACTGTGCTCCAAGTTAAAGAAACATTGACTGATGGTAGGAAACAGGAAGCCAGCAGTGGTCTCCTGTGTCAAACTGACCCAACAAAGTCGACACGCTTCCTCCTTCAGAGTTTTTTTGCTTCATAAGAGCATCATGCATCTGAACACATAACAGATGCTGTCAAGTTTCACTGTTGTTGTTGACTTGCTAGCTGCCATCAGTCCTCCATATATTTTTCCACTAATATGGAAGATTTAACCAACCTGCCATGCTCCTTTCCTGTAGCTAAGCTTATTTATACAGACAGAAATCACATGTTTTGTCTCAGTGGGTGTCATAGTTGGACCACATGGCACCCTGAAGTCCAGGAGACACAGACATGAAATAAGCTCTGTCTTAGTACGCAGAGTCATATTATGTATTAGAAAATTATACAGTTGAAAAAATATGAAATAATGTCTTCTAAGTAATTATTAGATGTGGTGATTTAAACAATGCATCAGTCTAATATGGAATGTAATATATGCAAAAACAGGCATCTGCAGTAACAGGGATGCTCTGCTTAGGAATTCAAAGGCAGCAGATTTAGCTTGTCATTCGATCAATAATGCCGAGTCAACAAAGGTGAGCTCGAATTCCTCCTGTTTCAGTCTGGGGGAGAAGCAAACCATCCAGAGAAAACAAAGGAAGGAAACAGACTTCATGCTTTCAACTTTGACTGTTTCACTTGTTTACAAACCGGCTCCCTCCCCCTTAATTTATGTTGTGTGCATTTAGTGCGAGGTACTACATGATAATAATGACATTTTTATTGCTAAGTCTCTTTGACTCTCTCAAAGCGGAGATCACAGGAACATCCTTGGGCTAAAGAAGGATTACTTTGTAGTGAGACGAGGCACAGCAGACATCACATTAAAACACAGACACCTCCAAGGATGTTATTTGCTTGATTTGTTTCTAGATGGAAACATACAAAGGAATGGAGCAATAAAATAAAAAAAAAAAGGTGGAATACAATAAAAAGAATCCTCTTTGCTGGGATTTGATTTCCGGAGGGGGAGAGAGGTGTGTGTGTGTGTGTGTGTGTGTGTGTGTGTGTGTGTGAGGTGCCCCTGAGTGACTTTTTGACAGCTGTTTGTTTTTGAAGAAGCGCAGTGGTAATTTATTTATTTCTCTGACAGATTGTGGATATGCAAAAGCGTCTTTTGCTCTCTTTGCTCTTTGTACGGAAAATTCCTTGAGCCCTCTTTGTTATTCATTGTTTGAACAACACCAAGACGTGGTGTGCAATGTTAACAAACACTTCCCCCCTTAAATGCTAAAGAATAAATCTGCAGCAGGTAATATTAGATACAGGCGTGTTTTCCCCTTCAAATGCAACATGGTGAAAGATAATAAATGAGCTAATGTGACCGATGCATACCACGCCCACCTTAATAATGCAGCTTAAAAATTAACTGCTTTAGTTGACTCTCGGGCTTCAAAGCCAATTTGCCATGGTAATTGAAGGAGCACAATGGACTTGAGGCAGCATGTTGATGAGAACTGATGACTGCATTCAGCGTCTGTACATTTATTCTGCAATGAAACGGCTGCAGACGGTTGCCAGTTTTGTCGAGGACATGTGAAAAAGTGAAAGTTTATGTTCCTTAAAGTTCAGTTTTAATCCCACTTTAATGGCATTTTTCTCCTCCATGTAACATATCAGACAATGGCCTTATGTTGTCATGGTAATTTTCTATAGAAGCTCAGAAGACGGTCTTCTAATTTAGCACAGCTTCAATAGAAATAGTCCAACACGACCTTCTTGCAGTTACCTAACTGGCTAATGATGGTTCTCAAAGTTAACTTAGCTCTGTGATATTAAGCAGTGCTGCAACTCCTGCTGGTCTGTAATCTTCACAGTATTTAACAACTCTCCGAGTTATGGTACACCCTCAGTCTGTCAACTATCTCAATACAAGCAAAATACTTGAAAGTGGATTCAGAGCATGTTGCTCTGCAAAAATGTTACAAGCTTGCGCAGGATGATGAACGCTTTATCAATACCGCCATGACTTTTATTAATATCAGTGCTCCACTGAGGCATTGATCAGGGCCTCTATCATTCCCATTCCTATGATCTCATTTCAGGCTGTAATGTGAAACTAAAGGGTCAATAAAGACATCTTATTTAATCCCCATGTTCGGCCGGCTCAGTGGTTCGAGGAACTGAGAGCATGCATCTCTACGATAAGCATCTTCAGTTTCATTTGAGAGCTAGTAATAGCTGCTACAGCGGGCTGTGTTGCAGTGAGATGTTTTCTTAGTTTGAAATGACAAGTCCCTCTGGACTGCACTATTTTTTGTCTTGGGTTATATTACATTGTGTCCGTGACCTTGGTGTATTAAGAGCCTTCTTTGGTTCATGTATTATTGACAGATCATGTATTTCTTAACATCATAAACACTGTAAAACACTGAAAAGGTTTAATTTAGATTTCTGAATGTGCTCCATCTGCCACCAAGATGACAGTGGATGGTGACTTGAGGTGTGTTGTTTCAAATTAGGATGTATAGTCATTACCGAAAGGTCTTGTTGTAAAAAAATATATATGTTACAAGATTACACTATATCCAAGCTTTTAGGTCCAACATCTTTCATCAAAGCAGCTGAGGTCTGTTTTTGTTTGTTTGTTTCCTCTGAAAACCTCCCAGGCGCTGCCACAGATGGCTATAAACTTTAATTTCCTGCCTAAAAGTATATTTTATGCAGCTTTTCCATGTCACTGTGTACTTTTGTCTTTTCTACAAAGACAAAGATTAAAGAAAAGGAGAAAATGCACAAAGGAGCAGATAAAAGCGATATGCGCCGTATTAACTGTAGGGGGAAGCGTTGATATCACCACACTCCTATTCTTTGTTATCAACACAACACCAGTATCATATCGAAAAACAAACCTCGGAGAGGATTCTAGAGAAACAGCGTTAGGTGCGATAGCGCTGTAGCGAGGTGCCCTTTACTTGCAGATAGGGCTTATAATGAGGTAAAAAGGGGGGAAAACATCGGATTAATAATACATGGGTCATTTGTAAATCAATGGAGGGGCATCAGGCCAGTGAATAGGCTTGAGGATTTATTCTGATTACAGAATGGCAATAAAGGGCCATTTACAACCTGAATGGGACAGCTAGTAATTAAGAAGCCTGCCTTAAAACAAAGGGAGAAGGAGTTCTGTGGGAGTACGCCGTTAACTCCGTGGAGAACCACTGCATGTTAATGGCCATGCTGTATTTCACCTGCAGTTGGTGGACAAGACCAAGAAAGCCAGTCCTCGAGGAGAATGTGCAGTAGCCATCCATCTTATTATAATATTTGGGCCGCACTGCAGTATAATACCATTGGCCTGCAATGGATTTGCTGCATTGTGAGGTGTAACGCATGGGAATTAAAATAAAGGGAGTCAAAGGGGACAGCAAAGTTGCGTGTGATAAACCAACATGGTTAAAAATTTACACCTCACGCTCTAAAATAATCCAGGCTTGTTGTCAAAGTGCAGCCATTTTCATACCAATCAAGACTCACTTCTCAGGTTACTCTAATTAACTTCCACTTTATTGTACCTGATTGCAAATACACCAACATATCGACTACATTAGTGTCAATCTGATTTTATCCCCTTGACAGCATGATGGATTAAGTGCTGGTGGCTGCAGTCAGCCACCTCTTTAATTGGTTTGTCTAAATGTTTTATGAAATCAAGATAAAATTCAATCAATCCCCTAAAACTGCTGATTCATCCTAAAACCACGGCGGACATTTTGATTTATATCAGTAGCCAAGGGGGCTGCAAAGGTGATATGTGCCCGAGTAGCAACAGCTCAAGGTTAAACGGTGCTAGCAGTGTGTTTTTTTTTTTTTATGACAGGAGGGGTGGGGGTGCCAACGCCCACACACAGAGGAGAAGCCTGTGGGTTTTACTGCAGGACATACTGCTGCTACAACTGCACCGCACAAGGAGCCTCACAGACGGGATGTGATGGCTGAGACATTTAGAAGACGGAACGTACAGTGTGATCAATCTCACACCCTGCGCTGAATTGACTGTGCTCACCAGATGAAGCACTTCACAATCCGCTCATTCATTTCACCATCACACTTTCAATGGAAATCAATGGTCATTAAACTCGACCAACAGAGGTTTGTTTTCTTTATTTTTCTGCTTGGTTTGGCAACTGTTTATGCAGCATTCTCCCAATTGATCATGTTTTAAATCATCTTACATGTTAAACTTTTGACAATCATCTATAAAGGAATGACGATGGCATGTAGGGCTGCAGCTAAAGAATATTGTCATTATCGATTAACGAGTGCTTTACTTTCTCTATGACTCATTTGGTCTAAAACAGAAAAAAAATTGAATCAGCCCATCAAAACTTCTCTAAGCCAAACAGGCTTTTTAAAAATGCTAATTTTGTCTGATTGTCGGTCCAAAAAGAATATTTGGGTGGAAAAAAAACAACTAATATTTGAATATGAGCCACTGAAATCAGTCTGATACTATCCTGAAAAGAGACTCTGCAAAACTGAGGGTCCATAGCCAGCTGGCAGGTTCTAGAGATTTTACTTGAACTAAATGCTAACATCAGCACGCCAACATAATCACTATTACAATGTTATGTTGTGAGCATGTATCGTGTTTAGCAGCTTTAACGTTTGTTAATATACTTTACTTTTACCATCTAAGGTTTAAGTCTTGGCATGCTGAAATTGCTACTGTAATCATCACTAAACACAAAGCAATGCAAGTGAACGGCAAAAACTTATATGTATTTGGTCACAAACCAAAGAATTGGACAAATGAAAAAAGTCAGTAGATGACCAAAGTTTTAGGGATTCATCCTGCAGAAGATATAGTGTAATCCATCCAATAGTTGTAAAGATATTACATTAAAACAAAATGGGTCAACCTCTTGAAGGGAGGGACAACGGGAAAACTATTGGGGATGACCTAAATCAATAGGACCGAACTGCTGGAAACAGCAAATCTTCACCAAGAACTGGGGGAGATGACAGGCTGATTCTGTAGATGTGCTCAAGCGTTACCCACAAACATTTGAACACAGATTTTATGAACTTTCTCTGAGCGTAATGCAACCTAAATAAGACATATGTTCTTGATAAATGTGCAGACGAGATACATTTCAATGTGGTGCAAGAAGTAAGGAGGTTTTTAGGGCAGAAGTGTTTTAATTTAGAAATGTACAGGTGGGTTCGTGGTCACATACAAAGATCCGTGAGTGTTTAAAGTTATGCATTTTGATGTTTATCTTGATGATTGCTGGTATAAACTCCCCAGTCTACTTGTCTCTCTTCGCTTAACTTGATGATCTGATGTGTGGTTTGATCATTTTACATGTTTGCTGAATGTGTTTAATCTGCTTGTTGAGTTTTAGGATGATGCTATAATAACCTAAATGATAAATCAGTAACATGGTTCCAAATTAATACTCTGTCGACCAACTAATCGGTTGCTCTGCTAATCATTTCACCTCTAATGATGCTTCAACATTGCTCTTCCTTCAGTGGAAAAAAAGTGACACAACACTCCACTGCATTGAAGATATATCTTGAGAAATGCTCTGTTTTATCATGATGTGATTCTTGGTGTGAAAGTCTAATTATGCTTTAATGGGTTTTGTAATTGCAGATAAATTGCTTATTTTGGATTGATGTTTTTATCCAAATGAGATTGATTTCTAATTAAAAGCTAATTGAGCATAAATCAAGAAATCGCCTTGTATTGGAAGCAACCAGAAATAACCATTGAGTATTTCTTCTATCTGCACATTTTGCAGGTTAGGCTGTAATAAGAATTCGCTTGCTGCTTGCCGCTGTGATCCACCATATCCTTGCATAGATATTTTTCTACAGTGTGACATATGCTATCTGGAATGTCAGCTAAAATGAGAGGACAGCTGAAATGCAAAGCCATTTCCTGCTTGTTCCATTGTGGAGCTCAGCCATGTTGCTTGCCTATTGTATGGCTTCTTCCAAGTTATCTGTCAGGCCTCGCAAGCACCCTATTATTTTCTGCCATTTGACTGTCCCCTCTGCCACAGAGCAACACTTCTGTCGTGCCATGTGATCAATCTGATTCTTTTGACATCCAGCGAACAGTATCTAGTGATCTGTAATGGTGGTAATGTTTCCTGTCAGAAAATGGTCCCAGGAAATAGGGTGTGGGAGCAGCAGAGAAAGCTAAAGTGAGAATAAGAGACTGAGTGAGTGGAAGGGGAGATAACAGAGAAAGGCAGACAACCTTTATGGGAAATATCACAGTCCAGTCTTTACCCAAAGTCTGAACCACAGCAGAGTTTTATTGTTGTTGCTTTCTCTGCCTTCTCCTTATATCTGCAGTCGCATCCCATTTTTTTTCTACACCCCTGAGTAAGACAGAAAGCCAATCTCAGAACCTAGGTGTGTATGTGCGCAGCAAAGCAACATTATTTGAGAAGCTGTTAGTCCAAAATGGCTTATTTGTATTGATTCTTTGAAAACGTGGAGGTTGGAGACAGAAGAAGCAAACAGAAAGGCATTATAATTCCACCGCTGCTACTTACGTTGTCTTTCAAGGAGACACCGCGGCCGGCTATTACTCCGTACACGGCATCCCTGTCACTCCAAACTGACAAAGCTGTAAAGTGCCTCCTTAGCCTGTTGCTCTTTTCAATGTCACAGAGAAAGGTCGGCTTTGAATAAGGCCTCTGTCGTTTCCAGTTTCAAGAAATCCAATGTCAAGTTAGACTGTGAGGACAGATGTTCAAAGAGAGCCACAAAGACTTTTCCCTTCCTGTGATCTGGCCAGAACTTTAAAGCTAAACAATCCAGAGCTGTACTATAATTTACTGGCATGTCCATTTCTACAGCGTATATATTGATTTAGTATTCCCTAAGCTATTTGCATGCTAACACACCATTATCTAGTGTATTGGTGAGTTTTGCATTCTCACGACTCACGACTGCATATGTTTGCTGTGTAGTGTTACATAATTGGTTTCATGCCTGTCAAACATTTCCCTCTGTGGTGCATTCAGCTACCTATGAAGGGAGGACGCTAGCTGTAATTAGTTTTGCTTGCATTGGAGATTCTGCATTCAGTGCATTCAAAACTTGTCACAAAGACAACAACTGCAATAAGAAATGAATCCACAGCAAGTCAGCCAACGTGAAAAAAGCTGTAACATTCCTAATAATGGCACACTACCTCAGAGCAGGGCATGAAACTTCCTTGTGTGTTTGCTGGCCACTAACTGCACCTCACCAGCAGCTATAATGATGTTTTGTGTCGCGCTGGAGTCAAAGTCTGCAAGACTGCATGACAATAAACCACCTGTTAGAAATTTTAATGTATTTCATAGTGTTTACCGAAAATATCCCATTCTCCAGAGAGAGAGATTGGTACAAACAGAGCAAAGAAACCTCATTTACACACTTAAAGTTGCACTTAATAATAATTTTACATTAACAACAGAGAAAAATGACAACATGTTACCCCAATCTGCAGTTCAACTCTGCTCGCTCAGGGTATTTAGCATCTTTGTTTGGGTTTTCTGGCCCGCAACTTTGCAGTAACGTTTCTGTAGCACTGCTCCGATCAGCATCATTTCTTGCTGTAGCAACAAAAAAGCTCTGATTAACTCAACATATGCTGTCTACAGCTCCAGTGAACAGAGAAAGTTCGGGACTGAAGCGTTAAGTAGCCAAAAAGATTTTTCCTCACAAGTTGGACATGAATCATCAAAAACATGTTATTAGAGATCATGCTCATCAGTATTACTGTTTGGCACTGTGAGAGGTGGGGTTACTTTCAGATATGAATTGAAGCTCTAATGCAGGACTATGGTCTCCTCCTTCCGGCTGTGAAAATACCACTCCTGACATGCTTGACTCATGACACCATAGGCTCCACCATGCACCTAGATGCTGTAACCCTTCAGCTCTGTTAAACTAGTCTTTTCCTGGGTGTAGCAGTCAGCTATGGTCAGCAGAAAAGCTCTCCGATTAACCCACCCACCTTGTAGACAGAGAAAATTAGCCACTAGTGATGTAGCAATGTATTTTTCCCCTCTAATTTTTTGTTGGCTTTGAACGCATCAACTAACTGCTAATTTGGATATTTTTATGGGATTGGTTGGCAAAACGAAACACATAGAATACCTCCATACTTTTCTTCTAATGGCCAGGGTGGTTCTTCTGTTTACTTGAATATGTGGTTGCCTTCTCGTAGTCTTATTGTGAGATTGGACTTATGACATGCAGCTATCATTAAACTAGCACCCTGGAAATGATGTGCGGTGCTCTATGTAGAAGGCAGAGCAAGAGCGCGAGTTTATCATTTTGTTTACTGCAGTGCAGAAAAAGAAACAGCCACCTTGCCCATCAAGCCCATAAGAATTCAATTTGAAGAAAGTCTGCAATCTAAAAAAGGAAGGAGATGAACATTGCAGCAAGAGGAGGAGTAGTATTTTGGACTACGTTCAATTTTGTGGAAGCAAATAATGAAGCTGCAAGTAATCAGAACAGACCAGGAAATGGCTTGTTTTTTTCTGAGCAGGTTAAATCCTCAATCAGCCATTTCTCTACTGGTGTGTGTTCGTATCCATTATGACTCAGATATGACGAATGTATTGAGAGTATAGTTTCATAAAACTATAGCAACAGAAACCAAACTTGAGAAATATAACTTTAAAGAAAGATCTAGAAATTTTAAATGTTCTCCGAAGTTTGTTGCACATCAACAGACTCTCTCTCTCTCTCTCTCTCTCTCTCTCTCTCTCTCCCCCCTCTTCTCACAATGACAGACCTTAAACATTATATCCAAATTGGATCTGGGAGATGCGAGCGTACTCTGCATCTGCTCTGAGAGACATATACACTGAGGCGGCTGATCGTTCGAGGAGGCACTGAAAATTGTGCTGTCATGGTAGAAAATGCTGAGAGATTAATATGGGTGCATTTCGCTGCCATCATCTCGCTTTCATTATCAAGTAACAAGCGCTGGAGAGCGGGGGGGAAAAAAAGACGCTGCTCCACCGCTCAACCTGAGATGTGAGTGTGACATTATGTTGACAATTCAGTGTGTGGGTACTGTTCAGACAGACACAGGCATATCAATGCGAGCCATTACTGTCTATAGTAGATTGGCTTAGCTTTGTGCTGAGGTGTAATTGCGCAGCTGTCTGGCATTAGTCCTCCCAAACAAATTGGCTTGGGCAAGACTGCCTTCCAAATCTACCAGCGACGGCCCTATATGATGCACACTGTGTGCACACAAAGCCTCCTTTTGGTTTGCGTCTAGCTTTGATTATCAATGCCTTGTTTTACAAAAATGTACTATTACACATTATTATTGTATTGTAATATTAGAATATTTTATGTTATTTAGATAAAAAGGTCATACTGCACATCATTCTTGACAAGAGTGACAAGGTGAAGATGTATGCTCGACACTCTGGGAAGTCTATCAATATGCAAGATGCTAGCTTTACATCCTAATATGAGTTGAGGTCTTATATATGCTAAGGTCTACTGAAATGTGGGGGGTGACAGTGTTAATCTATTCCCGATCATGCCTCTGTCATGGGGTCTCCTTGGGAATTCATGCTTGGCAGGCTCATACATCCGCATGAAATGTCATTTCAGACATCCCATCCAAAGCCCAGGGTTACATGATACAGGTGGGGGGATAGCGTGTTCTCCCAGTAAGTGATACTGCAGTGCTCTTACTGTATGATCTATTGGGAATCTATGTCTTAGCTAATGCAAGATAATGAGGGTGTCAGAAAGCCCTTACAGCAACACAAAAGGCTGCTGGAAGCACATGATGCATTAATGCACGTGTTGTTTGTGTTGTGACATGCTTTTTCAGTGCTAGCAGCAGAGCTTAGAGTTGATCCATCAGATCCATAAATATTTAGGCGCCTATGAGCCAGATATCAATGAGATTTAGTATGGATATTCATGGGTTCTTGAGGATGAATTCTGATCATTTTGGTGACAGAAAATTGAAATCCAATCCCGTTTTTTAAATCCTGTTTATGTTTATTTTCTTTGCAATAGTCATTGACTTAAAATACATAAAGGAATTCTTAATTCATTAGCATTAACATGCTTCACTGCTGTTTGCAAGTCAACTTAAACTTTAGGATTACAACTTCAGGATGACTTTTCTAAGAAATGTGCGGTGTAATTATTGGCAGTCACTGTCAAATTACACATACACCAAAAAAAAAATCAGACACCCAAAAGAAGCAACCAAAGTTAGGGCAGTACATTTTATCAAAATGCCGTCTCTTTCTGGGAAACTGATGGATGTCCACACTAAACAGCTGACAACTGGCAACAGTCATTACTTCTATCTTCTCATGTCCATGTGTGTTACTCTTTAATATTCCATTAGGGCCAAATTTGCTCATGGAGACAATAAAATATCCGAACACATGCACGTGTTCATGGTCTCAACCCGCTGTGGTCCTTTCTCAATCCATTCTCAAGGTATCAGCCTTGTTTCCTTGGCAGCTGCATAGCAAATTCAGGCTCCCAGAGGATAAACCTCTTTCATTTTGGTGGCTGTCTCACCACCATTAGGCTAAATATATCTATTGATAAGACTCTGTCAATGAAAAAGTCATCAGTACGTGGTTTGCTGTGCCCAGTACCGGCAGCCTACGATGTTTACATATGACACTTTTGTGTTTTAGTCCTTGTGCCTTTTTCCTGTGCAGTATTTTCTTAACTCCAGGTAAAAATAAAGACAAGATTTTATTTTGTGCCTGGATTTGTCTGCAGTCAGCACAAATGTGCTTATTAGAAAACTGTTAACCATGAAAAAAAATGATCAAATAGGTTTCTATGACAACTTCAAGTCAGCAGTCTTTTAACAAATCAAAACATGATTAATCTCTCCCATAAAGTCTGCAGAATGGAGCCTCCTTTTTTATGAATGGACCTTCAAACTCCTCAAGAGATGATTAATCAATGTCTGCTGAAGACGGAAAAAAACTTTCATTTTCTAAGGGAAATGTGTGACTTTTGTCAGCTTTGATTCTAATGAGTTCCCCTGTAGAATTGCAGATTACAATTATGGCTTCCTTTTATTTTCTTCTGCTTTTGTATTCACTGGCATTACTTGACACACATATTGTCAAATAAAACAGTGAATTACAATATAAATTGTTCTTAGTAATCCACTGTCTGACCTCACATTGTGAAGCTTACACTAAAGCTCCCTGAATGAAATGTGTTGTTTGTTTCATTTCCGGCAAATAATTAAAGCAGATTAGGTATTTTGTGATTATATTTGCTTGCAAAATTCAGATAACCAATATAATATAATATGACAAAAGTGACTATTCATGGTTTTGCAGTATACTGACATTCTTCTCTACTAAATGTCTACATATTTACAGTTTTCTTAAACATATTACTAAGCATGCATTTTGGTCAGTAATTTACAGATGGCACAATGTGCAATTGCAGTTACCATAAAATAAAAAGGTATAACATTTCATCAGAAAATATCCTTTATCTCCATGAATTCTCTGTCAAGCTCCGACCCACTGGACTGGACAGTTTTAGACTGCTTAGTGAAGCATTGTTAAATGTAAATTCAAAATTTTACTTTCAAACTAGCTTCGAGCATTAAGGAATAGGAAACCGGTCCTATGAAAGTTTTATTCCAACCTGCTGACGGTACTCCCTTTCTCATCACTCCTTTGAACGCTTTCAGTGCAGTTAAAAGAGGAACAATCGATAATGAACTGAATCTGGCCACATTAGAGCCTCCATCTGGGATACGAATGTTCTCTTTCCCCATAAATCCATAACATCATGGGTGAAACGCAATGACAGAACTAATGAGAGAATATGCTCTGAGTGCACAGAGCTTTTTTTTTTTTTTTTTTTACAAACTGAAAAAAAAATACAGCCCTGTCGACTTTTTAGAAATCCACTGGTATCCATCCACTGAGCCCACCATTACTCGTCCATCAGTGTCATTCAGTGGTGTCATCTCAACGTGGAACTGTCTCAGGATGATGACTGGAATCTAACTGTTTTTTAATGTCACCTCTTCCTCAACTCATATGCCACCATGTACATCAGACACAAAGAGGATACTAATCTGTGTTCCCCCATAGATTCCTTATTGTTGAATTTGGTCACGTGTGCCCTGTTCTCTCACCTGTTTCCTACAGGGTTATATTCTACCTCATTTAATTGCGTAATTAAATATTTTTATATCTGTGCCTGCGCTGGTGGGGACAGCCATATAAATACTGTAATAACAGGGCAGACTTTCTGCTTTGAAGGTCAAGCGTGTCGCACAGACTTCTGTCTACCCCTTAAATATTTCATTACTTCAAAATGAAAAATAGTACATCCAATTCAAACATACCTGCAAGTCATTCAGAGGGGCTTTTAGATGCAGTATTTACAATATGAGCAAGGCTGAGTTTTTACTCTTTTTCATCATGTTTAGTTCAACATGTTTATTTGTTCTCCTCTATAATCCTCAGAATACAGATATGATTCATCAGTACTGTCTGAAATGGATGGGAATCACATTATGGTCACAGCTTGTGTACTGAAACAGCATGCTTTGGTAAGTAAAACAGGACTTAAAAGAACTCAGCATGTATTGTCAATATGAAACTAATGATTGTATTCATCATCAAATAATCTGCAAAAGTTTTGGTTTTTTTTTGATTAGTCATTGTTTGGTCAATAAATGGGACAATTGTTCTCTATCACAGGTGACATCACCTCTATAAAGCCCAAAGGTTTGCTTAAAAAATTACTTAAACAATCAGTCAGCACTACTGCTTGTTATGAAAAAAATTCAAAGATATGAGAAAATTACAATTTAGATCTGTTGATAGCAGCTAGCCTGAAAGTCTGGGTCACTTAATTTCACAAAGACCATGAATGTCTGGACTAAATTGCATGGAAATCCATTAAACAGCAAAAAGACATTTCACTATGATCCACAAGTGTGAATCTGCTGGTGGAACTAAAGGAAAAGTCAGTGGATCACCAAAGTCTTTAGTATTCATCCTTTAAGAACCATAAATGTCTGGACCATGAATGCCAACCCATCATTAGGAGGTTGGGATGTTCCGCTGTATGACCTGTTGGTGAAACTAGATGGTAATTCAGTAGCAATTCAACCTCTGGGCACAATGGGTATCAGAGCCAAAGTTCAACTTCTGCAGGAGCTGTTAAGATATTTCAGCTAGCTAGACAGGGACCATAAATGTTTATTAAAATGGGAATCAGTCTGGTTGGTGTTGAGACAGTGCCGTCTGGATCAAAGTGGTGGACTGTGACCTACAGGCCAACATTGCAATTCCCAGATACTGCAAGCATAGCAAAAAAAGAAAACAAAATGAAAATGCAGGGCAGCTGTCACACCGAACATTTGACAGCAAAAAGTCTTTGTGGCATTTGAGAATCATTAAGACAGACAAACAGACATGCCCTCTCCCCCATCCTGCTGCTATAAATGCCCCCCTTGATTCAATAAGCAATAAACAAATGAATTAAGAGACAATTAAATGTTTGGTCCAATGTCAGACAGCAATCCCTCCCTCAACCCCATTGCGCAGCCACTCACAGGCACGCTAAGGTTAAACCAGGCTAACATTAACGCCAATCATGCTGCAGCCTCCCCCCCTCACAGGATGCCAGGCCCCTGCTGTCCAATCTCCACCACCACGCTCTCCTTGGTGCTGTTCGCTCATCCACAGAGTAAAGACCCCAGTGTTAAACATTAATTATTCCAAAGGCCGGGACTCATTTGACTAATCAGCAGTTACGGGACTTGGGGGCGCAGCCGCCTGAGTGGCAAATGCCAATATCCACTCTGTCGGCAGGGGCAAAGGGAGGGGTGACTATGGATCAACAAGCCAATATGGAAGAACTGATCCATCATTTTGTCAGCCATTGTCCAGAGGGTGAACCATGTGTTTTGCCAATGAGAAGCAGCAGTAGCCACGGTGGGGAGGGTCAACAAGCTACGCCTCCCTGATGAATGCGTGACCATGCTAACAACTGCCACTTACAGCTTTTAATTACATCAGAGGAGGAAGCAGAGGTGAGGGAGATGCATGCTGCTCTTAGCATCAGTATTACCACTGTACAAAACACTGTTGTGCTAGTAATGGTGCTCTACCAGCAGTGTGAATTTTAATGATTTGTTTGAAAAGGCAAAATGAAGCAAAGGCCACATGTCAGCATCATCATATCATAATACTCTTAAAAACCCGCTATCAAAACAGTCCAGACTCGTCTGAATGACTGTTATTAAAGACATTGGACCAAAGGGTCTTTGAACTCATCTTCAAACAGATTGTGTACATGTTGAACCCTGTTGAATCAAAGTGGCAAAGAAAAACACAAAGTGGCCATATTTCAATGGTGCATAAATTATAACCCTCTTTCCTAAAAATGCACTCAATTCCATTCCAGCTTCCCACGCTATACAAGCATAGCCTTTACAGAGAGCTTTTAACCGATTGCATTATTTAAAAAGCCACCCCAACGCACAAAAGCAATTTGGTAGAATAGCAGCCGTAAAATATAGCTTTCAGTATTCAGTCGTGGGCACAAATGGTTTGTCTTTCATCACCACTTTTTCCTGTGACTGCTTCTGTCCTCTTGTCAGACATGGCACCCGCCGCCCCCACCCCATTGCTCAGAGCATCATAAGTGTTACCGCCGCACTCCAATACAATTGATCTCAAATCAGGTACACTTGAGCCCTGCAACCCCACCCAATCGATGAAACATTTTCTAGGGCACTATTTGAATTCTTGGGTTTGGTTTTAGGCAATGCCTTGGTAGTGAACTGTAGATGCACCACCCACAAGACTGCACATGTCCAAACTCTTAAAAGGTCAACAATAAGAATATGATGTGTTTTAAAAGACTTGAAGCACTTTTCCTATTTTACGCGGTGCGTAATTCAAAGACTTCTGAAAAATGGACTGTAAACTCCGCCTAAGAAAAAAAAATCAGTGGGCTCTAACTCATCAGGCTGATGGATGGAGAAAAGGAGGCGAACGCTGTAAGTAATTAAAATGCTGCAATGGTGTAACCTTCAGAGTTTCTATGTTTAAGCATGGGTTCTTGCTCCACCAGAAAGTGGCAAATTAAATCAGGTCTGAGCAGTGACACGCCGTGAGAGACAAGTTCAATATGTATGATTTATCTACTTAGACAAATGAAATCACTGTCAGCTCATTCTTGCGAAAAGGTTTCAGTGTCTCCTCCTTGGGAGCAAATGCAATTTGGATCAAATTTGATTTCATCCAAACTTTTTTTTTTTCTCTGTCCCCCAGTGGCTCATGTGAATGGTTTTAAAGGGTAAAGTTTGTTTTCACACATTTTCTGTATGTTTTCATGCAGGCTGACAGAAAGTAGACATCCATTGTGATTATCTTTGTTCAGTAACAGTACAACATCTTACGCTCACTATTCTTATCTAGTCTGGAGGAGACAAATAGTAAGACAAAGAAATGACTTGTATTATGAAAATTGAAATTTTAAATTATCACCAGCATTCACAACGAACTTTACTTAATTAAATTCTTTCCAATAAAAATAATATTTACGTTCTTCATCAAAAGTGTTGCGTGAGGTTTCATTTTTTCTGTGCACAACAGAAAATACCATCTTTCTCACCATGTGAGGGTATACTGATAAATTAAAGATGTCATATTATGTTTTGAAGACTGTCCTCTCTAGATAAACAGCAGTGAGGAAGCGATAAAACCTTAGTAGTCAGAGGAAATATGAACCTTGTCCATAGGGAGCAAAGAAGGGAGTAGTTTGATGATCTTAGAGCCACAAAGTTTGCTTTTGAAGGAGGTCGGGGTCAACAAAAAGTTGAAATGAGAGATCACAGTTTCCTTCCTGTTTCTTACAGACAGCCAACACTGGTTTCTTCTACCTGTGAATATGATCTCACCCTAAGGGCTGAATTATGTGAGAAAAGAACTAGCTACTTCTGAAGGAATGACTGTTTGTTTGACTCTTTTAAAATGGCCACACTCGATGACGACTATCATAGGGAGGGGATACAATACTGCTTCAACAGAGAGATAATAGAACATTTTCAGGCATTCAAAGTGCGGCACATATAATAGATGTCTGATAAATGAAAATAAAGAGCTTGAGGGAGACCAATCACTGCATTAATGGGTAGAAATGTGGGCGTGCAGCAACTGTCGGGTACAGACTCCACAGTCAATGTCGGACGAGTGCTGGGGTATTTAAAGCTATTTGATCATCCAACACACAGTTCTGTCTAGATATAGTATACTAGCAATTAAAATTTAACCAAGCGGTAATTAAGACAATGAAGATCCCCAAACCTTGAAGTAGTAATCATTTTTCCATGACCTACACCACATCACATTTGTGGCTACATCAAACGTTAGAGGTGTGAGATCAGAACATGGTCTTATTTTTACAAAAGCAATCTATAACACCATTGGAAGGTAATTGCAAACAATGTTGCCCTAGACTGTCAGATCAGGAAGTGCTTACACGTCTCGATCTGCAATTACAACTGATGTATTCTGGTGAATGACTGGATTTGATTTTCCTATTACTTGTGAAAACTACAAAATTAAAAGTGGTGAAAACAATATCGAGGTCAAAGAAGTTCTTGAACGCAGTGGTCTGGGTCCCATCTTCCCAACTAACTCCAGCAGCAACGGAATGGACCTTGAGGTAGGTTTGTTTTGTCAACATTCACTTCAAAGACAAAGACCAAGTTTGAGACCTCGACTTTCAAGAGAATAGCAAATTACGATATCCTTAAGGTGGTTCTAAAATAGAGAAATTTAGAAGATCCACAGATCCTTTACAGCAAAGAAGCCTCCATCTGCTGATACAAATCATGTGCTATGATTGAGAGTACAACAACAGCTATGAAATGGACCTCAAGGTGAGCTTGTTTTGCCAACAAATGAGAAACTGATTAGACTGATGAGCATCGTCTACAGCTGCTGATGCAGCATTTAAATATTTACCCATTACTGCAGGAAATCATCTTGCGTCATCTTTATGGCTAATGGAGCCACATCAATCTGACACCACAAATAAGAGCGCTTGGTAAAATTTGCGTTATCGTTTCTCGCCACAGGCAACAGAAGTGTTTCAAAAGCGCTGACAGAGGATGTGTATTAAGCAGCCAGTCCTTTCTAGTTTTCAAATGATGCAACTGTCAAATTCATTGGTTCCAACCAGCCTCTTTCAAGTGGGAAATTTAAAAGCTTCTTGGATGAAGTCAGCAGTGTGAAGGGTGATACAGCTCCGACTGAAGCAAACGCTCTTTGAAATGTGTAATCTCAGGATGGTTTGTTGATGTCTGTGCTGCCGTCACCTATGGATACAGAGCGCTTAAAATTATTTACTGACCTTTTCCCCACATGTTCAATTATATAACCATTTAGCCAGTCACAGTGAAGACGCCTAAAAAGAAGAGCTAACAGATGTAATGTCTGAATTTAAGTGTGTTTTCCATTTATCCTCAGCTCGACCAGCCCACGTAGGTCCCCCGGTGTCATCATTTCCTGAATAGCATCCTCAGTGGCCAACACCAGTCTGAGTGATAACAATGAAAAATGTGCTTACTTACATCCTGCAATCACCATCACCACCTAATCCATAGTCATTTTCTCCAAAAAAGGATATCCACATTAGCTAAGTGAGTGATTTATGAACCTTTCCACACAGCCTTAAATACAGAAACCACAGAGGGGAAGTTGGATAATCCCTATTAAATCACTTAGTTAAACTATTAAATTATGTGTCCATTCACTTTTCAAAGCAGTGATAATAAACAATAAGAATGAGATAAAACACACACAAAACAATAGCAGTATAAAACTTCTATCTAAATATATTAACTAAGCATGTTATGTAAACCCAGGTCCAGTGAGTCTCTATTAATATTTTGTACTATCAAACTGTTGTTTGACAGTATTTCCGAGTAATGACTGCAGTCTTTCATAAAAATTATTTTTGGCTAACAGAGAAACAGCACTAACTCTGGTAGTGTTCATGGGAATAAAGCAATCTAAATCCAAAAACAAAACCTAACTTCCTGTCAGGATGTTAACTTAGTTTTTACCAAGGTCAGTGTGGCTGTAAAAGACCTTGTGAATCAAACTGGCTTTGTACATGAAGCAGAACAAGGCAGGAGGTAATTATTGATGAAGCGCAAGTGAAATATTGAGAATAAGAAGTGTGAGCAGACAGGTGCAGGGAACAGATACGGCACTATTGGCTGGGAGAACTGTCAGCACAAGCAAAATACCAGACAAAGAAATGTCATTTATATAAATGAAACATAAATACAACAGAGTAGCATCTGAGGCTCAGCAGTGAAGCTGAAAACCCAGGGACGGCCCTGGAGAAGATGGTGCCAGGAAAATGCGGCATCTACATCCACCACCTGTTCATACTGGGAGTCACAGACGTCCAAGCATCACAGCTTAAGTTTAGTCACAAAAGGTAAATTCCAAAGCAGCTGAGAGGAGCAACCAGTATGGTTGAAAAAAGGAAGACACTATAAAGTGGACTAAAGTATAAATTCACTCCATGACTAACACCACTATAGTGCAGCTATAGTAGCTGCAGTGGGAAGTTATACGCCCTCGTTATATTTAGTACTTGCCATTGTTTTACATTGAATCCAGGATTCTATGCTGTAAGTTAAGAGAACAGGCTACAGCTCAAGTAAATTATAAACGTGTGATGCATTCACTGTAACATTGTTGAAATATCTCATTTGGGAACACCCCCAAGATGGCTTAGGGGTTAAGCCCGCAACCAAGGACCACAACATTGTTGGATCGAAGCTGGAATCTGAAAGCCTTAGTTGCACCTATCCTCCTTGTTTGCTGTCACGTCATCACTATCACTATCTAGAGGCATGAAATGGCCAAAAAGATACAGTTTGTCAGTATCAGCGAAAGCAAGAATTTGTTGTATAGACACTGCCAAAGACCTGCTTAAAAAACAGTTCTTCAAGAGAGATAATAGGCCATAATATCTGACATACTGGTATCAGATTTTTGTTATTTTTGAATACTTGCATTGATGCAGCGCTTAAAAATGAATGATCATTTGGGCTCCTGTAAGTTAAACATTCAAACTGCAAATCACTGACCTGCATACTAAAGAATCGCTAGAAACCAAATGGAATCACCTCACTGAAATATGGAAATCTGTGGCAAAATATTCCACCTCTGTTGTTGTTATTTGTTCATTTACATTAATTGCTTGAAAAGTCAATCAAGCTCTTTAATGACACATTGTTTAAAATGTTGTTTTAATGGTCCAATATGAATAATACATTTTTTTGTTTAATTAGGCCTATTTTTGTACATTCAAAGAGTCCAAGTGCGTTCCCATATCCACATGCCAGCAAGGTAAAAGTAAACACAGACGTTAATTTTGTTTACTGAGAATCTTGATTTGCCTCGTTCTTCTCTTAATATTTACAGTTCAAAGCAAACATTGTCATTTTTAGCTGTGTCGGAGTGATAACATGAGATTTCTGGGTTTAAACGATTTTTTCAGTATGACCAGTTTGTTTGCTTTCTATTCTATTATAAGCGGGCCCAGGATAAGAGGTGTGGTGTAGAGGGATATATACTGCCAATCTAGCTGTCAGAGGCAGCAAGGTCCAGATCTCATCTGTAAGTACCAGCTGGCTGAAGGGGGGCACCCTGTACTACAGATAAGGAATAGTGTGACCTTAATCCCTCAAATAGAGCTTCCTGTGGCCTCAGGAAGTCAGTGGAAACTGTGCTCCAGCCAGTCTGCCCACACCCACTAGTCTCTCCTCTCTGTATCACTCAGCTGTGGCTTAATTTTTCATGAGGCATCTTGCCAGTAAATGCCTGACAAAAAGTGATGTAAACAAAACGCTCGGAGAACGCTCCAGGTCTAATCACAATTAGGGATATAATTGCTTACTGGTGACTATTTTCAAAGCAGACAAGCAATGATTTTGAGTGTATCTTAAAAAGCTAAAAGGCAACAGAAGCTGAGCTAGGTATCAGTGTTTAAGATCCTCCAGAAAAACTGCTCTCAAGCTTTCACTGATTTCCATGGATATATTCATACACTGTAAACATAGGTAGGCATGAGACTTTTTTATTCTGTGACATTTAATACTTTGTCACATTACATTATTGAAGTTTGAAGGTCTAGACATATATAATATAGTCTTTAAAAGAACAGTAATTATATACAGCGTGTGTCCCTTGTCTAATGTTAGATATTCCAACTGGTTACATAAGATTACAGTCACTTCTTTTCCCTCAAACACTCAAATTAAAAGGTAAATCACAGCAGTACTAAATACAAAAGCTTTATGACACATTTCGGCCTCCTTCGTTGCCAACTTACCAGGTTGGACAGAAAGAGGCAGTATTGAAGCTCCAACCAGTAGGAGACACGTGTGACAAGTGTTCAGGATCACTAAAAACAGCTTCCCACCCGTAGAAATTGGGATAATGAAGATAAGAACATTATTGGGGGTTGAATCTAAGACACTGCTGCTGGAAGATCTTCTTCCCCTGCACGACCTCAAAACCTCAATGAGTTCAGTGCCCGTGCTTTCCAAAGTGTTTTTTATCTGCTACCTTTACAGTGAAGGTGTGGTTAGACTAAAACAGCTTTATTATGTTTAGGGAACAAATTAATGTTATATATTGGTACAAATGTTAACAGCATCAGCATTGTTTAAGTCATCCTCCATCAGATGTTTTTCATTACTGTGGCAATATCACTGTCTTCCACCTTTACTTCTGACACTTACTAACGTCATAGCCACAAGAGGTCCAATAGGTTCCTCTTGTAGTTCAGTTCTGAGTTTTTAACGTTAAAAAGTTTAAAACTCTTATAGCTTAAAAAGCTTTGAATGTTTAAAAAGAATATTTTGGTTTGCAGCTTAATGTGAGCAATGGCTTATGTGTAGCTAATTAAAGTTACTTGACAATAATTAATACCAATTAAATATGTAATGGGCAGGTAATTGATAATCTGCCTGTTGTGCACACTGAAAATTGGGCTCAGTACTCCATAATTACGATTTACGTTTAATGATTAATAATTGCAGTAAGATTCCAGTGCATGCAAGGCTGAACGCATTGCCAGACGCTAAGGTTATACTTCATTATCTATTCATTACTCATCATTAAGCTTTATAGTATCTCACTTAATACAGTGTTTGTGCCTGTAGGTGGTATTACAAGCAAATATTGTACCAGTCCAACATTTCTCTGGGGTTTTGCTCCTTGGATTCAGCAAACTGTGAAATACTTGGGGACTTGCAAACAAGTATGACATTTTCACCCCGAGGGACTGCTTATATTAAATATTAGCACCGACAGGTGTAGATTTCTCATGCCAAAATATCATCTTGGGAACCACTCTCCTACATCCTTGGGAGTCAGGGCTGAAGCCAACAAGTCCAACTTAGTCGTGTGCAAGTCACTCGACCAGGTCCAGGCAAATCTGAATCAAGACCAAGTCCAGAGGGCGTGTAGACCGGGTCCCGACTGAGACCAGAGAGACAAAAAAAAACAGTCAAAAAACAGTGTCCTGTGCCTTGTTCTCAGGCAAGAATAAAGTTTTTGAAAGATAAATAACGATACATAAACATTTGTAGTAACTCTGTACTATATCTTTTGAAATGTAACTCGCAAACCAACAGAGGTTATATTGGATCATATAAGATTAGCAGTGTCTCATCGCACTGGATGACAGCAACAGATGAGCAGGGCTTTGGGTTGTAGATCAGTACCAACAAAAATCATGTACAAAAGAATAGTGAAAAGCAATATTATGTTCTCTAAATGTTTCTATGAAATCTCTGCTGTAGTAACGTCTTTGTTCCATAAAACTGACACTGTCATTATACTGCCCATCTTTAACCTACTTCCAGCTGTGCCAGAGACGTGTCAATACTGTTGCCAATTCTGTGGTTGCCAACAGAGGTTGATGAAAGTTATAAATTACTCAATGCGGTCTGTAAATTGTTTATATGGCAGAGAAGAAAATCACCAGAGGTGGAGCAGGTAGAGAGAAAAAGATCTGTGAAGCTCCTGCCATAGGCAAGACGAGGTTGAGGGGGTATCCCATAGAAGCTGATGCAAAAGTCAAAATAGACATGTTAAGACAAGTAATTATGACATAGGTGTAATGTTTCACCCTAAAATGCTCAATCCCCATTTTTGCCCCATTAAAATCACTATAATAAATAATATTTTAAATCAAAAAAGAATATATTTCAAGAAACTGACCTGGGATTAAAGCGCAAAGCTCAGACAGGCCTTACTTTAACATCGCCAATCAATACCGACTGTCGGTGTCATTGTGTTTAGATGCTAGACGTTTCACTCTGGAGCCGATAAATTAAAAGTATGGAACATAAACACTGAAGATGGATTGAGGTGGGAAGGGGCAAGGGGGGATCTTGACAGCAGGCATCAACTCTTCTACAGGTTTCCTGACAGAAAAGCAGAGGTGCCTCAAGGCAAACTACAAACATGCAATGTTCACAACCCACTGGCCAAAGGATCTGTTTGAGTATGAGGAAGGCATTCAAGTTTTTATTACAATACAGTTGGACTCAGAGTTAAAAGTCTTGCCTTAAAGCATTTGTCTTTTAGCAGCATGTTTTCTAAATGATTTAGGGGGGATTTATATAACATTTCTTATTTTTGAACAGTCAAAAAAACAAACTATTTCTTGCTCTTTTTGAGAAAGAAAGTGACTGAAATTTAAAACACAGACAGCGGGGCAGACAGACAGACAGACAGACAGGCAGATTATGAGTGTTTGAAAAGTATTTTAAAGACACCTCTGATGTATGTAAACCGATGCCTCCTCACTCCTTTGTGTGTCTGAAAGGACAGACAGGCTGTGGCTGTCTCCAGAAAGGAAGAGTTGGCATCAATATGAATTCCTACACTGCCCCCTGTTGGCGATACACAGACGTGCACAAGGAAGCACAGATGAGAAGCCTGAACTGGTTAAGCGCCTATAGAAAATGGCTGGCTGGATGGACGACGATTACGTTGGGGTTTATTTAAAAAAAGGGAACCACTATCCTGTACCTCCACATAGCAATTCTCTTATTTAGGTCTTTAGCATGTCTGTGCACACTATGTGTCAACTGTAAATCAAATATTTGATGGCGGCTACCAGGTTCTCACTTAAAAGCAATAAGCTTAATCTGCTTGCTTGCCATTTAGAGAAAATATTCACAGCATCGTTAAAAACGGGACTCTTACAAAGACACTGTGTCACGCTGGCAAATCCGAAACTCTCAAATGCAAGCCACATCTTGAGAGGTTGGGGAATTTTCATTTTATGCGGTCTATTGTTGCTTACTGCCTGAGCAGAGTGGATAAATCAAACCAATGGCCTGGGATCACTCCTGGTCAGCCGCAATGGGAGAGCGCAAGGAGGGGATGGTGGGAGTGAAAGCCCACACATTGGAAAATGAACTGCTGTCTTTCAAACCAAAATCCCACATGATGGGAAAGCAGCGAAGTGGCACTACACTGTGACAGCGCCTTGTTAGTGACTTTAGCTTAAGAACTACCACTGCATTTGGCTCCTTCTGAGAGGAAAGAAAGCTGGCAAAATGAATAAAAAGAAAAATCATGTGGGGGGGGGGGGTAACAGGGAGCAGTTGTAGTTGAGAGGAGAAAAGGAGAGAAAGGGGGGAGAGAAGAGAGATATGGCCATGGATCACCGATCCTCTCTAGTTCAAGGAAAGTTCATTGGAACTCTTGCTCGGATTCATGTCATCTGTTTAGCTGTTCATTGGTCCCTGGGGTACATCTCTCTGCCTTTACAGTCTGTTCAGCTTGACAAAAGGGCAGGAGGCATATCAAATCTCCAGCAGCCAGGAACAGGTTCTCGGCCAAGTTACATATTTCATATGAATTTCACAATATCAATTATGGATCTCTCCCAGTATGGACAAAGCGGTTTCAGTTTCTCACTGGCAAATATAGGCATATGATGATGGTTTGGAGCTTCTGAAGGAAAAACAACCAGTAATTTGGCAGACAGTAATAGTAGTCTAATTACAAACAGTGCTTCTGTCAGTGAGTAAGTGGGCATGCAGAATGGTCTGAAAAATTGCTCCTTCTGTCTTTGTCCAGATGACTGAAAAGCAATGGGAATGAAAAAGGAGAGTCATATGTAATTGCTACAACAAATGCCAAAATGGCAAATGGCTGTTGTCAAATTGAGGCAGTTTTAGACATGTAAACAGGGAAATTAGGCAGAGGACAGCTCATACACTGAACTCTCTCGTGACAAAGCATCTGCAAGCTGTAGCATCAATAAATAAGTTTCACAGTCACTGAAAAATCATTACAAACCGAGCTAACACACAAACATATTCAATTAACTGCCGTTACACATGAAGGACAAAATAACAAATGCTATGTGAAAAACATCAGCTTCTAATTAAGTTAATAACAGTTCTGAAGGCAGGTGAATATAATTAAGTCTAATGTCAATTAAGGCTATGTGCTAGCTTTAAAAGAGCAGAGAAAAGCAGAGTTTGTACAGGGGATGTTTTCAAGGAACCATGGAACCAGTGGATTTCAAAGAAGTAAATAAATTATTTGAGCAGAACGTCCGTTTGTCATAAAACTAAGAAATTATGTAAAGTGCTTATAATGACTATTTTTATATTAAAATAGTATTACATAATTATGTGCAATGTAAATAAGGGGTTTCTCCAAGTTATGTAGTGTGGTACCTACATGCAACTTGCTGTTAGGACACACCACATCATTTAGCAGCTAAACAACCAAATTTAAGTTGATGGAGGGCAAAAACTGAGCCAAGGTGTGAATTTTGAACTTGCATTTGAGTGGATTTATCTTTGGGTAATGCCGCTTTGTATCTGGTGAATGTCTAAACAGGCTGCATCTGTCTGCAAACAAGGTGCAATTAAATGTCCATGTAACAGCTTCTGTGTGCCACCCCCAAGTCTCAAAAATATTAGAGTTTGCAGGTTTATGATGCATTATTAATAAGTAATTTTTGCTTGCAGTTAAATATCTATAAAATAAATATATCATAACTGTTTAGCTACCTCTTCTTATAGTCAGCTTTGTCTTCTCTTGCTTTGTACTGTTTTCTTTACCTTAAATAAAGCCCTTTAAACTGCCTCAGTGCTTGAAATACATTTGCCTCACTTTGTGCGCTGCACTGCTGACAAACTCCACCTATTCCTCCCACCTCTCACCCTCTCAGTTCTGACCATCTCATCTTCCTCTTGCTGAAACCTTCTGCATGCAGCTCCTTCCTTTATGCCAGCCCGCTCAGTGAAAAATAGTGCATGCTCACACTCAGAGTCAAGGTCATACTGACTTTAAAAGAGCACAAATGCAAGAAACTAAAGTTATTGTCAGTCATGAGTGCTATGTAGCAGTATGCTGCCTCTTCTCTTCATGTGCCTCACCTTTACTCACAATGGCTCAGTACTTTGCCAGGCTTGGCCTACTTTGTCGTTTGAGTGGGCATAAGTTTCACTCCAGGAGAGGGAGAGAGGGAAGGGTGGAGAAGCTGTCTTAGCTGTGCCTGTAGATTGTTTTCAAGTCTCTGTATCATATATCACTCCACCTCTGTGATACAGTCTCAGAAACAGCTGTGTGTTGTGAGCTTCACAAAATTGGTATGGATTATCTGGCATCTTAAAATCACTTGTGAGCCATAACTCAGTGTGACGAGCATGAAACCTGGAGCTGGATTCTTTAAAAAGTTTGTTAAAATGGGAACTTCAGTCTCAAATGGCACAACATGAGACTCTGAAGTGAACTTTTGAAGGTAATACATCGCTGTAAATTAGAGGCCTCTTGATCTTTCACGTACGAAGATCATCATAAACCTTTACATTCTGAGTGAGGATTAAGGCTTTGACAGATTAATGCACAGATTGAGGAACACAGTGAGAGCTGAGGTGGAAATCAGAGTTTTCTCATACTCTGATTTTCATGTTTTCATCTTCAAAATGAAGCAAAAAGTCTCTGTGGTGTCATTAAGACCTGGCTTCTGTCAATCACGGCGCAGTCGAGCCCACACACAGACCCACTTTTCCTGCTGTACCTCATAAAATTAGCGAGAAAAACTGGATTTCATACAAATAGCACAGAGCCGGTTATCATTTTCTACTGGGACTGCCTCCGCCTATTTCACTGTTAAAAAGACAAAAATCAAGACCAGTAAACCAGAGCAAATAAAACATGACACCAGTTGAAAAAATAGAGTGATGTAAACCAGTAAAAGGGGGCAGGAAATAAGCCGACACTCCAATCACACTGGAATAATCCTTTATGGGAATTTCTGGAGCGCAGAGTGCAGCGCAGATTTCCGCCTCCTTCATCACTCAAAAGAACTGGAGGTTTTGCTTCCTGAGGGATGCTTCAACTTCCCACTACACACAGTTCAACACTTGTACGACATTACAAGGAAGAATGAAGCTGCTCTAAAGGCAAAGCCTATTCCTTGCCAGGTAAATAATATTCAAACCACATATTGCCTTGTGTTTCCATTACTCCCCCCTCCTCTCCACCTGCTGTATCTCAATATCTCATTATGATACCCACATGTATACAACCTGGGGCCGTGTAAAACTACAAAGACAAACGGAGCTGCTATGTAATTCCTGTATTGCAAAACTCAGAGTGTGACGGTTGAAGACAGATTACATTTCATTTCTATCATGTCTATAGTATGGCGCTTTGAAGCCTCGAGTGTCTCAAGACATTCAAAAGCATAGTATTCAGCATGCATGCAGATACACACACACACACAAACACACACAAACTACAAAAAGACCTCAAACATACCTCCTGGTTGAGTAAAATGAAATATGAAAGCTGTTAAAATTAGCCTCCCCATTCGTTTTATTATTCTGCTTAAACCATGCTTCAATGTGATTAAAATAACACCAAGTGTAGAAAAGGCAGGGATAATAAACCAAGAGGTTGTGCGCATGTATCATAATGCTTCATTTAGGCACTAATTCAAATTGAAAAACAATATAGGCTCGTAACGGTGACATGATTTGCTCATGCTTGTTTTCAGCAATGGCTTTGCTCACAGCTGAGAACCTTTTAATTCGAGGAGCCGAGGCACTTTCCATATTTCAAACAAAAACAACATTATATTCTCAAAACCCTGAACACAAAGCAAGCAGACTAAAATGCCTTTTTTTCCCCAGACAACGATTTATCAAATGCCTTTCTGCTGGAAATGATTTCCTATTTCAGTGGAAAGCAAGAGAAAATGGTCCCTAATTTGTCCATCAGCGCTGTTGTCATATATAGAAAGAAATCCGTTCTTCAAAGTTGAGTTGACTTCTACTTTTTATTAAAGTAAATGGAGTTAAAAGATGCAATTTATTATTTCATTCAGTTCTGGAATGCGTGATATTAACTTTTTGAGGTTAAGAGTGGTCATATTAAGTTACAGTTTTGATTACATAATTGTAGAACCACACAAATAACATGATAAATGACAGTCTTAATGTCATGGCAACAAATTTAATTTTTCATCAAAAGTAAATCATTTCTACAATTAATCATTCGGACTGTGAAAGTTGACTTAATCAGTAGTTTGATGGTCCACTTACAGCACACATGTAACCAAGGTCAAAGGGTGTGCAAAGTCACTGATTAACTGTGAGATCTTTAAAAGCTTTGGAAAACTGATAATGGACTTTGACTTCAGATTATTTTGTGTACCTAAGATAGTCGTTCTACATATTTGAAAATGTTGCCATTAAAGTCACATCCAAACCATAAAAGAGTGTTGCCACATTGCCATATTTATTCAAATGCCAAAGCAGTGTGCATAAAGAGTTTTAGTATGAGCGATAACCTGCATTTAAAGAGTTTGGAGGGTGGTGTCTTTTACTAGCCCCTCAAAAATCAAATCACAACATTAAAACTATAGGAAATTGATGACATTATGTTCCTCTGCTCTAATATAATCTGAAATCATTAACATATCTGGCTAACAAGTGTACTGCAATAACAAGGTCAAGGAAAATACCTGGCTGCAGGTGATCTAAGATTCAATAAAAAGCCCCATTTAAAGCAGCACATGGTGAATTGTAAAAAATATGCTTTTTATATGTGCAATAAAAGGGAAGTAATGGATGCTATCGATCAATCAGTTCCCATCCTAAAAACATATGTGAAGTGGACACTCCAAGCCAAACAGCGGTACTGTTCAAACAAAACAGCCTGATCATACATGTCCTTTAGTTATCGCTATACTGCATTACAAGAACAATGCACCTGGTGACCTTTCGCCCTGTACATGTAGCTTTAGCATCGATCTTTTAGCATAATATAATACATAGAACCATCAAGTTCATATTTAAGTTGTGTTCATTTTAAAATAAGGATACCATTAGTTAGCCAGCCAAAGCATTTATTGCAAACTTGAATGCTAAGGTTCACTTTATCTAACTTGAACTGATAAAATCTTCCCATGACCGTCACTTTAGCTTTTGAAACCAGCGAGTAAGAACAACTAAACCGTTCGTTGCATTACAGCAGTTTTAGCCATTTCTAACTCAACATACAAGTTAGTAGAAGTGCCATTTTGTTAGAGCGGGTTAATAAGAATGAACAATGTCTGTAATCTTGGTGTTCTTGATTAGTAATGGAAACATAAGCCACTGTTAGCACAGGCCCCAAATCAGCAGCCCTTTAAACCACCAGGCAGACCTCCCCAGCAAATTTCCCAGCTTGCTTACTATTCTGTTTGGGTTGCCTCCACGCCTCTCTTTATTGCACAATTCATGGTGGGCCATAAAGGCCATTACGGAGCAGTTTAAAGTGACAAAGCATGTGATGTGAACAAGAAGCAGGGAGGCCATTATCACTGTCTAGGGCCAAGCTGTGGTGCCAAGTCCAGCTGGTATCCGCAGCCCCCCGGCAGTGCCCCCATGGCGAATGAGCGTCCGCAGAGTAACACTTGGGTCTCGCAACTGTCCTGGAATACCGCTGAACGTCATCAGGATTTAATGAGGTGACAGCGCATTGTATCAAAAATCAGTAGGGGGTCTACTGCTGCCTTCCACTATCCCCTCATTAAAACCCTTTTAATGGGCTCTGAGGAGGGCAAACCTCCTCTAACTGGCTTAACGCTTGTTCAGGTTGTCAAGGAAAATTATTTTTGTTTAAGGACGAACTCGCTGTTCAGCGCTGAAATATTGATTTGAGTAAACTTCAAGGGAGTTGCTGGCTGGCACGAGTATAATGGCACAGTGTCTATGGAGCTGATTGTTTTCAGAGACTCAAAGAAATAAGAGAGAATACATACTCGACTTTAAATTTAGCAGGTTTGGGTGAAAAGTAATACTAGAGGTGGTGGATACGAGTGTTTTGATAATTGCCCAATGACACTTCTTCATTAGCCCTCTGCACAGTTATGTTTAAGTACAGCAAGTAGTCAAGTCTAGACAAAACACAAAAGGTTAACGGGAACAATGACAATCCTATTGGAGAATGGGTGACATTTACAGGTTGAGCTTCGCTGGCAACCTGATGGCATTTTCTTACAATGACAGCATGGCACGGTTGGTAAACAGATCAGATCAATCAAAGTGTATAATATGTTTAAAGAATATCCCCGACAGCAGCTTCTCATGTTCGTGTTCATTATGTGCCCTGCACTTTTCGAGCTCACGCATCAAAAGCAAGCCTCGAGCCAGTCGTGATGAATATATTCTCCATTCAATGTGACAGCTTATGGAAATCAAACAGGCGCAGGCATTAGAGCCCTGGATATGGAGCATTTTTTCTTCCTCCAAGAACAACTAATTACATCATTAAACACATTAAAACGACTTTGCATTTCAGAAAAGGGCAAACGACTTCTATGGCACCAAATGAAATCTGTTTGCTACTTCGTGTGTCACAGTAACGTGGAAATAAAGAGATGGTACTTGTATGAAAATTAAGGACGAGCCTAAATGACGTATTAATTAGTATGACAGTAATTGTGTATTTACCCAGTTAATGAGGGCAGATGCTTAAAAGTAGATAATAGAGGGGCGCTCAACAGGCAGTGCCTGTGTCCCATGTCCCATGGCTGAGTCTTGAAATGAGTAGCCTGGGCTTGACTCCAACCTGAGGGCCTCTGCTGCATGTAGTCCCGTCAACATCACTATCTCGATCACCTTCCTGTCTCTATTCAGGTATACTATCCAGTGAGCATTTGTTTTCCTGTCAGACCTGAGCCAACTTTTTATCAAGTGTTACCAAAGAGCTGGTAGAGTCAATGGAAAACAAATTCAATTTAATAAGAACTGAAAATCTGTTTAATGATGCAGAAGGAATGTAAACCTGTAGCTACAGTATTTAGTCTCATACTATACACATGTACTACATACATTGCGTATACATGCATATATTCTAATACCATTACTTTTAACTGTCCTTTAAAGGGTACCCTGTGGCATTTATGACCACTAGTAGTGCTGTGGAGCGCTGTTTTTACAGGTGGATTACTGCTTTGTTTGTGTCATTGACACACACAACAGTGCAAAGGAGACTTGATGCAATGTTGGTGGTGGTATTCAGAAACATGAGGGTGAAAGTGATTGATGAGGAGGTAAATACACTCAACACATTTGGAACTCAATGACCCAAAGTGCCTTTTGCTGAGAAAACACTAAATGTGAACATAGCATTTCTTTGTTTACAGGAAAGCTCCACAGGGGCAGCTTTAAGTTTCATGTTTCTATATAGTAAAGCTCCTAAATTTCCAGATATAATGCAGTTATGTTAGAGGTGGATGCATGATCTCTGCCAAAAAGGAGGCTCTCCTGTGTGTCGACCTCAGGACAGCTCTTACAGGTAATGCTGAGAATGCAAAGACTTTCATTGAATTTAGGCTGCCATTACAATTTCTGTCACTCGGGGAAAAAAAAAAAAAAACTTCAATAGGTTGACCTCCATACTGGTGATTCTGGTGACAGTTAAGGACACTTCGACACCTCTAACATAAAAAAAAAAAATGTAATATGTGACTTTTCCAGTGACTGCCAGGCTCAGCGAAGACTGACATTCAGACAGCCTTGTCAAAAAGTCTGGAAACAAAGTTTAGGGATGTGTTTTTGTTTCTTTTTTTTTTTTCTAAAATAAATGCACATTTATCATGTGTTGTGCTTGGTGAAATTGAGAGACAAACCTGAAATCCCTGAATGATTTTCACATAGAGGCACTTTCTCTGATGTGAGGGGAAGCTATAACTCTTCAAAACAGCAGTTATCCCCGGCAATCTATAAACATACATCATCCGGTAACAACACATTCATCACAGAATGGCAAGAAAAGAGCTGAGGAAGGGAAGGTTTCCGTAATACCTCTGATTAAATCTCGGGAAAGCGGCACAAAAGTTACCTTCTCAAGCAAAATCATTTGTTCTTGGCAAATTAGTGTGGGCAGGTGCTATTATTCTCGCATGAACTCTTTGGCTTTGGGAAAGAAATTCATCTTTTCAGAAATAGGAGAGAGCAAATCACTGTGAAGTTATTCAATCACTACCTAGTGATTCAAGTAAAATTACCTTTTTGCTTTGTATGCAACTACTGAGCTTCAGTGTAGATGGCATTTAGAACAATGATACCGACTGTCAGAAAAAAGCCGTCGTGGTTCACAGCACCCAGGGACTAAAGAAATAAGAAACTTGCTGGACTCACTGTAACTGCACAATTTCACTTTAAAGCTTCATTTACCCCTTAGATGAATAACCTATTTCTCCTTTTACAAGGGCAAAATGCCACCGCCCAAGACCCTTCCTTTAAACTTGTCAAACTTCCACCGACAACACCTCAACGTGTTTAACTGACCCTTTCTTGCAAAACCGCTACTGAATGCTGCTGCAATATGAATAAATAAGCAAACATACGCTCATCTTGTGCCCCCTCACACAGCGTACAGTTCTGAACTCAATTTCACACTCCACTGCCTTCTCAGACAATTTAGACAGGCTGATGCCAACAGCAGAAAGTGAAGAGACAATGCATTTATTTATCGACTTTTTGGCAGAAGGGAGGATTTGTCAGACTGTGTGTGTGTGTGTGTCAGAGGAGAGAGCGTATGTTTGTGAGTATGTGTGCATGTGCCTATGCACCTATATATGACAGAGACACATTGGAGGGAAGCAAGAGAAATGTGATTCAGCCCCGGAGAGACACAGAAGGAGCACGCGAGAGAGGAAGAGCGAGACAACAGGCATATCCAGGGGAATTGTTTTCTTAGTCACTCATCCGGTGTTTGTCCCAGCGCTCCCGCAATGTGTCTGAGGAGGACATGAAACGCTCCACGTCCACAGAGAGACAAACTCCACCGTGAGAATGCTGACAAATAAAAATGACTCGGATGGAGTTTAAATCCAAGTAGGCCAGTTGTCACAACAACTCAACACAAATATTGGACAAAAAGGCATGCGCCTCATATGTTTAAGAATTTAATATATACACTATAGTCAGTATATTAGTCCAGCTGTGCATACGCTGCAGTGTGGTCCTCAGTTGTTCTTTACAAATATATATGTAAAAATGCCTGAAGGGATATATGCAAAAAAAAAAAGTAACAAAATTTGGCATTTTATCAGTAAACTGGTTTGAAATCCACTGATTTCACATAAATTTGCAATTAGCAGTATCAGTCAAAACAGCTCAGGGAGCTCCAACTGCATTATGGGAAATGTTTTTTGACCTGGACTCTTATTGGGGACTAAATTCTCATGATATCGTGGCCTCAGCTGCGAGGATAGCCCTCTAAACCATGAAGAATAATTCCACTGTGTGGCACCATGGAATAAAATTTGTATTAAAACCAAAGAGGAAGCTTATAAGGAAGGCAAAAAAATACACACTCACAAAAATCTTTTGTTCTGTTTAAAAGTCATGAGACCATTACTCCAAATGTTTTTTCTTCTTTTGCCTCACCCTGTCAGTCTCTTTATGCACCGGGGTCTAGAAAAAGCAGCCCAGGCTACTCTTAAAACAGATCTTTAAGTCTTTATTTTGCATCAGTTGCACACACTTTGCAAAGTGACATCAAGGACAAAACCTTTAAGCTGGCAGGGGGAAAATGGAGTGCCTCGCCAAAGAAGAATTTCTGCCTGGAAATTATTCAAAGCACCACCGTGTATAAAATATCCAAATGGTCCACAAGTAGAACTGGGGGTTCAGGATCACTGAGCAGTTCCTTATCACAAAGACTTTGGGTAATTGACTCAGACATATCAAATAAACTTTCTACAAAATTCACAAGTAAGCAGGTATGACATTCTAATGGGCTTCTTCATTAAGTCTTTCGGCAGGGGGTAATGTGTTTGAAATTAATGTGACATTTTCGACTCCAAAGAGTTTCAGTCTTCAGTTATTTCTTCGCGCCTAATACTCGCTGTGGATGTAATTTATGCACACTTGTGATCTAATACAAAGCTGTGTTTTCTAAGCCGCTGGAATCCGACATCTAACACTGAACAACACGCACATGTGCGTGCATATCAGTGCTGGGAAAAGAGCAACAGAGTGCTAGTGGGATATAAACAGGTATCTGATTTGAACAGAGGTGTCTCACTGGAAGAGGTGTCACTGGGTCAAATAGTTTCCCAGGCTGTGCGAGCCACTTCCTAAGACCACTGTGTGAGCATCTGTGCATAGATATTTTTAATTTGGACAAGGATTTCCAACTATTTCCTAGAAAGTATGCAGCAGCAGCAACAAAGACACTTCGTTGGTTTGCCAGTCTGGATTTAAGAAAAAGGCCACAGGGGCAGATGCTTTCACTACTGAAAGATTATACAGCATTTTTGAATAAGTAAAGCCTGAAAAGGGTTGTATGTAAAGCACTACAAGTTCTGAAAGAGCACCATTTACAAATCTGACCGTACAAACTGTCAAATAACATAAAAACATTTAATGCTTGACCGGCAGTGCTGTGTATCTTTGCACTCTTTATTCTTGACGAGCTACTTTAACTGCCTGTCAAACTGCTACACATGAAAATACAAAAATGATGAATATGGAACATGCTGTAGTACAGTAACTAGGGAAACCAATTTATAAAAAAATGAAAAGATGATGAACATCATCTCCTTTCCCTGTAATATGAAGGGGTTAGTCTCCCCCAGTTGAGTTTTATCCAACACTCTGCGCTATTATCATCATTTCCCACTAAGCAGAAGCTCCCCAGATACTCCCCAGAGAGCGGCATTGAGCTGTACTAGCGCCTTTGCCATGTTACCATGGAAACATTCCCATGGCATAGCCCATTACAGAAACAGACACTTACACATCATTTCAGAAAAGCTTTCTGGGGGGTAGGGGGGGCTTCAACCCCAACGTGAAAACACTGCAATTGTCTTTTGCTCAAACTTTAAGCCTGAATCTTACATTACCTGTGCACGAATATGTGAGCTGTACAACATTTTTTAGGTCTTTTTGCAAGATTTAAAGATGTACTGGTAGTTTTTTATATATATAAGAGAGACAGTGGTGCTGACCAAAACCTGTGCAGAAAACTCACCAAGGCATCCCACAAAAACACACACAACTCTTCTTTTTACACAGAAGAAAAATGCATAATAAAATCTACTACTGTAATTATCTCCAAACTGCTGACTCATTTCATCAAGTGCAAATTGAAAATAACAAACAACCCCCTAGCAGCCTCTCGCCTCAGCATCTGTGTCCTCCATCACCTAAATGAGGACCTTGATGAGGTTAAGTACAAGAGTAGCCCCTGCCCGATTGTTTCACATATTCAGCTGTGGGGAGCCATTATTCTGCAGGCCTGCTCCGTTTTGATTAAGTCACGTTTTATTACGGCGTCTCTGCACCCGTGTAATGAGTCTGGTGCTAGGACGATAAAGCTTTGATAAAACATCCAACATGGCTGTTATGACTTCTCAGCTACCTAAAATAAATAAAAAAGGCTTTGCTGAATGCTGAGTCTAACTCTCAGTGGCAGCATGTTGTTTGTTTACCTCGGGGGAACAGAGAAAGCAGAGATAGGGTGGGCAGCTTTTTTGGCCCCTGAATGTAAATACCAAACCTACCGCCATCAGACACGTCCTACATCACGGCTTGCATGTCATCAGCCACAGTCATCACTCACATCCTGAACACTGATTGCTCTATTATGACATATCATTACCTCTGTGACTAATGAGTCACCTAGGAATAGGTTGAGGTGAGGTTATCAATATGGAGGAGCACTATAATAGGTGGACCTTTGCTGTGAATACAGGGTGACTCATGATGGATCTTTTGCTTTTACAATGTTGATTTTTGAAGTGACTCATCACTTCCATATGACCTTTAATTGCGCAAAGTGATAGTCAATTCATCTTTGCAGGAAAAATGGCATAAAAGCTCAACTGTGAAGTCTTAAGGGGGCTGCATTGCCTGCTACTGATTAGTTTGGGTTGGGCCAGATTAAACTGAATGGCAAGGGAATGTTGATTAATGTTAGAGTCACTTCAAACTCACCTTGATTAATTCCACAGAAATCGTTATTAGTGCTGAACTACTTTAGCGTCTGACAAACAAAGTTCATTTCCTGAGCTCATACCCGCGCACAGCACACATTCATTCGACAATGACATTTCTGCTCATCAACATTGCGCCGAATGCTTGTGCTCTCATTTGTAATAAATACAAACGCCAGCATCATTTTCCCCTGAACTATTTGCAAAGAGCGTCGACAAGTGAATGACATTATGCAGCCACGCTTTGTGCAAACTTACCACTTTAGGCTGGGCAGTGCAGGTCCTGAGGAGTTGGAGCCGGTGCAGAAGCTTTAGGCACGTGGACACGGAGATAAACAGCCACCTCTTCTCCTCCCAGCATGCCGACTCCATTTACCAGCAGGCCCAGTAACACCTGTTCCTGCTGAGGTACGTACCAGGAATGACATTTTAACATCTGTCCCCAAACCCCTCCTTGAATCTGAGTTCACTTTCAACATTATACAAATGCAATGACCTCACTTTCAAAGGCAAAACTTGAGAGGTTCATTAATTAAACGAGCAAAATAGTTATCATCGTCCATCTGCAAAAACTCTATGCACAATGAAGGACACGCTGGAAGAGTGGTAGAGGAAGTGTTCAGACCTTTGTTTTGGTAAGAGTATGTCAGTATAGTTATGAAATTAAGTAGTAAAACGTGAAAGCAAAGGTACCTAATTCGGGAAATTTGTTTGTTTTGATTGCTACTGTTTCATATTATATGATTTGATAATTGTTACTGATGCATTAAGGGAAAAGAAGGACGTTACCGTAATTGGTTGAGGTGGAGCTCATTCTTGAGACTGCAGCTAACAATGATCTTTATTAAGGAGCAATCTGCTGCTTATTTTTCTTTATTGATTGATTAGTTTGTAAAAAACAAAATCACAAAATAGTCATGAACGCTGTTTCAATTATCCAAATTACCACCTTCACAATGTTCATATTGTCCAACCAGTAGTAAGCTGGAACCATGTTATAGAAAAGTGCATTTCTTCTGTTTTATTCTAAACGTTGCCAGATGGTCTCTTCTGCTTTATCTGTTGATATACAATAGTGTTGTGTAATTCAAGTGATGGCAGCAAAAGAAAACAATCCAAAGAGAAATTATACTTCTGTTAACGTGTTTGAATCAAAATGAGAGCAAACTCATAGAAGGTTTTGTGCCCACAAGTAATTTAACTTCATTTTTTTGTACTTTGGTTTGTTAATTCTATACATTTAGAGATGTGATGTAATCTGTTCTGACAGCAAACATTTTGACACTTTCTGCCCAGTTCTACTCACAAAGGATCAGCCTGTCACAGTGCAATCTGAGTAAACCACATGGAAAATAAGGTCAATCATCACAGTCAAAGATTAACATGCTGTTAATCATTCTGCAGTTTTAAAGAATGGGCTTTCCCATGGAAATCTGGGGAATAAGAGAAATCAGATTTCTTTTTCCACTTGGCTGGATTTCTCTCACTGATGAGGATTTTTGTGTTTTATGAATCAGAATCAGCCAAACAAAAAACATTAAGTGTGCAGCCATAGCCGGCAACTAAGGAATTGACATCAATTCATCGCAACAAATATGGAAACAATGAAACGAATACCTTCTATCTACAAAAACAATTATTATGTCGAGTTAATAGTCGAGTCATTTTTTTGAATGCCTTCCTGATCTGATGTGAAATAACGAAAAACACTGAGAGCAACACTTGAACTTCCACCTGCAGAAACCATTTCTTCTGATTGTTTCCACATCTGAATGCCATTTCAGTTGCCAAAGTACTGCTTCTGTGTAACCCCCTCACAATCAGAGCAAGGGATAAGCAATCAGTTTGGGGAGGCGTAAAGCAGACACTGGCTGCTTAATTGGCTGTCAAGAAGTCCAACTGAAATAGCTCTGCATTCATATGATGTGACGAAGAAGAGGAAAGTATGGATGTTGGGAATTGAAGTGGCGCTGTGGGGGTAAAGCTTTTGTGTGGCTCAGTTTATTGGTCCTATGACTCATGCCGATTATATAATAGTTTGAGGGACTTTGGCTACAACTTTATATATCTGACATTTTATCGTCCATGACTTTAAAACTTAAAAAGGAATTTGAAGGTTGTTAAGACTCACCGAGACTCGTAAAAGTTATCAGCCATCAATCAGATGCGATATACGTCACTCATCCTGCCTGTTTTTATGAAAAGAAAGTCAAGTCAAACCTGTGTTCGAAACTGTTTGTGTCACTTAAAATGAAAAAGAGTCGAGATTAATTGTATCTAAACTATGGCTTTACCTTGGAGAACTAGATGTTGCAGTGTAGTTAAAACACACGACAGGACCATTAAACTGAGGCAAAGAACGTAAAGCCGTGATGGACAGACAGACAGAAACCCACCAAGCAGTATACTCCTCTCTCGACAGTCCTTTTGACAATTACTTATGTAATACAATTGCTTGCCAGCTGATGGTGGGAAGCAATTTGACAGTTTTATCACAACTTTGACAAAAGTAATTTACTCGGCTCAGTCCTTCTGCGCTTCTGTGGGAAATAAATCATCCAAATAAAAATAAATAAAAAGGGCACCCCACCAGGATTTGACAGTTCAATGTCTGCCAACCCTCGCACAAATGGTGTAGTCTTCACCTAGCATCATAAAAGTGCGAGTTACCAGGGCTGTGTGCTGTGATCCATCATCTATCTGGGGGACACTTTGGTGGTCCATTGCTGTTCATAGGACAGCTGGGACTATAACCATGCAGCTGTTTAAAGCTTAGCTTCACACAGAGGGCGGTGAGTTTAAAGAAAGTGGATTTAGAATGGCTTCCGAGTTTATTTTTCACATTTCTAGGTGTTAGTAACCTGTATTTTCAGTGCCACAACAAATTAGGATCAGTGTGTGCTCCACCGCTGGATACTGAGGTTTGTTCAAAATGTATATTTTAGTCTTTGTGACATATTTTGATATATTTATGACATATTTGAATTTACTTTCTTGCATGGGACACTAGTTAATAAAAAAAAATCTGAAAATTATCAAAGGCTAAAATCAATATATTCATAATATCACTTCCATTTCCTATAAATCTACATGGTAAAATACATTTTCATTAATGCTGAATGGTTGTGCGAGTAGGTTATTTCCTGAATTCTTTAATGTTTATTTTCCACTGGGTGTGGTGACAAACGTTTTAGGAATAATGTGTATTTTATCAGACTGGAAAGCTCTTTTTAGAGTTATAATACCCAAATTAGCTTCAGTGTTTTGCGTTATTGATGTAGAAAAAGAAATATAATCTGGTATTCACATAATTATCTTGGGTGCTATCATCCTTAATTCTCAAAGGGGAGCTAAATCTTTGCATGCTATTATTGATGAGGGTTGCTGTCTGCATACTCATTTCAGTGGGAATCTGTCATGTTTACTGATTGAAGATTAATCACAGATCACATGAACCTTTAAAAAGCCACATAATAGCAGCGATTTACGAAAAGCCAACTCTATTAGTTGTTAAATATATTCACTTCAGGCCTTCCAGCACAATATTTCTGCTGGAAAGCATCGATACCCCGAGGATTGAGCTTGTTGATCGTGTTGCAGTCGCTGTCGCGGTGGGAGTTGGCTTTGATGTAATATTGTGATATTTCATTTGATTATGCTGATTTGATTGTGCGAGGTCATCCATCCTGCCTGATGCCTCCGATATCCTTCAAAAGCATTTTGCTTTATTGGCTTGCTGGTCTACACACCAGAATTTCAATGGTTGTTTGATGGTATTAATGCACCATTTAAATGCAGACCCCGGAGTTGAGGAGGGGTTGGGGATGGGAGGGGGGGGCCCATGCGGAGAGAGCATGCCTGGAATCTGAAAGTCAGATGTCAGAGGAGTCAGGAGTGGAGGGGAGGAATTTTCACAAAATGCAGATACTACACTGGAGTGGAATATCAAATGTTCAAATCTCTTTCAGGGAGTTTGTAGTGTGACTAAAAAAAGAGCTCTCCTCTCTCAAATAGCACCAAACTTACAATCACCCACTTCATTTTTTTCCAAAAAAGGGTTCAGCCAAGCTTATGCCTCTTTTAGAAAAAAAAATGCATTTATCCACGCAAATGAAATGAATAGTGAGCAGATGAGCAGCACACCTGAGACAAAACTACAACTGTGGTTATTTCCAGAAGAACAGAAGGATCCATTTTTCCTAAAACGTCTGCAGTGAGCCCCCATTCAAATTTTGTTCAAAATCTTAGAGCCAGAGCTAAACACAGATCCAAGAACGGGTTATATTATCTCGCCACTGTTTCTCAAGTGCTCTCTTCGTTTAAATATAATCACGACGTGTCTTCAGTACATTTTCCACAATCTCTAAGATGGCAGTCATGATTATTTTCAATGAAACCGCAATTAGCACCAATACAGAATTGGACGTTTAATCAAAACAAACTCAATTTAACCTTAAACATCTCTTCTTCTGCTTTGTTAAGAAAAACGTTGACTGAAACTTGAAGTAAATGAAATGTGTCCGCTGAGTCATTGCTTGGGGAAATCAATTCATTTAGTCATACAGAGGTGCTAAGTTATTTATTGCCTGTCAGCATGAGCTGTTAGTTCGATTTGATTTCTTGCCGCAGAAAGAACAGGGACGCTACAGAGGAAATTTGAAGAGAATTACTTTATTTATGCAAACAGGATGTGTTCTTTTAAAAAAATTACATCAACATTTTTCAGTGCCTTCTTTACCCCTGCAGTGTTTCCTTGAGTACCACAGTAACAAATGGACTGACAGGTTATCTTCTTCACAAACACAGTTGTGCTTCTTCTGCACCAGTGACCAGTTCCAGTGGCTTGAAAGCACAAACATTAAGAGAAACATTCCCTGAATGTGAGAACACTGCAAACACCAAAACACACGAGTGAAAGCACAAAAAAAAGATAAAAACAGTCAATATAAAAACAAGAAGCAGCAGCAGAGATGTGCAAAGAAAGAAATATTAAGGAGAGAAGTGGTAGGAGCATTTATGTCTTTGAACAGCAAAGACAGAGAAGCTTTTCTACCTACAAGTTCAGGACTGTCGGGCTCACTGCACATATGAAATCAAAACTGCTGGACCAAAAAGCTATGTTGTTGAAACTTACCACCATTTGAAATTAATAGCGCCTTGCCAAGTTTTAAATGAATCATTATAAAACATTGCAAAATCAGCCTGACAAGCTCAGTAGCAACATCCAACCATGCATTTACTAACATCCAGATGTATTTGCCTTCCCCACAGCTGTGTTTATTCTTAGCTAACAGTCGGATGTGCCGCAGTTAGCAGGATTACTAGCTAGCGTGTTATTCTACACCTTAATGCTTTTCATGCACATGTGAAGACCTAGCATGTTAGCATGCTAGGCACGCTACATTGTCAGACCTCAAGTGCAGCTGAGGCCGACAGGAACTGGACAATCCATTTTTCACGTGACATGTCCTGTCCTGAAATCTCTGAGGGCTATGGATGTTTCATGATGTGACAATCCCAATCAGTAATTATTAGGATATTTCATTAAGGAACCAAACGTTGGGCTGAAAGATACACTGAAAAAGACGAACCAAAAGCGACATCCCCATCACTAGCTCCAAGTCGTTGCTAAAAATCCCCCATGTGACAAAGTTTGCTCCTTTATTGTTTGTGCTTCCACTTTTCATATTTGTTTTAGTATCTGTAGTGAGCCTCGATCAGAGAGCATTCTTCGAACACTCTTTATAGAAAGTTAACTCGCAGCACAGTAACAGCACAACAAGTACACAATCTGTTCTTTCTTTTAAACTGGACCTTCCATCAAGTCATTCCACTGAACATTTAGGAAGTCCATCTAGAAGCCTTTATTTCACAATACAGCAGTGATAAAGATGTCCTACAAAGAGGGAAAGTGATTGCAGACAAGGGGCATCTCTTGAAGCCAACAATTCTTACATCCAGCTACCATGCAATACATATTGTAGTATGTGTTCCAGTGCATCTAGCACACAACTCGAGTCCCTGCTGTTAAAAAAGAAGAGTTTCATTATATCAACTTTCTTTAAAAGCAGAATCTAGACTTCTAAAATTTTGAGATTTGTGCAAAGAAAAAGTTCAGAGTTAAAAAGATAAACCACCCCAAAATAATTCCTAGTGTAATGAGTATTGCTAACTGAGGCCTGGTCACAACGAGGAAAATGACTCGCTATTAAGCAGGTGAACGAGTGGAAACAGAATTTTTTGCACGACTTTGTTTTCGACCTTCACAATCCCACCATTCGTGGAAGCGCCACACCTCAGTATCTTACCGTCGTTCATAGCTCATTTAAAATCACAAAGTATTCCCTCAACAAAACAGCATCATCACCCTTCCATCAATCCATTTTTCAGCCCACTCATTTAGAGGTCTGCTTAAAAAGCCATTTATCTTCTCACACCAAATCATAATTGGCGTTCTAATAGCAGTAAAATGACACCGATAAATACTCACCAATCATAGTCACCAAGAGCACTTTAGAATCGTTGTATCCCTTTTTATTCTAAAGTGGACGTTTTCCTCTTCAAATCATCAATGAGCACAAGGATACCTGCACATAAATGCATATAGAACAGTGCATTTAACCTTCCCCACGCTCATTCGTCCCATTAAATAACCCTTTTAAATGCAAATACCCAAGAGGCAGCTAGCTTCTTATCGTACATAGCATTGTCTCCTTTGGGGCGGTGGGGTAGAGAGCTGTATTGCTCTGCATCTGCATGTAATTGCAAAAGCATACGTGCCGCAACCTTACAGTTTACAGGAACAAAGCAACTTCAGAATAAATTACAGCAAATGCAAGAAGACATAAGGTGAAAGGATGCTGTTAATTCTGGCTCCTAAAACAGAGGTACAGAAAACAAAAATATATATTTTAAATTAAATGAGCAGGTTCTTTAACTTGATGTATAGGTGAGGACAGCTGGTCTAATTATCTCAGATTTATTTCATTCTTGGGTTTCTCTGTCGTTTGTCTGTAATTTCATGGGAACAACTGCTTTTTTGTTCTCCTTGCCTACAGATGGATAACAGATATTCATTTACACCCTACGTTAAGAGATATCAGTATGTGGTATTAATACACATACTTCAGCCTGACAAGTCAAACAGGTGTTCAGTTGAGAAACACAGCAGGTGTCTACTGTGCATGACAGTACAACACTGCTGCCACCTACTTTGGCTTGCAAAGCTCCCACCACATGCAAAAGAACACCCCTTTCTTAAATTCTCACATCCTCTGACATTGACTTCAGGAGACCCTCCGACACCAATTTTACCCAAACCGTATTAACTAAATAACATCATCATGAAGAAAACTTGACTTTCATGCTGCCTTGCCTATTTTGACTGCAATGTGAGCAAATAAATCACCCCTCGCACTCCTCTGCACAGATCAGACACATCACCATGGATGAACTGTGGCAGGTTAACACTGCCATCTAGTGACCACAGAGAGAATTACAGATCAATACCATTATATCCACCATCCTAGTAGATGGTCATGCAGACTGGAAACCTGCAAATAATCGCTGCTATCATTCCAATATGGAGTAATAGATAACACAATAGGGTTTTAATTGGTTCTCTCACAGGACAATAAACCAGGTGCAAATGAGACAAAATCAGTCCTGCTTTCTAAATGTTGTCAACTGTATCGTTTAAACACAAATACAAATAAATTCTTTCATCTGAATGTACAAATCACTAAACCACGGAACAAGCTACATGTTTTTTGGTACGCAAAGCTTCTTCCCGTCATTTGCTTTCATGAGAGCCTTGATGGCCCTCGCCCTCATTTCCAACTCCAGCAGCTCCAGCTGCTGAATTGACGGCTGACAAACTGCAGGTCTTGTCACAGGTACGCCTTGACCAGGCAAACTGACATCTGCAGACTGCGGGGGCAAACTCTGCACCTCCACAGCCACCTCGCTGCTCGCAGTGGATGATAATGCCAAAATCTCACTGACACTTTTGTCTATGTCGCTTTGGATGTCTTTCTTTGCTCCCGTTGGCTGAGAGCAGGTGGGAGCTTCGGGATTTGCTGGGTGAGGGTTTACAGCCGGGTCAGTGCCCTCTTTGCTGCTGTCTTCTACTTTCACTGCCCCGTCTGCAGCTTTAACAGTCTGCTCCTCTTTGGGTCCCTCTATATCGCTGTCATAAGCGTCTGCATTTATGCTTAGGACGTCACTCTCCTCGCCTGATCCTCCCTCTGTGAAGAAAATGAAAGACATTTTAAAATCGTCCTTTGTAAAAGCGTCTTTGAGGTCTTTTGTTTAGGGTCTTGCGAGCATTCTTTGTGCACATTACATATTAATTACCTTGCTTGGGGTCCTCAGTTTTTGAACTTTCTTTGAGACAAGATGTAGAGTCGACATTATTGTCTTGCCTTCATGGGAACAAAATGCAATAAACACAAACATAAGAGAAAGCATGGAAACAGTTGGTTTTCATTTTTTTCCTGACTAAGTTGAAAAAAAAAACCCTAGATACACACTCACTGGCTTTCCAAGGCTTCTTCTGTGTCTCCATCACTGTTTTCATGTGTCACTTCTTCCCCTAGACACAAACAGGTTTAAGTGCATAAAATGTCTGTTTACAGTTGTAGATTGCTTTAAGCACACACAGTCCAGAAAGTGTGCAGCTGTGATAAATTTGCCAAACTAGCTGTAAGTCTTACCTGCTAAGATCTGAGTGAGATGTTTCTCTGAGATTGGCTCAAGTTGTTCCCAGCAAAGCTTTTTGATTTCCTCTAAGCTACAGTCCTGTGAATGATAATGTGTTTAAATAGTATCTTTGACAAGAAGTTGCTTTAATCGCAGGCCAAGCAAACAGCAGAAGCCTTATTTCTGTATCTGCATGAGTAATTTCATAAGCTTTCTAGGGTTGGCATAAACGCAGGTGTGTTGTTAACTTTACTGTTAAATTTTCCTACGCAACTCCATAGCTCATTTACAGCTATGGACAAAAGTCTTACACACAAACTATGTAAAAGAGCAGTGACAGCAGCAATTTTCTATCAAAACAAAAACAATATTCACAGTGATCAGGACAAAAAAAATGAAGATAATGGTAACATTCAATGCAATGAAATGAAACACCGCTTCATTATGTGCACCACACCATACAGTACATACCTACAGAGAGATGGAACAAACCTTTTCATGAAATGATCACTATCGCTCATGCCGTTGTTTCTCTTTCAGCCGTTGCTGTTGGAATATGACCAACAGTACAAAATATGGCCACATATGTTGGACGACAACGCGTGGCAATGCGCAAAATGTGGTCCAAAAAATGACAAAGTGTCGGTATCAACATAGCATGATAGCAAAGCAAATGAGATATTTGTTTTGTTCTGTTTGCAGGGGACGGACATCTTAACAATAGCATCTAAGGAAGTCCAAAGTGTAAAGTAGGTAAGTAAGTAAATGCAATTTTTGTTACATTTCTGCATCAGTGAAAATCACTGATGGGTTTGAAGCGTGAAACCATTTCAAACACTGAGAAAATGTTTTTTGAACTGACATTTACATTCACCCTGATGTATTCCGGGCATACGGGGATGATGACACAGTTTATACCATGGAAGTTTAAATGATCACACATCTACCTTGAGTTCATCAGGCAGCATTTTCCACAGCTTCTTCTCCCCTAGCACATGGAAACACTGCTCCAGCATCTCTCGCTTGTCATTGACATAGGCAGTGATGGGCTTGAATGGCAGGCTGAGGTCAAGTCCCCCATCCTCAATGTCACTGCCAATCCTGTCCAGCTCCGGATCAGCGAGGTCATCCTTGGAGTCCTGCTTTAGGGAACCAATATGTTACTGAGCAAGAGTGTCTGCAAGAGTAACTAAAATGAAACAAACAGTGGGACTAAAATGGCAAAGTGGTATTATTTGTTGTTGCTGATGTAGAAACAGATCTTTCCTTTTCTTCAGAGTCTAGCAAAGACCAACAGCAGAGGACATCATACAGTGAGATTCAAGTTTTTATTCTATGGGGACTAATAACAGTTTGAGTATTGCTTTGTGCAATCAAATAACATCAACAAGAGTGGAGTAGAAGAAAACATGAGTGGGAAAGGTGCACATTTATTCATTCATTATGTCAAAACAAGAGTTATTGGAAAGCTACTAAATTGTACATTCAAAGTTTAATTAATGATGTTGATAAATAAAGACAAAAATTGTGTCATTTGCCAGTTCAAGTATGAATTCAGCACAAAAGTACAAAATGCAAACCCAAGATTTGACTTAACTTTATGGTCATGTGAGGGCTGCAACTTGTAAAGCAGCTGGATTGTAAAACTGGGGTATCTGTGAGGTCCACCCCATGTGTTTTTACGTTTCCCTTGTTGTTACTCATTTAAGGTCAAACACCCATGTTTACTCTAAAAATCTTAATTTGATGTGGAATTAAATTCAAGACAATTTAGTGCAGTTAGTCGCTTTAATTTAGAATTGGCATAAAACAAACAAAACAAACAAATACAACTGTCACAAAGTCAATACCACCTAATCCATCCCAATACCTATCCACACCCAGTATCTTACAAAACACTAAGCTACAGCAGCTAGCTGTTGACAGGAAAGCTTTAATTACCAGTGTTAAAGTTAATTGGTTAATTAATCAAACTTATTGAGTCCCGCCAGGTCCATTTACCACCACATTTAAAGCTATAGGTTGATATGTCATTGTTTAAGGAAACTTTTCGAGTAAACGGCTGTATACTGCGGGTCCATGTACTGCTTAAATAAAAGTTACAGCAGCTCAGGTCTGGTACATCTATCTGTATAAACAGCTAGCATTAGCACGAAGCTAGCTTGAATATCTCACCTCCAAAGTGGATTCCGTACTTCTCCGTTTACTGTTGTCATGTCGTTCCTCGGACTGTGAGTGTTTCCTTTTCTTTTCGGTGCTGCTTGATTTCCTTTTGAGCATTTTCAAGATAAACACACCCCGTGTTTCGTGGAAACCTGTTTGGTCGTGAGTTCACTTGCTAAACTTGAATGTCGCGGGTAAATTACGTCACAAACGAGCGACGACTTCTTCTTTTCGTATCGGAGATAAAGGAACGTCATCGATTTTGATGGCGCCGCCTATTGGGCCGGGGCGTCGCTGCTAGTCTGTCTATCTAAAAAGTAAAACGCAACCACATGTGACGTTTTCATTAATATAATATTCCCATAATTAGCATTATCTTTCTTTTAATCACTTTTATATCAGTTTTTCTGCATCTTGTATTGTATTGTGTCAAAATGTGCCTGCTTTTGCTACTAGCCTTATCAAATGAGCATTGCAATACTAGACAATAACCATATGTCCACAACTGGTGAGCCTTCAAGCACTTACAGTCTAGCAAACATGTCTTCATCCAGCCATCTAGCAACAAAGCGGCATATCATAATCTATGAATCTGATAGCTGCATAGCCGCCTGTATTTTGACTGAGCCTTTCTCATGCAGTGAGAGGTGCCGTTCCTGTGACCTCTCAAGCTGTTGATGGAAGTGCAAATGCATTCAGACTGTATCCCATCAATATGTTACACTTCAAAGCTTGCTCGGATTACTAGTGACAGCCAGTTGCAAGTCCCCCTTCCTGTATTTCACACGGTCTCGCCATTTCCCAGTTTCCATCTGCCTCACCATTCCATCAAATACAGTGAATCGGATTCATTACTGCAAAGACCTTCAAACATACCGCCGCTGCTCATTTACATCATTCAGGTTCAAATCAGACAGCACCATCCTCACTGGTTAGGTATCTTTCAGAGGAATTTACAAAGGAGTTTGGGGTTGCTCAATGGCACAGAGGTCACAAATGTTTGCAGAATTTATGCAACACATTCATAATATCAAAATCCACGAGAATGTACTTTATATGGATATGTAAAATATGTACAACTAGACATAAACAGTGAAATGATTATTTTACATAGGGTAAAGATGGCACAGAGGTGAAGCTATATATTGTCCTCTAAAACACTGCCCTCCAGACTGATTAAGATGCCGAGCCACACAGCTTCACACACTACAAAGTGATTTGAAATCTTCTTTCCAACTGAAATAAAAGGATCATCAGGAGAATATGTATATATCTTCAGGTACATTTTTCAATATGAAATATTCATACAGTGCTTTTTAATAATCCATGGCAAATGCAAACCTTAAACCCCCTCAAAAAAGTTTATTAACTTCACTTAACGGACAAGCTAACGTCAAACAGATAACCTGTGTGGAGCTGAATTACATTACATTTCAGCAACAAACAACCTGGCTGCTCTCTTCAGCATGCCCTCCTTATTACCACCCAGGTAGCCATGCATTTTCTTTAGCTGGACCGAGACACAGGTTTCAAGGTGGTGACGACACAAGCAAGCTGTAAATCACTCTAATTGGCTTCCCCGCCTCTGCCTGAAATAAGGCGGGAGCCAATGTGATGGCTGCCCAGGCGCCATGGCGACAGCTGTCTCCACATAATGCAGGTTGTTATCCTGATGCCATCCGCCAAATTATGCAGTGGATATGGTGGGAGGTGCGCATCGATCACAATCACGTCACAATGTGTTTTCCTTGCAACATCTGCTCCCATGTGTCTGGATATCACCTCGTTAAAAGGGCAATGATGGAGCTGGCACTGTTGAAAGGGACATTGCATTGGGGAGTCATGAAGAGGATCAGAAAAACAACCACATGCTGTATGTGAGCATGTTAAATCCTGAAACTAAAGCCAGACCAGTTCTCAAAAAAACAGTATGCTGCAGAGTTTTGTGATTAGAGACAGTTTTACTCACAATAGCACATTATTGCACTCTTCAATTAGAAGCTGCTCATAGAAATAGTGTTTTATGAATCTCAATCGGTCTTCAAAAGGGCAAGAGTATCTGTTGAATACACATCAAGGCTCTGTCTTCTAATGAGGAAATCTGGCTAATCAAGAGATGTATAGCAGTGAGTTGAATGCTTTTTGCTGTGTCTCTCATTTAATTTAGTTTAGCTGCATAATGCATGATGAACGAGGAATCACAAGGACGAGGAGAAGATTTCAATTAGTGAAAGTGAGATGAAAAAGCTAGTGGAGCTTCTGGGAGTGTGTCACCTCAAAGGAAACAAAGAAGAAAAAAAACCCAACAACATAAGTGGATAAGAAATGAAAACAAAGAGAACAATGGTGTGAAACGCAATATAAAACAAATTCACTTCAATCTTATGCAGGAGAAACACTGAAATTGAAAGTTACAGACTGACAGTTACAGCCAGAGCTCACAATCGGCATTGTTTTCATGCCATCACATTTTTCATGATTTTCTAGCTGACAAGGAGAAAGTACATATTATTTGTTCACAGTCTTCTGTTTGAAACATGCAGTTTTCTATCTGAATGCGTACACACATTTTGAAAATATGCTTTTAATGCATTCAATTAGTCATATTTGGACTTGTTTACACACACGTATTGATGCCACTTTTACATAACTGTTGCAGTTGTCTTGGTGTGACATAATTACATAAACTCACCCAAAATGGTGCAGTTATTCCAGAATGCTTAAACAATTAGACATTTTCAAACAAGCCTCTCAAGCCATTTATTATTTAAAAAACAGTGTTGATTTAAGTTGGAGCATACAAATTAGCCCTATTCCAGTTCTTAGTTAAATGCATCACATGGTCTCATTCCAGCACTTCTGGTGTTTTGAACACCTTTGTTGAAGCCATGCGAATCTACCTGTGAACAGACAACTCTGCAATCAACACCTGTCCTCAAACAAGTCAACACTTATTGACAGTGGGAGTGGAAGAACAAGTTGACTGCCAGCTGCGATTGATGTGCATTTTGACTCTGATTCACTTGACACATACCTGAAACTGAGTCTCAGACAAAGCTGAGCCTTGTCTTTTAAGCCTGTTAATCCCCTTAAATATTAGAAATACCACTTACTTTCCCACCATGAGGTCACAACAGTTACTTATTAAAGTGTAGGTGACTGGTGACTTTGTTTAATACTTAAATATCAGTCATGTGGCATTATAAAGTTGCAATTAAGGATTTAAAACTGAGGGTACAATATATGAGTCTTTAATGCATCCAACAATGGAATCTGAACAGCTCAACTGGGACTCCTGACTGGTGCTGAGCCAATATGAAAGCTATTTTTATGGTTTGTTGCAGCCTTAGACATTGAGACCAAATCTGCCTTAGTTGTATATACAACAGACTATAGATTTAGTTATGAGGGAGTCTTAAAGCAAATCCCTGAACTCTGATTGCATCATGAAAATGTGTGTGTGGCTTGTCTAATGAGAGCCAATGAGCTTTAGGACCCTTCACCCCCCTGCACGTGTCACTGATTGAGGAGGATAATTAGTTAACACACCTCTATACTTTGCTAAATAGTCGCCCCAAAACCACACTTGATCAGATGTATTGATGTAATGTAATGTAATGCATTTGTATTAGTACTTTTTTAATTGGTCTGTGGTGCTTTTTATATCCATATTTATACACATATAAAACTACCTATTTACACAGTGTACATAGATATATTGTTTGCCCATATTTATTCAGTTTTACTGTCTCTGTTCTTAGCTGTTGTGTCTATTGCTGTTTAAGTACAGTTACAGTAATAAAATAAAATCTTTCACTGTCTTGAAACAGAAGAAACTTGTTGTGATCCAGCAGTGAAGCATTAAAGCTAGAGGTCGACTGACGAACCTGACACACATTTTCGCTTTAAGTGGCAGAAGAATTCAACCAAAGCTGCATGTGAGTCTACTTAACAACATCTCATGTCTGCTGTAAGAGTCCCTTGAGACGCGGTCTCTTGATAGACTATTGACATTGAGACGCCTTAATATCATGTCTCTGTTCCAAAGATGTGGCTCTACATACCGCAGCCCACCAGTGAAGGGTTTGGAGAGGGGTCTTCCACAAATCACAGCAGCTCCACAGGAAAAACATCTCTGTGCACAGGGGTCTTAATTCAGGCCATTTTAATGGCCGTCCACACTGTCCCTAACTATGCTTTCAGTAAGTATCCTCAGCTGTCATCCCTGATAACAGTTCGCTCCATAAGCTTCAATTATCCGTACACAGCTTTGTGCAGCGGGCTGACGGGTGTCACCAATTAAATTTAACTAATGTATTAGTTGTCAGCAGTTGCTGAATTAGAGCCAGTGGGAAACATTTTGTCTCAACTACGACTCTTCTTCACGTTTTTAGAAGTACTTCTAGCATTAACTTGCCTTGTTTGTAACTATAGAGGCAGGTGAGATAATATTGATTGTTGTGGTTGCACAGTGATAATGAGGAGAAACATCTTCACAAATGCAACTGCAGTACATGTTTTTGCTTGCATATACAGGAGGATTAAGGGGCCTGTGTTGCATTAGAGAGATTCAATAGTTAAAAACAACCTTGCTTGGGAATCATCTTGGTAAGCTAACAATATTGGCTACATAATCACATTTTAAGTTATCTCCTTAAACAGCAACAAATAGCACCGCGTAAAAGATTGAATAATGGCTCCAAAGAATGAATCACACTCTTTTTGGCTCAGGATGGCAGTACAACAGCTCTCCTGCTTCCCTCATTCAGCACAGTGTTAACTTAAATATCAATTGTTCTCACTTAAGCAGCAGCTTTTCTCCACGGTGCTGCTCGGCAGCTTGTTAGAGGACTGCAAAAACAAGCCAGTGTGTACACAGTTGTTGCCTTGAGTGATTCAAGCCAGAGATGTCTATTAAAAATCTATTCATTGCCTCGCGCCGACTGCTCGGAGAACTGTGGCTCATCAAGAACAGCAGTCACTGTTTGAGCGAAGGTGTTTTGAATCAGGTGGGGAGTCAAACAGGAAAAACCGGATAGGAGAAGCACTCTAAGCCTTTTGGCTTATACTAGTCAGTTTATACAATAGCAGAGGCATTTTTAAATATTCATAAGCCCACTAAGGATTGAACTAGACATGTCAAAGTGCACCACACATACAGCCTTTCTGGAATAAGACAAACACCTAGGACCTTCGAGGAATCATGATGCTACATTTTTTTCAGATAATACAGACTAAAGACCATTTGCGAAGGTACATGTAGTTGCAGAGTAAATATAGATTAAATAAGTCAATTTTGAATTTGCCTTTCTTGGATGAAGTTATGGTGTTACATTAGATATGCTGTGGGCTCTTAAAGAAAGGTCAAAAGAATAAAGAAAGAAATGTAAAGCATGTTTTTTTTTTGCTTCAGTACGTATACTTTGATACTACTATCCCTATTTCTGCTGCAGTATTTAAAAAAAAAACCTTGTTGAACAGACGTGAAATAAAATCTCTACAAATTTAAGGTCAAGCTCAACTTTTTACTTACCACAGATTAGAGGTTCTCAGACTCATGGAGAGTTTCACTATCTAAATTTCCATGGTAACTGAGCAAACTCAATGTGCAGATGAGGGACACATGAAAGCTCAAATTTAAACCAAACTTGTTGACAGACATCTTTTTAAGTGCTGTTAATTAAATAATTAATTAAACTGCATTGGTGAAGAGAACTACTCTGTACTGTCATGAAAATGTTTTTCTTAACTCTAAGAGACACTTAATGAAGCAACATGACTGTGTACGCACATGGCTTTCAAACTATTCTTACTTTGGATCTCACAATTCAAACAAAACAGTCAAACAGTCTTTCATTGTGTTAACTGTTTCTTTAACTAAGACTGCTTTTTGGATTAAGTATTTTTTCTCATGAGTTTTGGAGCAAATATATGGTTCATTCTTGCATCTTTAGCAGAAGTTATTTGGGGCGAATCCATCTTAAATATACAGTGTGCCCCAGAAAAAGGTGTTTTTTTCCCCCCACAGTTGGTGTGCATTTCACATAGAACAGTCAAGTGATGTCACTCATATTCATATTTCAGCTGTCACTGCAGTCGTTTTTCCCCTGGCATAAGCCCCTCACTACTTACGCTACAGACCTTTGTGTTTAGCAAATAAAAAGATTAGAAGTGCATTCCTTCATAGGACAGGCAGGGAGATAACGCAGTGGAACTGGGATGAAAACGACACTGACATGTCTCATCTGCACACATTCATGTGGGAGCAGATGATGTGTGTGGGAAGAAGAGGTAAGGAGATATCGGCAACTCACCCCATCTGCGCTGTTGCTGAGAAAGAGCAATGAACTTTGAAGCTTCTTTGGAGCACTACCAGCAGCTCACTTGCAAGGTTCCCAGGAGCAGTGCTCCATGTGCGTTCCAGTTAGAGTGAGTGAACAAGCAGGGAGAGATAGCCTGTCGGGTCTAGCAGGGTGAGATGAGGACCAGGGGCGGGATGGGATTTGGTTTTCCTCTCGTCTTTGATTCAGTAATTGAGGGCTAAGATTGGGAGGAAAACTGACAGGCTCTTGGCCCTCAAGGGCCAACCCCTAGCCTCCCCAGAATCTTTGGCACTGGTTCATTCCCAGAACACTCAGCCGAGGTTGGGCCCATACATTTCTCATTTAATAGGGAACAGAAACGGAGAGAGATGAGTTCATTGTTATCTGCTTGCTTGGGGATTGTCTGATTCTAAACTTACCACCTGGCTGTCTTCAGCCAAAGTCAGAGCAACTTTCCAGGAACAAAACTATCTGTAGCGATAGTGGACTGCAGGCCACAATGGTTACCTGAAGTAAAGGACCAAGCTGCATTTCAAATAGCCGTCTTTTTCACTTAAAAGTTCCAACATGTTGAAAATGTATCAATCAAACATGAAGACCTTTGTTTACTTGTTAAATGGAGAGTTGTTTGAGATATTCAACATCACGTAATCAGAAAAATGGCACTGATATACTGGCGAGAGCAACTGCAACACAATTTGATTTTTAAATTCCCAAAACAAGTCAAAGGCTTGACAGGACTAAAGCCTGGATTATACTCCCAAGCAGATGCAGACACAGACAGCTAGAGACAGCACAGATGCAAAGTAGTTCTGTTTACTACTTTCTGGAGTCTGTGCTCAACACAGGACATTGGCGTCTACGGGAAGATATTTTTCATACATGCACACTAAAAAAAATTAACCCAAATTGACAGCATCCTTGCAAGAATAAGAAACTGGTTTGTCCATTGTACATAGCAAATTGGGGAGTTTAGCATGTTATTGCAGGAAATTCTTGCAATGAATAACAGTCTGAGTTACAATCTGAGAGGACTTTCCAACAAATCCAAGAAACCAAACCGAACTCCAATCAATGTGGTGAAAAGTTTAACAGTGACTTTTTAGCTCCTGGTTGTTGTAAAGAATATCATTTTTGAGATGTACCAGACCAGAATTCATCTTCTACCCATTCCAGACACCATGGAAGGAAACTGTTTAAGACTTCTGAAGAACCTGGAACTTCCCACTGCATAGTGGCGCCATCCACAGGAAGCATCAAAGCCAAGTCCAATTCCTGCAGTGATTTTTTTTTTTAAATTACAAGGAGAGTCACGTAATTGTTCTGATGGATGCTGGTGATGCTTATTACCAGTTCACAATATTGGATGTGGACTTAAAAGTGATGGAGGCATCTTCAAGAAAAGTATTTTGGGGTCTAGGTTATTTAAAATGACTTATCAGCCACAGATGTCATCAAGCAACACGTACCCAATGTGATGTGCCCATTAGCAGGGCAAACCTTTTCTCGTGAGAAATAACAAATTCATTATAAAATGATAATTTGCAGGGAAAGAGTGGGTGTTGCTACAAAATGATGTAGCTGCAACATGTAACAGCATTTAACAGCAGGTGTTCACAACACTCCCAGACCCAAAGGCCCAACAGATGAATTTTGGCCAACCAGCTTGTCCAACCAACACGTCAAAGCTTGTGTGGATTTATAAGAGTAACCAACCCACACTGATGCAGCAAATCCGGGAAATATCAGATTTATCCTACCCGGCTTCACAGATGGCACCACTGCAAATGAAGACATCCAACCAGGGAAGCGGAGGCAGTATGTGGCACCTGACAGCAGGCTCCTTGATTTGAGCCAGCTATCTGGTGGAAGAGCAACACACGTACACAAATTCAAAGGCTGCAGGTACACCACCATCACCTCATAGTAATGTTCCTCCATCTGACTGACTTGGCTTTGTCAACTTGCTGGAGCCAGTGGATGACAGCTTCCTCAGCTGGTATAGGATCTGATTTTCTTTTCCGGGATGTGGTGGGAGAATACAGGACACTTGGGGATACTCGGGAGGATGTGCTGAGTGGGGAATGCGGTGCTGTTGTTGGTGGCAGAGATTCATTCACTTGGGGACATGTTGGAGTGCTCCTTGGGGAAGTGGTGGAGTCTCGTGCATCACCAGTGTCTACTGTTTCCAGGAGCGGCATGAATGTGCTTCTGCCCTTTTCTGCTTATGATACATTGTTAGCTATGTGAAGTCCTACCAGGCGCTATTCTAAAATGTTCATGACTTTTTCAGCAATTTGTCCCTCAGTAGTTCCTCTGTGAGACTGAACACAGCAGGCTAGCCTCAAACCTTGGGTGCCAATTACCCAACCTTTGTTAGACCCCCTTTGGATGGAAGGTACTTACCACTTCATACTGGGAACACCCCACACAACCTGCTCTTCTCTGCTGGCTTTGCTTGCTCTGCTTCTAATACATAGGCTTCAAAACTGACTAGTCGCTGCTTTATATATCCCACCTCTTGACAGGTGCCACTCTGATGAGCTGATCAATGTTCACCTGTCAGTGGCGTTAATGTTGTGGATGATCACTGTATAATCATGTAGTCTATATAATTATAAGCAGTCTTATAATCGAATTAAAATGTCATTCAGTGAATAAAACTTGAGAGTAAACCAAATTAAATAAAAACGGTCTATAGTCCCAGAGTGTTTATTTAAAGTTTTGTGATGAAATCAACATTCTGAAAACAAATTGTATTTTATTCACTTCACAATGTTATCCAACAACCAAGTATGTGCCCCAGTGTTTCATGAAACTGTACAGCTTGCTCAAACCAAAAGCACTGGGGAACAGAAATGTTCCCACCTGCTGCACAGTCTCTTACCCTCACCTTCTTTGACTCCTCAAATCAGTCTCTTAAATATTTACACGTCTACCGACACACACTGCCTTACTTTCTGAAACTCTGGTTATCCACAATGCCATCTTCATTTAATGGGGGGCTTGGCTTTGGCTGGTAACAAACAAATTCAGCGTATAGCTGGGTGATATGGACAAAATCTAATATCACAAAACAAAAGAAAAATAACACAATATTGATATTGTAGCAATAATGAATAAATGATGATTGGTGCTTTCACTAAATATTTACACAATGAGCGTATTGATAAATACTAAGCAGTAATGTGGATAAAATGAGTAAGTGGGGAAAGGTGAATAAAAACAGCTAGGACAATCTTGTAATTTCACAAGGTCATACCACTTCACTGTAATGCCACCTCTGAAACCAGGAAAAGACAATATTAATGCCATGTCCCAATCTGGTGCCCAATATCTGAGACGATAACAACATATCAAGAGTGGCTTGAATGTGTGAGCACTTCTCAGATATGCTGAGCTACAGTGATGTAAAAAAAAAAAAAAACAGCAAAGGCTTAAATCTGCTTAAAAAACGACTTGTGATCAAATTCAAGACATTTAATAAAACCTACTGTATATGATAGGTAAGGCTACTATTATAGACCCTAATATCGCCACAAATCCAGGGGCCGGAATGATGGCGAAAACATCAAAAGTTTGATGCATCCCAAGGTAGCTTTGAAGGGACAAGGCTTTGCAGCAACCTCTAAGTATGATTGACAGCAGCCAAGCCTGACATATTAGTGCCATATCCATCTGTCAGAAGGATATTTACAGTCACATAAGCCCTGGATTTATCCATGACTAATTTTTGGAGCAGTTTCTCTTCTCATATTCTATCTCTTAAAGGCTTTCTAAGAGGAAATCGAAATCTCTATCAAAATACATAGAAAGCAACTCAAGAGGCATCATTTTTAAACATTTGTGGACAAATATAAATTAGTGTACGCAGCGCAGTAAAACTCAGTTTCAGTATTTCCATAAGGGAGGATATGTACTGCCGTAGGTCTGTGTGCATTAAACACAAGACTGATGCTCAGTTTTTCCATAGATGGCACTGTTTCATTGCAGAAGACGCAGACAGGCTCTTTGCTGCCCAGAAACAATGTTGCAGCGGCAGATTTCAGTTCAACACGAGTATGATGTCATGCTGTGACAAGTATTGAACCAAGATTTCTGTGGTGCTTTATAGGTGTGTATGTTTAAATGAATTTAAAATGTTAAAAAAGGTGCTGTGATTGTTTGAAAAATACTTTTTGTGTATCACTGAGTGGTTCTACACTTTCCGCCTTTGTTCCACTTACGGATGTAACTATGTTAATATTTTTTATGACTTTGCAGCAAACCTTACAGATGATTTCTGTTTTAGGACCTCTGCATGTCAGAGCCATCTAGGTGGTGGAAGAGAATAATTATTATTCTCCCACGAGGCTCTGTAGAGAATAGAAGTGGGAGTGACTACTCAGGAGTCTGGACAGTGTCTGGACAAAAATGCCTTTTGTGAGTCTCAAGTGTATATTAAAGCCCCTCTATGCTGAATATTAACTTCAGCGTATCATTCTCAATTTAATTTTGATTGCACAGAACGGCTGCGGAACAATTTTAATCATGCCGTAATTGATTTATTCTGTGTGTTGACTGTGGCAGACTCATGGCATAGAAAAGGAACCTCAGAGGTGACTGACTTGCATTACTTCATAAACATCAGACCCAAAATACAGGAACATTTTGTCTCAGTGTAATTTTAACTGAAATACTTTGTAGCAAAATCAGTTACATATGTTTGCTCTGATTTGGTTTGCCTCATGAATATGTGGAGCCATCAGCCTCAGCTATGCTTTGTTTAGTGCTACTCTGCAATGGTAGCATGAAATACACTAACATTTGCATGATTATTATGTATCTGTGCTGCCTGTAGCAGTAGTGGTGATGTCATTACAACACAAACACTGACACTGACTACAGTTAAAAGTCACCACAAAGATTAGTTGATAAAAAAGATATATATGGTACACCACTTCTTTGTGTTGTACAGTCTAAGAGAGATTAAATTAAACTTGGCTTGTTTTGTTTTTATTCTTGTCTATATTGGTTTATCATTTATTAATTTATTAATGAGCAAATAATGCTTGGTAGGTGAGCAGAGGCAGACACCATTGTCACATTAGATGCAATGACCAGCACAACAGACTTCATACAGTATTGACAGAACAAAAGGATAAATAGTATTGGATGCGCTGTAAATCAATGTAGAGTTATGATCAGCAGTTAACACAATCAGCGAAGCAGCTAAAATGTCTAATTTTAATCAGAGAATCGGCGCAAAGATAAATGGATAGAGACGGGTCTGACTTAGTTGCTCAGAAACTGTATACGGTTCAAATGTGAATGAAGTTGACACCCTCAGCATTCGGTTGTTAAGTTGCCCTTGGGCAAGGCATTCAGCCCACCTGTTATTCTGGAGCTGACAATCGTGGGAGGCGCCGTTTGATAGGGGCAGTGACAACACATGTGAAGGTAAATCAGGATATTGGTGCTGAAGGAGTCTGAATGCTGAACTTAACGGGATACGTTAAGGTGACAAACACACACACAATACATGCACGCACACTATAGGGCAATATGGACCTGGGACTTAGGCTTACAATGTGAGGGACTGTCATGCACTGTCAATCAGACGCCCTTCAGCTCTTTGGTTGGAGGAACAAAAAAGCCTCCAGTGAGCAGGCTGATGACTGATTATGCCTGACAATAACGTTTCAAAAGCATCACGCCTCCTAAATATGACAAAGCAAAGCGTTGGGTGTGGGCTGCTGCAATCCCCAAACTACTTTCAACTTCAACTGAGTGCTGCAAAACTACAAAATGCAATACATCACTGATGCTTTAACTATTGATGTTCTCCTGTCACTGGTCCACTGTGTACCCTCGTCATCCATCACAAGTTCCTACCTGTCTCTTCTCTTTCTCCTTACACCTGTACTCTTTACAAATGAGCTCCCAGGATGCACCCTGTCTATCCCACCAGTATCAGTCGTTTCACACTATACCTCACAGTGGAGCTGAAGTGTTTGCTCAGATAAAACAGCTCTATATCTGAGCCCAGTGGTCAGATCGATAACCGGGATGGATATGAATGCAGATCGTGATTTTGCTTCACTGCAAAAATAAAAGGCATCACAAAGGAAGGCCAACAAAGAGCATCTTGACTCTAGCTTCGACCTGAAATAGCCCATCTTGATTTTTTTTTTTTTCAAATCAGAATTGCAGATGAGAAATTTGCACATCTATCTGAGAGAAAACATACATATTAACAATGTCATTAATTTTACATAATGGTAGATTACAAGGCCAAAAGTTAAGGTCATGAAGAAACCTGATGATACTCCCCTAAACCTCATATGTTTCTGCACCTACATGGAGCCAATCAAACTGCATCCACTGTAATGACCAATTTGGAGGTCCATCTGACTGTCACTAAGGTGTAAAATGCAGATGTCTGAGGTGTGAAAACATTTCCTGGCAGGGGTGCTCCCCGTGGTGTTTGGTGTTAGGCACACTTTTCTGTTTTTCACACACACAAATGGTTCCAATTCTCAAAATCAAGTACGGACCCAGACCAGAAGAAGGTAAAGTTCAGGGTTCGATGGCGTGTACTGCTGATTTAATGTCTGGACTTCTTTTCTCTCATATTCTGACATGCACTGTTAGTTTTCTTCTTTCTTGCAATCCAGGGGATTACACACTTACATGTTTTCTTTGTTTGGGTTGATTGCGTTCATTCCTCCAGTCCATACTGCCCTTGAAGTGATCCCTTCCTAATGTGCCTACAGTGTAAAAGATAAAACAAAATTCACACGCACAAATGTTTTAGGAATGTTTTTTCACTTAGAGCTTAAAGAGAGTCACGCAGTCTGTTTAGGAGCCATTATTTTCAACTCTTCATAGCTCTCATGACTGTTTACAAACCTGTTATTTTGCAGAATGTTTGTAACAGAGGAGGTTGAATAAAAGTAAAAAAGTTGGTATTCTAAGCTAATTAATGCTAATTAGTAGCTTCCTCGCTTTCAGCCTACCCTTCAAATCTGTCTCTTCAAAAGTTAGCCTTGTCAAGACAGCTTCCAATACTGTCTGTTCAAACACTCGGCCATTTTTTATATTGCATCTAAAATAATAACCCCTAACTGAGAACCAGAACCTTCACTTGTCATCCTTTGCTGATACTAATCAACAAGGCATCCTTATTATGCTCACATCATGAATAAGACTTAACCTACCAATTAACAACATGCATAACTATATACAATTACACTGGTATACACTGGTATCTGCAAATTAAGCCCTGCTCAATAAAAAACATGCATAACGTTTCCTTTCTGTGTTTTGACACTGAGCTGCAGTGGAATGGTGGTGACATAAATAGAAATGTTTGCACAAAAAGACCATTCAATTTTGTTGACTTCAACAACTGCAGCCTCGTTACAGCTTACGAATGTATTACATGCATGCAAGAATACATCCCATACAGTATAATGGCACTAAAAAGGCATCACATCACAGGCAGTATGGAGAGGAGGGACATTTATAACAAGCCACGAAGGTTTTAAAGTAAACATATATCTGTCAGATTTGATTGACAGCTATCAGCCCTGCCCACTGAAACCCTGTGATAAATAAAAGGATAAAAACACAGATTAGACCCCATAGCTCAACGTAAGAAGCTGACTGAACAAGTCGGTCTTCAGGCCTCCAGCACATTCAAGAGCAAGTGCTAGTATAACTGATGACATTTATCTGAACGAGCGCAAGCCTTAGACAACAAGCCATCAGTAGCCACTGTACTGTATGTCACCACTAGCTAAGCAGCTGGGCGTGGCTTCACCCCACTGACATGGCAGATCACAGCTTTGATGGAGCAACATAACCTATGTCCCTGTGTCCTACACCGCTTGGCACGACCTGCTCATTAGCAAGGTCCAAGGGTCCAACCCTGCCATCTGTCCCAAGGCTAAGGTTCAGTGGGGCCCCCACTGTGCCCCATTGCACTCTTCATGGCCCTCCCAGTCGAGATGCCAAAGAGCAGAAGGTGACATTCCAACTTTCTGTCTCTCTCTCTCCTGCTCGACTCCAACTCCAGTCAACTCCAGGGTTAGGTTTATTCTGAGAAAGCTTGGATCCGAGTGAGGCACCGCGCTGCCACCACTGACTACAAAAGGAGGTAGATGGGGTTTGGTGTGTTTGTTTACATTGTGAAGAAGGAGCAAGGGAGAGTGCGTCAGCATGAGAGCCTCAAATCGGCAGCATCTGGCTTTGAACGTCTCACTGTGTGCTTCTGTGTGCATGCACTCCCTGCGCACATTCACTTGTACTCATTGGCAGTGTGTGCCAGGGGGAGATGAGGATGGGCAGAAAGATGTTCAAAATAAAGAGGGTTTTTTTCCTGCTTTCCCTAAAACACTTCTCCAGGGGGCACTGATACTTGATAGAGATGTGCAAGCCTAGCTCAGCATGACAATGTTCACTCCTCTCCACTAAAAGTCACACAGAAAGACCGCGGTGGGGTATAGAAAGAGAAGGATCAAGAGCGGTGGGAGGAAAGAGTGAGAGACAGCGCTGCAACTCTGCTGTCAGAGCCTGAAGCCTGACTAGCGCTGACGCTCATCTCATGTGTCACCCAGACTGAAATTAGGATGGGCTTCGACAGGCATAAATCAGGGGCAGAGCCTTCGCAACTGTTGCGGCTATAAATGAATTTCACCATTTAATCACTTTTAATCTCCCGTCTCCGCAGGTACATCTTTCCTCAACCGGCCCTCAACTGAAAATAGATTTTATAAAGAATGTAAGTAATGTCTTTAAAGGAGGGCTGTTACAGAATGGTCCAATTTCTTTTCCTCACTCCATTAGATGTGATGGAGTTATCCATTTGTTTTCAATCAGAGTAATGAAAGATTTAAAAACTGCTGTCTGCAAAAAAAAAAAAAGTAAGGAGAGGAACAATTTGTCCTCCTCCTCTTTGCTTTAGCGGCATGTGAATTAAATACAGTATGTCCTGCTAAATCATCAGCAATATAAAGTACATTTATTAGTTTCACATAAACCTTAATGCATTTCTGTATAGATTGCCCAGCAGAATAAAAGTTTACATTACCTTCACTGGAAAGTCAACAATAACTGCTGAAACCTTCATTCAATATAATGTGAACAGTGGTATTTTAAAGACAATGCATTTATAGAGCTATTATAAGATCATGTCACATAATCTCTCCTACTGTGCAGCGTGAAGGTGACGCGCAGTGTACCCACGCTCATGATACTGACCAGAACCACTAGGGGCCAGTAACAGAACATCTGATCAGTGTGTACACTACATTTCAACAATACAGCCTGTTCCCTGACACTGCTCACAGTTGGACCATTCACCTGTAAAATGCCATTTCCAAAGCGTTTCTCTGAAATGGAAGCGCACCAACAAACTGCTGATGGGTAATAACTGTAATTTCTTGTCTAATTCTGTTCATAATCTCATAACAAAAAATGACAGTGTCTACCTTAATATTTATGACGCACTCTACTGGAACATAAAGAAAACGTCTTCCTCTCAGGTATGCCAGCCAGGCCTGCAGCAGGATGTGATGATTTCAGGGGATATTGCAGCGAGGATGGGCTATAGAGGGGAAGAAATAAAACATGGCATTAATGTTGTGTTGCAAATGGCTCCACCTTTGATGCCTCTCCAGTGAGCATTCAACACAGCCACCTCTTTGTCTTTCTCTCTCTCCCGTTTTTCTCTCTGGTGACAAACTCCAGCCCAAGTCTTAATATGTGAAGTTTCTATAGCAACCCTGTTGCCAGCATGAACTCATCAGTTAATTTCCCCATAGGCTGTCTGACAAAGAGAGAAAAACAAAAAAGACTTTGGGCATCAGGTTGACTTTGCGGGGGTGAGGTCTGCTTGTTGAACTCCACTTCTCCTCAATGTTTAATCTGCTAAATGACTGTCACTGCTGAACTGTAACCAGTGGTAACCAATCAGACTGTGAGATAACTGTTTCTGATCAAATCAATTTATTTTTAAACATGACACGAGAAAATATAAATGCAAGCAAGCAATTGCTGAAAAAAAAAAGAAAAATGTGTGTTAGGACTTACTGTGGGCGCCTCAAGGCACAATGCCACGTCCATCACCTCTTCCCAGGAAGTTCATGGAGAGGACACAGTAAACAGTCAACAGGAAAAAGCAGGAGTTTGAGTGCAGAGGACAGGGCACAACCTGCCTTGTTAATGTCTCCCTGACAGCAGGAGATGCCTAATGTGGGTGGAACACACACAGCCTCAGCATTGATGGGCATTCGAGGGGGCCGCTCACACGGCTGGAAATCCGGCAGCTTTTAGGCTCTGACTGTGGCTCCAGAGGTCTTTGGAAATGTCAATCATGTGCCCTTGGACCCACATGCTGGGGCCTGGGCTTTACAACTTAACTTGGCCCTGCAGTTCCCTTGCAATCAGAAACAGCTCAATAGCCCACTTCTTCTAATGGTGGTCGACATTGGCTCAATGTTCTTCTGCATGAAATTATAACGCAATCGAAAATCTTGACCAACTAGAAGAGGGGACCTATATAATCTGGGAAAAGCCATTTTGAGGCGTCGCTTTCAAGATGTTGCTGATTCCTCAGTTCTTTTGGGAAATTTGCTGATGATAAGAAATGAAAAGATTGAGACGATTAAATAGATAATGGTTATATCTCTCATTGCTGTAGGTTAATTGTGAAGCTACAGCGGTAATACAGTTAGTGTAACTTGGCACAGAGACTAGAAACAAGTGAGAACATCCAGCCTTGCCACTGCATTAAAGCTGTAATTAACACAATATATAATTACAATATATAAAGACTCCCGCAATTTATTTTTGCCTTTGGACAGAGCCAGGCTAGTCTTTGTGCTATGCTAAGCTAACTGTCTGCAAAATGAGCTTACATCAATCATCAGCATAAAAAACAGTGGTTTTTTACTTGCAGTCTATAATTTCTGAATAAATTCAACGTTTCCTGCTGAGAACTTTGTCATTTTGGCAATAATTACAAACAAAACAGATAAATTGTTGTGTCTTTGTACAGCAGGTCTACAGAACATGCAAAAATGTAATATGTATACATTTGTGAGCATAGAAAATATATATGGAGAAGTTGGCAAAAATATATGAATGAATGAATATTTAAAGGCAGGTATTTTCAGTTATACTGAATAAAAACTCTGAATGGAATTACAAGCTGCATCTGATGAATCTGTTAAACTTGCACTGTGGGTTAGAACAGCAAAACTTTCCCTCTTCAGCAGATAAATGTGAAAACGGTCTCCTTTTGTCAACGCCAGTATATATTACCATCATTCTGTACAGTAAAGGTCAAACATCCAAGAGAAGTAACAATGGGAAAAACACATTTCTGAGTGGAGGCCGACCCTAAAGCTTTTTCCTGATTATAAGGACCAATTGCACAGTTCTCTTTTAAAAACCTTTAAAGACATGATTGGAAAATTATAAGTAAACTGAAAAGCCCTCTTCTCAAACTATACACATTTTTAAAGAAAGAAGTAAGTGCTTTTAAAGCCTCCTTCTGCCATAAACTAAACTTACAAACACTGTAAAACTCGAGGAAACTGTCTGCCTGGTTGAAATGGTCCAATAATCCAAAACCAAATGCAGGCCAATATTTGTTATGTTATTGATTTTGCCCTGCTGTTTATTTTTTATGAGCTTTCCCATTTTCTTGTGAGTTGACAAGAAGAAACATAAATTTGGCCGTGTATAATCACTGAAACATCCATTTGTTTTCCCAAATATAGCCTGAAGTAATATGATTTATTACAGCTCAATCATTTTATCTACGTCTGTAAACATTTTAAAACATCAGTCTGCCACTTGTCATAACAGATGCAGCCTAATAAGTTCAGGTAGAGCAGCCAAACACTCACATAGACATTGATTTGCAGTTCTAATAAACAGCAAGGATAAATGTTTGTGCAAAAGTTATTACTGCTTGGTATGCTGAAAGCTGGAAACACAAGCATCCAATACTGGAAATGAAATTTTAATATTGGAGGTTTAACCAGGGAAATCTTGTGTAAGTAATAAAAATGTTTTTCAGGCCCTGACCAAGGACTGGACTGTGGAAAAGCCGATGAGAGGTCCCATAACAAAAGCCTGAGCTTTTGGCTGACATTGACAAACATATGTTATTTTCAGAAGCTTGATATATCAATACAGAGGCTTTTATTTTGCTTCCTGGGGTTCTATCTATTCTCAAGGCCTTTTTGTCTTTTTAACACACACTTGCACATTCTTGAGAAAGTCACTTTAAACAAATAAAAGATTCACTTCATCCTCACATCAGCAATGCCAAGCATCCTCACCCATTTCCCATCTGAATGTAAGATAGTTTTACCACTTTATGGGCTGTTGTTGCTATTTTGTCCATGTTAAAGTGGGGTCAGGAGACAGAGAGAAATATTGTCAGAGTAGTTAAAAAAGCAATTTACCTGACCTTTCAGTTTGTCTGGGCAGAGTAAATGAACAGTCATATAAAATGCCAAAAGAAATGGACCAAAAAAAAAACAATCTAGTCAAAATAAGAACTGTTATTACGTTTACACTGTGCAATCTTTTGTTTTTAGGTTAATTCATAAGTCAATATATTTATGCCGTGTAACTCCACCTGTTTACGAATGTAGGAACAATCCTTTATAATGTATCAGCTGCTGTCAAAGAACACCAATTAGTAAGAGCTGCGGTTCAAAAGGAGGCTAAGTTCACCATTCATCTTCATGATCGTTCTCAGTCGTAACAATTCCGGTGCACTTAAGCAAAGTCCCCTGAAAGTCTGCTACATTTCTAGGTATCTGTCCTTGGAAAGTGCTCGCTCCTCTGCCTGTGAAAAGGCCTAATATAATCATATCGAGCCATGACAGTACTTCAAACCAAGCAGAACAGACAAGACTAAAATGGCATCAATAATATTCCAGCGCAAAGGGGACAGGAAAGCTTCTTAAACTTTTACAGAAAAATCCAAACAATTTGGTCACCAGTCTCATTCGGATGGCTCGGTCACGCCAGGTAAAAGCTTTGACATTGTCACCGGCACATCATAATATAAACTGGGCCGCTGTGCTTATGCCTGTGTGGCCGTGACACCTTCGTCTCTATCATTTTCGATTGTGGATGGACCTGCCACTCAGCTCACCCCGCCACTTGTCAATCACACGTTTCGCCGACACATTAATGACCCTCATTATGTGGCGTGGCCATATGGCACAGCTCTGTGTGTGTGTGTGTGAGTACGTGTGCCTGCGCCACCGCGTCTGTTCCACCGTCCTGAAAGCAGATTGCGCTGGAGACGAGGCCAAGCTCTTGGTCACCTCCCTTAGAATCTCATTGCCGTGGTTACGCTGACAGAGGAAATATGGCTGCGGAGCTGGGGGGGCAACCGTAATAGACTCTATGCATCTGCTTCAGAATGTCATCCCAGATGTCCCCTTCTGTCCGGCATGAGCTGGAGAATGAGCAACGGGCCGAGCCAAGTAATCGCCCTGTGAGGCCACCGATGGGTGACAGGGAGCCTCTGAATGGTACTGAGGGTGGAAGTCATTGTGAACTTCTCACCCTTTAAGTATTAAAAGCGTCCATCTTTGTGACAATCATTTCTGTGCCTGGTTCTGCATTCAGAAAATAAACCCAATGAAGTCAGTCAAACAGGCACAGAATTTAACCTCCAATATCACAATCGCCTACAGAGAAGATTGAACAACTGATATTGATTTGAAGAATGCTCACCAACACAGAGACCTCTGAATCTTTTGGGTTTTCATACAATTACCAACTTTAACTGCTTTGCGATGGCAAACTTTCTACTGTTTCACTCAAAGAAATTATGGAAAATTATGTAAAGCAAATTACCAGATCTCCCCACGATGAACCTCATTAAAAGACTAGATGAGCTATTGGAAAATACAGCGTTTAAACTGTAGTAGAGAACTACACTAGATCAATACTACCCTCATATCTTTGCATTAAGCATTAAGCAAGACCCAGAAGTTGATTAGCTTAGCAAAATAGCCTAGCATGCTCTGGATTTGACTTAGTTTCAGTGTAAATCAGTGATTTACTTCCAAAAAGAGCTTTAACGTTTGCATTATTGATATTTGGTAATTAAATCGAGGGTACTAAACGTCCCTGTAGCAGTAGCTACACAGTCACATTATTTTGACATGACTAAGACAGTAGTTCCTGTCTGTGACACTAGTCTGATGTTAAAAATGTACATGAAATGTCCTGGAAACTTCTGCGTGTTACTTCACTTTTACAATCATAACAAACAAAATAGTCTCTGTATGGTGACGTCCAGGCCAATTTGTGCCTCATGTAATGACTGTGTTGGTCAAACTGACCTACGCTGACTGACATTCTACTTTCAGGAGGATTTTGCTTTACCATTCCTGTTTTTCATTTAGGATGTATCTACTAATGAATGTCATTTGTCTGCTCTAATCCATCTAATGCTGCTTTCACATTGTTACGGCATGAAGAAAGCAAATAACTGCTACTCATTTTTCGTCGAAATAGTAAAATGCAGGATTTTTTTCTATTTTTTATGAGAACAAATTTTGGCTGGCTTCCAATTCCCTGATTAGGATTTCTATTTATACAGTGAGACTCATATTTAATTATCTGCAAAACAGACCCCGATAAGACATTTTGAAATTTAAATAAATATTGTACATTAACATCTACGTAGAGCTATTTATTTAGTGCCCACGGACACGGATTGGTTAAACCACTTAATGAGAAGTGCAGGTTGCCATTGCTGTTGACTTGCGCCTCATGATGCCACCAGCTTGTCTATTTTTAGATGCAGTATGAACGCTACATATTTCTCCGTCTCCCCCTTCAGTCGGCCCTATCCTCAGAGACGACTGCGTGCAGAGGAGCATCGCCTCCTCCGCTCCACTGTCAATGTATTCCAGTGATGTGGGACGCCAAGTGGGCTGGAGCACGGTAATCAAAGCTGCTGGAAACAAAAACAACCAGCTGCAAGGCTGGGACCAAACACACGAACGCATCGCCGAGCCACCCCCCCCCCCCCCCCCCCGTGCTTGGTTTTAGGTGATCCATTCGATAAGTAAAGTGATTTGATTAGCTGTCTAGCAGTGAGGTTAAGATAAGAACATGCATGGGTTGTAACACTCGGTGAATGACTCCAGAAATGTGGTTTTGGTTGATAACGAATTAGCTGACTCTGAAAAGCAATCAATTACTGGTGATCATTTAAAAGCAATTTGCTGCTAATTGCATTTTAGCTTATTTCTTCTATTTTTGTGCACCTACATTTGCAGGAGAAAGTGTTTTTGTTGACTCACTGCCCCTCAGCACAGTGGATGCGAGAGGTGAGGTTTTCTCTGTATCTGACTGGAGTCTCAGAGAGTGTACAATATTAGCATCAAAATACATCACAGGCCGGTGTTAGCATGAGTATTTACTGATTTGAGCTACAGATTGTGTTTGATATAGATGTTTTATTTACTCCTACAAGAGTTCAAAGGCTAACTCGAAATACACTCAATTTTCTTTTACCTACAGGCAAATAAGAAAACTTTGTAACCTCTATAAATAAATCCGTCACTCAGACATAAGCTGTCAAGAACAAAAACATAAAGAGCGTCACTCCGACTAATGCTAGGATCTGGGGCGAAACAAGAGCCCCTCAGTCGAGCTGTGTCTCTCTGCTCAGGCCTCTCATTTCCTCAGATGCAGGAAGACAACTTGAGGGGGTAAAGAGAGAAGATGTGCTGAATCCAAAAGTCCACACTCGCTCAGACTTGCTGACTTGTGGGCTTTGCAGAGGGGTTACGGCAGGCCTTTGCCAAAATTCATCTAGTCTGCAAGGGCTCTCATGCGAGTATTTGCTGTGGGCTCTGTGTGGACTTCCACAGAGTCTGCTAGCCTGTAGACTGTACTACTGAGATTCTCACAGTTCACTGCTCTGCTGATATGATCATCAAAGACATCAGGTAACAGAGGCCTGTTCTTGTCTTTTGAAAAAGGTCTGGAACAAGGTCTTCAATTCCCGCTCTTAATAGCAGGGAGCTAATAACATCCATCTGGTGTTGGTCTGTCGAGGTGACAAAATGTCTGTGAAGCTGCCATTAATTTATTTATTAGCAGTACCTTTGACAGCTTTGTATAAGTGGCGACATGTATTGACTTTAACTCTGTATTTCTCTCAGGAATCTGAAGGCCACAGAGAGGAAAGACAAATCCTTTAACTCCTCTATAAACTCTTGACCTTCATCAAGCCTGTGTTTGTCCCATTCAGGCTTTCGGCATAGCCTTGCAAACTCACGTATTCAAGATGAGCACCTCAGTCATTGTCAGACCCCCTAAAATCCTAGTCGGCCAGGGCTCAGACTGCACATCTAGTGTCTGGACATTTGAATTCACCAATAGAACAACCGCAGCACAGGAAGCCCACAGAGTGTAGAGCAGCAAGCCGAAATGTGCTCTTTGACTAAAGCTGTTAAGCCCCTGCTGATCGATTGGCCTGGCCTTTTACTGGCACTGTACACACAAGCACACACACAGACACACACATTAGGACATTGTTCTATCTCGCCCATATATGCAGGAACAGACTAAGATGCACATACACACATCAAAACGTTCTGACTGCAGTCATGGCAATATGTAAAATATATATATATATATATATATATATATAAGACATGATAGATAATGAGCTGCCGTCTTCTTCCTACTTCCCTACGTTCCCTACCAGGGACCAAGCCAATGACACTTGTTGCTATGGATACCATTCATCACTGTCAACACCACATCTAGTGCCAGTTAATCACATATTCAAGTTAATTCCTCTTGGCGCAAGACTCAGTAGGACCCCTTGATGAAGGTTGTGTAGGGGAAACGATGGTGATGCAGCCACACGTTCAAAAGTGATTTGTTGCCTAAAGAAACAGTTTTTTCCTGCAGTCTGACAGTTACTGACCAGGATGTAAAGTAACCACAGCGACCACTGTGCCCATACAGCTTTGATCACTTATTTCTATTGCACAGACATGCTTATTACATATGGAGATGGAACTCCAGTAAGACGTTTGCTTATTAGGTTTATGCTACATCTTCGTTTACCTGGTGGTTGACTGTTTTCTAAACAATGACCTTCTGTGTGAGGATCATAAGCCTTGATTGTTGCGGAAGAAGTTGGACACACGTACAATTGAAAGTAAATGTTGAAAAGTTCAAACCAATGTGATTCGATGAAGAGAGGATTGATTGTTCAATCATTATATACCCAGCAAAGATTATCCTCATGAGGCGATGAGTGAAATTAACAGTTTCCACAAGGATTATTGGTATCTGGTACAGCAATAATGTTTCTTTATGACAGTTTCTTTATGACAGTACACTCAAATGAGACATGTTGCTCTATTTCAGATCAGATTTTGCCTCTAGTCAACTCATAAGAAAATAAGGATTATTTGAGGGGTGTGTCCAGCTGCTGCAGCATTTTGAAGGTCAGTCATTTTGTGTCCTTAACATTTTTTCCCTGATGCAGCAAAGTATAGGGATGGTAAACATATGTATCTCTTTCTTTTTTAGCCGACTGCGCTTATCTGCAAGAGTGCAGGGTGCTGATACTGTTAGTTTCCAAGCTGTGGCACCCCATTCAGATCTGGCTTTAAACAGGGGCCCTCTGTCTCACCTACTTTGTATTCCAGCGACGGTAAGGTCAAACCTCATTTGATTTAAGGGACGAGAAAATATATTGAAAAAAAATAAAAAATCCCCCTTGCCTGTGGAAAATTTAGGGCTTGTGTTGCCACGGGCTTTACCAACAGGCTGCTGTCCAGTGTTACATGAAAAGACTTGTGACCGAAGCGGTGGCAAGGTGGATCTTCAAGTGTATCCCTGAGTCGCTCCATCAAAATAAAAGCCTGGGTGAATCATCCTGTGCTCAATGAAGCTTTGCGCTCTGCTGATCAGTATGCTCCCTCAGGCGGATGTGTGTCGTGCATTAATAGGCTCTTTTCTGGCTTTATTTTTAACCCCTAACACTGCACCGCATCACAATTCAACTGAAAATCAAACCCTGACTAACCTATTTCCAGTTCAGTTTACTTTAGTTTAGTAGAAGATGTGTCCTTAGTCAGTTGCAGTTTGATAACAGTGCCATAGCTACAGATTCAAGCATCTGCTCATGCTCCCAGAACAAGTCTGGGCATAGCTGCTGGGTCATAAAACCCTGTCAAAGTGAATAATGAGGCGGTCTCCGTGGCTGAGTCGGTGCCAGACCAGGTAGGTGACGTGCTGAGGGCAAAGCATGCTGGGAGCCGCGTGGTTCCACCGACAGGCTCAGCAGCGCTTTGTCATCTGCCGAGTTGGCTTGTGTGTGCACTCTGAAGGGTTTGGGCTGTCAGCGGATCGGGGGATGCCGAAACCCTTCATGATGTCAGATAAACACTGGGAGTAGAGTAGCATGCCCGGCTACAAAACAGATTGGAAAGCGCTGGGAGGCTTTAGGAAGAGAGAGAAGAGAAACAGCCGGGCATGAGAGCGTCTGGGCCGTGAACTCTCGTTCAGTTTTCTTTTCCCTCTTTTTTTTACTCCCCTTCCACTCCTCCAGCAACCTTGTTGGAAAACCGAGCCTCTCCACCAACCCATTAGACAGTGAGGTTTTGAAGTGGCAAGAGGCAGTGAGAGCCTGCTCGTTACTTCGCCTCTATTGTCAACGAGGTCAGTGGTGCCCTTTCAAGCGAGAGCATTGCTTTCCAGACAAGATTACATACAAAGTCACGACCACTGTTGAGACTTCAAGGCACCCTTTAATGGACAAGACAACACGATAAAACAAACCCAACTAGATGATGGAGGAGGACTCTGGGAGGGAAAACAAGGATGGCTTAAAGATTCTTCAGCGCACACGTTTGCATGCTGAACATGGTCAAAATCCACAGTTTCCTGATTGGAAGGATGTAAGTGATATACTGAATATAATTCCTACATAAATTAACTGCATCATAAAAGTCATGATGTATTCTGGGTTAGACATCAGCATACAAAAGCCCAGCATGCATTTCTGATGTTACAGGGACAAGAGTCAGATTTGATTTGACTCAGCCTGCTGCCAAACCCTCTAACCTTTCTGGACGACAAGCCACAGAAACTTTGTCCAGCAAATGAATTAATTATGAGTCTAGGTGAGTTTTGTTGCTGAGCCCTGGTTCGCTCGACACATTGTGAATTTTAAAAACCTGTACACACACACACACACACTGGATTATGTTAACCAGCTACATGTGATACATTCTTACACAGACGTTTTGAGGTGGGAGTCCAAGTGGTTGGTTGACATAAAAAGCACGAGACATGGTATGAGATCTGCGCCCTGAGGGTTTTAAAAACAGATCAATCAAGGATTGTTTGGGGAGGCTTGATGACTTTGGTTGAATATTGAAAGAGTGACATGGGTTTTCTAACTAAGGTTGCAGCTTTTCTTTATCTTTCACCTTTACCTTTCAGAAGAGTAACTACAATTCTGATTGTGCTGCAGCTGCAACAAGTGGATAATGTAGGGAAAAACAAATTAAGTATGGGGTCATATATTAATGACAGCATACTAACATACTCGTTCTGTTGATAAAAATGTCTATAGCGTGACATTACACATTTTTTCAAAACATATTTGCTGCTTTAAATTAGCAGCATATAAACATCATTTTTAGAATAAAAGTGCTACCTAGCTGACTTATCGACTAGTCCTACGTAAGACTGTCATGTAACATCCTCAACAATGTTTCATAAATCACAGAAAAAGCCTTCGCCAACAGATATTATACACATCAAAAATATGTGAAGGAAACAAGCTTGCACTGTAAAAGTGAAATAACCTTGGCATTTACTGTTTATACTGCATGTATGCTGAAATTTGCTGGCCGGCAACGACTAGTTATTTTGATGAATACTTGAAAGAAAAGCTTTGGAAAAACATTACTCAATCATATTCACTGTGGAGCTGTTGCAAAAAATCTAACCAGTAACTGGGTAAGTGCTTGCCATCATTCAACTGCTGAGTAGGTTTGTCCTCAAGGTGTCTCTGGATGATTCAGCGATATAACTGTGGAAGTGTAAGAAGAAAACTGCCCCCTCCCCAAAAGAAAGACAATTCCAATTTGTATAAGCTAAGCAAGTCCAATGGAGACTTAATGTAATGGATTCAGGAGGAAAGTAATTCACCACTGATTGTGAAGGTGACTTAAAGAAGGGTAAATTATTAAAAGGACCATAATCAGTCAGCCCACCAGACAGTTCATGCCTGACGGTGGCGTGGCAGCGAACCCCACCCACCCCTTCCAAAAGACATGCAGCACTTTGGAGACGGCAGCCGGACAGGAAAAGAATTGTGGAAGGCGCTGAGAAATGTCTCTGACTTCGCAGCGGTGGTGCAGCATTCATCGCTGCAGGAGATCTTAAATGAACACCAATCAAAAGGGAATTGAGGCCCACGCAGCGAGCTCGAACCCTCATCATCCCTCAGCGTGAAGCCCCAGAGAGGTGGGTGGCTGTTTAAAAAAAAAAAAAGCGTCTGGTGTAACTTAAATAGCCATGGACAAAAAGTGCGACAATCCTCGGTCCTCGTGGCTATTTCTGACTCACTCTTGCCCCGTTAAAGATTAGAGACTCGTTTAAGTTGAACCCCGTCACTGAATGTGTCATCACAACCTTCTGGTTCTGCAGCAGCAGCTTCCACAGGGGTCAGTCGGCCACCTACTGTAGACCGGATGAGGCTCTGCATTTGCTCTAAATAGTCCAAAGCAGCGCTGCATACAAATGACTGGGGACGTACTCACTGTGAGTTTCGCTGCGTCTACCACACGTCAGAGGGTGGCATGGTGATTAAAAAATATTGATAACTTAATAAATTCAGAAATATAAATGACAAACAATCCAACGGCTGCCATAAAAATAGAGGCTAGAAAATATATATGTATTTGAAAACTGGACAAAAAAAGACAGGAAGAAGAAAAAGGATGTGGCAGTTTTCTTCCTCTAAATCAAACAACAACACACGCTTGAGAGGTTAGCGTGGCGTGTGTGCATAAAAATGTCAACAAAGGCAATTAAGTGGAGGAGGAGGTGGAAGGTACAAGCTTTTCCACACAGCGGCACAAGCAACCACGTGATATTTCACACCAGCTGCACACTGGGTCACAAACTGGGGGTCTGCTATGTGAGAAATGAACAGTGGCTTGGACAGAAAGATAAAACGCACACTGTTGCAGTCCAACATTTATTCTTCCCTTTACTTATGTGTGCAAGAAGCTGCTGACATTCACATTCCCCAGCAAATACCCTGCCTACACACACACACACACACCTGACGACGCTACATGCGAAACATAAGTAGACGCCTGATTTCCATGAGGTTTTGTCGAAGCAGGAAATATTATTCATCGTGAAAATTACTTTCTGTACGCAAAGAGCGTGACATCTAAGTCTGTTTTATAGAAAGAACAATGAAAACAGCCTCTCACTCTTTTAATACTATATGACTGGAAACTGATCAGAGATTAACATCTGCCGTGAGTCTCTTTAGACACCTGGTGGTCAGTATTCAGTGAAAAGCAAAGTGTGTTTCACTGCAAACATTTTGACACGCCGTTGTCAGGACAGCACAGGTGTTAGCATGAACAATATCTCAGTTCTACGTAAGTGTCCCAGTAAGCGGTGACAGCTGGCAACACGACCCTGTGACATGTGAAAATGTCTTCTGTGAAAAGGCTCTTGCAGAAAATACAAACTACTTTGACTCTGCGCCACCTGACACGCTTATCGGTTCTTTTCATTCTTGTCAATACTTTTCATTTCTGGGATGATGGCGGAGTGATAGAATGGTTGACCTAGACTGACGGCTGAATTTGCAACACTGCGGGCTGGCAACGTGACTTTTTTGTCTGTCTGCAAATGTAAAGTTTGGAGCAGCAACTTGAAGAAAAATAGACTTGGGTGCGCCACTGTGGAAGACAGCTCAATGGGCCTGTTGATTTCTATATTTACGTACGTTCATAATGCTCATGTGCAGCTCATCACAGCATGGAAAAATGAGACAATACCAGCACAAAGACGTTTCCTACTTGACCAGCACCACCATTTACTAATTACATTATTCATAAGCCAAACCTGCTGCAGGATGATGGCTGAACACACTCTTATGAAGAAAAAGAAGCAAATAAATAATTTTATATATAAACATCAAACAAAAAAACTCTTAAAGGCAGTTCAAAGCAATAAATAAACAGATAAAACAACCGAACCATAATTAGGTTTGAAAATAGTTTTCCGATCACAACAAAGGTTTTAAAAGGGCAATATATGAAACACTCTGATTTGGGGCACTTGTGGTAGCAATCCCCAAATGCTTTCTCTTATGTAAGGAATGGCTTCAGGCGGGACATTGTTATTGCCACAGGCCATGTGAGTTGCATGTGTGTTTTATATTTTAATATGGTAAAAATATAAAAAATATTGTTTTGTTGGATATTGTTTCCTGAGTCAGTTTCATTACGTTAGCGAGCTTCCCACTAAAACAAGTAAGCAGGGCTAATATTGAAACCCACACGACTGCTCAACACCTTAATCTGTGGCAGCATGAGACCTGTGGAAACATCAGCCCACTGCCGGCACTGTGGAGACCTCTCAGTTACTGAAGTGAAGAGACGCTTTCATACGTCTTTTTAAATGAGTGCACATGCAGTCAGTACAAGGACGGCCAGTGTGAGAGTCTGTGTGTTTGTTTGGAGTGCTTTGAGAAATTAATAGTAGCATTTAAATGCAGTGAAGTATGAAATACAGCAAACGCTTTATGGAAACATTTCAATGCATAACAGTGAAGATTTGTGCCACTGGCTGCTGATGTCATATTATAAAAGTAGCGTCATGTCCTTTAGCGCAAGTGCCCAGGTGTATTTCTAACTGTGTCGGCGTGCTTTAGAGTGATTCTCTTTCATTTTTGCACGTGAGGAGGAAAATAAGGACGGTTTCTAAACGATGGGCAGTGATTATTCATACATGCACTGCTCGGTTTTATAACGCGAAGGAAAACAAAGCACTATGTGATTAGCGGACTGACAACCACACACAATAACTGGCTCTGTCCTGTTTCTCATGACTTTCATTAAGGAAAGTGATGTCTTGAAATCAAACTCTGGAACTTCAGAAAAAGGGACATGAACTGAAATTAACATATTGAATTTTAGCCCAATATACACAATTTCTCATTCACAATGTCTAATTTGTGTTTATAATTGTGTAAATCTTAGATTTCTATATTCCAACTGTAAAACAAAGCATTTTAACATTTAATAATATCAAATTTAAGGAAAGATTATGACAGATCTTCATAATGAATGGACAGCAGTTCAGCTGAGTTCACAGTGTTCAATGAACCCAACGACTGTGACCAAAAAAAGACAACAACACAATTATTAAAACTAAAGAAAATAAAAATATATGATATTTCTGAAAAAATCACTCTAGGCAGACAATAAGTACAAGCTCCACTGAAGTGCCTATAGTAGTTTGACTGCAGACGAACAGAGACATTGTACCAATTACTACCTATTCCAGACAGCCTATAACAAGTACCCCGAAGCAAGAACAGCAAACTCAGAGTACAAAGGGTGATTACAGTCTGAAAGGGTGGCAGGAGCTGTCTGTGAAGCTCGCCTGTCGAGCAGATCATTGAATCTCCCCTAACTCCTGTAATCTTCCCATTTCGACTGACAATGCCTTTTATTGCATTCTAGTACTTGGCACTGAGATTTTCAAAAATGCTGAGTCATGGGGGAAAAAACCCTATGTACTGCATGGGCTACATTATTGGGGAGGCATGTTGTTGTGAACCTATACTCTGAAAACGCAGTCATAGGAAAGGAAAACCAAACTAAATGAAACTTGATGGCCAAATGAGGATAAACTGCTGGGATTTAGTTTTTTTCAGACAAAGCAATGACAGACTTCAGTCCAAACATACGGGTGGGGCTTTGAGTTCCTTTTAATGGAAAATACCTTTGATGTGTTGTTACCTGATGTCCCTGGGTGTAGGTTTCTATCACTCTCTATCATTTCAAGCCAAGTAATAATGCTTACTACCACATAGAGAGCGGACACTTTCTTTGAAAACTGATATATATATAAATAAAATCAATGGCTCAAAGGAATTAACAGCCTGCATGCTCAGTCCTGCACATCCCACTCTCCTGGCCTGTCATACAACCTCTGCTTATAAACCTCCTCGGTATCACACTGGAACGACTAGTGCGAGGGAATAATGGTGGAATGTGACAAGTAATCTTACCTTAAGACTCTGGTTTTATCGCATCTATGAAGCTCCCACCTGACTGATTGCCTCTGGCTGTGACCCAGAGCTTTGAGTTCTAATGAGTAAGAGGAAGACAAGAGGTGTGAAACATGCAGAGAGCCCAAACATTCACACAAGACACTTGAGATGAAGTATAATACGAAGAGTAAGACTTCTTACCATACATTAGACGTACAGGCAGTCTGGTGGCTTTAAGGAAACTGTTCAAGAAGTAAAAAGATTACAATAGAGCAGTTTGCTCATAAATAAACTAACCAAACTAGAGTTGTAATAAATCTTTCAACAAAGTGTTAGAGAATGGAGAAATGTGCAAAGTGTGCTTCACAGTTTCCCCAAGGACACATCTTCACATTTGGTTTGCTTCTTTTGCCCAATAAGCAAGTGGAAAACTAAAGATAATTCAATTCTATGACGTAAAACACTGAAAAGCTGCAGATTTTCACTTCTGAGAATCTGGAACTTGCAAACACTTTGCATTTTTGATTGATAAATGACAATTAATCAATGATCACAGACAATAACGAAGTTGTTGTTGAAGGCTCACCAAACTGATGCCCCATCCATACACTCAGGTTGCAGGAATAAAGAAACTTCTCTTTCTGTGGGCCAAGAAGATACACAGTTAATATTCGATCAAGGTGGAGAAATTCTCAAGAAATAACAAAAACATGTCCACCAGAGAGAGAAAACCAAAAATCCATATTTATCCATCTCTGTGATTGAGACTTAAGCGCTCTATATACAACATTCAGCCAAACTAGATGTCAGCAAACAACTTATTGCTTTGCGACGATGTAGTGGACTAATGACTCCCGAGCAGAGAATGAAGTCGCTCTCTCTCTCTTGTGTTGTAAACCCGGCTTCTGTTCTGTGTTTTGGGAGCCGGTCTGGCTGCGTCTCAGTGCATACAAGTCTCTCCTTGTCATCAAGTCCACTTTCAATATGGCTGCTGGGTCACAAACTTTCTAATATTACAATAATAAAATATGGTTCTGAAAACATATGTGATTAGAAACAGGTAATGCAGTAATTGAATCTTTATCATTAGCACTACCTATTTTGACAGCATGATCTAAATTTGGTGATCAGCATGTTCAAATGTCGCTTCCAGTTTTTCCGCCGCTTTACCAAATAAATCATGAGCGCCAATGTTTTGGTCTGAAATGCTCCTGCTCTAGCGCGAGAACTACTGGAACTGGATGTCGTATTTATAACCCTTGAAGGTAGAGACAGTCGAGGTTGATTGTCTGTACTAAAGAGGGAAAGAACGGGAAATTGGTATCGGAAATGTTTTTGGAATTGCATAAAAATGAGACGTCCTAATGAATTTTTGAAAGACAGGCTATTCCAAAACCTGAGCTACATATTTTTGATTGTGATGTGAAATGAGAAAACAATTGCTTTAACCTTAAGACACGAGCTTTGAATTTGCTGGGAAAAAAAACTCAATAAACAAAAAGAAAGCACACAGACTCAAAGTGTCTGGGTGATAGTTTGACAAGAAAATGAATTCATTCTAAGGAACCTGGCAGACAAAACGTCTCGTCCCCTTTGAGAAGAAGCGACTCCACTAAATGTGATATAAAATGCCTTACCCACTCTGGTGCAGTCTGTACTCTGGCATCCCACGGTCTCATTAAACGGATGGACGTATGAGAGACTAAACAAATGTGAGCCTTCAACAGAGAACTACACTCAAAGTGAAAAACATGAAGGAGTGAAAACAACAAGACAATAAAACAGCATGTAGAAAGTTGAACCAAAGAGACGTTTAAACCGGGACCCAGTGAATCAGTGGACAAACACAGCAATGTGCAAACATTAAAGTCAGAGTCGCATTACAATTTGTGCAAATGTTTAATCGTTTGTCTTGGCATGAAGCAATATTCAGTACAAATAGGATTCATTATTCTTTGCAACGGGCACGATAATAATGGGAGGACTTAGCACAGCATACAAATTATGTCAAGCTCTCAATGTAAACCAGAGCGCCTGTGAGGGGTGAACTGGAGAAGTATTTACATTATGAAGGAAGGGCCAAGCAATGTAAGCTGCACAGGTAAAGAGCTTTGGGCTTTTTATTTGTCAAGACACTCACATTAGCTCACATTTTACAGTACAAGACAGTAGAAAATGATGAAAATAATACAAATGTACCCCTGAATAATGCTTCCCCTTCACATGAAGACATTCCTGAGGCAAAATTGCACATAAAAACATTCCTAAATGACATTTCGTACAAGATAAAACAGTTTAGACCATTTTACAGTTTCAGAATTTTGTTTGGCCAATGTTTGCAATATGAGATGCCATCAAAGTGTTTTCAGATGGTGTCTGCTTCTCCTGAATGCAGCACTGTCTGGTAACAAGGAAGCAGCATCTGCTGGCTAGAACTGCTGTGAGTCAGTATACCAAGTCATGTCATGCCATCGCCAACTGGGCTGGAGCTACAGGTCCTTATATGAACACCTGCAGGTGCACATCTGCAACTCTGCATGTACATATTTATGAATCGTCAACATGGACCTCAAACTTCAGCAAAGAGAACTCATCAAATCTGGGTCAAACCCAAGCTACATGTTGCAGCCGGGTCACCGAGACCCAGGGACCAAACCGCACCGGAAAAACAGGAAGGCTGGTGGGTCAGGTTAAGAAGCTGTGCTGCTTCTTTTCTCCAGCATATCGCAGCTCTGTTGGCCTGTTTACAATTTGAAAACAGATGTATTTGATGTATTTGTATATTCAACAACTGATGTAAGTCGCTGTTTTCCAGTCACATAACTGACCATTTGCTAAACAGTCATGGCTTAGCAACCTTAACTGCTGCCATCACAGCAAGTCTCACAGTGCTGGGCGTCGGGCCGAAGTAAGAGTGATATTTGGCTTAAGAGCTTTGAGAGTGAGGTCTGTTTGTCTATCCTTTCTAAAACCAAAAACAAAAAAGCAAAAGATTAAGAAATAGATTAAATGAACAGTTTGTCTGCTCACACACAATTGTTAGCAAGGCCAGCAAGGCAACAACTACTACTTATACAAAGCCCCTTTCATGACTAGCACATCCAACATGTAAGCTACTGTCGTCATCATCATCAGCTTTAGGTGGGGAAAAAAAAACAACACTGCTGTGTAAACTACAAATCTGGAAAACTTGTCAGTCATAGCAACAGTATTAAACGGGGGCGGGGCTTAGCAAATAGTCAATTACAATTTCTTGCTTCACATTGGTTGTTTACAAGACATATTGTGCCAAAATGAGCTCACTGTTACTGTCTGGTTGTGTGTGTGAGAGGACCTACTTTATTCTGTCATATTCACACAAGTTTCTGGTGTGTTGTGCCAAGATCAGCATGTCCAAAGACAAAGAAAACATCCGTGGCACAGTTTTAGGTTTTTCAAAGAGATAGTGACAAATAAAATAGATTAAAATTTAAATTTAAAATCTCATAAATTATAAATCGGTTCTGCTGCATTAGTAACTCTTTCTGCTACATTCGTGGTCGCTGAGTTTAATGGAGTTGCAGTTGTCTGTAAGCTGTGGCTGGTGCACACATGGGATGTGATGTCTTTCTTGCAGACCCAACATGCTTGACAGCTGGTTGACTCTGAGTGCCTCTGTATTGTGCCACTGCTGTAACCTCAATGTCTTTCATTAAACACCATCTACAGCTGACTGGAGGCTCATTCAGACATGCAAAGTCAACACGTCTGACAGAGTTGTTATTATTAATTTCTTATCAGTGGCAATCATTAAAGTGCCTGTCAGCGGCTCACAATGATAGGCTGGAGCTAACTGTGGTTTCATGTCTTTTAGAGTCTCTTGAGAAAATATTTCTACATTAGTTGCAGGATGATATTTTTATACAAGTAATCCAACTTTTCTGCAGTAATGAGCTTCATATCTGACCCGATCACCCCCACCTACACATTAGGGCAAGCTCTTCTGTGTTATATGGTTTCACAGCGCAACTTATCATCATTGTGGCCAGCAGCAAATGTAAACAAATCTTGTGAAAATGTGAAGTTGAATCTTGAGGTATCTGAAATGCTTAATCCCAAGTGCAATGCATTAGGCTTTCAGAGAATCACTTGGTCCTTCTGGTAAGGCCAGCAATATACTCCAAACAAAGCTGCATTGTCTCAGTTGTTCAACATTTGTTGCAGTCTTTTTGTTATAAATTCATCTTAAAAATGTATTTCTCTTACACAATTGAAACAATGAATATCACGAATATCTATCTTTTTCAAGTGCAAATTGATTAATTCGCAGTATTTTGTAAAATGTAGTTTAATTTTTTTCTTTTTATTCCAGTGCAGAGCTCTCCTTATTTCTACCTCACGTAAGTTATATACTCACTGTTTTAAGACAACAAGATTTTCATGGTTTGATTACAGACATAAGTAACTTAATGAGCTGCAGAGTGTTGGCAGTGTAAAGTCACTGTTACTTGACATCTCATCAATTCAGTTTCAATTAAGTTTTGGATGCTTCTAGTTGAACAGGTTGGTTAAGCTGCTGTCGATTGCTTCTTGGCATTGGTGTAAACTTTTAGACTGAACAAAGATGTGCATAAACTTTGGAGGGCCAGCACAATACTGCACTTTGGACCCATCATTCTGCCGTTGTAATCACATCTATCCAAACTTGTTTAAGGTAGATTGCTGGCCTTATTGTAAGTGCAATGTGTTTTGCTTTTCCGATGGGCGTTTACACCTTCTCTGCTTCATTGGAGACGGACTTTAATGGCAGCTCATCTGAGGTGTCCACCGGGTTGTCATAGGCTTCAGATTCGTTCTCCACATGCTGGTGCCTTGCAAAATTCACAAAGATCTGGAATATCAACAAGGAAGAGAAGGTACTTAAAGGCAAATCCAAGATTAAAAAAATGTATAATACACAGAGCACTAAAGGGCCTGTGGACATTTCTCTTCCCATCTCATTTTTGCTCTCCCCCACCCTCTGCCTTTAAAACAAACAGAAATAGCGCTACAGACAACGGGGTGCATGTGAATGAGTTGCCAGACAAGGGCTATGAAGCATCAAGTAAGCGTCTAGCCTCACACTGTGAATGCCAGTTTGACATCTTTGACCAGCTGAGAAAGAGAATAAAACAATCATTCTTCTCTCTGTGATGCCCATTTAATGTCAGAAGAAATCAATCCTATGGCATTCATAAAAAGCTGTGTGTATTTCATTGTGCTGTAAACATCGCTGTAGTCCAGCCTTTTATTCTCTTTGCATTGGCTGTCTATTGTGGTAAAGCTACAAAGACACTTTTAGTCTGCAGGAAAAAAAGCAAAGAGGATCATATAAAATGATAAGAGCATTGCTTTTTCATTAAAAGAGTTTTAGTGGCTGTGTCGGTATAAAATGTGAATTACTAGATTGTATTTAAAATCTGAAATGGAAACAAAAGAAAGAAATGAAAACTCATCCAGGCCAGTTCCATCAGAAACAACTCCCTAGGAATTAAATCCTTTCACAGCTACAAACTCGTCAATAAATTAAATGGGGCAGAGAGTAAATACATGGGGCAGAGCAGAGCATAAATCAACAGAAACAAACAACAGTTTCATTTTGGGCTTTTGTTTGTGAGAAGCTCAGATAATGAAGACAGGGTAATAAAGATATATCCTGTCAGCCTTTGAAGCTTCTGTTTTTTAATTAGCCAATTTATATAATCAGCAGCCTTTATAATTTAATGATGATGATAACGAGAGAAAAGTCTTATTAGCATTAGTCAATTCCATTTTTTTTGGACAAAGGAAAAGGTTTGCCAATTACTCTGATGCATTTCTCACTATTGTGTAATATCTCATGGCTCTGAGTGAAAATGTGGACGTTTCTTACAAAATAGGCTGCACTAATTTAAGCACGCTGAAACATTTTATAGTTTTGGATATTTTTAGAAAGACAATTCCTCTGTTCTTGCTGGGAGTTTGATGAGTACCACTAAAATAAAACTACACATTTTTATTTAATTATTATTATTTATTTATAATAAAGTGCAGTGACTACGGAAATTTTCAAGTTGCTGAGAGGCTGAACTTGAGCCTTGAGGCTATTGTCTTACTCCCTACTAAAACTCAGGCTTTTAATGAAAATTGTTAACTCAATTTCATGTACAGAAAAACACACTCAGTACAGTGACCTGTAAGACCGTTCAAAGGGGGAAAACTACCAAACTTCAGGAAACAGCGAAGAAATGCGGTCAACAAAAAATAGCGTTACCCTCTTCTTCATTCAAGCAGGTGAACAGGTGACTATACTGGCAATTCAGAACATCCCCACCCATATCTCTGTGACCTGAATACAACAATCACTGTGATAGTGCCCACAAGTTCCCACAAATAAACAGCTTGGATTCATTCAGAATTTAAGTTTATCCATTCATGGCTCCAACAAAAAGAAAAGGTTAAAAAAGGCAAGTTTTACAGGATCTGGTGTGCAGGTGACTGTGGTGACTGTCCTGTATATCAACAGAAGTACGTCTTGAGCGCATGTGGTTAAGTGTTGCTACATTTAGTTCTGACAATCAGACATGAAATTCTGCTCACAGCCTTGATTTTATGGCTCCTCTCCTTTCAGACAAACTGTAGTAATATTACAGCTGATTCATATTTTCTTAATTTCTTTCATTTTTTAATTTTTCCAGGAAAAGTTTTCAGGGAACAAATATTCATTCCTGGAAATGCCTGTTCCAAAGTCTGTCTTGGAAGCAATCCAACACAAACACCGCCTAACTGTCTTTGTTGGCTTCAGAGCAGCAGAACAGATGAAGGAAGCTAGGGCTTATATGCCCTGCTCAAGGGTATCTCGACAGCAGTAATAAGCAGTGGCAAATTCTGCTATTTCATTATTCTGACCTGGTTTTAATGAAGGAGTAAAACTGTTTAAAATACTGTAGGGATTTCATGGAATCAAATTGATATGCTTCCAGTAAGAAACTGTAATTCTGCAAGAGCGGATTATGATCCTTTGTTCACTCCAAGGTAAAACAGGCTTTTCCTACTTCATATACTGGATTTCCAAAGAATAAGCAACTGTTCTTATTCAAGCAAAGAACACATTTTTTTTTCCAATGATCATTTTATTGGGATTTGGTACCTACACATGTAACGCTTCCTGACCTCAAAGATCATGAAGCTGGTGGCCAGTTGGGTGTAGAAAAGGAAAAACAGCAGACTACCTTGTAACTGAGGAGCAAGCTATGCCTGCAGAACGCCCGAGGCTGAAGTATGCTTCTGTGTGTGTGATGTCAGACCATCAGCAGTGTGTATCAAGGTCACAGTTGTCAAGGCATCTTATCAGGGCAGAATGAATAAGAGAATAAGAATGACAGTAGCAACAACTACACCCTCCGCCCGTCTCGCTCGGCCTCTGACCCTGCCACTAGCTGATATTGGCTTGATGTGCTGAGGCATGCACAGCATTTCAGATCCATAGTCAAGGGTGTGCAGCTTTGCAATTGCAGTTCTAAACTCTGTTTGTGTTTAACTTTCTGTATGAATCCTTGTATGAAAAGAAGTGCTTCAGTGGTGCAGCCGACAGCTTTTTTGACTGAGGTGACCATAGCAAATCCATCCCCTGCTTTGTGATGTGGCTTTCGTTTTAATTCACACTTTTTGTATTTAGCCATCCATCCAATCATGACCTGAACGTCATGCACCAGTGCTGTTGAGTGGCGTTTTCTTAATAACAGATGGATACAGGCATTAATTACATTACAGAGGGTACACTTGGGTGTTTATTTGATGCCCGTTGAGGCAGAACAGAGTAAGGGAAGGACGTGAATCACCCAATTAACCTCTCCTGTATATCAAAGGTGTCCTTGCAGAATTTAAAATATCTGTTTTTTCATACATGTCTTCTACATGTCCATGCTCTGCCATGATGCTCCACCGACTCCACCGAATGTTCTTCACAGAAGACGATCTTGCTATAGTGCACAGAACAACTGGACACAAACACAGCCAAACTTACAAATGGATGATTTGTCAGAAATACAAATACAGTGACCATACTTTAAGTTCTTATATATTTAAAGTAAACTTCCCATTATGAGGCAAAAGCAAATGTAAGTTCAGCAATGAATGCTGAACTGACATTTAACATTTAACAGTCATTGTTTTGGTCTGCACAAACTCCTGAGGGAATCTGCATCATAACAGTGAAGTTGCAGCCCGAAAACCCAAAACAAATAGGTGGGATATAATAAAACACGTAATTTACCTATAATGAATATATTACAATTAATTTCATTTCTAAAATGTTTTTGTTAGGTGTCCACAACAAAGCTGCGTCTAATATTAGAGTAATTAAGCAAACAACGTGCTTTACTACCAGTAAGGGTCCCTAATTCCAAAAATGAACAATGTTGGCCAGTGACATTGTTAAGATGAGTGGTATTGTGGGAATTGCTATTTTCACCACCAGTGCTGTCAGCTCAGTCAACTTCTTTCTCTCAGTGTGATAACACCACTGACAGACGACGAAGTGAAAGCGGTAATGGCTCATTAGCTTGATTAAAATATATTTTTCTCAATTAGAAAATCGTTAAAAACATCTCAGATAATGTAAGGACACAACAGTTTTTTTTAATTATTATGAATACATTTTATTTCAACCTATACCCTGTTCTCCCATGTTTTGGTGTCTGCATGACTCCTGGAGAAAACAATTTTTGAAACTTGTCCAGTATTGAGTGGGCCGTTTTCTGGGAAACTGGCTACAGTGTGCTTGTCAATCTTGATCCACTAAAAGTGTTTGTTTTTGTGAATGACAAGGTCAGTTTGTTAAAATTGTAAAAGATGCTCTTCTGTGTATTGCTGCCACGCTAACACAATGACTTCAGCTAAAAACATTAGCTCCATCCAGTCTCCAGAAAGTCTCTCCAGTCTTGGAACAGCATTTTTTCAGGGAAGTTGTGCTTTGGTGTAGGATTTGGTGGAAAGTTGGTCAAGCAAAGTAGCTAAAGTTGTACAAAATGATCTGCTTTGAAAAGATATTTTAGAAAGTCACATTTTCCCTTTCAAATGCTCCATCTGCTCTGCACTGTCCTGGTCATCAGTGTTAACGCCCGAGCTCCAGTCTGTGTGGATCAATATTAATTGTAGTGCAAGTCGTGTGTTATACTATAGGTCATGGCTCTTCTCTATAAATCACCAGCTGAAAGGTGACAGTCTGGGTCTCCACAGGTTCTCCAGTCCTCCCCTCTGTGTTTTAATACTATGACCTCCTGGTCCAAGTATGATTTATTTACTGCCTCTGATCTGGTAAATATTGACCAGCGCACAATGTGGGGCAAGTTGACGAAAAAGTTTAAAGAGAAATTACGCAAGGTTGGAGGTAGTAGTGTGGATGAACACAAATAACCTAAGCTAAAGCGCTAAAAGACTGTACACTAAATTAAAGCATTTAGCTTTTCATAAATTCCTTTACTGTCATAGTGGGAGGCTAATTGTCCCCTAAAGGGCATATTTCATTTAAATAATGCTGCAAATGATGGTTCTATCTAAGATTAGGCTATCCACGTGGGGATCATATTGATAATGAAATGCTTAACATCCCCACAGTACTCTTCATGACATAATTTGATTTAAATACAACAGTGCCACGGTATAAATGAATCCACAGAACAACTTACTTTGTCAATCGTTCACATCTCTGTCTGGATCTTTTTCAAGAGCCACCAACCCCCCCGTGGTGGAGCGAACAATGACCTTTCAGGACTGCACAGAGGTCATCCTCACCTCCCACCTGATCATCTGGTGCTGAGCTAATGGCGGGCTTGGAAGACCAGACACACTCACACTAACCTCTGAGTGCCTGATTGCATCAGGTCCCTGAGGCCATTTGGAAAACACAAGGTGAAACCAGTCTGTAACATGCAGGGCTCACTTTATCTCACCAATCAGTTGGAGGACTTAGACCAGAATAAAAACGGCACTGCTCTATATATAAATACATATATAAAACACAGGGACACTGCACAGGAACTATCTTGGCTACGCAAGCTCAGTGTAGTCTTCACTGGTCAGTTTAACAGCCTAAATGGGGAAACAGAGTGTGTCGGCAATGATAGATCTTTAACTCTTATCCTGGGCAGACTTGCATTAACTGGGAGCACTTAAAATGCTGAACACATTGACTGATGACCTAATATTCTGTTCAACTGAACTAGCACTCCACAGAATTACAGTAAGACAACAGAAAATGGTCCTGGATCCTCTACGGTCTGCCTTCATTTTGCCAATGTCAGAAGAGAAATTTGAAGCAAATTGTGCATCGCCAGCTACTGTACAGGCTGGAAGCATGAGCAAGAATAATCACACAAATTATTAAAATTTAATTACTAAACAACTCCACTTTTGCTCACACTGAGCAAAACACAGAGTAGCTTTTGGATCTAAATTCAGAGAGACTCTTCATTTAAATAAAGGAAAGAGTATCATCTCAAATACTGTGCCTAGGATTTAGAAATGCAGAAATCACTACATTAACACAGTTTAGACTTTAAATAACCAAGGCAAAGGGGAAATGTTTCAGCTATTATGAATCTTGCATGTAACTGCTTGAGTTGCTTTTTGCTCCAAATGACAGAAGACACATGTTTGCATGCGATGTAATGCATAACTACAACCGGGCAAAGCAAGCGCACAAAATATGCACTTGATGTGTGTCAAGCCATGTTTGTTAGCAGTCTTCTTCTTGCCTGTTTTGCAAATATATTGCTACAATATCTGATTGTAGAGATGAAGATCAAGAAATTGGAATAAGTGCATTGTCTGCTTTCTATAGTGGTAAGAATGGATGGAGATGAAGAGATTTCCCTTGATTCATTTTCACCTCTACCTCAGAGAATATTACTGAATATTGATCACAGGGACAGTGTATTCACCTCTTGAAACATGGGGCTCAATAGATGCAGTAGGACATATTACAAAATTCAGTTCAGCTACATGAAATTGTGTAAGAGCGATGTATTAACTCCTGCAGGTGGCGAGGAATTAAATTTTCATTTGGAAGACGTCTCTAAGTCTTAAATGTCTTTAAAAGGAGACGATGAAAAACAAACAAGAAGTAGTAAAACAAATTCAGAGTCACATAAGTTCAACTGAATAAACCTGATAAATAGCCTGAAGTCTGTAGCAGCAATTTCTCTGTAATAACCAGAAATATATCTTATTATGCCCAGGAGCTGCATGTGCCTCAAAGTACTGTCTGCAATCCTTTCTCTAATGTATGACAGTTGTCATAAGTTAGAGTCTATTGGTAAACTCACTCCGCTGACTTACACACTTTACTAGAGTTAATGATGGCCACCTATTCATTCTTATATCTGAACATTTATTAATATTGTGATGCTAGTTTCTTGTGATAATAAAAAACAAAGAAATAATTTGTTTATGTTGTACCAGTAAACAACATCAAACTACAAATTAGACATGCTTCAGTTTAGATGGATGTAAGACTCAAGGCTCAGGTGAAAAAGTCCTGCCCATTGTTTTGGGTCCTACCTGATCCAGAGTGGTCTGGGACACAGAGTAGTCTTCCACTCCAAGCCTCTGCTGATGGATGGTGAACTGGTTGAAGATGTTGGCCAAAGCTCCCTGTGCGTACGGGAGCTGATATTGCAGTGTGTTGTGGTGCTTCTCTTTCAGGACGCTGCCAGGAAAGGTCTGCTGGACAAAGTCCTCGACAGGCTTGAGTGCAGGAGGAGAGCCACCAACTCTCACAATCACTGTGTAGCCATCACCGAATCTAAAAGCAAGAGGCCGAGTTTTTAGTATAAAAAAGAAAAAGAATTGCAAGCAAGCATGCTACTACCCAATCGCTCATGACTGGTCATCTAAATAATGAACATTTTCTTTTTCCTGTAGTGATGGAATAGTGTAATGAATGACACGGTGGTGTGCTGGAAAAAGGAAATGAGGCAGGAAACAAAAGACACGACAATATTAACTTGATTTCATATTTCACACTATTTCAGTCTTCCTGGATTTGGTGAGATGAAGGAACAGGTGAGTCATCAGCAGCTGAGAGCAAAAGCAGCCTGACTTCAAACATACAATTTGGTTGGAAGCTGATGGATAAACTTTTTTAAGTAATAGTCGGTTTCAACAAAATCTTCAGCACCAAATGTAGAGTAAAGGACTTTTACACAGAAGTCAAAAAATAGTGAAACCTTCAAAAGAATAAATAAATTTAAGCATGCTAACCAATTACCTTCATCTCGAATCGATAAATTATTGTTTGATATTAAATCAGTCAACAGAGAAAATTCATATTGATCATTGTATGTAAATATCCAGTGAGTTGTGCTACAAAAGTAACTGCATCCATGATTTGAAAAAACAAAACAAAACAGCATACTCCAAGAAGACAAATTTTAAACTATGAAGCCCCTGTTTTGAGAATAATCCCCTGCTCTGTCGTTGCCCTGAGCTATTTGGGGTGCTTAGCTGTTATTGTTTTGGTTTTATTTAACTGCTTTGGCATAGCATTAAGCAAAAAAGAACTGACTGACCCCACAGGATGCAACCCACCCAGAATCAAACGAAAGATGAGGTTATCTAGTAGCCAGTGAAAAGATTGCAGCGTTTAGCAGCTAAAGAGTCAGAACAGAGCCAAAAGAGGATGAAAGAGAATATTACTAGTTGTTTTTGTAGATTTGACAAGCCACCAGAAAAACATGTTTCCGGGCTGCTCAATGATTGCTGGTGTGTGATGGGCAACTGATTGAGTAACATTGATAACGTGGTGTATATGACAATGTTGTGTTAACAGTTTGATCTACAGCCCTCAAGTGGCTCTTTAATGCATTCTTAGGTGCAATATTCACTGAACAGCCAAGGTTTGGAAAATATGTCAGCCCAGTTCTAATGGTAAAACTTTACATGAACAATATCCTGGACATAAAATATTGTCACAGATGAAAATGGGCCACAGCTAAGCTCTAAAGCTAATTAGCATTCTGCATCTTCCTGGTTGCATGCTACGTCTGGTGAGCACCAAATAAGACTCTGTGCCTTGTTATTCTGTCGTTAGCACTCTTATGACCCATTGTTTTCTGCCTAATTAATTCCCTAATGTTGGATTTACTCATGGAAATGTCCATTGTGGGTTAGTACAGCGCTACATGCAACGAGAGTCAGAGGCTCCCTTAGTGGCAATTAGAGATATGGTGAATAAACTGCAGGCCTACATGATCCCAAAGGGAAAGAGAGAGGAAGTAAAACTGTGCTGGTGCTAAGATGCACAATGAATTGACTCAATGGGAAGCAGAGTCCCTTTAGTTAAAACATGACTGCTTGAAGTTTAAGAACTGCTGCTCAAGAATAGTAAACTATATAGTATAGTAAGACTATATTTGCTATAAATGTACGTGGGACTGCTAAGTTATTACTCATTTTTATTAAGAATGTATTAAATATCTTTTTAATGTTACTTTTAAAATCAGATCATGCTTTGGACGCATCTAAGCTGGGATGTTCCTACAATATAACTGGATAAACACCTTCCTCAAGATCAGATATGACGAGAATATAAACACTAATGTGCAGAACTTCGAATCTGAACCTATCGCCTCCTACATCATTACAACTAAAACTCATAATGTCTTTATCCTGTAATACTATGTACAATAGGTACTGAAAGAAATTCAAAACTATTTAGGGGCATGTATAAATATACAACTATTTTGATGAATTGCATTGCTAAAGTTAAATAATCTGATAATGAGAATGTGCTGCAGTGACTTTTCCCATTTTTAATGCAAAAGACCAGGCATGCTATCCTGCCACAACCAGATGTGTGTCAAAGCTACTGTATAGGGAGGATCTGAGTAGTGTGTCTGTACTGTGATCTCCTCAGGGGCTGCACGCCGCGGGTGATCAAAAGCATCCCCATGAAACTCTAAGACATATTATGTAGTACACATCATGTGGATGCAACTACGGGTGCCCTGCAAGTATCAGCGTGTTAGCGCTTAATTAAGCAACTGCCCTTTAGACAGCTCCTCAACCGTACCAAATTATACAGTACTATTATACTGACCTGAGCCCTGCTCAACCTTGCTATGAAATGATGCTCCTTTTGCTAGGCATTCATTGAGTGTGGAGGGCTTCATTAGCTCAAAGAGCAAAGGAAAGCAGGAGCATAAAGATCAGCAGAGCACGGGTCTCAACGACGCTAATATCATTGCACAAAACAAATTACATCATAGTGGCGCTGTCGCATTATTCTTTAAGAAGATCTTTTCTGTTATTTATATAACAATTTGATTTGTTCTTTGTTGTTTTAAATTCTGTCACAATATGATTCTGATTTATATTTTCCAATAGAATTAGGCAAAAACTAGCTATAATAATCAGATTACATTACACAGTAGGAACTGGGTGTTTAATATTTAGAACCAGCCTAAACACTCAAAGACTGTAAATGTTAAAACACAAGACCTGCAAGAAGTGTGTACCTCTCCCTTTAACTTATTACCTTATCTGTCAACCTTTTGTTCTATAAGTGAATATATTACATATTATATATAATACATTTTCAGATTGTGTGTAACCTGAACACATCTTTCACTGCAGAAAGCTGCTTGATTTTTGATGATTTTTATAAGATGCAACAGGCTACATAGTCTGTAATCAGATAGAAGCACCACAACATAACAGCCATCCCCATGCATCAGGCTCAATTCATCATCCAATCAAGACTATGACCATAATCTCCTTGTGTTTAATATAGCTGCTGGCTCAGGAAATGTGCTTTGTCCAAGGACTGCCAAGCTCGGCCAAGATGCAAAAACATTTGTGCAGAAATCCAATAAGGCCAGGGAGCTATGTGGTGAAAGGGTTTGGTGAAAGGTTTTGGGGCATATGTGGGTAATGAAATGCTGCTTGTCAGTGACAGTAAAAGGGCTTATCAATTAGCTTCCCCTCATTCCGCCGACCTTACTTTTATTTCCTTTCTTTCTGCAGCTACGCAGAGGCTTCAGGCAACACTTTTGGAAAAAATATCTTTCTTTCATATTCATCATTTCTACTTTGCCTCTGAATTCACAACAAAACAAGTTCTTTCATCTTTGATACACTGTCGGTCTTGGCTTTCCTCAAATAAACTCTGCGTAAGGAAAGGTAGGGTTAGATATGTTTACACGGGGCCTGCACTACACTGCATGTTCGTAACAGTAGTGTGGCATGTGTGAAATAATTAATTAGCTTTTAACTGGTGATTTAAAAGCTACAAAGCAGGATCTTTGCTATTTGGGTTTGAATACAGCCGTGAAGAAAATAATGAATGGATTATGTTTAAAGTTATGGCTGCACCACATTGTCACAACTAATCCTTTCATAATATTATACATTAGAGATATGATGTAGCAGCTCAACACAGCATGGCAGAGACACAGTAATGTCTGCGCCGCTTCTTCATTCTCATTATTCTGCCTCAATCCTCTCCTCCACCCTGGTCCGCTGGAAAGTCGTTCTTCCATGTAATTTAAAACAAACAACAGCCAGACACAGATAAGGGCATGACAGGCAGAAAATAATTCTGCTGCCTTCCTTCATCTGAGGGAGTCTAGAAAGGTCACCCTCACCACTGCCAAACCTTGTATTTGTGTCCACAGGGGGGAGGGCGGACGCAGGGCAAGAGGTCACAGTGTGGCTTGGGTGGTCTGTTGCTTTGATCAAGCAGGAAGTCATCCAAAAAACTTCCTTAGTTCCTGGAGGGAGAGCTAACAGAGATCTAGGCAGAGGCTCTGCAGGCGGCATGAGGACAGAGGGGTAGATGAATGAATGATGAGACGGAGCGATGGATAGGTGATCTTTGTTCAAACAGAAAAGGTAATAAAAAATGTAAGGCAGTGTTAAACAGCATGTTTATTGAAGTTTAGGCTGGTGTATGCAGTTCTTTCCTGGTAACCCACTTATAAAGCTGTTTTTTATATTTTTATTTAAATGCATTGTTTGTATCCATGTTAGTGGGATATTACTACACTACTAAGTTAAAGTAAATATATATAAATATTGGCAAACTAATATGCTCTTCTACAGCTCTATGGCATAGTCAGTCATAGTGTTTTGTATTATTTGGTTTATTAATGTTGCAAGAGGGGAAAAAACCTATAGCATCAGGTCAAAGTGGGCAGTAAGGGTGAAACCTGCTTGAGCTGGCTCACATGTTCCCCAACAAAGCAATTTCCAAGACTCACTTTACAGTATCCTCCTCATCCTCTGAACAGAGAGTTTGAGGTTCTGCCCTCCAGGTGGAGATTTACTCTACCAAAGCCCAAGTCTAATAGTGTGACTGATGAACTTGAACTTTTATCTCTCCTGCCTACAAACTGTTTAACCACTCATAATGACTCAGCTGATGATAAGCTCCCCATATAGCTACTGTGAGGTCGATGATGCTCTTCAACCACTGCTGTCTGTACTAAATGGTAATGGCTAAACATACTCTAGGTTGTCACTTGATGTATTTATATTGTGTGTGCTTTATCACGTTTTTATGCCTTAGCCTGTGCCCAAGTCTCCGTGTGCTCTACTTTGCTGCTGAACAAATTTCCACCTCAAACTGTCAGTCGACAGATTAGCACAAAACTGTTGAAGAAATGTAATTCCTGTTATCTGTGCCAGCGTGCCGTCTCCCGCATCCTTGTGCACATGTTAGCAGAGTACAAGATACAAACAAAAGGACAGCGCCAGTTGCTCCAAACTGTATAATCACTATAGGTTACCTTTAATCCCATACATTCCCTGTTACACACTACACATGTACATTAACATTCATCCAAGATTAATACATATAAACAAGATAATGGTGGTCATGCGCTTACAAGCTGGGAGTCTCTGGGAATGGAACTAGTGAGTGGAAATAGTTTGAAAAATCAATCACCATGAAATGCAGCTCAAAACCTCAAATAAAAGGTAGTGACTGGACCTTGAGTTTAGATTTTTGTGTTCAAATGAATTGTTTTAATCTGCCGTAATGGATAGTTCTCAGTGATAAGCAGTGACGGTCTGCTGCTATGTGAATGCAAACTGTATATACAAGATTTCTGCATGCAATATTGTGCTTCAAAAATAATCATACATGAAGGCCATCATCTAGCCTGTAAACAGAGTTCAATATGGCCGTAATAAAATATCAAGGGCCGTGCGGCAATTTCTGCAGACCTTGAAAGACCAAATGTAGATGCGGATGCTTGCCTTGCTTGTAAGCATAAAAAAATAAGCTATGATAAAAACTAATCTCTGTACAAGAACCGCAATCGCACATAAATTACGTTTCTCACTAACTATCAAGGGTAAATGTGTTGTATATTTTGAGTACAGACAGCTTTCAGATACGTACAGTACATATACAGTACACCATCTGGGTCTGTCAATGTTCTTGCGGTCTTAATTACACCTACGTTGCTGATGCGTTGTAAACCGTAAAGAGAATTATTTTGTCATCCATCTCCGCGGGTGACATGCACTTAAAAGCCGTAAACTATTCAGTTAATGGCACACCTGCAGAGCTGACGCAGAGTGAGTGGGAAGGAGTTTATTGGACTTCTCGACGTCAACTTCAGAGGATTGATCCAAACTTTTAGACACCACTCTTGTAAAAACTCTCCAGCGCCCACACCACATTACCTTAATGCATTAAAGGCACTTTACCCCCCACTTTTATATCATGACGTGCTTTAAGCAAGGAGAAAATAAGACTCCAGGCTGTGGTGTGTACTTATTGCAGGTACTCTATGAAGAGGGGATATGAATGATATCAATCAGCGAAAAATCCTGCATCGGCTAGTGGCTGTCCTTCCTAACTGACAAGATTATAGGGGAGCTTTGAAGCTGCTTTTATTGGTTCCTCCACTTCATTTGGGTTTACTTAACACCTGGGAGCTTTCATACCAGCACACTGCTGTACTAAAGCACTATTTACAGCCTCTTGCAATTTTTTTTTACTTATTTATTTTTCCCCTTCCCAGCCAGCCTTTCATAAATTCCTAGAAGAGTGATTGATTTGAGGGTCTCAATAGCAGGACACGTAAGGAGGATGTTTTTAACGGCCGTGGAGAAAGACAATGAAGGGGCTTTTTAAAATGGCCACCCTCCTGTTCACAATCCACAGTCTAAATGAAATCTTCGGCCCATCTCACATGCGCACCACCTCTTAAGTAGTTTAAACGGGCTATTTTGGCTCATTTGGGGCTTGATTGATACACAGAGGCGGGGTTGTTAAAGCAGCAGAAGGGCATCTCGGTGATAAAGACAGGGTCACCACTGATCTAAAGGGGGCAGCACTAACAAGCTCTTGGATGGCTGGGTTGGAAGTCCTGCCACCTGAGAGTAGCAGAGGGAGGAATAAATAAGGGTAATATGGCGAGAGGGTTTTGAAGGAGAGGAGCCAGTGGTGGGAGCGAGGGCAGCGAATATGGGAGGTTGAGCAATAGGGGGTCAAAATGTGAGAGCTGTCCCTGCGGTGAAATTCTGCACTCCTTTCAGGGGCTTGTGATGAGAAAGAGATGGAGATGTTGGGGGTGAGGAGAGATGGAGGCAGGGGGAAGAAGAGGCAGCCCAAGCGTTGCAGGTCAGCCGCTCACGCCGCGTGACAATGGTGTGCACCACCTGCCTTTATCGCCATGCTATCCCCCACCCCCACCAGCTACTTCAACCCCTGCTGTCTGATGGAACACTTCCCATCTGCAAACTGGCAACAGCCTGGGCATTTGTGAAAATCAGTGCCTTCATTCCCACATTATGGACTCAAATATGAAGACAAACACTACACTTTGGATATTCAGTGTTTCACCATGCCAAACTGGATTGATGAGGCTCACAGCAACTTAAATGATGGTGGATCACATGCTAAACCAGGGGTGGGAACTCGTGTGTGCGCAAACGGAGGCGGGGGGCAACATGGCAGCACAAACATGTGGCGGGATAGTGACGAGAAAAGAAAACAGAGAAGACAGTCCTTAATTGCCTTTTCAGTCATTAACAGGGTCCCACACCTCATGAAACATTAATTACACCAAGCGCGGCGAAGATAGGGACGCTTAATTAGAAATTATTCACTGCGTGGCAAGAACTGAGCGATAGCATTTCAGCAGCATGTAAATTGTCCGTGTGAGATCTAAAATAAGCACTGCAAAAACCGGTGTAGACGTCATGCTTATCTGGATTCCTCTCACTTGACTGTCTTGTGAAGTGTGATTCCCTTTTACCTGATAGCACGTTGAGTGAAGTAGGACATGTGTTAACCCTCTGTTCTCCTCTTGTTTGCTCCTTTGTCCCTCCCCCACTCCCCAACCATTGCACGTGGCTGTTACCTATCCTATACCTCGCGTGGTTCATAAATTATTTACACCACCCTGCTCGTCCCCCTACAGACAGGATGTAATTGACACAGAGGATCTGTCAATTACCCTAACATCTGGGAGGGACTGATTGGTACATTGCTCTCCCACTTTAGCCCTTCGCCTCTAAACTCTCCCCTCTTTTTAGCTCCATCTACAATGTACCTCTTCCCGCTTCGCAGTGAGACAGCCGCCAATGATATGACATTAACTTTCTTGATGTGAAATACCCTTGACACTGTTGCCCCCTCCTTGCTGTTCCAGGCGTTTCCCCTAATCCCCTGCACGACTTTAAAAATGCTCTGCTCCACCCCTCATCCCAGGTGTATTGATCTTTCCCTCTACCCAACGATTGCCGCCACATATTCCTGCCGTGTGTGTAGCTCCTGTGTGTGTGTGTGTGTGTACGTGGAATGTCCTTCCTCTTACAAGATCACACAATGGAGTGGTAATAATGTCACCAGACTGTACCTAAGGTAATGGATGGGCCTCACTGTTACATGCAGGGCTCGGGGCATGAGTGCTGGCCTTGGGAAATGTCAGAAGAATATCAGAGAGAGGACCTGGGTGCTAAGAGTTAAGGGCAGGGGATGTCTGCCATGGAGATGTAACAAAATGCATTAAGAGACATGTACAAAGCCTATTAAGGGTGTGCATAAAGACAGGGATGGAGGAAATAGAATTTATGGGTCTGCAGAGAGACAAATGTGAAACTGAGATAATGGTGAAAGATTTGGGGCACTAACTTGACTGTCTGCACATTTGCCTCATATATGGATCCTTTCATGTGAAATCAATACAATAATGCTGATGAGTCTACATTAAAAATAACACCTTTAGCTTAGCGCTATAAAACAAACAGGGCATGTGTGCAATTTTTGTGGAAAGCAAATCAAGTAAATACATTATAGTTAAACAGCTCTGCAACTTTGAAGTACACAAAAATGGAGGTGCATACAATAGCAAGGAATAGTTATTTTGGTATGGATATATATAAGCATAACAATTGTCAATAAAGTGACTATGAGTGACACCACTTATATGTTGTAGATAATACAAAGCTAGAGCAAGGACCAGGTTAGCTTAGCTTAGCATAATTGCGTGGTTTTGTCCAAAGGAAACAAAATCCACAATGATATAATTTGTTAATTAACATGTTAAAACATGCCAGGCCAGCTGTTTCCCCCTATTTTTGGTCTTCTTGCTAAACTAAGCTAAGCTAAGCTAATTGGCTTCTGGCTGTAGACTTATGCACAGACTTTAGTGTTACCAATCTGGTCATCCAACTCTTAGCAGGGGGGAAAATAGGTGTATGTGCCAAAATGTTGAAGAATTACTTTAACTATAATGAAACTGTGAAGGAACTGTGTTCATGGGAGGTTCCACTAGTCCTGCATACTTTCGACTCTTAGAACTGAGTTCTTTGTGCATTGAGTCTTTCGGCAGCAGTAAATAATAAAAGAATATATATTCTTTCCTTTCGTTTCCAGAAAAACTTGAATATCTTTCATTCATTACTGATATACATTGGCTTATGTTATTTATATACAGTATAAATAACAGAACCACTCGGTGGGACACAGGGAGTCCTTTCATCTCATTTCAAGGAGCTTCAAAGATTTTTTTTTTTTACTCTGGTCTAACACACACAGCAGTAGAAGAAGGACCCTTACCTGCTCTTCAGATGCTGGATGCTCCCGAAACACTTGAAGCGACCATTTACCATGATGGCCATGCGTGTGCATAGTGCTTCACACTCCTCCATACTGTTAATAAATGATATAAGATGAAAAACAGGAATAATACCAGATGCTCGAGCATTTTCTTTACCAGGTATGAAGAAGAAAATATCTTAAAATTGGTCCTTTTAGTGTGATGGGGGTATTTTAGGTATTTTTGTAATGCCTGTCCTTCTGATTCAAATGCTAAACTGCACTATTCAAAGCAAGAACATTGACCACAGATGGTTGTTATACAGGGCAGAAGTCCATCAGCTTTAGACCATGCCAGATCATATAATTTCACTGATAAACATCTTTACAGAAACTTTCTCCTCTCATTTACAGGTAAAATTAGGGTTTTTCATTTTTACATGTCTACTTTGACACCTTAAATGGACGACAGATTTGGTAATTAGGGGGAGAGGAAGGGACCATCTGTAGTTCTTATTATCTCATTTTTTCTCTTTTGGTGTTGGGCTGGAGCAGGAGTCATTTGTAGTTGAGGCAAAACCTGTGAAGCCTTTCTGAGAAATGGTGCAATTAGGATTATGACTCTGTAAAACCTGGTGAATCTGCCACTTAACAAAACAGAACCACCTGGTCATGCCATGGACGATTGGATGCAGCTCAGCCACATTTCCTGGGACAACAACAAATGCTTTTATTCCTCCAAGAAGGCAACGCTTGTGATGAGAATAATATATTCTAAAAAGACACAGTACTGAGGGTTATTCAAACCCAGGCAATCTGAAAAATGGTAAAATGAACAGACTTGTGCACTGTTAAATGTTCCATATCGAACTGGGCCATCAAGTTTTAGGTTTCACAAAAAAATTAAGCATTTATTTTTTTCTTCCTCACTCAAGATTGTGTCCAAAACTGGCCAAAGCAAAAGAAGTAAAAGTTAAGAAAACTAACTTTTCTCCAGGAAGTGCTGGATAATGAAAAGACTCCAGCACTGATATTGACAGTTTCTCTTTTCATAGCGAAAAAAAAAAGGCGCCGGGCAGTCGATATGCCCTCGTGCTTCATGAAAGCTTTCTAGCAGCCAGTGTGTTTGTGGCAGCCGATGTTAGCTGCCACATAGGAAACAATACCTTTCAACTAAGTTGTAACTCCAATCAATTATGATTACAACCTTTGCAGCCGCTCACGTTCATTTTCTACGGACAATTTGGTTGATCTGCTTTCCCGGGAGAGGATCCAAAATATTTGGTCTCCGTCTTAGCGACTAAAGTGTGAATCCATCAGAGAAAATCAATAGACGGATGAAGAGTGATGTTGCACCTGTGTGATGTGAGAATGACTGAGCGTCCCTCTTTGATGACACTCAGGATGCAGTCCCATAGGAAGCGTCGAGCTTTGGGGTCCATCCCGGTGGTTGGCTCATCCTGCAATAGATGGAACCTCTTTAAAACAGTTTCCATTATATTCCACCTGAGCATATAATTTAAAAACGTTGGGCGCCATAGTTTAGAGTTTATAGCACAAATCTATTTTAACAAATTTAAAGAACCCTGAATTGATGAGTGGAGAACAATAATACACAATATATAACCACTTTCGCATCTCAATCTAATATAGAAACCTGATTTTTTGGACTGACGTATGCACCTGTACTCTCCAACACCATCACCAAAACACCAAAAGAGAGCATTTCCCATAAGAGTCAAGAGACCTGTAATAAACTGTTTATATTATTATTTTTCCCTTTTATTCTCACTTATGTGTGCAAATGAATACTATCAAGGTAAAAATAGGAATCGTAGTGTATAAAACACAGACATACACGGGTGAAGTCTGGGTGAATTCTTCGTACACCTAGTAACACAGGAAGGAGACACATACTGAAGGATTCTCGTGCGTAGACGCAGTACAATACACACACACACACACACACACACACACACACACACACACACACACAGTCTCAGTGACTTGCTGTTTCTTTTTCCTCAGGGCTAGTCTGTCCATGCATGATTAGAGAGTGACAGTACTCAGTCCATTGGCTGGTTTCGTTCCAGGCCTGGTTCTCCCTCACTAGCAGAGTACTACAAATCCCAAGGGGTATTTCCACCACCGTGCCCAATGTGTCCCTGTGCAAACCCTACGTGGCACAGCCTCAAGGCCAGCCTGGGCTCCCTGGGCTAGCACACAATACTGAAACTGACACAGACACCGACAACACATTATCCTACTGCCTCAGTATGAAGGCTAGCTTGGCTCAGGCAAGTAAATAAGTCAGTTTGGAACAGTGCAGCTCGATAGGCTGAGCACCGAGCCAGAAAACAGAAACGTTTGGAAAGATTATTCTGTAAATGTTATTTATTATGGATTACTCAATACCTGACTGATTACTCATTAAATTGTTATTAGCGGCATAATCTGATGGATTGCTTTAAATCATGCAAAGTAATGCATTTTTTTACAGTTTACAGGCAGCAAATTAAACAGCATGAACTGGCATTAAAGTGTATTTATCCAAAATAACATTTCTGCTTTATTAGACCATGTGACATGGAGGGTGGGACAGTGGAAAACATAAGAAAAAAGGCAATAATCTTAATGAAACCGTATACTTTAGTGAGCCCCCTTAGGGAGGCCCTAGTGTGATTTAAGGTCATTAAAGTTTGTCTCCCATAATAACACGGCCAAAACTTCCTAATGCACATTAAAGCCGATAATTGAAAGCATGTGATGCAGTGTATTCTGAGTCATGCCTTTATTAATCTTCCATCAGTGAGAAAATGCTTTTTGCTCAGATCTAAGTCCTGATGAATGGGAATTTTAATACGTGCAAACACAGTAATGTGTGCTCTACGTTTTTCTAAAGGAATTGATTTTGAAAAAAAAAAAAAGAATTAACACATGACCAGTGAGTGACCCCTGAAAAACACACCGCCTCTTATCCACAAGTGATGTACGTGTAATCCTTTGGGAAATTTGGGAAGGATTTACTTGACTGATCCAAATCTTTTTTTTTTCTTTTCTCCTAACTCTTGAAAGCATATGTTAGCCCAAATTCCTACACTTCCAACGACTTCTTCAGACTTCTACAGAGAAAAAGCACCGATCTGCTGTAATCCAAACATCTGCACGGCATCAATATTGATTTTAAAGTATTACACCCTAAAGTCTTAATGAATCAGCAGCATTTCACATTTTCACAATGTGTAACACATCAATAAAGTCGTATCTCACCAGGAAAATCACAGGAGGACAACCGATGAGGGCTATCGCTGTAGAAAGTTTACGTTTGTTTCCACCGCTGTAGGTTCCTGCTGACTTGTTGGAATATTTGACCAACCCCAACTTCTGGATTCCCCACTCAGCCACCTTTTGAAGACAGAAATCAAAGTGACCAAGCCCATTATGGTGTCAAGAAGAGTGTTTGCATCATCACGCTCTCCATGATGGATGATATTTTGGCTTGGATCTCTTTATGCTCTGTGGTTTTCAAGGACAAGGCATGACAGCTGGCGTCACTGTTAGACCTTAATCGCAGGCTGCTGAGGTACTTTACTCTTCTCCTTGCCATTAAAACAATGTCTCGTCAAACGCCAGCAATCAGGAACATCACCAAAGTGCACAATATCAAACGCATTTAGATGTCACAATAAAACGCATGCGATGAGACTGACATTTTACTTCCAGTACATTTCTTGAACATACATGTGGACATGTCTGTTTACAGAATATGCAAATATAAGCACACAAGGGCTCAATCTGGATCAAGAATTGCCACCAAAAAAAACCCTATTACAATGGGCCACAGTAAAAATAAGAGTTATGCTAGCAGCGCAGAACTGGGTCCCTTTACACTGCAGCTAAGAGATCAAAGCCCTGGCGCTGGGTCTGAGGCCTATGGTCGCCGCCAGCCTCTTCCTCTTTTGATCTTACTGTTGTAGAAGCAGGCGATGCAAGAGGAGTGCAGGGAGGCCGCACAGGGCCGGCCATACCACTGGGCATGGTGAATAATGTAGAGCCGTAGCCCACAGCTGCTGCTTTTCTACCACCGGCCATTTTTCATTATGTATGGCTTCTCCCATTGAGGTTATCTATCACTTCGACATGTACTTCAGCTTGCCCTACATGCATTCTAGCTAAAAAGTATTTTGATGGTCAAAACAAAATAAAACATTCTGAAAAGCAGTAAGAATATCTTGAAATAGTAATACCTTAAGTTAAACCCTTTTTAAGGCAAAAACAAATGCATATACTGACTTTGTCAGATGACAGAACAAGAAGTAAGAAAGGATGTAATGGTTACCATGGTGACCTCTCTTTCTGGTACCCCCCGTAACCTGGCGTAAAACTCCAGATGCTCTTTTCCAGTCAGCAGGTCATCAATAGCATCAAACTGGGGACAATAGCCCAGGTTCTGGTGCACTTTCCTCATTTCTGTCCGTATGCTGGGAAAAAAGAGCATGTTAGAGTTTTGACAATGGCTGCATTAATGTTTAGATCAAACTCTCAAAAATTGTTCCAAGTGCTTCACCAAGACAGAGCATGCTATCAAGCAAAGAGTGAGAACAGTTAGAAGGCCAGGAAGCATACACTTCACTCATGTCACCTTTTGTGCAACAATGACAAGAAAGAGAAAATCACAGCTGAGCCAGACAAGGCTATTGTTGCTCCTTAAAACTCTTTGAAACTATTACAGAGCAGCAGAATGGTTCCTTTCACATCCTATATTTGTAGCCTCAAGTAAGTGTCCCCAAAAAATCACTGCCATGGAAAAGAAAAGCAAACGAACAAACCAAAACAAACAAACAAACACAAAACATCCGGCTCTGCAATCTTTTCCAGGAACGCAATTCCAGCTGTACCACCTAGCGCCCTCTAGAGGTCACTAAAATAATGACAGCAGCATTTCTGATGCAGACATGCCCACTCCGTTATCTACAATATTAATACTTTCAACACCTGCAGGCAACAAATGTAACAGCTGATTTTCTTTCTTCTTTTTCCAGCTGCTTTATTTTTTTTAAAAGATAATATTAGACCTATTTTTTCCCCTAAAATGTTATTTTCCAGGAGCAATTGTCAGCCAGAGGGAGGCTTAATGTGATCTGATGTGTCTCGAGGCTGCTGAGAGGCCACAGCGAATTGAAAGCTTTACTGAATTAATACTGTTAATACAGTTTAGTTTTAGCTTTGATAAAGGTTCATTGTAAGAGCAGGTTAGCTCACCTTTGACTGATTCAAGTTTTCCCTCTCCCACCATAGTACAGTAATGGTAATACCAAACAAATTCTGCAACCGCATGCTAATCTAAGCGTTAGCATTGGAAAAATGAACATTGAATCAGTTTGCTGACCTCAAACAAGAGGCGTCCATGTTCTTCCAGCCATTCAACAAAACTCAACATCGTATTGTAGCTATAGGAATGTTTATGAATAAAACTGATTAAAACAAAAAATGATTTGATTTTACTGGTGAATGTCGCTACTCTAACTGACGTTCTGTACGCTTTTAGCCAAACAGCTGTTTGGGTAAAAGCATTTCATGCTAAATGTGCCAGAAAGTCATTTTTGTTGGTTCCATTCAACTTCATTACTAATATTTGTTGTCAACAAGAGTGTGTTTGATACACAGTGCATCAAAGAACGCTCTTTTTGAAGAAGAGTCGTTTGACATTTTACTGGTATTCTAGCCGAGCATGGCTTGGCTTAGCGGGGCTTAGGTAAAAACAGGTAGCCTGGTTCAGTGCATAAGAAGCACCTTTAAAACCCACTATTTAAGACGTTAAATGTTATATTTGACTTCAATCTTTCCAAAAACAAGAGTAGTGGCTGTAAAAAGGGTTTAAATGCTTATCTTTCACCTTTATGTTAAGCCAATCTAATCGCAAACAGGCTGTGGCCTCGAAAGAATCCAAATCATCACCTTTCCCCAAATATTTAGCACAACACACAACATGCACATACACAAATAGTTAAAAATCATTAACCACGAACACAAGTGTTGCAGTCCATTGCTAACGTCAGTTTGGTCCTGGTCTTTCATAACAGCACAATGGCAGCGAGGCACTACCGGCTGTCTAGCTTTTGTAATCAGTTCGTTGTGAGCGTTATGAGCACACAGTGACAGATAAGAGAGACAACTGTAGGGAGAGAACTTGCATTTAAGAGATGCTGCTTCTGCTTTCCGGCCAATCATTTTTCCTGCCAATGCACAGAAAGTGTAATGAGCTGAAAACAGAAGTGTGGGCGTACTCACATCTGTTTTTCTCTCTTTTCAGTTTTTGTTTCCCCTAAAGGTCTCTGGTATTTCCCTTTGATCTCCGTTACCCACATTAATCAACATTAACTCTGCTGTGTTAGGCTTCGCTCTATTCAGCCCTCTTTCTTTGTTGAACACAGTCAATAACTAGACGTATAAATGAACACCTATAGCAACTGTTGTGACACAAAACCAACTGCAGCTTGCTCTCAACCATGCTCGGCTCTGCTGCCTCGTTGTTTGTTCCTAAAAATAAGGAAGAGCAAGGCTTCCTTCGCTCAAGTGCTTGAGTCTCATATTGCTGGTGTCAAGGTACTTTTTTGGCATGTACAAAGATTTCTTATGACTGATTCTGTAAGGCAGAGACAAAAAACACAGCAAGGTACAGGCTGAGGATGTGAAAAGGAATGAAATATGTGCAAGAGGCAGGAGGAAAAAGCGAGAGCAGAGTCTTCAGCATTTCTGAGAATATCGCAGTGAGGAGACATGAGAGAGCCAGAGTTGAAAAGGCAGAGACGGCAGAATGTATAAGAGATATCGAAACTACCTAGCCAACAAAAAAAACAAAAGACTGAGAGTAAGAGAGATAGAAAAATAGAAAGCTATGTTACATAGAACAAGAGAACCTGAGAGCGGGTGTGAGCTGTAAAAAAAACAACAAAAAAAACTCCCACCTCAGCTCGATCCCCATCTGAGCAGCCATCTTGGGTGGCTAATTATGATGAGTTACTCGGTGCACTAGTGGGAGTTGGCGCCTCACCTGTATCCATTTAGGAAGGCCTCTCCACTGGAGACTGGGATGTCTCCTGTCAGCATCTTGAACGTGGTGGTTTTCCCAGCCCCGTTGATTCCCAGCAACCCGAAACACTGACAGAGACAATGGGGAGGCCCCATTAGGACAACAGTGTTTTGTAGATACAAACCTCATTAGAAAGCAGACAGCAGACAATAGGCCTGGGTGACATTTCAAATATTCTGCATATAGATATAGTTTTCTTTTGAATAAACACTCATTAACCCCTTTAATTAAGTTTACCTATAAACTGTGTAAATGTTTATTCTCAGCCTACAACTGAGAATATAGTTTATGGAGAATGCATAAATGGTTCATTGTTTAACAAAGTAATAAACTGATATTTTCCTGCACACAAACACAACAACACATGCTAAATCAACACGGCAGGCGCGCAGTAGCAAATACTGTATAAACCCAACCATTCCCAACAGCATTTCTTCCTGCCTCTGTAAGTTTCTACAACAAACACTATCCTCTCAGTCTTTTCACCCCGATGCTGCTGATTTTACTTCCCTCTGGAGGCCATGCAGCAGGAAGTTATCTCAGTGGAGCGCCACGGTCATGTGACCCGCCTTAGGTGCTCTGGCTCCGGCATAAATATTTGATTTCTGTCATTCATTGATCCCTGCTTGTTTGTGACCTGCGCTTGTGAATGCATAGAAGATGGCTAAGCTTGATGTAAATAATGCATGGAAATGCAGTGTGTGATCAGCAGAGCTCCCTGAATGACAATATTCCACTGGCATTTACATTGGGCTTTGAGTAAACAGTGGCACGGTGGATGGATACCATCGGAAAGCCTACCTGACACAACTGTCTGTCAGCATTTGAGATTATGTTTAAATCAACCTTCCAGCAGTACAGTATGTGTGTGGGTGTGTGATAGCGAGCGTGTGTATGGTTATGTGTAGCACGTAATGAGCAAAGATACTTTACACTGCTAGTTCATACATTTTACAAAGGTTTCTTTATTGTATTCAGTTCATGTAGTTTCCCACTGCTAATCTACTGAACTAAACGCCAGTCCTCGTGCCTTCACAGTCTCCGTTGCTCTAGCAATCATCTACTAGCCTGCGTGTGTGTTCAGCACACACATGCTTGGCAGTAGCATAATGGCAGGAAACAAGCCCTATAAGGAGATTAGTGTTCCTCCTAACGCCTTCTCTGAGAGGCGTTTGGAAGATATTTTGATTTAGTAAAAAGAAAGACAGAGCCAAACACCAATTCAAATATGAAGGAAATAAAAACTATAAATCAAGCCAGGCGTAGAATTGATGCTTATTGCTCCCTCTTCCTGTGTGTCAATATTTTGTAAATATTATCATTAACATTCAAATTTTAGTTTGATGTGTATAATTTTGTGAATTCATATCCAAATATTATTTTTACAGACAACAGTGAATTAAATAATTTCTCCTAAAATGGTGTTGCTGATGAATTCTGAAAAGTAGAGTCTTCTAATATGGACAAAAGCAAACTGACTATAGGCTTGAAAAGGTGCTTGTGTGATTCAGAAGCATTTGGCTCACCTCTGCGGCAGGTACGCCCACACATAGCCTGTCCACAGCAGGAGTGCTCTTCCGAGGGTATACCTGCAGAGAGCAGACAATAAAATGAATCAACCAGCCAGCCAGAGAAAGAGAGAGAAAGAGGGACGGAAGGCGGGAGGCAGGGGAGGGTGAGGAGCAGACAGTGAGAAAGATAGCGGAGAGGATAGCATGAGAAAATATGGAGCGATAGACCAGAGCAGCAGGGAAGAGTCGAGATGGAAGAAGCAGGTGGGAAAAGATGGAGGGAGAGAGAAAGTGAAGGAAACAAATTTTAACAAGAAGGGATAATTTGCAACATTTAGAGCGAGCCAGATGGGAAAAGGTATTAAAAAAAGTTAGACACTTGCACAGGGGGGAGAGAGAGAGGACATGAACATTAGTATTTCTGACTGCTGTGACAGTATTCATGAGAAAATCTGCCCCCACTTTGACTGCCACTTCAGTATCCTCAATAACCTTCAGCACTCTCACATGTCACCGAATATTTCCTGTACGGACACCAGGTTTGGGTGCACATTCATTTAGTGGCCTTAATATACAGTGACGTGACCTCAGTGAAAAAGTACTAGAAAGCCTCATTTTCTGGACAGTTGAAAGGTGCTGGGATAACTTGGATTCTTACCACTGGCTCTCAGGCTCAGCCAAGCTTTGAGCTGAAAACTAACAAAAAGTTAGCGTGTTTACTGTTAGCATGTTAAAACGCACAATTAAGTCGGGTTATTTTGGCAACTTTTTGGACCAAGTGGAACAAGCTATAAGCATAACATTAGTATAATATCACAGCAACACAAGCGCTAGAACCTGTAGCATGCAGTGACAAATTTAGATATAGCTGACAGAGAAAGAGTTGTGTCATTTCAATGTTTTCACTCCTCTTTTTGCTCTTTTTTTGGTCTCCACCAACTTCTCAGGCGCATATGTGGCTCATTAAGTACTAGGGACTTTGTTGTGTTCAGATTCACCAGGTCACTAACTTTGTTACGGGTTTTATCAGGGCGTTTTCTCTGAAAATGCTGCCTCTTGCAACTGGAAATGACTCTATAAAATATTAGTAACTAATGTAAGTAAGCAATACACGTAACCTTTTGATGTTGGTCTTGGACTTGCAACATCAGTACAGTAGCTATGCTAATATGTAGCTACATATGCTATCTTGGCAACAAAAATACAAGAGAGATTCATAGGACCTGTTGGTCAGTTATAAACTGATGTGCTGGACAAGGTCAAATTTTAACCCGCTGGTGTTGCTACTTGGGGATCAACAAAGATCAAGGGTTAGCATCGTTTTACGGCGATCGAGTGGATAGTTGTCAAGATATTTCACTTTTGACCAAAGACTGACAGACTGTTAGACGTACCATCAGTGCCATCCCTAAAGCTTATACCAGGGCAAAAATGGAAAACTAGACCCCATGGGGTGCAGAATCCCATCTCTCAGGACAAAGAAGAGAATGAAACTCCTCACATTGTGATTGTGAGTCAGTATCATGCCACGATTGCAGCGACACAGGTAATGAGACGGTGGTTGATGTGCTTCACATCTCACTTGAAAACTTTCCATGCAGCAGCCACATCCACCCCCGCTGACCATTCTCCTCCACACATTTGCATTCAAGACTGCAACACCTGAAATCTCAGGAGGTAAAGAGTCCTCCCACTTGAAATGAACGTGATTTGTTACAATATATTTTAAAAAATGAAAAAATACAGCAGCACATTCCACAAAATGAGGCATTTAGTGCACGTGGTGTTTCTTCCACATCCAAGACTGCGTTAGAGTTTGATATGTTTTCAAAGTGGTTTGAAAGCAGCGTTGTCTTGCTCTAGCAAGAAAAGACAAGACAAGGCCTTTGTTGTTGTTGCTGAGTGTGACAGTAAAGACATTTAGGATTCAAAATCAAGGACAGCACTGTGCCCCTTTGAGTTATGAAAAAGTGACTGCTGCTTTTTCAGTTTTTAAAAGTTGAAAATGTAGTTTGTGATGAATGCAGCGATGTGTTTACGTGTCGGTATGAGAGCGAACGTTCATTAAAGCAGGAAAGTGACAGCATACGTTTATCAGTGTGAAGGACACGCTTCCTGTATAGAATCTCAAGACCGAATATCCACTGTTAAAGAGAGTCAGCTGCATTCAGAATGCTACCAGGCAAATGTAAATTTTGCCACTTTAAACCTGTCAAACAATGACACTGCATTTATTTCACAGTTGGCACATCAAAAGCTATTGATAAAAGCAGGAGTTGCACAGATCCACCATTCTTCCAGTGCCATCTGGCAGCTGCACTCACAACTTATCAACCTGGATTACACTTACTACTTTTTAGCGGTAGTTTACAGTGCTAAAGCTACATCAAAGCATCAGATACATGTTAGGAGGAAGGCAATTAAAGGATAATTCCCCTCTGACTTGAGCACCACGGCAGCTGTCATGATAAGCAGGCCGACGTCTAATCAGATGAGACAGCTGAGAGAATGTGATGGCGGCAGTTGTGCAAACCTAAAACATAGATTTAGGTTGGAAACATCACACGCTTCAAACGCTGAATGCTACAGCTCAGATAGCGAACCATGACACTGACAATGCCTTTGGTTTATTGGCAATAGGTGAACAATATGTCACCTATTGTCAATAAGTGAGCTTTAACACTGGGGACTATGTTTTTCCTCCTAACTACTTCAACAAGGAGCGGCAGAGTCTGGACCTAAACCATTTAATTATAACTTTTAACTATTGATAAATACTGATAACTAGTTTTCATGCATTCACACAATTTGAAATCATATCTGCGGTTTAATTTTCTTATAAATATGTGATCTCTACTTTTTCACACAATCTTTCCAAAACGCTTTTGTAACTGGAGTAGTGCCACTCATTGGGAATCAGTGACCAGAAGGATTTCTAATGTTTTGATGAGGGAATAAAATAAGTACAAATAACATTGTAAACATGCAAAAAAGGCAAGGTTAGTAACCACCCAAAACCTGTGTTGTAAAGGTTTTTAAAAATAAGTTCAGAAGATATAAGAAGGTACATAAGATATATATAAATGCACACAAAGGCAGCCTTCCTATACCTGAGCCCAGAGTGCATATCAACACATGAGCATGCTTGTAGTATGCCAAGGTGCCACTCATCACTCTTTAGTCTCCCAAATTTAAACAGCTGTCACAAGGTTCTTTAAAACTTTCTCTGTCAACTTAGTGAGTGACTGGAAGGTTAAACTGACAGCACTGGGCCTGCAAAACACTCACAGACGGACACACCTCCATTACAGTCTCCATCGATTACGGTGCCGACGCTAATGCAGCAGCTAAGTGGAGGCTAGCAGGTGGGGCGCATAGCAAAATGCTCCTGTTTAGAGCATCAGGAAAAGGAAGGGGAGGAGCAGGAATTTGACACATGATTGATGGCCTGTCGATCGCTTCAGAGGCATGCCTAGATTTATGACAGGGCTCAGCCTGTGGCGCATGGCCACCGAAGCCACGCACTCATTGATCAATTTGTTATCTGCACCCCAAATGGATGGGGCACAGCTGTGATGGGAGTCAATGAGGGCACTGCAGGAAGAATCCTGATGCCTTCTGCCATTGCACTGCTGTTTTTGTGTGTGGTGATGGGCCGCTGTGTCTCATCTCAGAGAAATATTGTCAACCATGAAGGTGCGTATGAACAATGGCTGCTTGTCAACAGCAGACAAGCTTAATCAACTCTAATCTAACACCCCAAAATGTCTGTTGCTGTTCTGAAGCTGCATCTACAGGCCGAGATGAAGTGTTTCCAAAAGTTTTTAGTGCATTAAAAAAAGTTATCCCCTCAAGTTTCAGCAGAAAAACTAACACTCCTCTCCACGCCTTTTCACCTTGTGAGATGATTTGCAATATATTACCCATCCAACTGTTTTACCCAGTGCTTGTTCGGTAATTACCCCAGGGAGCGGGGTGCACGTCTGTGTCCGTGAGCAATGAGTGCAAGATTAAGTATGGTGAGAGTGAGAAGACCGAGGGAGTAGAGGAGCGAGAAAGGCTGCTAAGAAGCAAAAGGCTGTTAGATCGTCCAGCTGTCGGCACCGGAGCAGCAAAGCAGGCTGCTGTGGTGACACTTCCTGCTGCCGCGCCACCCGCAGGGAGGGAACATCTGCCGATGGATGAAGCGTTAATCTCAGTGGTGTTGAGTCACGCGGCGTCGCACCACGCTCGACTTCACCCACTGCATGGAGGGAAGGGCCAGAGCTGTACAGGAGCGAAGACCTTTACACCCTTAAAAATGCAATCTTGTTTGGTTCTCGTGCCCACTGAGGATGTTTGTGAATGTTCACAGCTGCAGACTAGCAACCTGTCTTTCCCATTTGCATTGCAAAATGAAAATCCAGGTGCAAGTGGAGGGAAAAACTTCCCAACTATGCACATCCTCATGCACACAGGAAGTGAATTAAAGCATTCAAGTGTGTACATTTTTAATAGTGTGGTTATTTAATTGCATTAATGTGAACTGTGTTGTTTCGCTCTTAGTTTCACATACTGCTCTGAAAAAGCCAGCAGTAATAAAGAATAATAAATGTAAAAAAGTAAAATGAATGTTAAAGTCAATATAAGGACAAAATAGAAAGATAAAATAAAACAAAGGTATTAAAATGCTGAAGGTTATACTGACCTGGGATGAAGGTGGGTTATGCAATATTTCAATATTTAAAAAGGGAATATATACACAAATGTCATACTCTCTCTTTCTGTGTTGACTCGTAGCTTGTCAAGCATTAAAAACGATGTCACATTTAATACCCCAAACAACGGGCTCATTAAATATAAAAGAAACAGTTAAGTCACAAAGAGGTGGTGTATCATGCACTATGCATTACATGACCAGGGCAATATGTTAGCAGGAGTTAAAACATGCACAGCACAGTACCTTAGTAAGGTCACAGATCCTCAAAAGGTCATGCTGGGCCCTGCCGTCATACACCCGCTCACGTTCCCGAGCAACATCGATATCCTCTTCCTCTGTGGATAATGACTTCCCTGAAATGAGCCTAGCAGGGAGAAGTCAACCGCAGTTGGCATAACACCCTTCATTAAAATTAACATGAACGCGCATGACAAATTATCTCGGTCAAAGTTTAGGCTCAGTGAAACAATCTCTGCAATTTTCATAAATAGTAGAAGCCACAGGCATTAGTTTCCATGGCAACCTCTCTTTTGGAGTAAGTAAACACTGTAGTATTTGCCAAACAGATTCATGGTGCAACGGATGTTTTATATTAAAAGACTATAAAACAAATTTCAAATCTAAATGTGGGACAGTAGGAGAAAAAGGTTCCTCTGACTGAAGGTGAATATTGGACCAGAAGTCCAACATTAACAAACACTGGCATACAGTCACTTTCAGATGGACAGAAACTTGTTTGGCTGATTTCAGTTGTTGCCTTTTACCTCGGTTTGCAGAAGAACTTATACTGGATGAGGACTGTGACGCCAAACATGACAGCTCCTTGAATTAACATGGCGCACAGGTTCTTTCCCACCATGCCCCAACTGAGTGGGTTCTTGAAACGGTCTTCCCCTGATGGAGAAGGCAGGAAGAGAAATGAAATATGTGAAAAACTGCAGAAAGATATGGTAATAAGTCAATACACACCAAAAAAGGTAAGTAATTAAGAGCATTGTTACTGATTGTCATTTCACGTTCATTTCCAACGCTTATCTACAAGCTCAGGGGATGATTTAGCAGAAACACACCGTCAAAACAAAAAGGAATTACCAGATGTGTATTTTCTTTCATGGGCAGCCAAATGTGTCTTTGTCAAAAGTTAGCGGAGAGCTGGAATTTGACAGCTCTTTGAAGTGTTTGAGATGTATTCACTGGTGAAAGCCAGCAGTTTAAAATGCCACTTAGCCTTTAAAATAAAAAATTGCTGTCACCTATGTCATGTGAGAAAATCACTGATAGCCTGTACTTTTCATGTTGAAGCCTCTTTTGCCTAATGAACATGTAAGTAAACCGGTGACAGGCCCACACTCTAATCATTGTCAATTCTCCCTCTTTCTCTTTCCTCCTTCTCTCAGGTTCTACAACCCTTGAGCCCGAGGGGGCAAAGTAAGGAGACAAGAAAAACGAAAGCGCTTTCAGTCTCATTCTCTGGTAAATAGCCCTTCTCCACACTAGCCCTTTTAGGCTGTGATTGCTTTTCTCTTCCTGCTCTCCGCCACCGCCGCAAATGATTCCTCAAACCACTATTTCCTGCTTCGCCTCTCCACAGATAAGACTCCTCTTCCTCTTTCATGTGCCTCTTTGCCTCTTGATGGCCCCCTCAACCCCCGGCTCCACCTCTACAGCCCCGCTCCCCTCGTCTCCCCTTTCCCCTGTCTAAATTTAACACATGTAGAGAGTTGAGCACTGGGATGGGAGCCGTTCTTCTGGTCCTGGTGGGATCAAGAACTAGCATTGAATGAAATAGCTCCACTTAAAGAGAAGGTTGTATAATTTGTTATTTTAGGGTATCCGCACAACTCCATGAAGCTACAGGTGGTGATAATGGACCAAAAAAACAAACAAAAAAAAAATGCAGCAATGTGCAAGGATCAGTAGCAAAGACCTGCTTGAAAGTAAATTTGGACTTAAATAAAGCAATTTTTAAAAAGGTCTTGCAAACGTTTTATTGCAAGGAAGCAAACACTTTGAAATAAACTGGGCAAATTTCATTTTTTTGGTTGAGGTCTGGTATTTATTACAGAAGAGCTCTGAGGTTATGTATGGCAAAACAGAAGAAAAGCATTAAAAACTGTGTGACTGAATTATGTATATTAATGCATATCGATTTATAAAATGAAAAGGGAATGGGCATTTCTACAAATAGCTGCTAGAACTAATTTATTATGGCAGACTGACCGCTGAGACTGAAGAAACTGTATCTAATCAACATCTGGTCAGCACAGGTGTAAAACCTGAGCCGCTGTTTTATTGGACACATTACAAAAGACGACCCAATGATGGAATTTTGATGCCTATCCCCTGAGGTCAATGTGTTCTGGTGAATAATACCAAACGCAAACACAGACTTTGCTCGCTCACAAGAAAACTCCACAGGGCACCTTAAAGTGCAAAGCTTCACATTCAAATTCTGTTAAGATGATGTTGAAAGCTGTATTTTAGAACCAAATTACTGTCAAAGGAGCGAGACTGTCTGTGAAAATGTACCAGCATCACATAATATCATGAAGTGAGACAGATTGCTGCTGTGATATCAAAATATAGTCGCATTAGTCTGAGAAAGGTTCAACATGTTCCTTTGTAGTGTGTTGCTAAAACTTTTATCATCTCACTCACTTGGCAGATTTGTTCTTTTGTTTCAGGATAAAATGATCTTGGAACTTAATCTTACACAATATGAATCCAGTCAATTTTACTCAAGGATTAGCTATGTTGATAGCGGTGATGGCCTCTTACCAAAGCTGCTGAAGAGTGTGGCCACTGCCTGGTTCTTTGCCATGTCAATTAGCCCTCTGCCCAGACAGAAATGTGGGAATATCAGCAGCACCTGCTTCACTATATCATTGATGCGGGTGACATTCTGTGGAGGAAAACACCCACACAAACACATACACAGGATACAAATTATTGGCATGTAAAATCTTTTCATATTTAATATTTAAGCACAAGCCTGATGTGTTAACTCACCACCCTGAATCAGCGGCCCGAGAGTTTTGCACAACAGGGCATTGTGCCCTGATGCAAGAGCAGATAATTAACAAACAACCTGCGCTCCATTTGCATGCTGCGCGCCATTGTGTTGCACGGCTCCACATGGCACGCTGAGGGAGAATGGAGCACCTAAGTTCATCTACCTTCTTGTTGTCGGAATTTAGCAAACGGTAGTTAGCACGCTGGGTGATCTGTGAGGTAGCACACATGCAGTATGTGTAAACACAAAGTGATGAGGTGGCGCTCGAGTGAACAGATGTTCATCTTTAAAACCGTAACTAAGGCTAGAAGGAGCACACAGACAGCAAAAAAAAAAAAAGACAGAGCTGGAAAAATAACCAAAAAAACACCTGCAGGCACTCTGTGTGTGTCTGCCTCTTTTTCTTTCTTTAGATACCATATACAAGAACAAAGAGACACCGTACACAAAGCCAAAGCATATTGTTTCACTGTTTCACAAGGCATACATAAAAGACTAGTCTCTTGACAGGGCCTTTCCTGGCTACAACTTGTCTTTCTCCTTAAAACTGCACTGTCCCCTTCTCCCCTTCCTCCTCCCTGAGGCTGCAATTCAACGGCGGCTCAGTAAAGCACAAAGGAAATAATTAATTAAATTGCGACACAATGAACGAGGCTGTGACAAACTGGCTCAAAAAAAAAAAGGAGGGAAGTACAGTAAGTCAGGGAGGAAGGAAGGGCTGAGACGGGGGGGGGGACAAAATGTGACGATGTTTGGCGCGGCGTGCCGTTCAAAAGAAGGTTCATGCATTATGTATGGCGCTTCATTGCGGCATAGTCTTCAAAGCTCTTGCATACATGGAGGAAGACTATAAATTCATCATTTCCATTTTTTGGGCGAGCCCGAGCAAAGAGTAGGTGGGGACGGGGGCGGCGGTGCATTTTGTTAAAGCTGCGTGAAAGATTTTCAGATGATGGCCATTATTGTGGCAGAATTTCAGTCAGTCATGGATGTTTGTGTAGCTGTGATTTATTAGCTTGACTGAATAAGACTGAGGTTTATCTGTCCGCCTTAAAAAACAACTCAAATGGCAGATTTTAAGATGTCCTTGTCAAGTTTTCTGGATGTCTGTCTATTAGTTTGAAATTTTGAGAAGTTGTTACTACTGTCATGTCAGTGCCGGCAACTTTTTGGTTTTGTTTTGCGTTAAGACTGAAAACAAGGAAAAAACATAGACTGGTCCAGTCCAAAAAAGAAAAAAAAAAAAAAAAATCACCATCAACCGGCACCTCTAAAGCTCACTAAGAAACATGTTTGTGTTTGTGACTTACTGATGTCTCAGCTGGTTCCCCGGCAACTGGTCAGAGCCAAAAAATAGTCAGGGCACGTAAACCCCAATAGGTGCAGTTTTAGTGTGGAAAAAATAGAGTTACTGTGTTAATCAGTGAGTTTTAAGGTGATTTTGCTACTTTTGGACTGATCCAGGTTAACTGTTTCTGTTAATCCTAAGATAAGATAACCACCTGATAATAAATGATGGTGACTCTGTTTTATGTGGAAGAATCTTGCCTTTCTTAACAATTTAACTTTAGTTTAAATGACAGGCCACACCAGGGTATCCAGGTCAGAAAGAAGAAAGCAATCTAACAAAACACACAGTAATGTTCAAGATCCAAGAGTGGGCACATGCACAGTGATATGATTTTTTTTTTTTTTTTTTTGCATGAGTAGGTGGTCACTGGCCTAGTTTCTCTCAGGCAGATATGAGAGTGTGATGAAAAGGCCTCATTGATCATGATGTCAAAGCAAACCTTCAGATGTCCGGCAATGTGTTCAACAATAATTCATCACTCCTTTTATCTACATTTACACATTTGCTCGAAGACTAAAAGGGTACAAAGGACTGCAATGGCAAATCACGGCTGAGTAAAACTCACCGTGCGGAGGATGTGGTGGGGAGATCGTTGGTAAAATGTACCCTGTCGTCAATCAATACATCAGTATGCAAACATTCAGAATAACATTTTACAGATCATATCGAGAGAGCACAGAGTCTGAGAAACTGCGTTTTGAGATTGCTGAATTTTTCATATTAATTTATACTTATGGGTAAACGGGACCCGAGGTGCATTGAGGAACATTATTTTACATTAGCAATAAACACTTTACTCGTAAGTGTATTGACTGAACCATTTTTTATCAATTTTTTCCTGTTGATACGTTTGTGTAGCCGCACTTTTATTCAAATATGAAAATTAGTACCGTTTTCGCAGCTGCAGTTCGCTGTAGCAGAGGAATTCAAACCCGAAGATGACGTTAGCACTCTTAATTCACATTAAACAACGCTTTTTCCTTTTGTTTGACAACATTTAATGCCAAACATATTTTTATCCCACAGTTGTTCGCGTGTGTATGTAAATGGTCAAATGGACACGCGCGCACACACACACACACACACAAACACGTCACGGGATATTCTGAAGGTCTGTTGTTTACATTCAGAGCTGGGTTTATGCGGAGATAAAGAAAGTCAGATAAATAAACAACAGCTATGACCTTGGCTGAACGCAGCCCATCTGTCTGGCAGAGGAATGCTACGAAAGCGAGACCTAATTTGAGATCAATACACGAAATAACACATCTTCTCTTGACTGGGTGTTCATCAAGGAGATCTAAGAGGCTCTTAGTCGGGGATGATGAAATGCTGGACAATTTTCCCTCTTACATTTGTTCTATATGCCCATAAATCATTCTCAAATGGTTCTGAAGGTGGTATAGTGTGCAAGGCGCTTATCTGACCCATATCGCTACTTGTGCTTATTCCCACAGCGTGGCTTCATTCATAATGCGGGGAATCACAGTGAGAGCAGACACAGCCAATATATGATTCAAACAGTCTCATATTTTCAAGGCACGATATTCATGTTTATTCTTCAGTTACTGTGGCTCTTGTGAAAAGGCTGGTGCGCTGCAAAGAGTCAATAGTTTTATATAATTTTAGCTGAGCTGGCGCGTGTCAGGCCGTGCTAGTTATTTTATGAAAAAAAGAATACAGAGAAAACTGAAAAGTACACTAAATAAAATGATTTTTAAACTCCTGTCAATAAAGGCTGCTGGACTTTTAACAATACACGCCAATTACACTACAAGAGGAAGGTAGTACCTGGCCACACTGCCACAACTTTACATTTATCCTGGAAAATCTATCTGCGCCTGTGGTTATCTCTGAGTGGCACGTGGTGGAGGTATCGACTCAGACACTGCTTCAAGCATACAAGGCAGGCTGGGATTGATGCAATCCACGGGGAGCTGGACGGTCCTGAGGGGACGAAAATCTCCCATTGGTCTCGAGACAAAACTGGGGCAGCGAGTCTGCAACAGCGCAGCTCTGCTTTCCCACTCTGTTACTTTTCCTCTTGGAAAAAATGGTGCTATGCCCAAAAGGGATCTAGATTCACCCCGTGCATGAAAACAGAGAGCAGATTGAAGCCTGTAGCTTTACTTTTGAGCGTCACTGTTTAACTTGTGCCACCGCTGAGAAGCCTGAAAGTGATAAGATGACGCTTTGAAGCAGCAGTTGTCGCAAAAGGAGAAGACTGGATTGAGCTGTCAGGTTCAGGATCTAGCCTTTCTGCCTAACTGGGGCACACCGGGCCACGTCGTATCCGTGTTAGCTATTTTGTGCAGAGTCTGTTCTGTAGAGATATCTGCTCTGAACACAAGGCACATGGAAACCTGAGGAGCTGTAACACTTGTTGGTTGATGTCGACCAATCAGGTCCTCTTATCAGCAGTGGAAATCAAGGTAGATTAGCAGAATTATCATGGACCCCAATCCCTGTGGAGTCTCAGAGCAACACTATCTCTGTCCCGAGAGAAGAGCGCATTTAACACGTTCTCCCTACAACGTGTCTATTTAACCACCACCAACGGTGCCCTTTATGAGTAATACACCCCACAAGCTGTGTATCAGCAAATAAAACTAATGCAGAGACAACAAAATGGAAAGAATGACAATCTTTGAGGAGAGACGTGCCAGATGAAAAATACAAATTGCTAATGAATGCCGGCGATAATGAAATCACAATGCAAATGAGGCAGCCTTGTTAGGAGACAGGAAACATCCCTTGCCATCGCCGAGCGGCGCCAGAGGAAACATCAAGTCAGACACAGGCGTGACGGAGGGGACAGAGTGTGTAGAGGCAAAGTCTTTCAGACAACATTACGCTCCGTCTGAAGTGTCGGCTCAGAGCTGTGGGAGACGTCCTGATGAAGCATCAGATGTATAAGCAGCTTGTCAGAGAGCGAAACGCCGTTCTGTCTGCTGACAAGGAATGACTGATCAGCGCCAGGCTAAAAATGTGACGCGAAGTGTGGGCGACGTATGCTAATCACCCAAATAACAATTAAGTCTACAAATCAAATTAGACATATTTAGTTCAGAGAAGAAAAAGACATAGAGAAAAGTAGATAATTTTCTCAATCATCACCACCTGTGAGGAACGGAGGTCCTGCAATTGAGAGTTCTGGCTGTTACACAAATTATAGAGGCAGAACAGGCCAATTTCTCTCCCTATTTTATTAAATGAAATGTGATTTAAATTACAATAAAAAGCAAAATGACTGACAGTCAACACCCCTCCTCTCTCTCTCCTCCTAAGCTCTCCATTTCTTATGCGGCTCTTTACTTTTTTTTTGGTGTCTTTGTCTTTTGATTCCCCCGAGACTGAAGCAGCTTGCAGTTAAAATGAACACTTGCTGAAAGATGGATGAGGAAAGTTCTCCGAAGACCCAATTCTCACCAAACGATTAAACATTAAAGAGAATAGGGAAAATAACTCCTTTGAAAAATCCTTGAGAGGATAAAGGAAATATATTAAAAGTTATACCAGGTGGGTACACACTCCACCCACACACGTATGGAAGCCTTTGCTTCGACAACAGCATTTATCTATGATTCATGTCAATTAGCCATCTACTGCTATAGCTTCCAAATATATTTTTCATGCAGCTATGGGAGCTTGAATGTCTGCGCCTGCTGGTTCATAGGATCTGTGTTTTCCATGGTGTTAAAAATGTGCATATATGCATGTGAGTCTCAACATGTGCATGCCTGAGTGCGTTTGTGTGTGAACACCACCTACATCATCGTCAAAGAGCTCCATAACAAAGGTGGCCACGCTTCCGTTAATACCAATGAAGAGGTTGATGCAGGTCAGCACCACGTAGGCCGTGCTCGGCACGTTGAAGATGAAGGAGGCGGGGTACATCATAGGGGTGATGGACCACCTGGAGAGGGGAGGACAAACGAGGAAGCTCTGACCTGGTTCAGCAAAACTAAATTAAAAAGTTTGGATCAGTTCAGCTTTATTAGTCAAATGCATATTAAAACCAGGTCAAATGTGATGGATGGGAAAGCAGGTCAGCTCAGCAGTACAAGTCACTAGTTATATAGAGTTTAATATAAGATAAAAATAAAATAAGAGCGTTTTAAAGTTAAAGTGACTCATGGCCACAGAAGTACTGATCATAAAATTAAAAAATAAGTTTTTGTGATTTTAGTTTTTAGATGATAGAACATTTTTTAATTTTATGTTTTTAAAATGACTGTTTTACAGCAAAAGTAATTCAGTATTTTAATGATCGTTGCTTGTAAGAACCTGTGATACTGCTGAAAGGTCAATAGACTAAACTTTATGCCATTTTCACCCCATAAATGCAGAACACCAGGTCAGTTGTACCGTTTCACAGCATCATCAGCCTCTTCTGATCATTTGCATGTCCGGTAAGTGACCCATAAAAACACTGCTGAACAATACTGTAAATGCCACCCACGCTTGTCCTGCAGCGGTTCAAGTTCTGTGTTACAGGCAGTAAAAGTCAGGTGCTGCTCAAAGTGATCTAAAAGTTCAGTATCTCAAAATAGATTTTGAGTTCAGCATGAATGTTGAACATGCGGGCAGAACTAAAAAATTCCAACAGACCTCAGAATTTTAAATGTTTAGTATCTGTAGGCCGACTGTTTTTGAGATCAGTGTCCAAATCGCTTTGATTTTCTTCTCATTTCGTTTTTTTTATGCCTTTTTTTTTTTTTGCGATGTGTTACTGTGAGCTTCATGATATGGCTGATCATATTGGATGTTATACATGTAACAGCTCATTAACACATTGATTCTCATTGGTTTCCAGTTGGGAACTCAAAAGCACAATGATGCAACAGCCAGTACATTGGACTCATGCTCTAATCACCACCATAGCCCAGTGCCGACTTAATTTGAATCAGCTTTAATGTAAAAGTAATCATGTATTGCCAAACTGCGGCTAATGTACTATATACATATTTTATGTTACCCCTTATCTTGCTTACCGACAGATTAAACAATCTGAACAGACATACGTTATGCAAAACTGGACATCATGAATGGAGCTGGCATACATTGTGTCTTGATTTCCGTGCGCTCGACATCTACTGTGGGGGTATAAATTTAATATAAGGCACACTTATAAAAAATGGCATCTTGAATTAGATCATTTGATTCATCATTCTTAGTGTGGTTGCACTGCTGCTTCCAGGAAGTGTCAAACTAATGGACGCAGGATAAATGATTCAGCATATGTGATGCTGAACAGTGTGGAGAGAAGAGCTATCTAAATAGTGTCTAATAGCGTTACAGAACAACTGAAACTTTAGCCACAAACTCGGACACGTTGTCATTTCTAAACTGCCTCAAAAATTAAACCTCAAGGATGAAATTTAAGGTGGAAATTGGTTTGGGAGTACTGAATTCACCTACCCATACAAAGCGAGCAGGAGAATCAAAGCCGGCAGGTTAGCAGGTGAAACGTAGGCTTTTTGTTGGAAGCAGAGGAAGATGACAATCACAATAAAGCACGGGATGATGTAGTTACACTGTCGGAACAAACAGACAAAAAGATTGCATACTTTTGACTTTTTTTCATTTTTTCAGACAAACTGAAAGCATGTGTAATTATGAAATCTGTAGATTACTTTTTTAATTAGCACTCAAATACATCCATCGACAATTTCCTAATTAATTCACTGCAAAACAGACCCATCCGAGTCTCTTCTGCTGAGGCAAGTGGTTGCTCAATGACACATTGAACTGAACAAGTGTACAGAGATTTTATAAAATTTTAACTGAGAGACTAATATTTATTTAATATCTGTTTAAACCCAGCCTGTAACAAAAAAAACTTATAGTCTTAATATTCCTTTTGGCTGCAGAGCCAGTTTTATAAAACATAGCCACAGTTCTTCCACTGGTGAATAAATGATGCACTATAGAGAAAATAAACAGAATGAATAAAGATACAATGACACATTTATTTACAGTTCGCAGAAAAAGTTTACACAGTTATATTATGGAGCTTTCAACCTGGATTCCCTGTAATATCCCAATTGTTGATAGAGCATGCATGCTAATGCAGAGAGCTTCAGGCTAGAATCATTAGACTGACTCCTTGGGTACATTTGTCTTCCACTCAGACAGCATTTATCCACCATAATGATGAGCATCCTGGTGCCATTTCTTTACCAAGGGTACCTGATAAAATGTTTACTTCAATTATGCCTCAGGGAAAGTGTCGGTAAGCCTGTTGAGTGTAACCAGCGGGGGCAGCCGGTGTCAATAATTGTGCCTCAGCCAATAACTGTTGCTCCGGTGAAGCTTTTCCCAGAGGCCAGCGGTGTCAAAGCTACATTATCAATTACAGTAGATGGATATTCTTTTTACATATAGCCTTAGGTGAAGAAAAAAAATACATCAGGATAGTAGAAAACTATCAAACTAGGGTAAAAAGAGGCCTATGGCTCTGAACCTGAGTGGGTGAGTCACATTATAGAGCATGTGTTACAGTTTTTATCAAGATTTTATTCAGTGTGCAGAAAAGCATCAATGGAAAATAATATCTCAAGATGCTGTAATCAATTAAGAGGTGATACAGCAGCGCGATGAAGCTGGTACTCACCATGTCCCAGACAAAATTGGCCAACCAGTAGACAGCTGGGTTGACTCCACTGACAAATTGCAGATGCTTGGCTTTGTTCACCCTCTCTTGGATGAGGAAGAGGACAAAGCTGGCGGGGATGAAGGACATGGCAAAGATAACGCAGATGGACACCACCACGTCAGTTGAGGTTGAGGCCCTGTGATTGAACAGAGCACAGCAAACAGTAAGTCAACTGGAGAGCTATGTATGCTAATAATCTGGAAGCCTTTACACTGAGCTTTGGATAAAACTGCACACAACCTGTATTACGGGATATCTTTATGTAATGCAGAACTTTTGCTCAGTTAAAATCAAAAAGAACTGCCTCCAAAGAATTAAAGCCCTAGTGCGACTCCATTTAATTTTTTTCTCAGTTAATACTAGGTCATTCAATTCTCAGTTTCAGTGGGCACCGGTCATTGCTATATACCACAGCCAAGGCTGAAAGGATTACTAATCACCACACTGACGTCAAAGAGATTAACAGAAAAGGTGAGCGGTGGCAGGCTCAGCATTGTTATGTGGAGAAAATGTGTGCAAGATCTCGTCAAAAGAAATTTCAACCTCAAGAAAAGAGAGCGGGTCTGTGGACGGTTCTCTTGTTACCAGTGAAAGAGCCAGATGACACCTAAACAATGCTGATGCAGCGTTTGGCTCATTAGCGTAATGAACATTTATTACTTTACAATGTTGCAAAGGATGCTTTTAAACAAACTCTGCTGCAGAAATAATCTACACAACCAAAGTTTTAGGCATGTTAGTATTGATGACTTAATTAGTGAAGCACCATGTACATTCATTGAAAACACTGACAATGCTGTTTGTACACAATAAAAAAAAGCTTTTAAAGATCATTAGCCTCCTGAAACCAAGCTAGGCTATTATGGTAGGTTCACCTTCAACTATATAGCTCCTGTTGGTCTCCTGGCAACCCGTTCAACATAAGAAGAGAGGAGCACTTTTTAAAATCTTGACCAGACCTGTTGTTCGTAGAAGTCTACTTCTTTCCTGTTTTCTGTTGTTTCTTCTCCTACAAGATGACGACGACCTTCACTTCACCGGCATGTGTCTTCATTTATGCCATCCTGGCTTCGGAAATGTCCTTCATTTGTGTCTGCTCAATTAGCACTGGATAAAACTGTGGCGTATTCTTTTAACCCCCACTGTCATCCTCGCCCTCAGCTGCGATAATCTCTCACAAGACTTCCTGTTGTGTAATTAGCATATTAAAGAAGTTACCCCGTGTGGCTACATGGTTGCATTTATCATCGCCAACCAGACGCAATTAGAACACATAAATAAAATAATTTACGGCAGTGGGTGCCAACCCACATTTCAACAGGTTTCAAGGGCTGTGCGCTCTGGTTGGGTGGGGAGATAATATAAGGGACAAAGCTGTGAATGATCTAACCCTGAATGCTTGAAGCTGGCTAATTGCTGTGAGGAAGAGGACAGGCAATCTGCTAATTAACTAATAATGGAAGAGCAAGAAAGATGAGCAGTGGGAGTAAAGCGTTACAGGATGTATTGCTTTCCTTTAGGTTTTTTTAATGACAGAGGCTGTGGGGCACAGGCTTAAATATAAAAGTGTAGGGGGTGCTGAAGAAGATAATTATCAGATCTGAAGCTTCTGGCACAGCATTCAGGTGATTATTTGTATTATGCAGCATTACGTCGATAATACTGAGATCCATTTCAATTTCAATAAATGAACATTATAATTCATTGGCAGCTCAACCGTACATGATTTCTGAAGGGGATATTTTTGCAGACGTCGCGCACGAATCAGAAACAATATTAATTTGCTGACTGCAGCAAAATTACACGTCAAATTCAACGGGATGGTGGTAACAGAAGTCAGTTGCCAAAGCGATAGCCCTCAGCAATCAAGAAGTGATACATATATCTCCATAATGAAATGGTGCCAAAGTGTGACACTTCTGACGATGGTGGGGAAAATTGGAAGGGCCTGTTTTCGTGCCCATGCAGATGAAGCACAGAGACCTCGCGCGAGCAAAGTGGTAATTTTGATGGGTGTGAGCCTCGCCTTTCTTTCCGTCTGCATACTTTCACAATTTTGTGGCGCATGACATCACTTTCATTGAAATTGGTTGTGAAGTGCACTAGAGGGGAGTGTCACTTCAAATTAGATGGTGCAATTTTGGTGTCCAAAACGTGGCGAGGGAACAAGTCATTAGTGATGAATTATTATCAATAGAACAGCTCTCATAATTGTCTCTCCATGACATTAAGGAGGTGTCAGAGAGAATTGTAAATTCACTTTTAAGGCTAACGTTCCTGTTTTTACAGGGCAGCGAGGCACTTTTCGTTTTCTTAGCTCTCTGTTATTCAGGGACTTTACTTTGGCTTTTGACAAGCAAATTATAGTAGACTTCACAACCACACTGACAGTTACCTACCACAAATTGACTTTGAGACCAAAATAAAAAAAAAGAAGAAAATACAGGGATTTTACGGCTCATCCACTTTCAAAACTAAACGTCCCTTTGCAACTCAGATTTCTGGAAGCACTACTAACCTTACTTTACACATAAAATCCAAGTACCCTCCCTTCCACACTTATATTTTTGCAAATATTTGCCTATTTGCACATACAGAAATGGCTGGGCAACATTAGGATCTATTTGGAGTTTAGTTTTTGGCCACCTGATGTAAAAAATCCAGCGGCTACGCTTCATTTCATCTGTTCTCCACTAACTTCTGGAGTTTCTCGTTCTTTAGCTGCTACATGTTCGACTTTCTTCACTCAAGAGTGTGTCTGCCAACTCATGAATATGCCAACAACAACTTACAAACATGCCAACAAAGTTTACAAAGTTGTAAAGTCTGTTGGCACAATGGCAGTGGCAGGTAGTAAAGACTTGTGTTATCAGCCATTTTTCATAAAAAAATGTCTGACATTGCCAAAAAATATGGTCGGCAGGAGTAACATGTCCAGCTCTTAAAACAAAAACAAGAAGAGTTTGAAAAACCGAGCTTGGCTGATCATTTTTCATATTACACATTTGTCATTTGATCCATTTTTCGTATGAAAGCACAGAGGTGGAGCTTTGAAAGGCCAGATTCCATTATGCTTAGTCATCTGCCCAATAAGTCTCTGCCCTTTTAACCACACTCTTGTCTGCACCCAACACACTTACTTAACAATGAAGAAGAGTCCCAGCTAATCTGGAAATCACCCTTTATAAATTGTAGATGTCAAACTCTGCACAGAGGGGTAGAAAGGCAAAGAGACGCATCCTGAATCTCCCGTAGGTAGGTCGTCATAATTATCTCCTAACCCTGGCGCAGTCTCCCTCTCTAACTCAGGGCTGTCTTCAGCACATGATCACTACATAAATACCTAACTGGGGATTGGGCTGGAGCAGCAGCAGAGTGTGGGATAAACTACAGCTATGTGGTGATTGGTAGCAAAGACTAAATCGGCCGTATAACGTCAGGAGTTGTGGTTATGGCGCGGCATGGTAATTTGCTGGGCTGGGACGCATTCCAACTTCTTTGCATTAAAATGCGTTGGTCACGTTGATGTCTCCGAGCGGACAAAATGAGAAAAACCCACAATGAACAATGTTGAGGAACACTGAAAATCAGGAAAGCTCATGTCATCGGTCGTGATCACGAAACAACGCCACACACTTCTCAGAGAGCTGGAGTTAGATCCATATGTTGTGGTTTAGCACGTCATTAATCTCTCACTCTCATGGGGAAGCCGCTCACTTGCTCGCCCTAGGATGAGGCATGGGGGAAAAAATGGTATATCCTCATAAGGGGCTCCCACGGGCCTCCAAATCTGTGCATACTCAAACAAATCCCCCATCTATCTGTCTTACGCCTTCTATTGTATTGTCTCTTACTCATCTGCTCTCCCTTTGCCTATGCTGTCTCCGCTCTTCCCTCTCTCACTCCATTGCTGTCCCTCTCACTCTGCCTTATCTCGCTCAGCATCTGATGATGCATTGTCAGAAAATAAAAAATTGTGTCTTCCAACAAGGCAAACATGCAATGCAGCAGAAGAATGCAGGAGAAACTGCAGACAAGGTTCTCAGTTTCCTGAAATAACTGGAGTGTACACAGTAACGATACAGAGCATTTAAAATATGTTTAAATCCTTGAAACAGACTGTCCACATGTCTGATCCGTACATATGTTCAAACGAGCATATTGGCTGTATTTTTTGGCCTTGATTACATTTCTAATTAACACTTTGTTTAGCATTTTAAAGGCCATAATAAATGTCCTCTCTGTGCTTTTATACCTGGCCCACTGTGAGGCACATGAGATGTCATAATGACTAAAAGCAGGGGATTTTCAAGTTGCACCTTTTCTCCACAAAGCTAAAGCCCTTTTTCTGGTCTGATGACTCACTTGGCAGCATAGGAGAGCTGCTCCTTGGTGAGGTTCAGGGGGTGATTGGACACAGAGATGCCATACTGGCAGGGGTCCTGTCCTGCTGGCAGATTTCCCCTGAGGATGGCGTTGTTGGCCACACTGAGAAAAGACACCATGCCGTGCCATGCCTGGTTGTAGAACCACACCTGCCGAGGTAGAGATGAGCATTAGCAATGAGAGCAGCACGCAGAGGCTTTGCAGTTGTTTTAAAAGTCTCCTAGCACCAACATCTGGCACCACCTTAGCGGACACATTCAGTCGGGGACAAGCAAAAAATTTAACAAGCAATTTAATAAAAAGCAGACATTTGAAAAGATATGTGTTGTAAAGGTGAAAACTGCCCAACATTAGATGCATCTGTTTCAAAACTTCCCACCTTTGACTGAGTTTAACCACAGAAAAACATCTGTACAGCAACCTGCACAGGTTTTAAATCATAACTAATGACGGAGCTGTTACTACAACTAGGAAAATACTTACTGAGTCAACAATTATCAAATGATTCCTGATTCAGCAATTAAGTTAATTAATTAATTTTCTACAAGTCTCCATTAGACTTGAAATATCCCAAATTGTGTGTCCCTTATTTGCAAAGTGTTGCCCAGAAACACAGCACAGAACAGCACAATACATACATAGATTGAACACACTCTGCTGGCCTGTTGTGCTTTAACAGCTAAGCTGTTTCAGCAGACTGTTATGAAGGGCTCTTATTGTAAGAGCTGTGTACCACCAGTATGGCTGCCAGAAAGTATGTCAAATCACTTCTAAGCCCTTGGTTAGCCTCTGAGTGAAGAAATGGAGAAAGCATTACTAGTGATGATGAGTTGTTGTTGTCACTTGAAGATCCATTAAGGTTCTTACAGTACAGTACTGTTACTCTGCACGTTCCCATAGATATTTCTTAATCTGCATTTTTATGTGTGTGTTTCCTTCTGTGTGTGTTATTGCATGTGTATGCGTGTATGTGTATATTGTGCCGTATGACAGCTAGAATACAGTGAGAGATAAAATAGATTTTTCTCCACCGAGTGCACAAAAGGAGCTCTGAAGACATGGGTCAAATGATCTCTCAAACATTTCTCAGAGAAACACACTGTTTTGTATAAGAACAGCAACCCAACTGCCAAACATTACTTTTTCATTTAATTGAAGATAAAGGCCTTCAGTGATTGCCGAATCCTGATACGGCGTGGTGTGCCAGCTGCAGAGACAGGGTAGGAAACATTTTTTGCACACTTTCGTTATAATGTAAGTGATTCTCTGAGTCTGTGGCTGCTGGGGTGTAGAAGAAAAAGAATGGATGAAAGGGAGTGGGAGTGAGAGAGGACACCCCGCTGATAGTGCAGCGCTAATTAAGAGTGGATGGTGTTTGAGTGTCAGCCTAACGTAAGGATATGGAGAAACTCGAGCACACACACAGACGCAGGCACACACACAGAGTATTCATGTCTCCCTCTGCCTGTTTGTGACTCTCCCTTTGTTCTTGCCGTATGTGAGACGCACACAGATCGACCAAAATTGATATTATTTTTAATATTACATTGCATTCATCCTGCACTGTTTGAAAGATCAGCAGCTTAAATATTATTTGATGTGTTCAAGATAACAGATAGTAAAGAGCTTGTCTGTTAAACGCATAAAGGTGCTATAGAGCCAGTGAATGTGTGTGTAGGCAGCAAGCCACATTTACATTTCCACTTCTGAAGCAACTTTAAAAATCAACTTGCAACGAGGAGGAGCAAAACTGTAGTCTCAGTGTGACACGGATGAGTGTGAAATATTATTTTGTGACAACATGAAATGGAAATGGTATCCAGTAGTGGAAAGTACAGTAACACAAGGTCTTTACACACACATATACACACACACACACTTAAAATATAAAGTTGTGTTTCCATTTTCCATTTAGTTATACTCAACTAAAAAGTGTGAAAACATCTTTTTCACTGAAAAATGGCTTCAGTATCCTTCTCTGCTGTACTTTCAATGAAGAAAATACTCTCCGGCTGTGATATGAATGGATGCGAAAGCAGCGCTTTAGGGACTGCCATTGTTGATTCTGAATGCACAGTTGCTCCTTGCTGTTGTCACTCCTAAACCAAACCCCAACTGCAGGTAGAACCTCAAAGGACACTGACTGCTTTGTTACCAACAACATGATACCCACGTTAAAGTTAAAATGAGGAGGGTAATGACTAAGTTACATATGTAAGACCTTCACGCAGGAGACCATGGTCCAGACATTGATTTCTGTCACTGTTAAATATCCCATGGTTTTAGGGAAACAGACATGCAGTTGAGGATGGCCTTTCACTTATACAAAAAAGGGTTTTAATCATAAGGTTCCACTTTTATGTTCTGTGCAAAGGGTGACAACAAAACAGAAGGTTTATGATAAACCAATCTCTGCTTGAGTTTTGTCAAGATACGTTATGAAGGTGTGACGGTGCAAAAATGTTTATGAGGAATTTATGGCATGGTTATATATAATTAAGCAAATTGGACAATTAATGAGGTGAGTAGACACATCTCAGCTGAGCCTGTCTGTGCCTATGTCCTGTTTCTTTTAATCACCACCTCTCCTCCCCCAAAATCCAAACTGCACCTGCTCATCCCCCTCAGAGATCATTAAACTTCCATCTCATTGGATCAAATCAACAGAAGAGCAAAGGGGCACACGGCAATTAATATAATACCTTTACGTTGTCCCTGGTTCCCAGCCTCTTCAGCAGCGTCTCAGCCTTCGGGAGGATCTGATCAGTCACATTATCCTAATGAAGATGAGGAAAACAAGAAAAAAGAAAAAAGTGAGTTGGAGACTTAATTGGATACACTTGGAAAACCACTACTGCTCTTTGAAATGCAAAACATGAGGCACAGGGAGACACGAATTAAGACTTCCGGAGAGCATTTGGGTGTGCTGAGCCACTTATTTCCCACAGACTCGGGGAAAAAACGTGTCCCCTGTTATTTTGGCTACTTGTAGTTTTTTTCCCCTCTCTGACGTTTCTGTTTTATTAAATAGTGTGAAATAATTAAAATCATGAGAAGGGGGAGAGAACATGAAACAAAGATTCACAAGTAACAAAAATTGCCTCACTACATAATGTTCCAGTCAGATTCAGGTAGTATGACTGGACTGCAAGGCTGTGACTGTTCATACACAGATAGAAATAAAAATAAAAGCAAAACAAACAAAAAAAAAAAGTATTTTCTGGAGAGTGTGCTGACTTTTGTGGTGAGGTGAAGGGATGGAAATGGCAGCGAGAGGGTAGACTGGACAGGTTGCATTAAAAATCTCTATTCCACTCGTGTTTCATGTGAAATGAGCCTTGGGATGAGGGCTTGAGATGACAGGCATGCGATTTCCAAAGTGTCATGTTGATACCATGCTGTTCAGCCCAGCCATAAGAGCACTGAGCACATTACATGTGTGATATAAATGCAAATGGACCTCCTGTTGGACTCTGCCTTCATCATTGGGCTATAGCAGAGACGAGGAGGGAAAAGGGGAAGGGGAAGGATGTGGCATGGAGAGGCTGGTGGAGAAAAAGTGCAGGTGACAACTGGGGAGAGAGGTTGGGGGGTTTAGAAAAAAATAAGAGGAGAAAAATCAAGAAAGACATCCCAAGAATGCAGGAGAGTGCTCAGGTGCGAGTGCTTGTCTGCTTCGAAAGAGGCGGTGTGGAAAGGAATAGACACACAGAATATCTCCAGCCCCCCAGAAAAACAGAAAGGACAAGGGACTGAGAAGATCATACCACTCCAGTTCTTACTTCTTCTCTACCCACAATCCTTCACTCAGCCTACACCACACTGTGACATTCTCAGAAATTTGGAAAAAATTCAAGATTGTATTCATAGCATGTCTGTACCCTGCCAAAGATCAAACCTGCTCCTTTGGCATAACAAAATGTTTACACATCATTTCAGCAACGCAGCATCAACTCTTCATCTCTTTCCATATCACAGTGTGAAAGAGTAGGGGGGGAGGAGGGGGGACACCCCCATCTGCGCTGACAGGAGTATTTGTGTTAAATAACATCCCCTCTGTTCCAAGTCATTACCTATTCATACACCGGGCACAGAACAAGACTCCTACTCTTGTCCGTAATGCTTCCTCCAGCAGCAGCAGCGAGGGAATCTGAACAGTATTTTGTGTATTTCTTCACTCTGGTTTGCATCATGCCAAGCAGCTATGGGCAACAGCACCAGGCGATCTTCCTGAGGATTAGCGGCGGCTGAAACGAGACGAGAAGTGGGCCAGCAGCTGCCTTGGTCTAATCCTTGACAAACTCCTCCCCGCTCAAGGACAATGACAAGGCTGGTTTGGCCGGCGGACCTGCCGGTGCCACGGCTAACAACACAGCAATAAAGCCACTGGAGTGTGTGGTGACTTTTTTGGCTAGTATTCCAATGTGGCCTGCACAGTTCAGTGGTCAAATGGTCTGTGTGACAGTCGTATACCCTGTGTGCATGCATGTGTGTGTGTGGGAGAAGTTGCCAGGAAGGAAGTCATGGTTTGTTAAATTATGGGCTCATTTCTCTGGATACTATAACCAAATAAAAAGAAAGGTTGTTTAAGAAGGTTAAATAAATATTTCAGGGAACAGTAGTGACATTAACAAGTTTTCGGGCGTAATTAAACAACTTCCAGCACACAGGCTTTCTTGTTCTCATCGTTCCCGTCACCTCTTGCAGCAGCAAACCCTATTTTCTACCTGCTAGACACGGGAAATGCAATTAAACAGACATTTCAAAGCCCTCTTCCCAGTCTGCGCAGGTGGCTCAGAGTGCAAAAAACACGCTACTTCCCGTTAACGTCTCACATCACAATGCCTGCCGAGCAGGAGAGAGCCAGACATTTCCCAAGGACAGTGTAGCACTTTAATAACAAGGAATGCAGAGCTGGGACAGCTAATGCCCAGCCATTAGGGTTACATCATCGCTGCTGCACGAATTAAAGTCACATTAGCGTCGAGATCCGGGAGACAGAGAAGGGAGCCTGGGTAGGGATGAGACCGGAGATGCCTGAGGGCGAAGCAATGTGCTGATCTCAAAGTAGTTTGAACGTCCAAAATTTGAAATGTTAATGAGAGACTGTGTGTATGCAAAAAAAGAGGCTGAGAGAGCGATAGATGGAGAGATACAGGGAGGGTACAAATGAGTTGGTATGAAGTTCAACAAACTGTTTTTTAGAGTATATAAATGTGTTTGTGTGTATACATATATATAAAAAAGGTAATTTTGTGGATAAAGTTTAATAAATTTGAGAGTGAAAAGATTTGCAGGACTCAATAGGGACCCAGATTCCTCGATTTATTCAAAGCAACGCACAGACAATCACAACCCGTTGCCATGGACACTCGACAAAATGGATTTGAAGAATCTAAACCTCCTCTCCTCTTTGCTTTCATTCTTCTCTTCTCAATTGTTTGAGGATTCAGAGGAGTCCAAAAGTCCGGGACAAATAACATCACCTGTACCCAAGATACAAAGCTTACCGAACAAAGAACGCCACGCTCCAATTAGGAGCAGCTCACTTGAAAGACGACAGCAGCCTTGACAGGAGAAAATCAGCTCCTGAACCACTTCTTCAGTCAAAGTTGTCAAAACATTTAGTGTTGGACAAAGAGTTATAACACAAAAGTCACAATGCTGGTGATCAAATTTGAAGATAGATTCTTATGATTTATAAAGCGGAGTAGGCTGCAACCAGCATGGCTACGACCTGCATGAACAATATCTCAAACGTTGAAATAATAGTCGTACAAAGATGATACCGTTTGGAAATGTCTGAAAGGAAAATACTGCTAACATACTGTAAGGTCACAGAACAATGTCTCAGGTACTAAAATAGTACCTCAAGAATGTCGACGCTGAGATTTTATAAAAAGAAATATGTTAAATTTTACAAAATCGATGCATCCAGATTCCACAGCCATGCTGTTATCTCTGGGAGCTTAGTGCTTCCATGAGCTGTTGACATTAGCATGGCAACATTTGCTAAGTAACTCGAAACATAACCAAGAGCAAAGGATGATGTTTTTCCAACCATTTCAAGGTGTTTAGTCATAAACGAAGACGTGAACCTCACGGTGGCGCTACAGAAAAGAATCAGTTCGGTCAGTTTCGGTTTCATTCTACTGGGGACCATGAACATTTGTAGAAAATTTCAATGAAAGCCAACAACTTACAAAAAGCCTTACCAATTATCACTGCCTTTTGGCGAGGTTAGAGTCAGGAACTTCAATAGGTTCTCACTACATTTTGGTAAATGTAGTCAGTTTAAGGTTTAAGGTTCAGCAGATTGGTGAATTTGTGGGAGGTGTTTTCATCTTTGGTTTTATGAACACACTCAAAGACTTAAGGGGTCATTGCAGATGCCTCTGGGCTATTCAGTTAATCCTGTGTTATGTTAAGTGTTTGTAACATACCTGAAATGAACTGAATAGGTCTTTTAGATCCCTGAATGTGGCTTCAACTGCTGCCTCAGACAGGCGGACTTGGGAGTTGACCGCACCGACAGAGATCCCTCCATACCTGGAGCAGCAGAAAAAGCAGACACTGAGAGTGGTTCAAGTGGAGGTAAGACCACATGAGTAATGGCAATAATACACACACCCACAGAAATGACGCTTGCTCGGCTAGTACACGTACATAAAATTCAAACATACAATAAAAGCAGACATTACAGGGGAAATGTATACATCGTGTTCTGGAAACATGACCGCACATTCACTGGGTTGAAGAAACACATCAAATTAACGCTTACAATTAATCACTTCTCTCCCTGACAGTTTGCTCTAAATGTTTTCATACAGTGAAATGACAGGTTAAGGGAAGCGTATCAAAAAGAGGCCCAGTAGGATATGTCAAAGCATGACAACTGCATAACATGTAGAGAGGGAAAAGGCAGCACACTGTGCAGGATTTTGTCCTTTTATTCATATTGCACTCAGCTGACCCTCTGAAAGTAAATGCACCAACCCCACTACAGCAGCCCAGGTAGTAATTTCACTCTTTTTGTGTCAAAGCACTGGAGGAGAGTCGCTAGTCTCTAAAGTGCTACCAGAAAAATGAATACACTGTGATACCCTGATTCAAACACACACACATGAATTACCTTGTTTTACCCGAGCGCTCATAAGTCTTGACCAAGAAGTCCGTCATGTTCCGTCCCGTTAAATCCAACAACGTGTCTGTTGTGTTCTGGACTCTCTGTTCAAAACAGAAAAAGACCACAAAGTTTGTGCTTGGGCAGCATATACACAACTGGTTTGGCATTTATTACTTTTGCTTTAGTGATGTCAATTTTAAGCTGTTTCACTGATTTTTTTTTGGCCACTTGGGGGCATCACAACAAGCCGTAAATAAAAATTGACATATTAACATTTAGAATATATGCAGAAACATAACACACTAATTTATTTACAGTCACGTTTCTGGCAACCTTATAAATGTATTTGCAATATTCACTCTACTTTTAGCTATTCTGGTTTCTAACTTCAAACCTTTCCTGCTTTCTTTTCTGCGTAGGTAGCCTACATTTTTCCAGAGGTGCCCCGTGTTCCTAAAAACATGGTTCATGCAAGCAAGTTGTGCACTGTAAAACCAAAGTAAACCAAAAATTTAGAATTACCCTGCAGAGCTGAAGAAAAGCAAAGAGTATGGTGATCATCTGTGAGTCTGTCACAGGTGCTAAATGCACTACAATAAGTGAAACAATTCACATTTTCCATGAGAAAGTTATCCAACATTAAAAAAAAAAAAAAGTTTACTTAAGTTTAAAGATAAGATATAAAACTTTGTGTACAGCAGCTCTTAGCTGCGCCTGTGTGTATTGGAGCATCATGAGAAAAAGGGCTGACCACAGAGAGACCCCAGCAGGCCAAATTGGTCCGCCACCCATATAAACTCATCCAGGAGACACAAAAATCAACGAAATTTAAGGGTAACAACATTTTGCAGGTGATATCGTTTCACAGCAAAGTGGAGCACATCCTCTCAACCCTTATCATAATAGTCAATTAAGCCAGGCTATGGGAAGCCTAGCTGAAATCTAGACCCCCGCCAAAGCTATGAAAGCTGTGTCTAATGTCAAAGGACCCTAATTAGATGCCCTTCTGCGGATAAATGGGTACATTCAAACATCCAATTAAGAAAGGGTGCGACACACCACCATGAATACGCTCCGCGATGTGTAGACTGATACTTCACAATACACACACGCACAGACACTCATGTCGACGCCAAGCAGCTTTAGCCCTGCTTATTTAGAGAGGTAACACTATGCTAATTAGCAGAGTGATCCCTGATAAAGCGCAGTTGAGACCCCTGACTGCAACGCAATTTACCAACATACCCCCTAGTTACGCTGGTTATCTGTGCTTCTGTACAAACAACTTGATGTGCAAGCTGTGGGTACACATGGTGTGTTGTCTAATCGGTTACCCCTGTGTGTCAATAAGCTTGGAGAGTAAACCTATTGTTTCTCACTTATGGCATGCAGGGGATGTCTGTAAAGGAGTATAGGTCCAGGTATCAGTTGGAACTACCTTTATACCTTTATATAATAGATAAAACACTGAGTTTTACACTACATGCTAGTGCCGTCCCATCGGGCACAACTGTAGGAGTAAAGGGAAAAGGAGATGAGGATGAGATGAAGGCAAATGAGAAGGAGGAGATGAATAAAGAGACATTAGCAAGATTAGAGAAGTTACTAAAAAATAAGTAGGCGAAGAAAGCAAAGCAGGGTTGAAGAGAGGATAGAAACATAAGTTAAAAGAGCAGAGAGGGAAAGAAAAGACGAGGAGGAGGAGGAGAACTCAAATCACAAGGCAAAGAACAAACAGAAGGAGAAAGCAGAGGAAGAAGAGGACCCATCTGGCTTATGAATCAGAGATAAGGAGGACGAACGGCACAGCAACCTTGGCTTATCTCTGAACAAACATGCTTCTCTTTCGAAAAGCCACAGGAACTCAGAAACAAACAAAACCGAAAATAAGAGCTTTTACACTCCAGTGTGTGTACAATGAGTTTATACCCGAGCATACAGTCAGTGTGGGTCTAATTATTTTGGCCTTGGTCCATATCCCCCATCAAAAAAGACTGAAATGGGAACATTATGTGGCTGTGCAATACCTGAGCCTGCATCTCCTGCTCATTACGTGGGAACAGCATCAGTGTGCTTGGCATTCTGTACATAACATCAGTGCTCCACCACACAGTGGTAGCTTGATAGCTGGGGAGGCAAACAGGGGTGAGGGAAATGTAAACTAAGGAGTAATCAAATCTGTTGAATGAGCTGGCATGCTCGAGCACTGGGGAGATAAGAGACTGCGCTGTGTTCATATTAATCTTGGCACTGTTTATATCGCACTGTACCTCTAAGGTAAAATTCAAATTTTATCTAGTGTGTGCAAAGGAAAGCAATCTTGGGAAAGCAGAATCTTTGATAGTTAAGCACATTATGTTTAAGTGCAGGGTCACTTGTCTTCTGACTTTAACTTTTGCAAGTGATGATCTGTTCAAGTGTGTTTCTGTACCTGTAAAGTTGGTCTGAAATCAATCAAGTCATTTTAGCATGAGGTGGTCATGGAAGTGAAAGGCGGTCTTATTGTTTAATTGTATCCATCTGTGTCGCCGTGTGGATTTCAGGAGCTGCTCTTCAGTTTAGCGCTTTTCATTGTGTTGTGCAATATTGTCCAATGTGATCTCATCACAACAGTCATTTTAAAAGGAGCCAAACAATAGCATTTGGTAATAGCTAGAGTGGCGTGTAAAGCACTCGGTGGGCTACTGACATGCAGTTACAAATTGTTCTAGCTATTCCGTCCTGAATCAAGAGAGATTGAGTTGCACAAATCCACACCTGGTGACAGATTTTCATCTGGACCCCTTTCTGTTCTGTTTAGACACAACAAAGGGAAACCACTGCCTCATCCACCATTTGCCTCACCTCACAATTCAATGACCTTTCTGCTCTTGTATTCGAGCATCTCTTGCCTTCTGCTGAGAGGGTGGCTCTGGACAGGCCGTTTTACACTAAAATGGATCTGCAGGTGTTGGGAGTCGAAGTGACAAATCAACAGGGCCCAGCAGAGAAAGGATGTGTCAGCCTGTTGTGTTCGCCAGGTTGAGTGCGGACTGGTGGGGGTTTGGAGCTGATCTGCAGTTAGCTGGATTTGTTTTTTGCCAGCAGCTGCTGTTGGAGAAAAAAACCTGCTAACAGATGTCAAGTTTACAGATTCACTATGGTTTCATTGACCAGCATGAAACGGTCAGTCCTGCTCATTTTATGTTCTGGATTCAAATAAATAGGCCTTTCTTAAAGTGCAACAAAAACTCTTCCTGAAACACATCATGCTCTTTCAAGCCAAGACTTAACTAGATAACGGTGGTTGTTTTTCCTTGCAGAACCTTGTAGAACCTTTTTTTCTACACAAATGGTAAGCCAATGCCCAACTTCAATAGCCTGATAGATGAGGCCACAGAGAGTAATTTGCAAGCGAGCTGTAGTTAGGCCAGTCTCCAAATGATAAAGACATCAATCGTAATTCGCTGAACGTGGCGGCTTTATCAATTCCTCTGCACGCATGACGGCCTATTCATCTATGAAGGTTAAATATCACCAGTGAACGAGAGTCAATACCTCGGAATTGATAATGGGCTTAGTGTTGCCTGCCATTTCCATGGAAACAATGATTTCACACTACCTCCTGTGGCGATGTGTCCATGTTTTTTTCTCTCTCGTCTTTTTTGTAGTTTCTCAAGGGCATATTCACAGGATGGGCAGGATAAAAGATAAAAAAGAAAACTAGTGTGAGGCTGGTACACTTTGTCATGATTTATTCAACAGGGGAAGCTTTCAGGTCAAAGGGAATACATCCTCACAATGTGCTCTGCTTCTGTGGGTGGTCCCTGCCTTGGACTTGTATTAATTTATGGCCCCCTGTGATGGACCACAGTCTCCAGGTAAGCAATAATGATAAATGCATTTGTTCCCATGCACATGGAGATACATACAGTTGAGAGCATGTGTATGTTTAGCAGCATGACACAATACTTGTTCTACCTCACCACAAACAACAACCTGCTGATATGATATTCTCTTCCATACCCTATATATGGCTACACTGTATAAAACTATATATGTCTCCATCTCATGACACTGTGCACTACACTACATTTCAAACTGTAAATTCAAGGCCTGGGAAGAGGCCTCTGGGGAATGACTGCATGTGACAGTATGATTGGTCTGTGTACAGTACAGGCAATGCGTCTGTGTTACCTTACTGGATGGACATCTCTGAATTTTCCTGTTGTTTCAGATCATTTGGAAAATGAAAGTGTGCAGCAAGCAGGACATGATGCAAAAAGCACGCTGTGGTTGTAATTTTGGTTTTGATTTTTTGAGACTTTCATCAGATATAAAACAGCTGTTACTTTAAGAGAAATCACAGGAAGTCCTCTCGCCGACTTTCCACAAGGATATGGTGTAATCAGCTGGCGAAGAAAGAGTGGAAAGGATTTTGGTCATAAAAGCCCGAACTGAGGTGCCTCTGGGACATTATAATACCACTACTCCATCAAGTACATTGACCCTAATTATTGCATATTTGAATGAGTTTGCCTAACAGAATGCAAATAGGAAGTCAGTTACTGTGAAGGAGCAGTTTAGGTTCTTGTGCAGTTTCGCCTTCACTACCTTCATCCACTGATTTACTCTCACACCTTCAAATGTAGTGGGTATGATTTTTGTTTTATTCTCCTGTGTTTTGTTAATATTTGACAAAAACTGAAGACGACTCTCCGCTGTACTCACTCAAGCGAGAGCACGCACACACACTTATTTACACACACACATGCATTTAGAACATATGCGGGTGGGGCTGATGCAGTCACATATGGTCAGGGATGTTTCTCTATGCTATCTTTTGAACTGTGGGCAATTGGTTGTGAAATGTAGACACAATGCACTGGACTGGACTAAAAGTCGTCGGTTACATTGCAGCCAAACGACACAGTGCTGACTAAGACACCACCAGCAGATAAATCTCTCTGAACTTAAAAGTATTCAGTGTTTTTCGATCTGGTGTGCGGTGTAACACTGCTGCGCTGGTGCGATGGTAGCGATGCGTTTTACTTCAACAAGCAATGAGTAGTTCGCAACACTACAGAACAGGCTACAGCGACTATGAGCACAGGGGAGCCTATAGCCTTATAAGCACAATCTACAGTGTTCATGTTATTAATGCGACTGCTAAGAGAGACAGAAAAGCAGCACTAGAGCTTTAAAAGAGTGGCCAGAGCTTCGGAAAAGGTCTGCCTCGCTCCCGTTATTAGCAGCTGTGGAAAAGGGGGGAGTTGAAACATTTATTAAAGATTATGTTCTGCTTGTTCAACAGTTGTTAAAACATTGAATGAGGGTTTGGATGGCTATTCTTCCTCTCAAATCTTATCAATTAGGTGCGGGCAAAATTTTCTTTGTGCCATACAGGAAAGATAATAGTAAATTATCATTTATGGCCCCATGGTGAATTGCAGTTAACAGCAGAGAGGCAAAGAGCGTTAGAGATGTGTAGAAAGTTACGAGTTACTGTTCCACAGTTTCATTAACTGATATTTACAACCAAACTAGGCTGGTACACTGATGATAAAGGGCCATGCGCAACCATTTTACTTCAGAAGCCAACTGTGTTACAGTTTCTTTTCACCACATGAGCTCAAACAATATCACTGTGATATAAATCTTTCAAGATGATTTCAGATGATGAAATAAAAGGCTGCAAAGCTTGCTGGCTTACTGCTGTTCAAAAACTGACCCCTGCCAAATAAATATTGTGTTGCATTTCACAAAAAAAGGTGATGAACAGAGAAATGCGACTGTTGTCAGCCTTTATACTGTTTACAATTGCTTTTCACTTGTAGCGGCTTCTTTTTCTAAATTTAAAGTTTGTTTAACCACAGTGGGAGATGACAGGTCATAATCCTGCTGCGTGATAATAACGCAATGTCCTCAAGGTGGTTTCCGTGCAAAATTAAGGTCCAGTTCAATATCCTTTCACAGGATCTGGACTGGAACAAAATAAGATGTTGTAAATAAAAGAGAAATGATGCAAGTGAATGTAACAAGATGTAGGCAAGAATTGGCCTTTATAAATGGTCTTTTTACTGGGGATAAGTGTACTGAAAGTACCCCCACTCACAGCATGACATGATAAAGTACAAATCCAGTAAAGTAGAAAAGTAGTAGCAATTCATAAAATAACAGGAAATGATTCAGGCTGTTGAGTGAGGCTGTTTTAAATGAAAGTAGCAGATGTAAAGGAGGACAAGAGCAAACCAAAAAAGAGAGTTAGAAAGGAATACCTTGATGGCCTGGACGGATACCAGGGAGATACAAAGATACAAGCAGCTCCTCAACAAATGGGGGACTCCGTGACAGTGCTGTCATAAGCCAAGGCCGAACGTCAGTGAAAGGAAAAGGTTGCACAAAGGGCACCTCTCTTGTTTGACTGTCTCAACAATCATCCTATAACACGATACCTGGACAGTCGCTCCATTAATGTGGCCCTGGATGGCCTTGTCACAGGAAGGAGCACCCAGAGAAACTCACACAAGTTCAACGAGGCATTACAGATCTGGGGAGGGTGTGAAATGGCACATTACATAGCGCGGGTTATTGTATAGGGGAAAGGATGGAAAATAAAAGAGTGGCAGAAAAGCCCTGCGGTTTCAAACTGTGTCATTTCATGTCCTGCCTGCTGGAAGTCATCGACTTTGCGCAGCGTCTCGTTTGTCCTTCCAAGATGACATCTGAGAAGTATGTTAAATACTGAAGGGGGAAATGCCACGGCAATTATGAGAGAGAATCATTCTAGATATATCTGTATGTGGCTGTGTGAATGTTTTCTTAACTAGGCCAGAGTATCTCTTCTTAACACTCCCTCATTTCCCTCAAGAACTGAGGCTGAAAGAAGCTTTGCTACTTCATAACCGCTTTACAAATTGGGCTTACAATGTTTAAACTTATATCACAGACATATAAGAACTGACACTTTAAGAGAAGAACTCTTCTGCAACAGTGAAGCAGAAGTTTATAACTGTCTTTTGTGTAATTTGATCCCTCCCACCCTAAAGTTTCTTTTCTTTAATTGAGTGGCACATTAATTAGATATATGGTATTAAGTCCAAAATCACTCAATTACCCTAAGTAACTTCTCAGTTTAAAACTATATTCGCTCATAAGGCTTTAGGCCACCTTGCTTTATTTCAATTTGGATGGCAGACAATGCATTAAAGAAAAAAAACATTTTTCTTAAATAGCGTCGCTGGAAAGTCAAAATGCTGACATTTCAAAGGATGCATTTCCTGCTGCTCCCCTGCTCTGTTTCTACAGTAGCACAAGCCAGTGAAGACCTTAAACAGTGACAAGACAAACTGTTATCTATAGCACAGCCTCTATGTTAGGAATGCAAGCATGCAATAAAAGCTGTGTCACAGTAATGCTGAACTGGTGAATTATTAAGAGGAATTACTTGTTGGTTACATGTGAGGGCGAGAAGTGCTGAAAAAGCTTTCTGCTCTTGACGTGCAAACAGGAGATACACGTTCATTTCATGGATATACTGCATGCCCAAGTGCTAAGGATGAGCACTCCAAGCCATCATCAGACAGCATGAATGTACATTCTCAACATAAAGATCACTAATGTGATTATTGTATTACTCAAGTGGAAGATGTAAAAGAACATTTTTAAGTGAAAACCAAAAAAAGGAAAAAAATCCACATGGAAACATTTTGTCTTAATAAAATTAGGTTTGGACAGGAGTGTGTTGGCTGTGCCTCGCCTGAGAGTACATACACATCAGACCTACTTCATTATATCTGGATTCATGACACGTTGCTTATGAAACATTCAGACTGTTGTGCACTTATCTGAACATTGCAACCCCCCGTCAACACAACTGTTGATCACTCACTTTGGCAATTTTTCTTTTGGCAAACTGAAGAAAAGCTTTTTTCTCCTTTTCATTATTTTGTTTTACACCTGCCTCCCCACAGGAACCACGGCAACCACACTGTCCTCACTTCTGCAATCCATTTACACCAAGGCTGTCCAACCGGCCCACAATCCAGTCTGTGTGAGTTATCCCCTCATGTCCCCAAATGATTTTTTAATGCTGATTGAAAGTTCTTGAAATAATTTGCAGAAATGCTGTTTTATGAGAAAACATCCATCAGGATTTTTAAACTGCCACGTAGCATTGTGTCAGACATAAACCTAGCTATGCTCAGCAACAGTACTGAAAGCAAAAGAGAAAGGCGTGCTACCAAACTCAGCTGCACATCTTGCACAACCAATCATCAGATCACTAGTACGAAAATGTATAAATGCATGGAAATGTTGTTTTGCAGTCAAAGATAAGAACAACAAAACTCTTCCTCTCTTCAACTACCAAAAACAAATCCTCAAGCATCATAAAACTCTGAGAGGAAGAAACTATTGACAGATTAAGGTTGGGTTATGAATGAGACTTTTAAGTTCACGTCTCTTAAAATTCAAGAACAAGCCACAGAGCTCGGGTACACAGACAAAGCCATCTCTAATAAAATGACATTGAAGTGAAGGTGGCAGCTCCTCTATCTATTCTCTCTCAAGCTTAGATTTCTCATTATCATGGAGAGACAGCAGAGCAAACCAGTTAGCTCCAAATGAGACACTATTTTGTCCCTTTATCGTGATTGGTTCAGCCTGCAGGTGGTGGCAGGTAGGCAGGCGCGCGGAGCCACTAACTTGCCCATCGATCCCGACCTGGATGAAGCCTCTTTAGGTCAGACCGCTCAACATTTGCCCTGGCTGCATTTGGTCATGTATATTGTTAAAAGTAATGGCCTATAAAGGATTGGTATTGACTTCTGGAGGATGAAACCTCCCAGGACCCATGATGTGAGTAGAAAAGATGAGGTCCTTGGTAAAGTCAATGCTGGCAGTGCATGCAATAAAGGGTCCTAAAAGATGCCACCAGGTTAAAGGTTGGCATATAACTGGAGGAGTAAAAGGACACACTGTGGGTATATTTCAACAGAATTTTTAGCAGGTACAGGGTGAAAAGCTGAATCATTCTCAATGGCCAATTCAGTTCATTTCCAGGGAAATCAATTTTTGGTCCTACTTTCATGTGTGCACGGTAGTCCACTAAAAAGCAGCCAGCACAAAAGGCTGATTTGCATTTTGCAGTGCAATGCAAATTCCTTGTTAGTAAGTACCTTTACATTTTCAAATCAAAATGATGCTGACTGGGACTTTCAGACTGCAAGCCAAAAGCTTCCACGACAAGCATATTTTATTGCACTGTTGTGTCACTGATTCATTTTGTATTTTCTAACTTTTAGGACCATTCCACTCATTTGCTGCAGTGCATCCCACTGTGACAAACATACAGTAAGTGTTGACATTTTACCAAAGAGTCCCGGGGGCACAGGCGGCCAGGAGCGGTAGCCCAGGTGGTTGAGGCCAGGTTTAACTGTCTTGTTCAAGGGGTCTCAGACAGAGACTGACACAGTGCAGGGCATCAAATCTTTGACCTTTAAGTTACATAATGGTGGCTACAACTCCCGATGTGCCCTCCTACCAAAAGGCACAAAGTCCAGGGTGAGAGACTAACCTGAGGTGGAGGGAGCCCTCCTGCACTGGGTGGACAGTCAGGTAACATGATCGTCCGTTCAGGTGTGCTGCACTGACAAGACGGGGAGGGGTTAGACATGCTCCAGTTCCCATTGAGGAAGATGTCAGCGATGGACTGATCTACGGATGGAGTGAACCAATCAGAGCCACTTGAAGAGCACCGTAGGTTCCTAAGAGAAAGCAACGGAGTAAGTCTCAATGGTAATAACTGACGCCAACCAAGTCTGCTGATAAGCACGTGTGCAAGACCATAAGTAAGTAGTAGCTTCATAAGTAGTGTTGAGAAGCAGAGGGACTGGATAAACATTACAGGTATTATATTATCTGGATGTCATACAAGACTGTAAGGGTTTCTCTTCACCTGTTTAGTATAAGTAATACAGATTATACAATCTATAAAGACTGCAGGATAGCGTCACTGATTATATGGCGTTTGAAGAACACAGTAAGTTGCTCACGGCATTTCTGGTCCAAGAGCATTTGTGAGCTATATGGGCTATATGAGCTCAGTAATAATTCCATTTCATTCTGAAGTTTTAAGAGGTATCTATAATTCAACTTGTTCTGATCAGGACAGTTGTTTGGTCTTCAAACATGCACGTGCAGCGCAATCGTCTCCTCTCTCCAAAGCTCTGGTTTACTTGGCTTATTTACAGCTTGTTTTCATTTCTGCTGCAGGATTTCTTGAAGGAGACACAGACACATGCTCAGACATGCATGACTCCGTGTTTGCATATGTGCTTACGCAGGTGTGTGGCTACTAGCCACACATAAACAGCTTGCAAAGCTTAACACTTCATAAGTACCATTTGGCATGAACACATGTGCACACACAAACGGTATTCTGTTGTTTTCTTGTGTACTCAAAGACACTTACGGTATGGGGTTTCCGTTCATGCAGCGAGTGCCGAAGCCGGGTGTGTTCACCAAGGTTTCCACCACCCTGGACACCTCTGCATTGTCTGGACCGTCATTACTGTCGATATAATCACAACAGATACACAACAAGGCATTTCAGTGGTGTTCACGTTACTTTAATCCATGAGCATCAGCCGATCTGTTAGAATATTAATACCGAAAGACTGAATTGGCTTTTTGGACAAAGCAAAGATGTAAAACAAAAAGAAAAGCCTGGACTGTGGCTCAGTGTGGCACAGTCACTGTACATGTGCTGTTCCTCCTAAGAAAAAAAACATAGAATCTGAAAAAAACATGAACTTACTGGCTAAATTGCAGCTTATCAAAAAGTGCTGTATAGAGCTGATTGCTTCAAGGAGAGGTTCAATTGAAGGAAACGCTTGAAATGGAGGACAACTGCACTGATTTACATTAGAATTACCCATCTGGACGTTCAAAATGGAAATACTAATCAGACTCTTGGTGTTCATGACCAGTGATCAACTAAGATCTTTTGTGAAAGAGCACTATGATGGAGTCTGTCTTGAACGGATGAATCGATTGACAGAATGACCTGTGCAGCCGTGTTAATAATGGAAATGATATTTGCGACCATACATCTCATCTCAAAGGAGAAGATTGTCAGCAGTCGATAGGGGCTGAGTTTATAGACGTATAGCAGAGACAGCTGAGTCTGACTTTTAACCTCTACTGTTGGTTTGAATGGTGTCACAGTGATATTAGAAGCCCTGAGATCACTTTAGTCAGGGATATTATTTGATAGTGACAGACATCTTTGATATGTGTCATTATGTTTGGAGTATAATGAAACGTCACAACTGGTTAGGATTTTACATGTCGTGTAACAAGTCTCCCATCATGGCTGATTAAGATTTCACAAGTCATCTCATCTGTCTTCCACATTGGCAAAGCACAGGATTGTAGGTGATCATTAATCCCAAACCTATCTTGACACCCGAGGAGGCCTGAAAGGAAATGAGACATACACTTGAGGTGATAGGATGTGCTGCATTTTAAGCAAATGCTTGACTCCAAATGCTGCATGCCACTGGGGTCATATTATCAATAGTGTGGGAAAAGAAATCATCGTGTTTAATTTCTTTTTTAAAAAGCAAAAATTCCCCAAACAACAGTGACTGTTCAGCGACTTTCACTTTTCTCTATACTTTCAGTCCAACTCTGTCCTGATGTGCATTCATGTGCAAGCACGTACAGATAGGAGCCTGTTCAAGATTCTATGTACAGTATAGGCTCTTCGCAGCCTTTCATTATTATCTGAGTGTCCTGTACATATCTAAGCCCTGTGTCTCAGTTAAACAATCTTCCCTTTCCAATTTCATTCTCATTACTAACCACACACACTCTGCCCTTTATCTTAAGGGGACCGGGGGAGTTAAAACACAGTGTTTCATAAAGACCATCACGGTGGCTCTCTGCCAGCGGTGGCCACAGCCCAGCCAACCATTTGGATTAATTCAGTGTTCATTGTCTCATTTCGAGGCGTCTCCGTGAAGGTCATCCGGTCATTTCCTTGACCACCAGTGAGCGCAATTGAAGTGGTCCGATTGTAAAAAAAGGATTATGTGCAGCCATCTGTTTTGCAATTAACAATGGCTGGGTTAGCACGTTATTCAAGGTAATAAAACTACTGGACAATTCCAAAATGAAGACTTGTGCGTACACACAGAAACAGTGGAACTAATGAATAGATCATTTAGTCAAAATGAAACATCACGGATGTATGAACTGAGACAATATTAGAAGAAAGTCAAATGAAGGCTATGTTTTATTAAGGGGATATAAACCAAAGAGAGGGTTCTTGATCTATTATCTGCAGTGTAAATATTACCCACAATATTCAGATAACTCATTCTCCTTTCTAAGATAAAAAAACAACCAAAAACTAAAAATAAAGAGGTTAACTTTCACTAAGCCACATTATTGCTACAGTATTACATTACACACTAGTAAGCATGGTTCAAAGCCTCTTGAACTTCCAAATTAGATCCGTCATTATCTTCAAACACTCTAAGCTAAAATGGATCATTGGCATTTATGATGTATATGGAACTGCAATGCTACCCCGAATGAACTTTAAAGATGAGAAGGCACACTACTTTTAATCACACAGACGTTTTAAAGTCACTCGAGAGAAAAGACAATATTTAATGACTGGCCAGAGGGAATGTCGGAGAAATTAAGAAGGGTCCAGTTTTAAAAATGTTCCCAGGAATTCCCAAGAAAAGGGAACATGCAGTCTGAGTTTTGCCACTTCAGCAAAGAGGAAGAGTCTGTTGAGCTCACGAGCTTGGATTTGTTCACTTGTTGCATGCTGTAGTTAGGAAATGAGGAAGATTGTGGGGAAGTGAAGGGAGGACGATAGCATTGACTGTTCAGGATTAGCACAGATGAACACATAACCTAAGCAACATGTAAAAGCCTTTTACAGACAGCTCTGTGCCTTCTAGTGTGCTGCCAGATAATATTTTAGTGTTTAGGTCGGTTACTAGATGCTGATTGGTTGGGTTTTTTTGGGTTATGGTTGTCTATGGCTGCTAACTGCTAAATGGTTGTTGCTGAGTGCTAATAAGCGCTCTGTGTACGCCCTGCAGCGTAGATGGTTTCAGCACCATGGAGAGAGACAGACCATTTTGAAGGTTTCAGCACTGTGGCCAGAGAGGCACAGACAGACTGAATTTACATGTTTCAGCACTGTGGAGGCAGACAAAGAGCTGCATTTAAATGTTTCAGTGGCATTGTTGGCATGAAAGCAGGGGAAAGGTCTGGCGGAAAAAAACAAAGCATTGTACTTTTGGACTACTTGAAAAACAAGTCACTTCTCAAGAACAGAATGTGCAGAAAAGCTTCCTCAGTGCAATGAAGTTCCACGTGTGGTGAATCACTTCAAGTGGATAAAAAGAAGTCGTCGGAGATGAATCCATATCTGAGATAATAGCACCTGCATAACGAGCGAGCTGCACGTTGGCATGCGTGACGTGAATCAGCATGTATATGTGATGCCAAAGCTGGTTCAGCAAAAAGAAGCTGCGTAAACAGAACTGATGTCAGCTGAAAGAAGTGTGAGGTATCAGTGAAGTGGACTGACACTGTGTGGATACAACAAAATGTGTTTGCATTTGTATAAAGTGACTTGACCATTCTACTGAAATATTAAGCAAGAATTAAAATAATTTTATTTCCACAAAAAACCAAAATAAAATGATCAAATATTCTTTTTCTGGACCTTTTCTGGTTTATATTTGAAGATGTCAAACAAATACAAAAAGCTTAACATCTGGCTCTGAACAAGAGCTACGACTGCGTCTGAAATAAAGCAGTTTCAGGTTACTGTTAATTGTGCCCTGACATCTTTAAAGTGAATTTCTGCAAAGTGCTGCCAGGGGGAATGAAATACCTGCAGGGTGGATAAGCGACGACAGCTTCATGTCACAAGAACAGATTATGAATACAGTGTCGAGATTAATTTGACGGTCTGGACAGATGCTGTGACCAGTGATGCATATTAGGATTCAGCTGGCATTTTTACAGCTTTTTTATTGTTACAGAGAGGGAGAGATCCTGTTGGGGCTTTCTTTGTGGATATGGAGAGATTTTACCTATCAAAATTAACATGTACACATGAAAATAGGAAGCACATGGGTGAGATTGTTTTAATAAAAGCCACTCACATTAATACACATCTGACTGTTCTGTCTACCTAAAGTGGCAGAACAATAAGTCAAGTTTGTTCTCAGTGGGTGCTGACGTCCACCAAGGCCGCGTCCTGTCACTAAACATGATTCTCAATGACAGAAAAGCCCGCTGCTGCCAAGGAGGGGACAGTGTCCAGATTGATGACCTCAGCAATGCAAAAATCTCTTGGCAATCAAACAGCGTGAGCAGTACAGTCACATCATTTCTCTTTAGTTTTCTTCCTTTGAAGTTCAGAGTTACTTGCAGCCTCTTGTTGATCTACTCAGCCACGTTTGCTATTGCTGCTTTTGCCAATATAAATACCCGGTTCTTCGAATCGATCGCGCACACTCTGCCTCTGATAACAGAAAACATAATTTGCTAGATGATTCTTGCCATGAAAATCTTTTTTTCTGGGAAACAGTGACAGCGATTGATACGTAACAGGTTCTTACAACGGCTGTAAGTTTATTGATATCTGTAGCAATATGGCAGTTATTACACTTAGGAAAATATAACAAATCGTGAACCTAAAATGCTGAATTGGGTAAACTCTCCCTAAAAACTAATGAATACCAACCTCACACACAACTTCACACATAACAAGGTTACCTGTAAAAGGTGGTTTGAGGTGGACCGTACATCCAGGGTTGCAGCTCCAGATTCGGATATTCAGTGAACGGCGGGACGATGAGCGAGAAGATCAGAGACAGGCACACAAAAACAGCAGGCAGGACCACCTGGGAGGATGATGACAAATTTGAAATCAAATTATCTAATTAATGCGTCTTCCTCACTACTCTGCAAAAGACATTTATCCTGCTACCTCTGAGGCAAAATGTTACAGAAATTGCTAAAAGCGTGAGAGATCATGGGTATTTTTCAGGGAGCTAATTGCCAAACAAAGTCATTTTTAAGGGGCTCACAACAAAAGTCACATTTTGGCAAATAATTAAAAAAAAAAAAACCCACACATGTAAAAAAAAAAAAAAAATTCTGATTCTGTTCCTTAAAGATGCACTGAAGTCAGCAGTGTATATGTACAGCTTTGTGCATGTCATTTGAACTGCACAAACAGGCTGTGTTCATTTTATGACCAATGTAATTGTCGCACAGACACAGAAACAAGAGATAAAACTATAGCAGGGCTCCTTTAAAGAGATGCTTTATTGTTTAGTGTGCACAGGATGACTGTATGGGTGATACAGACGCATGTTAATGTGCGTAAGCATGACAGCACAAGATTCAATGCGAGATCACTTTCATCATCCCCCTCCCCCGAGCCCCCTCACTGTCATTGCGTGCTGCAAAATGACTGATGCAATCAACAATAACGCGGGACTGTCGCAATAACGTGTGCACATTAATATGCTCCCCACCAACTTGTTTGGGCTCTTCTGCACGCTTTATGAGTTTGATTAAACACTTCCAACACTGCCACCATCATCCGGCCACTCAGATATAATTAGTTTCTTGCTATTCTCTTGTCTTTTGTGTTTTTTTTCCTTTAAACCAGACGCTGCAACGTCCCCCATACCCTCCTCGCCAATCTCCCAATCCTCTTTTCTCCATCATGTAATTCTCTTTTCATTTCATTGTTAGAGCTGACAAAAAGGTCAGTGGGAAAAATGCACGATATCTTTAATGTTTAATCATTTGTAGGCTGGGGGGAGGGGGAGGTCTGCGTACACTTGATTAATTGCAGGGCGCGCAATTTGCAGGGCCAATTCAAGATGCTCCAATTGAAAATCCGGAATTTACTGCATGGAGCCGCGGTCATGGAAATGTGCTCGAAAGAAAGATAAAGCGCAGCAATGAGACTGAAAAGCTTAATGGAAGAACAAAATAAAAAGAAAGAACTATTCTTCTTCTTTCTCTCTCTCTCCCTCCCTCTCGACGGTAATTGCAGGTGACAGCTGGTAGTTCTTCCATTGAGAGAGATCCGCAAAAAACAGGGAGAAGTCATTATTCTCACAAAGCCAAAGCACTCCCATGAACAATGCATGAGTTTATCACATTCTCAAGTTTGGTGGGGATTTAAAGAAGAGGACGGGATTATATGCAAACAGGATATAAACACCAAAACACGATTAAGACGGGTTTTATTTCCTGCAAAGTCAAATGGCTCATTAGAATGAGTTTGTTTCTCAACAAGCCGTTTATGTCTACTCGATTTCATTTGCAAACAATAGCTTTATTGCTGCACCTTGCATTAAAGTGGATAACAGCATCAACTTGGATATTTTACTGGTTTGTTAAATGTGGTGTTTTCTTTTCATGGCATACAGACAAAATATAACAAATGGTTGCTAAGCATTATGGCTACTTCCAGCAGAAAACGCATCTCCACAGCAGTAAACAGAGTAATGCAGAAGCCGTAGCAACAATTAGATTTAAAACAGCAACACAGATGTTCTGAATTACACACTGTACATCATCTGCTGCTCAACTGCAAGGTTTAAAGGCTGGGCTGTGCTCAGTTTGAGCTGCGAGCACGCAGAAACCTTCAACTCATCCACTGCAGCATACCCAGTTACTGCTTCTCCCCGACTCTGACATCGCCAAGACTCGCCTGTCCTCAACTTTCATTCCCATAAATCACTCCTTTTGTGTTACATGCCATAATCTCTTTTATATTCCCCTAACCGCTTGTATTCCAGGAGATTACCTCACCGCACAATCATATCTGCTGACAATGGGAGCTGTTGACATGACGGGGTGGATAAAAAAAACCCTTTAGCCAGATGAATAAAGAGGAAGAGGTAGGAGGCACGCCCTTGCAGACAATGTGCACCCTTGTACGTACACACTCCCACACTTATCCCTCTATCCCGCTCTGCGTCCCCACTAAAGAGGGACGTCCGAGACTGACAGTGACTAATGGGGATTGGTGCTGCAGCAAATTGCAAGAAGAACCTGCACACCTCTCACAAAGGTGAAACATTGTTCTCTCACTCTCTCTCTCTCTCATACACACACACACACACACAATTAATGAGCTGCTCTTCAGTCTTTAGTCACTTCTGATTATTTCAGCATCACGGCAGCCGTCATAACTGATGGCATTACCTGATATTTACATACACGGGATGAATCCCAACGGGAGGCGTGTGTGAGTCGCCGGACTTTAAGTCACAACACACTTTTTAGAACTTGCAGGAAAAAAAATAATTTAGGCAGCTCGGAAATTGCTCCCTTCCGAAATTGGTTTTGACTTGTTTAAATAATGTCTGTTTATTGGTTTTGACTTCTGAAATTATGTTTATGAGGAACAAAATAATATAGACGTTCACTTAATAGGCTAATAGCAGTCTGTCATCTCCGTAATTGTTATGCGATCACATTTAATCCGCGGCTAACGGAAACACATGATTAGCACACAGTGAAATGAAGGAAAAACAAATCACAGGTGTCACTTTGGCTTCCTGGTGCCAATCACAGCACTCAGGTGAAACTGACGGCACTCACCGAGCCGAAACGCCTTTCATCGACCAGCTTCACACACCGATGTATTAACAGTTTTCAAGGCACGACTTTGGGTCAGGATGCAAAGGTGAGAACTGATAAATTGTCTCTACTCGAGCTGAAGCAATTCTGATTCCAGCTTTCGCCATTTTTCTTCTCCCACAAAGTGATTCGTCAGAACTCTGAACTCAGTTATCCCTTGAGCAGTTTTTGGTAAAACACATGGCCTCCTTTGGGAGATGAAGATTATTGTTTGTGCAGTTTACTGACGTGTTACTGCTCTTCACATTTTTCAGACTTCTCCCTTTTATACACACGTACACTGCCTTCAGTGCCGATTTTCCCACAACTTAAATTCCACGACTGACTCAATCAAGATGGACGACAGGACTTTTCCCCGCAGACTTTAAATTAGCTTTCTCGATCATATATGTCATTAACTGATTTTGAAAGCCAACATGTATTTCATACAATCCTACCTTGATCCTCCCATGCAGCCCTCCTAGTATAACCCTTCAATCCATCAATATGACAGACCGAGGCCATTACCTGGGCAATGAGTCCCTTGCGGCTCCTTCGGGCGTAGTGGAAGCGCTTGATAAAGAGCGCCAGGAACTGCCTCCTGATCAGCTCCCATCCGGTGATGACCGTGGATCCCTTCCCACTGACACTGGTGTTCCTTTTTACATCTGGAGTGGACATTAACCCGCCCTGTTATTTATCATCTATGCATATGTAAAAGACCTGCTGAGCACGCTTTCTAGCACAAGCTAATGGCCTGATCAAATTTAACTTAAATGTTAAAGCTGCCAGCTGCACTCGCTCATTCCTCGGTGTAACACCTGCTTTTTTAATCTATCAAGAATTTGAAAATGGTATTTGGGTGTGACTCATTAGAAAAAAGGTGATAAACATGAGCTGGATGGTTTTATATCTCACTAAGATAATTGAGATAATAGGGTGTATTCTGATTGCAATCCTTTTTCATGATGAAACACTCTGCATAAAGTGAAATTCTTTCATGAGGGCAAAACAAAAGAGACAGCTGAGATAATGTTTCATGCTTTGGGATTCTGTGAAAAGGACTTAATCTGCAGCCAGAGCTCTTGTTTGTGCCCCCTTTTCAAAATGGCCACTGAGGTGAAACTGTCAAATTAAAGCCAAACTAAATGAAGTTAATAACTTAAGAATTACAGTTGTGTGGAAAACAGGCACTCGCTGGTGTCGTCAAACTGAAACTGTCTGTCGTGAGGACAAAATGCAGTGCTTACCTTCTACTTTAGCTGTGCACTTTTCCTTCAATTCTGCATGAGACAGAAGAAGAAAATCAAAGTTAATTTTATTAGATTGAATTTCTATTTTAAATACTACCCATAAATATTAGCACTTAGCCAACTTTCACAAATGTTTAATTGGGTTCCCTTCATTAAAAGATAAATGTATGATAAACTTGGAGAGACTTGCTGCTCATTCCAGAGACTTGTTCTGTGTTAATGTGGACGCTGGCGATGCTGTTTCGCTTGGATGCGCGGGAGCTTCTTTTGCAGTCTCTCACCAACAGCTCCTTTGTTGCTGTGGGAATACAAATAAGATATGTTGTTTTGGCCTGACCCAATTTAGGGTTATAAATAACAATAAGAATAGCTACCTGCCCTGCAAGACGCCATATTATTCCCTGTAAAAGCACAAACCCAGGTGTTTTAGGAACGTGAGGAAATCAGATTTTGAGTTTAAACTGAAAAGTGAAGTGGTTTGGTGGGAGATCAAAACAAAAAGGTTGGAAATAAGAGAGCAGAAGATGTAATCACTGAGGTCAGTGAAGAAGAAATAAGACTGGGTTAGAAAACACAGTACCAATCTGTATAAACATATGTGCAAGGTGGACTTACATAGGTCACGTAGGTGAGTTAAGCACCTAAGAAAGTCAGCACCACATAAGCGACTCATACTGCCTTGTATTCCATGAGTTTTAACGTGATCATTTGCTCCTTGCAGCATTGACTGTAATGATTTCTAACTTCTTTTGCATTTACATATTTTGCACGTTTTGTTGATTAATGCACCTGCAGTGCGGACAGTAATTAGAAACCTCTTTGGAGCTAATGTTAGATGTCTGAAATATCAAGTAAGTGCTGATTGTTAAACTTTTTGAGACAATTTCAACTTCGTACGCCAGTAGTGATATCTGTGGCATGAACGCATATTGTCTCCTTACTTGGTGTTTCTGCATCCACTCCAGTTTCTTCTGCCACTTTAAGAAATATCTGTAAAATGAACAGATGAAGTGTAAATAGAGGAGTTCACACAACCAGGATGAACGCTAACTAGTGATACTGCACAGGATGAGCGTCAACTAGACTGTAAACACATCTGATGCAGATGCCGGTTAGCCCTGTCAAGTAGAGTGAGATCAGGGTTGTGCATCAGCAGAGACCCGAACCTCTTCCTTGAGCACCTGCCAATTGGCCTCTCTTACAGAAGTGCCCTCCTTGACTTCATTTAGCAATTCAGGCCACATGTCAAAAGAAATAAATCTCCATATTTGTGAAAAATTTACAAGTGACCTTCGCTTATTTCATTCTGCTGCACATCTTAAGCCCCATTTCAACACCTACCATCTAAAAAGTCTCTGCACCGTTCTGGGAAAGCATACAAAATTCATCATTTGTACTTAGTGTGATTTTATATGGTGAATTATATCAGTCAAAAACAGATCTTACATCATAAAAACACTCAGAAATAATACTGGTGAAGGCAACCATTACAATTACCTATCAACAACCATCTATCAGCCTTTGTTTATTAATGCTGTTAATAAACAAGCAAATACATACATTAAAATTTCACATTGTATTTTAAGTGGAATGTAGCTGGACTTCAAAAGAGAACACAGACGGGTGAAATAACCTTGTTGCGTCTGAATGTTGGAAATTCAAAAGGAATTATTTACATTTGCTGCAGGCCATGAGTGTCTGATTCATGTCTGAGTTACACGAAGAGCATTAACCAACAGTCACTCAACTTTATGATCCGAGACTAGTCTGGATGCTGAGCGTACTACATGAGTCATTTCATTAGGAAAATAAGACAGTGTACTCTATGTGTAATTACAACAATTACAATACCACTATTATTACTTCGCTGGGTGAGTGCTCCGGGAGAGGATGGTCTGACAGTCAGGATCAGTTTTAGGTTTAAATTGTAATATTAGTTCAACGCCTTCAGCTGAAAGAAAACAGTACTTACTTAATCCAGTAGGTTTAACATTCTATGTTTGGCTCCAGTAGTAAGAGAAGTTCCTAATTCCCTCAGTGTCCAACATACAAATTTGAAATCGGTAAATTTGGGGATGCATGATTTTCTCTGGACAGCAAAGCTTTCGTTTCATCAACCTCTTTTGTCCATCACAGAAAACAAGAACAAAGGCTCTATGACATAAACATGATGCAAGTGTCTGACACGTATTGTCCAAAATCAAAGAGAGATTGAAGCCACTTTGTAGAAGAATTGTTTCAATATATCGTAGTTGTTACGGGGTTGATCTAAGAGTGTTGAACATGATTTCTCATGTCCGTCTCAATTTGCTGTTTATCTGAAATTCATGACACTAAATGACTGTGCTTACTTTCCAAGATGCTGTGCGCAACAATCTTTCGAAAGTGATACAACAGGAAAAACAGCCACAAAAGAGCGGCGGGAATAGTGTGGAATGTGTAAATGTAAATACTGTGTAAAATCCTTGTCACTGGCATTTTTGGGTAAAGTTAGAAATTACCATCACATTGTCTGCATGATGAAATTAAATAAAATGTCAATCAATGACCCATGCATAGATCGGTACTGAGCATTAAGACAGAAACCGAAATAATAACTTTGAGAGCTTCCTTCTGCAAATAAGTCCATTGCCATATAATGACAGTGCCATAAAATCATTCATTTTAAAGAAGACTGTTTTGCTAGGGGACCAAAATGATAAATATCCCAGGGACAAAAAAACATCCACTTCTCAGTATTTTACACATTTTGTGTGTGTGTTTAACAGCATATATTGCTGCGGTTTGAAAACGACAGAAGCACAAGAATCAATGGGGTCTGTGTGTGTACGTAGGCAGTCCCTCTATATGTGCACGCTCGTAACTGCAGCCAGGTTGTCAATCCCACGCTTAACCTACCTCCTCCAATGTGGTGTCAGAGATTCCATAGCTGGTGAGGCCGAGGTCAGCCATGGCCAGGTCGAGTTCTTGAAAGAGCAGAGGAAAGGTCCCATCTCTGGCTCCACTATAAGGCAGTATGTAGGTGATCTCCTGACCGATGCTCTCCAAGAAAACCGCCTCGGGGACGTGGCGCCGCACAAGTTGACCCACGGCTGTCAAATCTGCCAGACAGACGGCTGCAAAATTACTCATGAAACAAACTCAAAGGATGGTAAACTGCATGCACACAAATAACAGACGCTTCAAGAATACACATATTTCTATCCCTCCTTACGTGTCTTCATGAACAACCACACATATAGTATCAAATCCAATGTCCATTTACCATAAGAAAGAAACTTTAAACATTTGTTTTGTAGTAAAACAAAGCAAAAACACCACGTCATGTATTGAGATCTCAACTTACCTGATTGTGACCTTTAAACACACTGAAACAGATCAGTGGACATAATTCTCCTGCCTCATCCATTCTGAAGCTGGGTCTTAGTGAGAATCAATCAGGACAGTGTTGCAGAACGCACCGCATCCATTATTGATCCAGAACCTCTCATACATAATTACTGCAGCTTAACAACCGACGGCTTGGTGCTTTATGAAGAAGTAAATGGATGTGCTTCACACATCAGACTGAATTATTTGTGAAAATGTGTGTGCGCGCATGTGCGTGTGTGTGTTTCTGCCTGTGAGGTAATAAAGAGAAATGTGCTGTCACTTGTGGAAATATGATTTCTTTTTATGGAATTCTATCACATATTTAACAATCGTGTGTATAATCATTTTGAAGGTACGAGCAGGTTTGAGCGATTTTCCATGCATAATAAACTGAAGCCTAAAAGAGATTTTTCCTCAGATCACGTCTTGCATGAATACTTTTGTTTACATGATCAAGGCTTAGAATGATCAAAACAAAGCAACTGGGTAGCATCAAATGTTTTAGTTTTGCAATACTGCTTCAGTTTCCACCGCCACGCTCTTTATTCTATAGAAGCACACTCAGATAAACTGAAGTAAAGTCAGACAAAGCATGATTTCACCATTTGCCAAACACGATCAACGGCAAGCTCAATACATTGATAACTTGTATAAGGATTATGGCAGGTGATGTGGTTTTGTAGTTTTAAAGTATGTATTACCCTCAGCACTACCAACTGAGAGATAATGACAAAGTTATGTGCCAACAGTATATCAGGGAATTGTCTGAAAGAGGAATTAAACATGTGCTGACCCCTTGATTTTGGCCACTTGGGTCAATGTAAACATGTTGTAAACAGAATATTGATAAAGTATCACCTTTAAATTTGATCACACATTATTTCTTACATATAATGCATTAGTCACAGAGGGACATTATCACTCATCTGAAGTTGTGTTTCTGGCCATCTGCAGAAAGTCTTTTAGTTCTGTTTTTGGTCTCAACCACTTGTTTCTGGCACTTTGCCAATGAAATGCTCCACTGTGTTCACCAGCAAGTCCCTACCTCTGTCTGACTGCATTTTTATGCCTTGCAGGAGGTTGACAGCTTTGTTGCTGTGGCCAAAACTGACAGCATGAGAGCAGTGAGAGAGAATCCAAATCGTAATGTTGGGCCTAGATGGATAAACAGTGACCTGAAGCTCATTAGAAAGCTCTGTGGAGCTGTCGAGAGCTCTGTTATCAGGCAATAACTCTGAGTAGGCTCATCACCATGAGACACACCAAGACACATTGTTATTTGATAGATTGGTACTATTAAAATATTGTTTATAACGGCTCGAAATGGGTTATCTGAACATTTAGGATATACAATAGTACGACAAGAACGATGAGCGTCTAGGTGCCTTGATTAGAGTGTTGAAGCATGTTGGGGTAGCGCAGACAAGTGAATTGTGAGGGTTTCTGTTTGTGAGTACATTTACTATAATTATAAAATACATGAGTTCTTTTTATTGTGATCTTGTTAAATGAGTTGTACTTTTGTGGTCGCTGATGATATGTTTGTATGCTGCTATGTCTTGATGTGAGAAAGGAAATGATGCTTTCCTGGTTGGGAGGTTGGTCTGCTTCCTCTTTTGTAATCACAACAAAAAGCCCTTTTAAATGAAAGGAAATCTATTAAGCAGAAAATGTTCAAGTGAAACTAAAGAACCAAGATTCTTATTGATGCTTAATGACCTGTGGTGACCCTTTGACGCTTCTTGTGAGGACCATCAGTCTCTTGGCCACTAGAGATTGTACCGCGTGGATATGCTTTCACCTGACAGCTAACTAGCTTCTGATGAAGAACAACATTCATTTGCTGAGATTTAATCAATATTTCTGAAATGTTCACAATACATTTCACCATAATTATTATAATTATTCATCACTCTCCATATCGTCTCCTTGTTTTTCTTCTCCCATTTATACCTTCCATTTGACTGGGACATCAAAGGGCACTTCATGTTAGAACATTTCTACAGCATCTCAAGTAAGCAGCTAATGTATTCCTCCTGTGTTTGTTGGTTTGGTTGATTGAAATAAGTAGTCAGAAAAATGAATGAGCCAACGGATAATCTATTTTTAGACCTTTGTAAATTGTCAGCTTGATTTGAAACCGATACTCGTGTTGTTTTTGTGATTACTGACATGGAGCTGCACCCAACTTGGCGAGCGTTGTGGCAACTTATACATTTTACTGGGTATATACAGGGCTGTAAAGATAATGATCAAACCTTCAGTTTTAGTTGAAATACTCACAAAAATATATACAAAAGCTGTTGTTCCAAATGTATATTTTACCAACTACAATACATTTTCATATACATAGGTTTAAAAGATAGATCAGGTAGCAGTCCTAAAATACAACAGCAGGCAGAGACGATGTCTGTACCTGAGGGATCGGAGTTACTCCAGGTTTCGCTGCCAATGCCGTCATCCAGGCTGCTTCTCCTTGAAGGGCAGTCTTTCTCCTGTTAATCAGAATTGGATTAGAAAGGCCTCATCATGCCTTTCCACTTACAATCACTACTGCCTTGCATTAATCGAATAATGAATGTCATCCACAAGTTTCTATTTAAGCCCTCTAAATAAAACCGTGTGTACGAGACAACAGGTAATGCGGCTGAGCTGGAACGTAACAACAAATCTTTTCAGCCTTTAATTCACATGAATGAAGATTATATTTTTATTGCTAAATAACCTTCACTGCATTTCTGAAAGAATGTAATGTCATTTATGAAATGGAGTTCCATCACACTGAATGAGATCAGGACAATTACACTTTGTCCAGCTCTGTTTCTGAGTTATAGCGGGTGACAAATCAAAAGAAAAACTGAATAAATGAGAGCAGAAATATAATGAATGCAGATGTTTGTGCACAGGTGCACTGCATGATACAATTATGCAGTTAACATCTAATCATGCTCTGTGGCATATATAAAAACGCTGCACAGCTTTGTTGATTCTGATTTTGTATCACGATGGTAACAGAAAATGATGTAAATGACACTGAGGGAAGGTTCAAGACCCCGGCAGCTTTACCTACAAAGACTGCCTAACTGTCTTGCGGTTCAACGGGAACAGTCCTTACTGATATTTGCATTTAGATATATTGAATAGATATCAGTAAAAGGATTGAAGTTCTCAGTCGACAGCACCCTTTTGATGACTCGTGAGTGAATCAGTGCAATATGTTAGGAGAAACAGTAGAGCAACTCCTCCTCAGGTGACTGAGGGTGTCAGTGCAGGATGTGATCAGAAAGTGTCGCAACAGCAGTCCAGCAACAATTACATAGAGGGGGTTATTATAGCAGGGCTGCAGCACACAAACCCCTCATTACAGATATTAACGCACATTTCAGAGATCAGTGGTGTAAAAACCATACAGGCACTAGTCCACAGATATGTGGAAAGCAAGTGATATGATGAGATAAAAGTGCACGTGTGGAGCACACCAAGAGAAGAGCCTTAATGCCTGACCACCACAGAAATGGACTGATGAGGATGACGTTGTGAATTACATGCTATGGCCTTTGGTGTTACCAGACCTCAAGACAGTTGAACACCCATGGGAGATTTTGGAGCATTTGAGAGAATATCTCATCCCACTAGTAAAGTACAGAGACCTGTAGAATCAATGCCAGGGCACACTGAAGCTGTTTTGGTGGCCCAACACCTTATTAAGATGCTTCAGGTTGGTTTTTCTTTCATTTGTCACAAGTCTGTATATTGGCTGTGTAATTGCAAAATCTTCCACTGAATTACAGTCATCATCTTGGAGAGGGGTTACTATTCTACCTTGCCTACAAAGGTGTGTGCATGTTTATTTATTTATTTCAAACTAATGACTCTGCTCACCTCAAAGAGCTTGCAGACTAATGGTAATTGCTCTAGACCTGCTGGCATCAGTGCATCTTGTTCATTTGCTCCTATTGATTAAAACTAAGTGTGTGAGGCACCATTGGCGAGCAAGAGCGAGAATCACCCCTCTCCCTGGTGACAATTATTATCATCCAGCACGTAGGCGTTTGCCAATTCTCATGCTGGGAGAGACTAAACACAGATCATTATAGGAGGAGGGCAGCAAGAGAGAAAGAGAGCACTCAGGAAAGTCAGAAGGGGCCATGTTCAATAATAGACTAGAAAGAGGTTACTGTTGTGTCACAGGGGTTTGCAACTGAAGTTCTCTTCTTGATACATGAAGTCAAAAAGAAAGATCCTCTTCCAATTATAGCAGTTTTATGTAAAGTTATTCTAATAAGAATAAAAGAAGAAGGGTAATTGCGTGGCCAGACAAGGATCCTAATCACCAAATTTCTGTTTATCTGAAGATAATGAGATCACACAGCCGATGTGTCTCTAAACAACCCTGTGTGCTGGTAACATGTCTTTAAGGATACTACAGAGTTTTGTCTTTTTTGCTTTTGCTGAATATTAACATGTAATTCAAGTTAAAAAGCAGAACCCTTACCGACCCAATTATAAAGACATGCAAAAATAAAATATGGCGTGGCAGCCCCCATGACCAAGTCGTCTAATTGATGCTGTGATGCAAGCCTTAGCCTCCAAGTCCTCTGGCTATGTCACCTTTGAGTGCCTATTCTCAAATATCAGATAAAAGACAAAACAAACAAAAACACCTTGTCTATTTATACAATACATATACAATCTAATACAATCTGACCAGGCATTAAGAGCCTACATTAAGTGGCGTTAAATCTTATTTGAAAAATAAGAGCAGTGAGAGTAAACCAAACAGTCGAGAGTCCACATGGCCAAGCATGGACAGAATATCCAATATTTGGACAATTGGACAATTGGACAATCAGCTCTTTAAGGGCATATATGCTCAAGCATTTCATGTGAAATTAAGATTCACAAGAAAATCTGGAAACAAAACCTGAGCATGCTTTCTGTTCGTACCTCTTTGGCCTGACTGTGCACAATACCATTTCGCTGAGCTGACATCTTTTCAGTCTCATCTCGGACCAGAGTGAGGTAGTAGCCGCTGCCAAAATATTTCTTCAGGAAGAGCGAGGAGCCACAGCAGCGCATCTTGCCGTGGGAGATGATGGCTATGCGATCACCCAAGATGTCTGCCTCATCCATGTGGTGTGTAGACAAAATGATGGTGCGGCCTAAAGAGAGAGAGACAGAAAGAGAGACTGGATCGATGTCACCTGATTGGCAACAGTGAGAGTGTTGGTGTTTTAAGCGGCGTCGCTTGTGTGTGAGTCACAAAGTCTCTGAAGTAAAGAATAAAAACACTGCATTGCAAATAAATAAAGAAAAAAGTTAAAGCGTAGACAAGAAATTATGAAATAATTAGCACTTCTGAAGCTTTTTTCTCTTTGGACCTTGTTTGTTTTGACAACTGTTGTTATGAAAAAGAAGCCTGACAAGAAGCCACAGATCAAAAGTGTTCAAATCAAGCCAATATCACAATCTGTCTCTGCACTTATCTCCTTATTGCCAATTCCTCTGTGTTTTTTACCCATGCTTATCCGCATGGCAACAAAGCAAACTCTAGAGCAGAGCGTGGGCGTGAATCTGGGACAAAATTAAAATCGTGATAAAGGCCACCCTAAGCCTACTTTCCAGCGTTTCCATGAGACCACATTTTATTTCAGCTCTCCCTTCTGTGCAGCGAGTCCTTTGATTCGAGAGACATCAAACTGAGCACAATTGCAATGACAACTACAGCATGCATTGCAAGGTTATTCACAGGTGCTCTAATCCTTTCATCCTATCATGCTGCATCAGATAACACATATTAATTATCACATACCCCAGAAATCAGACGAAGAACTAGATCTGTAATGAAGTCACAGCATGGTCATGTCTCTGCAGTCGGCATGAAAGCAGTATCACAAAATACAGGGGAACTTTTGATCCAGTCATGTTTTAAAGCAGGAAACATTTAACCCGATACCATTCTAATTATGTGACAAAGAAAGAAACCTGCTTAGAAGTCAGTGACTTTGAAAGACTTGGCTAACTCAAAAGAATTACATTCATCACAGTTACTAAGGCCTAAAGAGTCAGTAAACTGTGACTAAAGCTGGATTTTTGTTGCACTGCAGGTCTGTTGGTCTGTCCATTGCTTTTGGTGTGGATTAAATGGATTGCAATGAAATATAATTACGTAGTTGTCATCATTTTTGTAATAACTGTTTGGATTTTAAAAGTTTTAACCTCTCCTCTGGCGTCAGGTCAAACTTTCAGCTTGTCCAAAAACCTCAGCTGTCTTTAATGCTGCTGTACTTGCATGTTGCTCGTACATATATTGGAAGGTTTCTTGCAGTAATAATTTATCACCTCCTGTTTATACTGGTTAATAAAAGATCCCGTTTCAATGCATTTTCAGTGTAGTCGATGTGTTACAATATCTACACCCCTTGTTTTGTGCACAATTATGCTAATTAAGTTTATGTTAAGCTAGCTTTAACACAAGCCAGTTAGCACTGTCACTGTGAGCACTAGCTTTCAGCTGAAAGCACTGCTATGTCTAAAAGGGCTCATAGCAGGACTGTTGAGACAAATCTGAATAGCTGTGTGCCATACCGAGCATATCAATCTCATAACATGGCATGGTGACGCACTCTCAGGAAGCAGCTGACTGGATGGTGTTTTCACCCCTTCTTGACTGAATTTGCTGGTGTTTATTGCAAAAGGTCAGATGCTCTGCTGAGCTTGGCGCCTTTTTTTCCCTTTTTTTTCACACTGAGCTAGTTAAATCTGTATCCTCTCAGGTCACATTATCCCAGGGACAAGGACACGCTCAGAGGTCATTAACTACACCCCAACGCAGCCATTTTGCTTGGCCAACTATTTCCACTCTGTATTCCCTCATCCCAACCCCCCCCCCCCCTTTAGTGCCCTGCCACCAGCTGAGCTGCTAAATCCATCCCTTCTTAGTTAAGTTTTGTTGCCTTATGCTATGCCAAGCAAGTCTGGATCCCCATATACAAACTCCAGCAAAATGCCTGAGTTGAATGAATGAATGCAATTTAACATATGGAGGGAAAAAGCTATGCTTATGAAGGGGGTGGGATGAGGAGATTGCTTGAGGTTCAGTTTGACTGAGCCAGCTCATTTTGTATGGGATGCTCAAACTCACAGATGATTTTCCTGGGGATTTGTTGTGGTTTACAAGAGAGGGGGGAAAAAAAATCAAATCGCACTGCATCATCCCTGAGTTGGGAGCAAAATAAATGTGTGTGGACTGCAGATGGCTCACAAAGGTATTCTGATTTATAGTGTGTTGTGGTGCATTACAGCACAAAGTGATATATCAAATGGAGTTGGGTGTGTTCAGGCAAATTGGGAGTACTTGCACTACGTACAGCAAAGTGAGGCTGAAAATCTGCTTTCTGTTATTCAGCTTCCTTCCCTCTAAATCAAGTTGATAGAAATGGATTTCACAGTGGTTGAGTAAAGCTGCACAGATATTATGCACATCGGCAGTAAGATGAAATATCGGACAAGACCGTGTTAACTGCTGTTTGCGGCAATCAATTCATCCATTAGCTGTGCATGCTTATCCTTTGAAGGGTGGCAGGGTGGCGGCGGCGGGGGTTGTCTCTTGGCTGCATTCATCAACAGTAAACCATTCACACCTACGGACAATTCAGAGTCACCTATTAAACATGTTTAAGGTATGTGATAGGAAACTGGAGCAACGGGAAACGGGGAGAACATGCAAACTCTGCACTGGAAAGTTCAGCGTCCCGGTGCCGACCACTGCGCTGCCCGGAGAATATTTATATCAATAAATTTAAAAAATGACCTTGATGCCATTTACAGCCTGTCAACGGAGTTAAAAGAAACAGATGGGCCTGTTGTTTCCATTAAAATGAACAAAACGGAATAAAAACAGAGCAGTGGAAAACACACATGTTCTGCATTTGAAGTTTCTTTCACAGTTTTACAAAATGTGAGTCTGAGAATTGTCTAGACCGTAACTCAAACACTGTGGCTATTTTAAGGAATCCTTAAATACTTGTGTGAGCACCGGGTTATATGTTACACGTCTCTCCCTCCACCCTCTGCATCCTTGTTAAAGAGCTTTGGTTTGGATGTTTTTCCTATGTTTTGCATAAGATCACAGGAGAAACAAAGGCTGATTTACCATTATGCCATTTGTACTGCAACACTGGCTTCAACTCCACATTAATTTGTATTCCTGGGGATAATGCATTGTGTATGGTCGTTCAATTTTTCACAACTGTCAGAGGAACTACAAAATGCATGCAACTGCAGTCAGAATCTACAACAGAGTTCTTGAATTTTGTCGTGATGATACATTCAATACGGTCTAATTTCAATGTGTTATTAATATAATTTTGAAGTATAGTTTTGTTCTATTCAAAAACTATACAAATGCTACTTTGTATTTATGTATATACATGTTATATATATTTAAATGTTCTTTTTGTCTCGTATATTTCTGAGGTGTTATATCAGTGTAAAAAACAGTGAAAAACAACTGTAATAACGTTGAATGTTCTAAAAATACGAACTGCTTCCCACATTTTCTTTGCACCCCTTGTTTCTGACAAACTGAACCACCTGCCTACATGTGACAGGTCTAATCTCAGAAAAACTGAAGCATTCGTGATGCCAGTATTCAGCGTGGGATTAAAGATGCTCAGTGCTCGGATATGGACTTTTTATTTTGAAGGGATTTTAAAGGAGCTGTTTTTCGTTATTTTACTGCATAAACAGTGATTAAATCCTAACAATTAACATGTTTCCTCTCCAGCGTTACATGGCTGCTTATTCGAGCTGTGAGTGGGAAAAATACAACGTTTCAGTACCTATGTAATCTAGAATATGTTGTGAGGTTGTGTACCATGTGCGTCCACGTAAAAGAATTACATTTATCGGGCAGTGAAGGTAAAAATGACAGAGAATGGAGAACCAAGCTTTTAAAGGCACGGAAATTTGTAAATATGTCAATTACAATCAATAAATCAGGTGATACAAAATGATGCTGTCGCAGCAAAAAACACACAAGGCTGGAGGCAAAGGCTGAATGTGTAAAATCCATTATATGAATATTATCCTCAAGGTCCATTTTATAGCATGATGAGAGGGGTAATTTAATAGTAATCAACTTCCAGTAATGGATAATTATTAAAAATTCATAATTTGCTAATTTTTACTTTAAATCTTCACCTTCTGTGGTAATTTTCTAATGACGCATGACAAAGGAGACGATTAAAAGCCACCTGAAATGCAAACATCTGAGGAGTAATCAAACAGCAACATGCCACCATATTAGGATTTTGATGAACATTGCCAATTACTTCCACAATATATTAAGACTATTCATTTAAAATGTACAGTGAAAGTTAATTCAACCTATTAGCGCATTAACACTATGTCCATGTTAAGTTGTACCTTGAGCAATTTTAAGGCAAAGTAAGCCCCTTCTGAACTGAAACAAAACAATGCCCACTTAAGGGAATGTGGTCACCCTGTCTGTGTTAAACCCCTGCACACTTAATTAGCTATGAAGAACGACAATATTAAGCCCAATTTCAGCCTTCAGCTTTTCCGTACAAATAGACTGCCTGTAGCCTGTTCTGCTTAATGACAAACCTTAGTAACACTGTGGTGCAAATAAGACTGGAGAGGCACAAAACATGACTCATTCAACCAGCCAGAATGTGGGTGTTCTCATTATAACGGAGTTATCTCCGCCTCCCAATTGGAGTGAAAGGACTTGATTAGAGAGAGAGAAGCTAATGACACAGTGAGGGCGGAATGTCACTCAATGCACATTAAACATTTAGACATCTGTTGAGAGAACGTGTTACTATAATGTCCATGTCCTGCTTACAGCCACCAGCAACCGCAAAGTATATAAGGCCATGGAGTGACAAACTGACTGATATGGCAGACAATTAGGGACTCTGTTAAATAGCAATGTCAATTAAAGCTTCTTGTCTTCACTTCCATTTCAATCTGTTCCAGTACAAATTACAATTTCTCTCCACCCTCAATTGAGTGTCACAGAGAGCAAGTCAAAAAACAGTCCAGCTGCTTCATTACCTTAACAGCTCTCATATTGGATACATGTGAGTTATGTCAGTTCAAAGCTTACCTTGTGCTCTGCTAGGTGTTGGAAAGTTTTTCACTTCAAAAACAGATCAAATATGAACTCTGTGCAAACATACTTCAGTGTCTTTAGCGGAGCCTCGGCGCTTACCGCCGATCCCATACCTTGTTTGTACTTTAACAGCAGTTCCCAGATACCCCTGCGGGCAAAGGGGTCCACTCCTGCTGTAGGTTCATCTAAAATGACGATTTTTGAGCCGCCGACAAACGCTATAGCCACAGACAGCTTCCTCTGCATCCCACCTGGAAGACAGGACAATGTACATAAGCTACAGTGATATACTTGGTCTTGGACTACTCTGCAGACAAAACATGTAAAATGTAGCTGAGATGAAATATTCATCTTTGTCCTGGACAGGAGACATTGTGGCTGTTATCATTGAAAAATCCCCCACAACCATCTGTCAACATTAGGTTTGAGATGTAAAATGGACACAGTATTGGAAAGTGATTATGGAATAAATGTGTCGAGATGTACCTCTCCAGGTTTTATTGTCTTTTGCATGGTGTAGAATGATTGATGGCAGAAGAGTAGATACAACCCACTCGCGTTATTCCAGTCTGCGCTCTCATAGCGAGCTCTTCAAAATGCATCCAGTGTAGTGCTAATGTAGTGGAAATGTCAGCATAGATCAACCTTGAAAGTCATATTTCAGTGATTTTGCTCACAAGCAATCCGTGACTGGGGACAATTTATCAAGCAGGACCTGCTCATGCCCCCCCCAGACAATGAATTACAACTTGTGACACACAGGTATAGTGCATGTGTACGCTGAGACAGACACATGCACGTGTGCTGGCAGAGGAACGACGCTCAACTGAAAGGATAATCTCCAAATGATCTTCCTGCCCAGGGGAAATGAATGCACCGAGCGCAGAAACTGATGCACACATCACAAACTAAATTTACATTTCTGTATAATTTAAATAGGACGGCAGGATCCAAAACATGTCAGCGCACACACACACAGACACACCTGACAGGTTCTTAGCAAGATCCTTCCGCTTGTGTGGTAAACCAACATCCTTAATCATCTGGTCCATCTCAATTTTCACCTCATCGCCGCTGCATCCTTTCAGCTTGGCGTAGAAGTAGATATGCTCCTCCACTGTCAGCCTGCAAAGGTGAAAATAATATCCTAACGCCTGTTTGATTGACATGTGAGAGGGCACAAGTGACCTAAGGAGGGCAACACCTGCCATTTATTCGTATGTAAGTGCCTGAAATATCCAAAATGGACTTTAATGCATCTTACAAAATGATGCCGTCCCATTCTTAGCGGAGTTTTTTTGGAGTGACATAAAGAAAAGCCTCAAACTTCATCACAACATAATATGTCCTAATGTCTGCCTTAATGTTTGCATGAATATTTTAACCCTTTTTAATATAGATGCTTTGACTGTCTGGGATTAATATTAATGAAAGTAATTTGCAGGTGCTCAGCTGTAATTATGATGTAGGACTGTTGAGTCGCAGATAATCAGTTTGTGGAGAGAGAGAAATAGAGGGGAATCTAAAGGTGATATAAAAAAATGGAATAATGGCCGGGAATGATGCTATTAGGAGAAATTTAGTGGACGGAGTGAGCAAAGTTCAGTTCATTTTTAGCAGAAAGCAGGATAAGGATAATGATGTGTTGATGGAAAACATAAGCTGAGACTGAGCCCTCATTATGCAAATGATTAAATTGCACCGTAATGATCTGTTTTTTCCTTTCTTCCTTTTTTTTATTTTTATTTTTTTTTGGAAACACCAGAGGCAAAACAAGATTATACCGGTGACCAGCTGAAAACAAAGACGGATCCTCTAAATTCACTCACTCATTGAATAAGACGTTGTGCTGTGGGCACATTCCCAAGTACTTGCGGATGCAGTCCATGTCAGTGCGGATGTCATATCCATTGATGAGGGCTGTTCCTGATGTCGGGGGGAACAGTCCTGTCAGAATTGACCTACAGAGGAAACGAGAAGTAAACAAGACACAAAGCTTAGAGATTAAAACTGACTTCTGATTTTTACCTCCTGATAAATCTGATCTAATCTGAGAATTAAAGAGCTGCAGAGGGACTCAAAAGGAGAGTCAAAAGCAACTTGGAAGCAGCTGGTTGAACATAATGGTGAATTAGATTCATCCCCTGCTCCATTTAAACATATTTGTCAATAGCTATTATGTCCAACTTCATCAACGTGTCCTAATTTAGGGCTCATAAAGTAGGAAAAAGATGTTTTCATCACAAATGGAACCAGGACTGTGCTGCTGTATCAGAAGATTTGGAGCCATGAGTATTCATATCATCTCCATTAACTTGTATTTAGTCTCAGGTCATTAATTATGCATTAAATACTTAGGAGACTGGGCAAAAAACAGGACACACCATACAACAAGATCATAAAACAATGCTGAAAAATATTATTTGGACAAACCGTGTGTGCCAGAACTCAGCTGAACCCTTGAATCTCACAGATAGACAGATACTGTGCTGTGAGCCTCAGTGTGTGACAGAGTCCTTCCTCTGTCCTTTTCTGTTATTGTGCTCTGTTATGTTTCGTTACAGTAGCTCAGAGCGGATGTCTTCTCTCCAGCCCTTAGTCTTGCATCACTTGCTCTCTCTCTCGCCGATTCTTTCTGGGCCACCGGCTTTCACTTATTTCCTGTCATCCCAAACCTCCTCCAACCTTTTCCACCGCTTTTTTTTTTTTTTTAAACAGCAATTAGATAAGCCCCACTGTCAACACAACAGCTGACTCTGTGTGATAAATGTCCTCTCAGAAGATGTCACTCTATGACGGCAGTGACCACTGAATTAATGTAGCAACAGTACAGTCGGCATTGTGTACAAGTTAGATTAGTTGCACCCTGTGAAATCACATGAGCATCGAGCCAAGTGGCAAAGCATGGGGGAAACAGATAATGCAACTCACATTGTGGTTGTTTTTCCGGCTCCATTGTGGCCAAGAAAAGATGTGATCTGATTCTCGTAGAAGTCCAAACTCAGTCCGTCCACAGCAAGCTTCTTTCCAGTCTTGTAGATTTTAACAAGATTGCGAATTGAGACCCCTGCCTTCATATTGGGGGGCGGTTTCTCCAGATACTCTTTAGAAACACAGGCACACAATCTGAAGCAAATACATTTAAAATACATACAGAAGAGACGCATAAAATCAAATAATAAAAAAAATGTCTTTTGAAGACACCAGTCTAGTTCCAAATATAAACCAAAGGTAAGTGACACATAAAACAACAGAATTTAACTAAGCGATATCTGCTGATACTGAAACATGCCGTTGTAAAATATAGTTGCCAAACAAAATACCTTTTATTTCCCATTTAGACTATTTCAAGTTCCAACCTTAAGCTCACCTTTCCTCCCCCCCACAAAGCACCAAGCTCTATTATCACCCCGTGTTACAAATAAGGTGCTAATGCTTGTTTGCGAGCCATCCCAATTAATTTCCTCCCCAGTTAACTTGAGAATCTCATAAATACATAATAACTGGGTATGTCATCCTTCAATTACACACACAACAGAGAACTGGAGGTTTGTAGCATGTTACCACTATCTGCAGTGGAGTCCTTCAACAAGTCGGGGTCGCCGTCGTTCACTGAGGCTGTCCCACACCAATAAGATGCAGAGAAAGGGAAGTACCATGGCTTAGGGATTCCATATTGGCCTGGGATCAAGCATGGAGAACATTACTCACATTTTAATAATAGTTTGGCTTGAGGGAATATGCTACTTTATGGTGTATGTTTCCCCCTGACAACCTGGCACAAATCCTGTCTTCCTATTAGAGTAAATCTGAAAAGCATTAAGACTAGCTGGTTAGAATAGCTGCTTTGGCTAGTGATTTAAATTGAGGGGATTGCTTTTGAAAAGTAGCACTGTGCAATCTTCTCAGACATATATTTAGGAGACGATGTGCACATAACTTAATGCTCATTTGTCAGCTTACAAATGAATACCTGGAAAGACATTCTCAATGTACCAGGTGAGCACCCAGTAAAAAGCAGCATCAAATAGCATCATGATGATGGACACGATGAAGGTGTAGCGCTCCCCCTCTTCTGGACTCTTGTTCAGGTTGTACCACTGAATACCGATGCCTTGCTGCTCGTACTTGGAAAAGCTCTCGCAGCCATAGCCAAAGGCCACACATGACAGTAAACTCTGTGAATCAAAGACACACAGGAAAAACACATCCATAGTCAAAGGAGTTCTTCAGTGTTTTGGGGGATATGAGTTGGAAGACATATTATGTCTGTGCACTAAATAAAGAAGCAGCTGGCTAGCTTAGCCTAGCTTAAAGACTAGAAACATGGCTCTAACTCCCTGGAGTTTCTGCTGGTTGCCTGGCAACTGGTCACATCCAAGAAATAGTCTGGCACATACGTTTTTGCTTAAACAAAGGAAAAGTAATGTGTTGGTTTGGGAGCTTTGGAGCTGACTGGAGCTTTTTTTGCCTTTACAGAGCCAGGCTAAATGTTTCTCACTGTGTCCAGTCTTGTTGCTGTTCTTAAGCTAACCAATCACTGTGCTTTTTTAACCTGCTGAGATTAGAAGGATATTAATCTTCTTTATAAACTCTCAGCAGGAAATGGAATACATATAGTTCCCAATATGCCCTTTAAAATAGATGAAATATGGCCTCATTATACTTTTGGGAAAACAATCAAACTGGCTATTTAATAACCTTTGCTTACTAAATTCAAGCATACTGTTACCACCCAAGGTCACAACCAGAACTAATGAATAAACTGCTGCAGCACACCACAAAATATCAAACAGGCATCAGCTGGTGTAATTGCTGTGTTGCCTTTGTGAACATCACGAGGGACCTTACATTCAGAACAAAGATGGAGATGAAAATGTGAGCGCTGAAAACTAAGATTTGTTGGATCTTTCATACAGTAGGAAATTGCAAATGATGCTTTGCCCATGAGACATCATCTGCCATGGCCTATCACTCTGTATTGCCATGTTGCCTGCCAGCTGTTTTATCACGCCTCATTTGCTCACAGCATTTTCACTCCGGCAGAAGCATTTGCTGAAGCTTCAGAGACGAACCACCATAGATACTGTCTACCCGACGTTTCATTACCAGGCAGAGAATCTGAAAAGCTCTGCAGTGACGCCAGACCTCTAGCCCGGCTGCTACCACTGCTGGCAACTTCCTGTGTTGTCCCCCCACTGCCCATCTACTGCCAAGCAATCAACAGTGAGTCAGAAGATGAGGGGTGACAGCAGGGCTAGTGGGCACCCATCCTTGACCTCTGTATGAACGGCTGACAAAACGACAGGAACCACTCCTTTGGCTTTTGAGAAAAGGGCATGAGTTGGGAGGCAGACAAAACAAGCCCCCTCTATTGAACACATGTCAACACTGCAGATTCAGCCACTATTCAGCTGGCTGCAGACAAAGAGCATTGTTAAGAGGGAGAGTAATCAGGGTTCCAGCTCTATCTAAGAAGTCATTTTCCAGGACATTTTTTGACAAATAGAGCTGGAATGACGGACAGGATCACAACACAGACAAATGTGTTTCTGTCTGAAGAAGTCTATCTCTCAACTCTCTGTAGTGTTTCTCGGAAAGAACTGGATTTCGAAAAACCAAGAAGAGTTTGGAGATGTGAAAATTCATCTACTAATTAATAAGTCCACTGACAGTAGACAGGCAACTTTTTGATGATAAAGTATATGATTTTTGTTGTTAATAAGTGAGGATCAGCTTGTTTAGCTGCTCATATGTGAGGATTAGCAGCTTGAATATCATTCGGCTTTGGTCAGACAAACCAGGTGACACTGTGCAGACATTTTTCATATTTTTTCTAAATTTTTAAAGAACAAAAAAAAAAGGACTTTGTTGTCACTTTCATTCTTTCTCCCTTGAACTCCTGTCTGCCTCTATGTGATATGCTACAGAATGAATAAAATACCCACCCACAAAAATCTAATCCAGTCACAATAAAAGTGATATTGTATAGTAAATCATCAAAGTCACCTGCCAGATCTCTCAAAAAAGAACAGATCAATTAATTGATTCTAGCAAAGAAAAACCTGAGAAGTTATAAATGATTTTGCAGGAATTACCATTTTTCTCAGGATATTTCTAGGACTGAAACTGTGATTGAAAACGTTTCTGGTTCCCCAGAATAAAAAGAACTCTCTTTTGTTTCGGCCCAATTTAAACCTGGAGCTAAAAGAGTTGAGGAAATAGTCAAAGTACAGTCGATAAGTAGTTGGATTGTGGCTCTGTCCTGTCTCATACTGTGGTGGCCCTGCAATACAATGCCTGTAGCTCTCCTTTGGCACAGTGCTGCAATCAAAAACTGTTCTTATAAATTCAGGTGATCTTTTGAAATTCTGTTCAGATTAAAGACTTCATTATCAAGGACAATGTGGGGGGGTTTGTATGCCTTGGCACGATGTCGTTTCATCTGAGCAGGCAGCAACAGAAACCCCTGTGCACACACACTTACACACATCTCTGATAAAGTGTAAGGATGAACTGGATAGTGGTTTGGTCAGAGGAACATTGCTCATGCTAATTAGAGGGCTAGAGGGCTATCCATCTAGTTGGAGCAGGGGAGAAAAATCTGGGCGCCAGGGGAAGACCTAGTAATGGCACTTTGTGTAGAGATTAAATAAGGTTTGCAGTGCTTTATAAGTAAAATGGCCACCTAACCTAGATGCAGCCTGGAAAAGGAAATTGACTAGAAAGTTTACCAAAGAAAAAAAAGAAGCCATCACTTTAAAGGACAGGTGTGTTGGCACTGGTTGTTGGCAAAAGCAAGGCTTACAAACTGTCCAAGGATGAAAGATGAAAGCAGATGTGACTGGTGTCAGGTGCCAATGTAAGATATTATTGACAGCCACTATTTCAGTTTGATAAGTACAAAACATGAGGCTGTTTACCTTGGCAATGTGCACCTGATACTGCATTGTTGAACTTGACAAAACAAAAAAACCTGCGCTGATTGAAATTCTGGGGGGATGCACTCACCCGCACAGCAATGAAGATTCAGGATTTTTTGTGTCTTTGTCTGCAGAAAGGACAGCTTGAGGACAAATGATACCGGCACCGTCCATAAAGGTCATGCAGAAAGGCTACACTGAAAGTTGAGCAATGGTGCACTATTTATCTTTATCCCTTGCAGGATGGGAGAAAATCTCCAACTTCCTTACTGCGTAGTCTAGTGTCTTCTTTTATGTAAATATTTCATGTTTCTGTCGCTTGAGTATGCTTGAGTTTAACAAAATTCTTCGAGTTTGTGCCAAAATACGTCAGAACAAATGGAAACCAGAGAACGGCTTCACTGGACCTCTAAATTCATCTGGCAGCCAGACTTCACACCTCATTATCAGGAGCACTGTGCAGGTACGATAAAGGCGAATCTTGTGCAGATATTATTGACACTGGGAGTGAATACACTTCTTTTCATAACAAGCAGTACAGATCAAATCAGACTTGTGCTTGTTTGGCTTTAAAAAGGAAAAAGGAAAGGGAACAAATGACTGTGATTGCCAAAGTGTGATTATTGTGGCAATAACATAACCCAGGACTATAACTCAAAATACAGTCAGTCCCAGTGTATGATAACAGCGGGGGAAGATATTAAAAACCATGTCAGAGCTAAAGATGGACTTACCACAGCAACCTTGGCCCGGAAACCCATGACGTCGCTCCAGGCATAGCAAAGGACGTGCGGCAGGTAGAGGACAAAGTAGATGAGCCCACCGCACGCCGCTGCTAAGTTGGCCTTAGAGAAGAAGACGCTAATGAAGAAGCACTGAGTGATGGTGGCCACACAGAACACCAGCAGGAAGACAAAGATTACTGAGGGGTCGCTGTACTGCAGCACTTTGCCATACTGTGAAATAAATAAATGAAGGTAGGAGAAGAACAGAAAATGTGATGCCCAAAACATTTAAGGTTTGGTAGAAGTCACAGTGCAAATCATTATAGTATGATTATTAAAGTTGATTTTTATAACACAGCAGGCAAGAGTAAAAGAGCTGTAAGGATTAAAACATCCAGTGCACCAACATTTCTGATACACCTGAACATTTTTCTGGTTGACTGATATTCTTTTATCTGAAAGTCATTGAATATGTCGCTCTTTTGCTCTGCCAGTTTGAAGGAGGACCCTTCTCTAATTTTAGCGAGCTACTTGTGAATCCATCCATTCTCCCACATCACACGATGATGCTGATGTTCTCTCCAAGCCTAATTCAAAGAGGCACTTGAACTGTTAGGATAATGGTGCTATTGTAACGGATGCAATTATGATTAAAAACCTTATAGAGGACACAGTTACAGTTGGAGCTGTATGAACGTTCATTATAGAAACTCTTCTAAATTTGCACAGACCAAATGAACTTTTCAAGTACAACTGTGTTAGTGTCACGTAAAATTATCTAATTTCAGTGCTTAGGTTTCTCTTCAAGTTAACGTCTTCATTATTTTAAACAAAAGTATCATTAATCCTTCAAGGCTTGAAGGCCAAAACTCTCTAAAAGTAGTGTTGGGTCCTCCTTGAATTGTTTTTAAATCATTTCAAAATCACCTTCAGAATAATTGTAAGGAGCAGAGCACTGAAGGCCAGAGGAAGGACACAGGACACTGCCCAGCTCAGCCAATAGATGGCACTTCTCAGGCCCATGATCCTCACGGTCTCCTTAAGCCTCGCCTCTTTCTCTGCGACGATACCCTTAATGATCATGGCCACTGAGTAGATCCAGGCTAAAGTCATGTATAAAGGAAGGGAGCGAGCCAGAGTCCGGAGGAACCTGAACAGTGAAGGAGCCAGACCAGACCAGACAATGACCTTAATTATATTTGTTATTGCTTTGGAATCTGTATGTGGACACCTTATCTGGTTAATGACATCTGATCACAAATCTTTCTGATACTTATCTTAATCAGCATCCCTGTTATCTCGCTTCTGCAATGTGTATTCAGTTTGGTTTTCAATATGCAAGTTAGGCAAGTAGCGTTGGTAGTCTCACCAAGAAAACATGGCGCAATGTCAGTGAATTCTTTGTTATATGAGTGCTACAACATTTTTCCTTTGCCATTGTCATCTGGAGCTCTTGCCAGACATTACTGTGGTAGCAGGGAAACAAAAGTAGAGGACTTCAAATCTTGTTTTACTTTAATGTGCACTGGACAGCTAAAAGCACTGAACACAACACTGACATATTATCAACTTATAAAGTTAAAATAGGGAGCATATCAAAGCCTCTGTAACAGAGTTGGAACACCATTAGCATTAACTTGCAGTATGTCCTGAAAAGCTCACTTTCAGTGGTGGATTAGATTTACTCAATTACAAATAAAAGTCATGCTTTTAAGGTTCTACCTAAATTATTAAGTTATTGGAAAATATTCTATTGAGTTAACGTAACGCTCCATCAAAAATCCATTTCTGGCTCAATAATGTCTCTCTTTATTAATTTTTAATCCTGTGTGCATGGAAGATTGATGAGGTGTCAATAGCTGTCTCCCAACTGTGAAGGTGGTCTCTGACGCCGTCATCTGCATCCTTTTCTCAGCGCTCAGTGTTGTTGTGCACAACAAATTAATCAAATTTTAATGACCGAGTTGAAACATGACAAAACATTTGGAAGGTGGTTTCATGTTGTCAAAACAAGGACATACTGTTTGGAAGCCGAAACGTGTATTGATTGTCACTGATCAGTCTTCGTTTTCATAAAAAAAAGATCTTGTCAAGCAAACACCTTGTTTCAGCTGGTTTGAGACAGGAGCCAAGTGTGGGAACAGTGTAAATATATCAGTCTGCCTAATAATACATGCATTATCTCCTCTATAATGGAAGAGGAAACAAGTGTAAAATGACAGAGGACTCAGGTGCAGATGACAAAACTGGTTGTTGTCACACCTAATCCAGATACAGCCTTATGATAATTACCATTTGATTTGCTATTATTATTAATGTGCTGAAAATGGCTGTGAAATTATCATTTAGAATGGGCCTGTGATCTGAATACACATTGCGCCCGTAGATGCTCCTCCAAGGCACTCAACTAACTCAATTTATTGTTATTAATGTTTACAAATTGTTGATGGCTTGCAAACACATTAGGCTGATGGGAAATTACATTTCACCCAGCTGTTCAAATATCGGTTTTTATTTACCAGCCGCATTTTCCAATTAAACTGCAAAAATTGATTAGGCAGCTCTAAAAGAACCATCCTTTTTTATTTCATTAACAACGCCTACAAAACATGGCCTCGTTGAAGGATGTGCTCTATCTAAAGGAGGCCAGTAATACCGCTGCTCCATCGTATGTCACCAGAGGCACAAGGGGTCTTTTCTTTTGTAATAACTGTGCTTTGTGCATGTTTCCTCATCAATCCTGAAGCTGAGGATCATTCCAGCAGATAAGTCCATTATATCCTGCCAAACTATTGTTTCAACGGGGGGGATTGATTTATCACCCAAAAAACAAAAAAAACAAAACCCACAACCCAAAAGGTATTTTCACTGTTTAGACATTTGAAATGAAAAATGGTAATCAACTTAGTGCACATAACTAACAGTGGTGACTTTTCTTTTGCCTCTTATCTAGAAATAAAACTCCAATTTTGTTCCAATGTATTTACAATAATAAATGATGTTAGACTCATCATGTGATTGAACTTATAGCGCATTACAGATCAGCAGCCAGATGACCATAGTCCTTCAGTTATCTGAGGCATTGTTCTTTCATAGCTTTCCAATCGGAGTATACTGTGCATTTAATCATAGGCATGTAAAATGCTACTGGATTAACTTTTGTTTTAGTCAGCAAAGGTAAAAGAAAAAGAAAACAAAGAAAAATTTGTTTGTTCATATTTATGTTGTTCATATGTATTTTAGTCCATTTATGAGAGCTTGTTTCTGAACTTAAGGCCCCTGTATACCACTATACCTCCCACTCATAGTTATTACTTTGCAAATTCAATAATGTAAAACAGGGCGTAGCGTTCCAGTGACCAAAGATAATGCGCTTTAATCACAGTCATGGAAATATACGACACTAATCGTTCACTTCTCAAATTATATAAGAGAGGCCTTCTTTATGTATAAGGCACAGAAGAAGAGGTGATGTAATTACAGGAAATAAAGGACAAATGCTTTTGACGGAATTGCAGTTTTAGCTGCATGCTTAATCAATCAGCCTACAAAGGCTGATTTTAGGAATCACGTTTGATGATTTGATTCTGCGCTTGTTAATTGGTTGTGATTAACAACAGCGAGAATACCAAAACACAAAGCATGAGCACTTCTCAGACACAAATGGTCCGTAAAAGCATCGGATCATTTGGTTGAATGCATTTGGTCAGATGCTCGATTTCTTGGCATTGCTGCATTTGAGCCTGTTTGATACTCTACTCTTTGTTTGTTTCATACCCTAAGATGCAGCCACACTGAGGATGCTACAATTGAAAGCACTTTACCATTCGGGCAATTGCAAGAAAACCCATGTGAAATTAATGTGTCAGGATTGTTTCCATTTGGGGAAAATAATGACTCACAAAAACGCATCATATTCATACCGTATGCTTTGTGTTTTGATACTTTCTATTAAGTAACTCTTTTCTACTGACCTTAACCATGACACTTATGAGCACACAGGGAACTGTGAGCAGAACAATGTTTTCTGTGAACCTCGCAGACCAAAGGGCACCATTTTGAATGCCAACAGCACGCAGCACTTCCTTCAGCCGGAGTTCCTTCTCCAGCACCAGGCCTTTGATGGTCATGCACACAGTGTACATGAAGGCCAACACCAGGAACATGGGGAGGATGCCTCCAATACTCTCAGTGAAGCTGGTTGTAGAAGAAAGCAATCAAAAAGATCAGGACTGACAAATGAAAAACTGCCAGACAGGTACTGGGACTTAATATCCACCATAGGTATGTACTGTATGAGCAGGTGGATGCTAGTCGAATGTAGTCGAATTTGACATGTGTAGGCATTGACCCTGATCAACTACACTGATGGTTGGTGACTTCTGGAGAACAGAAATAAACTGAAAGATTTTTTGTAAATTGTTATTAAATTATTATTAAGTCTATTTGATCTGTTCCTTTGTCTAATTACTGAATATCATTGGTTGTGGGTTGAACAAAATCCACAATTTCTAAAAAAAATAGATAAATCAAGATTAACTGACAATCAAAACAATTGTTACTTGCCTTCTCAATAATATCCTACAAATATGTATCTGTACTCTATTTTAAAAGGTTCCTTTTCGCAGTTCTCAACCAGCACTAGCTTTGTTGACGCAAAAGAAAAAGGAAACTGTTTTGCAGATACTGAAAATGTTATCATTGCGAAGGACAATCAAGACAATCAGTGTTGTATTCATGGATTCAATGTCATTGATGCCGTTTTATTTTTACACTGAGCTAACCTTCATAAATCCGGTGCATCAGCTCAATCAAGCCATTTAGTACTGCACCTCATGCCAGAGATGATGTATGATTTGATGCGGTTACAACACAATAAGGTGATATTAAACTGGCTTCGTAATGGCACCAAAATTCCATGTCAATATCTTCTCCTCTGCCAATATAACAAAGTGCTTCCTTTGCTTTATTAGACAGTGAAGGAGGGATATCAAATAGATTTTGACAAAGTATGGATTTCACATATCACTTACACTTGCATTCCATAAATACAGAAGGATATAATGCAAGCAAAGCAGTGCTCGGCAGGGATGTATAGATGAAGCACAAAGTGAATGTGCAGTAATTGGCAGAATGATGTTCTTCTTTCAAGCAATTTAACATAAACAATTGATCAAAGTACACTTCCAGCACATTTTCATGAAATTAATTTCCGCTGTAATTCTGGACAAGTTATTTTTTAAAAGGCCCTATTGAATCCCTGCCAAGTGAGAGCAGTTCACGCAAACATCTACTTACCATAATTGCTAGGTAGCTCGCATTAAGAGCTTTTTTCAGAAGGTGACTGTGAATCAGTAATTTGTTTTTTTTCTCTTTATATTTAGTTCTTTTCATGCGGCTATAAATTATTGCACTAGAATTGTTTTAAAAAGCAACTATGTTCTTGTTCTCATTATATTATCTCACTGAGGCAGCTTTCATTTCAGTAGATAACTTGACACTATACCAAGGTAACAGGGGGCAAGTACAAGAATATAAACACATTTAGTTTAAAGTTAAGTCTTTATATAATATAGCTGTGTCAATAAATTAACTGATGATCAAAGTCTTGCAAACAAAACAAAGAGATTAAGTTAGTTCCACCGAGACCTGAGAGGAAGTTTGGTTATATGAGAACTTGAAGGAGAGTGAGATAGACTCGTTTTCGAGGACACTTCCCCGGCCCCTGTGGGATGGATCACTAACAAACTAGGCCTTGAAAGCACCAAGACAGGATTGAATGACACAGAGTTTCTGAAAGTTCAGACCCGGAGCAAATAACACCAAAATCTGTTACAAGATTACGTAAATAAAATTGCCTCTCTGAACCTGGAAATTCAAACGTGAAGAGTTTGAAATCGATACACTTCAACAAATAAAAGCGAACTCGTACATTTGCACCTTTTCTAGGGAGGTGAGCAGCCTGAAGCAGCAAATGCTTCAGGTTGAATACTAATTTGGGTATTATCTGCTCCCAGTTCCACCCTAACATCTCTGTAACAGCTGACAGCCAGTGTGAGTTAACTCCTTCTGTGACGTCTAGCACTGGAGGGGGAGAGATCAGTCATGCACACCGTGTCTGACACTGACAACCTTGCCACCAGATGCTCTTGAATTATACATTCGCTGATCGATCAAAGGTGCTTAAGTAATAGAACTCCAGGCGGGTCTGTGTTACGGGGCTCCAGTTACATTGGCGGCCTGACCTAAATTTAGGGAAACTGGAAGACTGATTTCTCAGTAAATCAGGAGATAGTAGAGCACTGCCTCCCTAGAGGTTGGCGTACTATGCTAAAAAAAAAAAAAAAAAAAAAAAGCTTCCTGTCTCATTTTGAGCAAATATACCGTTGAGTTCCTTGGTAGGCTGGAAATGAGCAATTCATTGAAAGGAACAGACTTTATTCAACGTGGATTATGTCGTTGCTGGAACAAAGTATTGCTTGAGGAAAAATGTGCATGTGGTTATGGCATAAAGAGTACTTAGGAACCAAATGTCATGTGTTTTTTCTTTTTTGTTTGGAGCAGCATGATCAAAACAAACTATGATTCCTTTAATCAACAGTGAAGCAGTGTTTCAACAAACATCTAGGGCTTAGGGACTACTAAACAATTTTTAAATTCAGCTCTTAGCCATACATTTAGGAAGAGGGAAAACTCTTAAAATGGTTGATAATGATTCACTGTTTCCATTAGTCCTTGCTGAATACTTTTTGATTAACTCTATAAATATTAATAACAGGATCTTAAGAAATTGAGATTTGTCAAAGCCTTGACACAACTTTCAATCAGCTTTTTTCCAGTTCTAGCCTATTGCTCAAAAAAAAGAAGAAAAAACATTTAAATGCATTTTTTTTTCTAGTATCATACTGACAATAAGGTCAGCCTTCACTTATCTATTGTTCTTGAGGTAATATAAAGATATCTGTCTGGCTATGGATGTACTGTATCTTCGCAGAGTTATATTAAAGAGGGGTCAAGACCTGTGAGAGATGGAAGGGAAAAAGTTTAGTCTTTGTGCCTTCAACAGGCCGTTTTACAGACATTTATATAAAGAATGCAACCATTCTCTCTACAAAATGCAGTATATTTATCACTGACTTATCACTGATTTATCATTAACAGATTGTAATTTGCAAGGTCCCTTTCCTGCTACATTGCTGAAAGTGAGACTCAACCTATTCATAAACTGTGATGAGTGAGGTTATATTGTTTATCAACACAGGTTTACAGTAGTTATTATGAGTTACAGCTATATGTCAGTGACATCTTGCTAAAGGACACTGCATCAGTTAGACATCTGGCATTTAATTTGACCTCCTATACGTGTGAAATCTTTTCTTTTAGAGGCGGTTAAAGAAATTGCTTGAATTATTTGGCTTCTGTTGTTTGCAGGACTGTAAAGCCGAGATTTGATTTCATTAATTGCTATTTTTTCGTAAGTAATTGAAGAAATAAAGAAAACCTTAATGTGAGGTCTTTTAATACCTACTAATGTTATAATTCCTGGCAATGCCTTACCATAAAGCCTTGCAAAGCATGCGCATTTCTAACACACAGGCATAAAAAACAGCTTGACACAAGTTCCTGCAGCTTGCATTAAAAAGCTGTGAATTCAGCTGCTGGAGAGCCAGCGATGAATGTCTTTGAATATCGTCATTCAAATGACAAACTGATTGGAAAATGCCATTCTGCTACCAAAAGAAAAAAGAAAATGTGGAAAAAAAAAACATTTTTAAAATTAAACTACACGTACAAATGCACCAGAGCTTTATATGCTTGGATGGACTGGATAACACACGTTTTGCCACTGGGCCTTGATCTGACGCTATTAAATGCCAGGTCTTGAAAAGTGTCAGAAAAATTAATAAATAGTGATAATCATTTTTTTCAAAATCGGCTTCAGCACTAATCATCATGTGTACTGGCTACACTCAAAGATTTTACATTGTTAGAATTTATCGTCCATTCAAAATATACAAAGTTCAGCATTTGGGGGTCCTGGTATACAAGTGACTCATAAATAAAATAAATCAACATGCAGCTAATATCGTGAGTGTGTTGGCTCCCTTTTTTCTCTCTTATTTAAGCTCTCAAGTACAATATTTGAAAAGCTGGATCTACAGTTTATTAGAAACCCTTTTTGGCTGCGGTTTACAAACAGGTCTTTGAGCATGTGGGGAGATACTGTATACAGGGAATATACATACATGGAACATTTTCTGATGATGTCAATACAGCATGTCACACAGAGCAGAGGAACCATAACCATTAAACAAGCATCAACAGCTGCTTGTTACATACTTCAGAAGTCCCCAGTAAACTAAACTAGTTCGCCCACTCTCAGAAGTAACAGTGCACACATTAGGTTAATTAGCTACTGTAGATGGACAAAAGCTTATTCCTCTTACATCCTTAATTTGCATATGCCTCTTGTCCACTGTGGGTCAATGTTATGTAATGCTGAAAGGGGCTTTAGATCTCACATCAATCACATATGAACGTGAAAGACCTATTGATGGCGAGCACAGCCTCAGGATCCAAACAAGAGATGCCTCTGATTCAGGAGCATGCAATGGCACAGAGGCCACTGATAAAGGACCAGTTTATGTATTATCAGGCCCCACAAGGGTCAAGCTTTATCCCACACTGTCATCTGTGCACAATGTGAATACAGAGACAGTGGGAAGTTAATACAGTTTGGTTATCTCAAGTTTGAAATGCCAACAGAGTCAGCTGTGGCTGCAGAGGCCCAGATTGCTGATTGTTCATTGGCTGCATTAGAGCCAGAGAAGGCAGGTCTGACGTTTGGAGTGTTGATGAGTTTTTAGGGTCAGTGCAGATAACGCTGCCTTGTTAGCTGAAGTCTATCAGTGAAGTACAGATTAATTGTTTTATTTCAAAGGAACAGAACGAATAACTGCGTTTTGCTTAATCTTATACTATTTTGCATGTCATACTGCTACTGCAGTGACACTTTTTGAGAGGCCAGCGAAGTATTTTTATTTCACTTACTGTATAATGTACATTATTCACTTAATATTGCCAAAGTAGAAGATCTATCAGGAAATATCTAGGTATCTTGATCTAAAAGTTATATGTGACCTTTATCTAAACTGAGCAATAGTTACAGCAGGCAGCCCATCTGACCGCACACTGTTCTTTCCTTCCTTTTAGCTGGCAACACTGCACGATTCGAGATGAAAATAATTACCACCAAGGTTCCTCCCCATCATGCCTCTCTGTGTTGTAGCACATCTTCCTTTGTGTGATTTCACTCTCAATTATTTATGAATGAAATAGCAGTTTTCAAGTGTTAATAATTTATAGAAATGCCCAAATGGCTAGGCAGGCGAAAGAGTAAATGGTGGAGGGACCGAGGGTATTGCAGTGTTTTATGGTTCCCATTTATCTTCTGTAATTATTAATCCTTTGTTTTAGGAAGATGAAACTGAGGCATTGGGCCGGCATTAGCAATAAACAGCACCACGACTGTCTAATTACAGATGAGCATCACAAAAATAAGTTGTAAATGGAGATGGAAGGATATTGGTACTTTTCATGTATCTGTCAGAGGTGGCATGCTAAGTATTCAGCAGAGGAACCTGTAGCAACATTTAGCTTGCCATTGTACTGAAAAATGCAAAAACAGGCTGAGGTGGGGTTGTCAGTCCTCTTCTGCCTGAAGTGCATCTATCTGCTGATGTATAGAGGGCCTGATTTTAAATTTAGTTCATTGAAAATGCCAAAATTCCTCTCTGATGAATATCTCCATTGGGTGCGATATTTAGCTCAACTTCCCTCCAATTAGTACTTCTGAAGCTATCCTATTGCCTGGCATGCCAAACCAAGTGCTCCCATTTAGGCAGTTAAAAACAAATATGAAATATGTGTCTTATACCAGGTTTACCAAAGCAGATGTAAAATGTAGAGCAGAGCAGTGAGGTTGCATTTAATCTTGAAGCCACAATGTGAATATAAATCAGCAGGGAATGAGCACTTCATAAAGAACCCCACACTTTGAAAATCATATTAATAAAGCCATTACTTTGAATATGATTTCCATAGCATTTGTGTCTTCCTGTTTTCTATTGCTCTAAACCAACATGTGGAACAGAAGAAGGCATTATTATTCACATTGTGTCTCTCAACAATCCCATGTTTAGATATAAGCACTAACGTTGAGTCACAATTTTCATACTTCTTCCTCATTCTGGCTCTTTAAATATGTCGATCCAACCACGCTCTGAATGTTGCTTTACTGTATATTCTGTGCTATCCAAATCACATAATATTTTTAAATTAGATTCCTAATCTCTGGAACTGCATTTTCCCACAGGGTGCAAATATTTTGTGTCTACTGAAAGGGGTGTATTGTGTTGTTGGGCTTAAATCTCCTTGGTAATTATCTTTGCTCTTGATGGCATCACTGGGCTTTTCCTTTATTAATGGAGATCATAATGTTGTGTGGATGCGAGTAATTTCCAAGACTCTGAGGAAATCTTGGCTGTGGAAGATCAAGAGTGATACCCCATCATTTCTGTCCCTTGGTGAATGGTCTAACACGATAGAAGCCGGTGCTATCAGTGGATACAACGCAGATGGATTTCTGATGTCAATCTTTGCATATGTGGGACATGAGGTATTGCATGCTCACTTTGTTGTGAGTGAAAAGTCTTGGAAATACAAGGAAATAAGGGACCCATGGTGGTTGCTTAAATAATTCAGCATCCATCAAATATTCAGGAATTTCCTGTGGTTTGACTAAAATCAATAGTTTGGACACACTCTTCCACTCTTGGTGTCTTCATTAACTTCTTTTCTTTTGCTGACCCCTAACGCATGGTCAAATTTGTCCTCAAGCAAGTTGAAAGTTGAAAGTGACACTTTTCAAGGAGTCCCTTCATCTGCGAACAGTGAGAGCACAAGGCAACAGCGGGACAAAAGAGTAACGTGGATAGAAAAGGAAACGGTAAGTTAAAGAAATAAGAACGAGCATCTTGAAGCTGCCATGGGGAAATCGAGAGGACCTAAGTGACTGATAAGACAATAACTCAGCTATGTGGTGGCAGTGAGCGGCAACTCCCCAGAGTGAGCAGAATTTTATTGCAGTAATACCTCCTTCCTCTTCCACTAATCACAACGCTGACAGATAAAAGCTTTTGTACTCACCTGTCATCCACGTAGCAAGGGTACGGCATTTGCTGGACAAAAACACCAAGGGGTTGGGTCTTTGACGTTTGCGCTCGTATAATGCCGTGGTCCATCATATCCTGCAGGTAAGCGAAGCCTCCCCATATATAGCGCAGGTCGTTAAAGGAGTTGTCTCGGGCCCCGGGAGACCATAACCTTATTAAAAGCAGACACACCATGATCTGTCTCAGCAAAGGGCAAGTAAACTACAACCAGAATGGACAGAAGTACAGTCAGCGCATGATGACAGTTTTAGAGGTCATATTGTTTGGGAGTAAACTTTAAAAGACACAAAAGATCAGATCTTTTTGGAAGCAGAAGGGACAATAACACTCAGCAACTTCCTCGGGCTTTTGGCTTCAAGACATACTTTGACATTTTGGAAAATGTGCTTATCAGTTCTCTTGCCAAGACTTAGAGGGGAAGCCTGATATCGCTGTCATGCCTAAATAACAGTCAGTAACATAACGTTAACATTAAATAAATATGCTTGTTATGCTTAAATAAATAAATATCACATTAAAGCCAGCATTTGTCAGGTGATTAGCTTAGCTTAGCATGAATGCTTGAAAACTAGAAGCAGCTGCAAACAGCTCGTCTGGCTCCTTCTAAGTTAAGTTACATTCATGCTGGATGGTGGATTCTGTTTTACCTTTGAACAGAGACACTTTTAAAGCAAGAGCAATCTTAACAAGTAGTTTAACTCAGCATAAAGACTGGTAACAAGAGGAAACAGCTAACCTAGACATGACCAAAGGTGAAAGAAATCTGCACAGCAGAGGTTCTAAAGCTCAACAATTAAGCTAGCTGTTTCCCACTATTTGTAGTCTTTATGCTAAGCTAATCATCTCTTGGCACTAACCTCATATTTGCATACAAACATGAATCTTTTCATCTGCCTCTCAGAGAAATTCATTTCTGCATATTTCTCAAAAAGCCAAATTCCTTTAAATAAAAGCTTTGAAATGTGTAACATAGAGAGGCTCAGCCATGCACATACCTGTCTTTCACTTTTCTGGTGCGCTCTACCTCATCGATGTCCATGCGAATTTTGTACTTGACAAAAGGAGGGGGTTGGCTGGAGTTTGGCTGGAGGTTTTCAAAGACAGCACCAGCCCAGAAAGTACCGTTCTTGAGAAGCTCCAGAGCTTTGTTCACCAGATGGCCTTCACTGGGGGCTGCCTCAAACTTATTCAAGTCTAAACACTGTCAACAAACACAGAGGTATCACAAAAATGCCCTTCTCTTCTATAATCATCTTACAGCACAATCTTTAGTGTCTACAAAAAAAGAGAATAAAAAAGATGCAGGCATGGACCCACTGACAGAATGGCAGATGGATATTTAGCAAAAAGTATCACTCAGCTATTGACTAAACCACACAGAGTCTAGTTCCAAATTATCTGGAGCTGCCAGGGGGTGGGAAATGTTTTGGGCTTTAGACAAGCAAATGAGATACAGCCTCGCTAGCACTCCCCGTTCTGTAGCCTTGTCCCCCTGTTTCATGAGACGATAATGAGCTAGCCATCCTGGGAGGCAGTCACACCTGACAGCTGTCCACACATCTCAGTGCTGCAATAGTTTTATCATTTCCCCCCAGGATTCTCTAGTCTGTATTCTATATCGAGCCATGGTGGGAAAACAAAATATCACAGCAACACCAATAGTTCAATACATACTAGTAGGGATATCACAGCAGCTGGGTGGTTATGTGAGCTCAAAGTTTGGACAAGTGCTGAGTGAAATATATGGAAGAATATGCACTTCATAAACTAGGTATAGGAGCTAAATGTTAACTGCAACACCTCATGACTAACTGAAATCACAGCAGGTCTTCATTTGAACCAACTGCAGGTAAAGATTGCTGTTCTTTCATTTAGAGTACCTAAAAATGTCAGTCTGCTGTATTTCCAAATGGTGTTCAGAGACTTTCAGGTCTCTATTTAATCCTTCAATATCAGTACCACTGTCTGTCACGACAAGCCTCACCAACCAAATTGTTTCTAAAACAGTTAGTAAGATTTTTTTATGCAGGCCAGCAGCTAAGGCTAAGCTGTCTGATAACAGCAATCTGACTCTGGACTGAGGAACTGGCCCCACTGATAGCGTGCCAATCCTATCCTGTCTTAATTTAGAGGAGCATCCAGGGCAACACATTGAGTTGTTCTAGTCGTGGCATCAACATGCTTGTTGAGACTGTGCAGAAGCTGTGGACTGATTCCTAAGTAATTAACACAAGTGTATGCCAATGACATTATGAGCATGCAATGAAGTGACTGGCCAATGTGCTTGTTGGGTGTGAGTGCACGCTGTCTGAGTTCTTTTAGAGGGTCTTCTACACACATTAACTTTATCTGCTCATGCTGGAGAGACTTCAGGAGTTACAGTGGCTCATCTTTACAGAAACTACTCCTACATCCTTTCTTTTTAAGCAAGATATTACTGTACTGCAATGCTACATTTCTCAATAAGCAACTGCCCAGTGTCACCTAAGCTAGTAATGAGCTTTAATTCCCAGGACTATGAAGATGATGTGTAGGTACTGTTTGCTACTGTTACTGCTGCCATGAACACCTTCATAATGGGCTGTTATTCAGTTTGCATGACTATTCTTATTCTTTTTTGAATTCCACCATTAGTGCCATGATCCCATTACTTTCATAAATGAGGCAGGGCAAAACCAGTTTGTGGCTCTAATTTGGGCCTGTGCTGTTAAAGGGATGCAGCCAGAGTCTTCGGTGTTTATGCTGGTTGTGGCACCATGTAGAGAAGCCATGCCAATTATAAAATGACCACAAATTGCTGGGCATTGATCTTGAGTTTTTAATTTGCTTGCACAGATTATTATTTAAAGGATACACATGACTAATTTGCGAGCAGATATTATGAAGGCGTTTACTTATTCTATGTGCTGTATCTGCACCTGTGACAGTGTTTCTTTTGTGCATCCTAAAGAAATGAGTTTGCTTTGAGGAAGTGCCGTGCTTACTCTTTTGCAGAGTAAAGGTGCAAACATGGCAACCAAAAAGGGATTAAATCAGGCTAAATGACTATAGTTATTCAGAAAATGGACAAGTTATTTGTCTTTAAGGGTGCTTGCGTATATATCTGATCTAATGTTTTAATTTCACATTACAATAATGAAAGCAAATTAAAGAACTATAAATGACATACCAACTTCTCGTAGTCATCATCTATGCGAGTTACATCTCCCTGTACTTGCAAATGATTGGTTTATAGATGGGTGTGTGTCTGTGTGACAGGCACATTCATCAGTTCTTTTAAACTCCCCTCTCTCATCTTCTTGGAAACCAATTAAAAAGGTTGGGGGGTCTTTTTGAGTTTTTTTCCAGCTGACTTTTATAAAGTTGTCAGAGCAAATGTCAGTTAAATACTGGGTCTCTTGCTCTTCCCGTATGCAATTGCTGCTCACTTTTCCAGAACTCCCTGTAACTGGTCAGAAAGTACAAACTAACGTCACCACCTCATTTACTCGGACCAATGTTCAGTTGTTGGCAAGACAGAAAGAGGTAGATTTCACACCATTAATTATGAATTAGATAACTGAAAAGTGAGAGAGCCCTGTCAAAATAAAGTGTGAAAGAGCCCTAAAATCATGAAAAGGAAACTTCGGAGGTTAAACTAATGATGTAGTCTACTATGGTGGAAGCAATTTGCATTACTTTATTTGATTATTTGCCTTAAAGCTACTGGACCTGCTGACACTGCCTCACCGAGGCTCAAAGTATATACTCTTCAACCCTAGACTCAAAGAAGCCCCCTATTTCCCTACAGATGTACACATCCATACAAGAGGACATCACAGTAAAGGTTGTCTAATAACTGTCCCTATTCCAGGGTCCATTTTGAGAAAAGCAATTTCTATTAGGGCAGAAAATAGATTGCATTATGTTGGAATTTCATTGGCTATGTATGGCTAACCCCAAGGGCCCAACCTGCCATCTTACCTGCCTGTGAATTGATTCCTGTGTGTGCGTGTGCACACATGCACATGACAGAGGGTGTGGGTGGGCTTTGTACAAGTGTTTGATCACACAATGTAGGGATAGGAGGGTTTTGCTGCAAACTGTGCCACAGATCAATATATCAATGTCAACTGTGTGTGTTCCTACTTAGAGGCACCGCTGTTTGATACCTTTACAGATTCACTACAGTTTCGTAAGATTATCATGGAAGCAATGTAGTGACAGATCTTCCTGTGTATTTGACAGTCTGCTAAGTCAGAGATATTAAAGTTTAATGAATAAAAGACTGAAGCCTTTTTTGCTTGTTCTCCAAAAAAAGTAAGCAAGATATTTTGAAAAAGCCTTCCCATCATGTGGGGGTGTCTTGATTTTGGTTTGAACAGCAGCAGAGCACAGACACAGCAACAAGAGAGCAGAAACAAAACGCACCATGCTCAATGTGGACACATTGTGTCTGAGATGCATGCTTACATACTGGAGCAGCCCTGATGTTCTGCCAGAGCTCTGTCACATTGTCAACAGATAAGATACAGGACTAACTTAAGGTTATGTTGCCGATACAGGAGATCTGCAGGATCACTGGCTTAATTCTATAAGTAAAGATATAAAGATGAGGACAACTGAAGAAAATAAATTGGAATCTACCGCATATTTAATGTGTAACATGCTGCAGCACTGCCTCAACACGGCTAAAGTTAGCCAATGTTTTTAGTGAACAAACCACCCAGAAAAGTAAGTGGATACATTTATAAACTTTTACACAAAGACTCCTGTTTGAGTACTTTCAAAGGTCATACAGCCCTTGTTTTTAAGGCTAACTCCAGCCAAAGAAATCGCACGGGCAAATATCAGGTGAAGCAGATAAAAAACAGAGAAGTGAGAAGCTAAAAGAGAAACGTGGAGGGAAGCCAGAAAAAATATGTATTGCCAATTTCTCCACCACTGAGAATTCTGTTTTTCAAAATCTTTAATGTCAGAGAACAGCTGTTTTTTTTTTTAAAAACCCCCAAATCAAATCACTTTACTGAAGAGGTCAAAGAACCCTCCGGTGCATGAGTGGGCTGGAAACCAGGTTCATGAGGTGCCATGCATTTAATAAAAGCAGAGACAAAAGAATTACGTACACCAAGGAAGTTGGAGAGAAGCTTCAGGGTTTGGGTTGTGGTGTTGTAAAGATTCCGCCAGTCATAGGGCGGCATGCCGGGTGGACGATCCTCTGGAGGCCCATTGTAGAGGAAGTTGGCCAGGAGCTCGGCTGTCCACCCTGTCCCGTTAAGACGTTGGTTGAGGACAGCAGCAAACAAAGGATTCGCCAGCAAAGCCTGATTTGAAAAGGCGAGATGATGGGTTTACTTACAGTTACTCTGGGATTTACTGAGAGGTTCAGAATAAATGTGGCATGAATGCAATGGAATCTGAATGAGGACTGAAGCAGGATGGACCACAATGTATTATTTTAAAAGAGAGAGCTTGGGAGGTCAGCTTTGTTTGTTGGTAGCAGTGACATTCATTCTTCTGCAGAAATAATTAGGACCGTTAAGATAGATGGCACTGTTGTACTTCAGGCTCTGAGGTACAACTGGTCAACTGTATTTTCATGGCCACAAAAGTGCTCATCGACAGAGTACATTATGAATGGACTGCGTACACACACGCATGCATGTGCACACACACACCAATCCACATTTGCATAGACATACATTAAGGAGCATGGAAATGAATACAAATTAATAACTGCCTCTACACAAACACAGATACATACACACACAAATTGCAGGAGCGCAAAACATAGGGGCAAATGCTAATTCCCCTGCTCTCGATCCCCGTCGCTGACACGATAACAGACATGTATGTAAAGCCTTTTTCCTTCATGTCAGGTCATGGATCAAGCTGCAGTTATTCTAATCATGTGATGAATTAATAAAGGTGAATTGCTGATCTGGAGGCAAACAAAACCATTCTCGGTATTCAGCACTATTTATACACACACACACACACACACACACACACAGAACATGTGAGTTTGCCGACGTATTTCTCCAGGAAGACACACCTTCCTGTGAGGGACGAGTTACATTGTCAACAAACACTAAACAAAATAGTAATTAGACACCTTAATGTTTACAGAGGAGCACTGAATAGAAAACTAAGCTTAAAAATAATAATTAAAAAATAAATTCAACAGCATTTATAACTCAAGAAAAATCAAAACCTACATACCTACACTTCCTAAACCAACTGCCCTAGCAGTTGAATATGTATGGTTCACATCTGAAAAGGGACTGGCGAGGAAAGGGCGCTGTGAGTCAGTCGAGAATTGGGCCTCTAAAGTGTGAACGTCTGTGTTGAAATTCAGATATATTCTGGCCAGTGCAGTGGCATTTCAGTGTCAACACTGCTGATGATATTCTGCTTAACCTTAAAACAAAGTGTCAAAATTAAGCAATCTCCATGCTGCATGTGACCTTTAGAAAAAAAATAAAAGTGCATCCATCTTAGTGGATGCAACATTAAGAACGTGTGTAAGAAATGTGTGCATTTAAAAGTCTAAGTCATTTTGACATCACAGTGGCAGAGTCACGCTGGCAAATTGACTGTAACTGTTAAACCCGCTCGGTGTTTAAAATCTTCATCCGTCTCGTAATTTTCAGTGGCATTTGGGCCAAAGAGTTGCAGACGTGCCATTTAACCTTTGTCATCAGACGATCTTCCTGTGTAGAACTGAAATTGGTCAATGTGAAGGACATCAAAGTTGTTTTCTACAGAGACTATGGCTACGGCCAATATTGAAATATTGACTTAAAGATAGGAAATCAAGCCCAATTTTGTATGGACAGCCATTTGATATTCAATCTAATTAGCTCTCTGCATAGTAGCTTTTATTGTTAGTGGCAGGGTCTGCCATTCCCGCATCGGCTTCAAACTGCCTGCAAACACACAAGGGATTCAAAGGAAACAAGGCATGCGTCTAAACAGTGTAATTGTACCTTATTGATCTTATCGATATTGATGTTTACTGTTCACCCTCTTTACGCTGTGTCAGAGTTATATTTAGTTACAGCTAATACAAAGAGTGAGCTACTGCTGTTGTCTCACATTAGGAATACAAAATCTGTCACTTTTCATGAGAAATGCACCAAAAAACACGACTTTTTTTCATCACTGGACAGTTCTGAGTATTACAGAGAGTAATGGAACAAGAAAGACCGGCTACAGAGAGCTTTCAGATGAAAAGTTGCGTTATAATGTCACCTCCAACCTCTCAGCAAGGTAATTAACTTTGCCGTGCCCTGCTGTTAGATGGAAAACTACACCATGAACTACTTTCATGTGCAGCATGAAATCAGATTGCAGTTGCTCATGGCGTGATGGAAAAAGGCAGATTATTGACTGACTTCTTTATTAAAACAAATTGAGCCTGTTTGGCTGCGCTGTACACAGATGCACCAGTTGCTCTTGGGTTCTATTTCTGCCCCCAAAGACCACTAGCATTAAACTGCACTGGCTGTTACCACAGTAACCACAGGTGTCCTAATCCAACGATTACGACTCCAACGTGTCAACACCATCTAAGGGGACGAGTAATTATGTCAAACATATTTTCAACCCCTTTTATTTGTAAGCAGGGTCTGTACAGTATGTCTTTCTCACCAGCTCTGCACACCACCTCCTCTATCTCAAATGTAGCTGTGCTGGTGATGGTAATTGGTCTATCAACGTAAAACGTGTCTGCGACCTTGAAGGACCTCTGAAGATGACAAACCTCCGAAGCCACCAGCGTCGTAGCGAGAGGTGGAGAGCGAGGGAGCCGGGCTGGGAGAAAATGAAGACAAAGGAGGATTGCCGGCCCATTTGTGTAAAGGTTAGGGCTAGGGTAATGAATACCCTGGCTATATGGAGCTCCCAATGTCTGCTTCCCTCCAGCTGCCTATAAGCTCATTTGGAGTGACACTGGAGTAATGTCAGTGTCAAGGAAATACGGCGAGGCAAAGAGAGTGAGAAGGAGAGAAGGAGAGAAGGAGAGAGAAGGAGAAGTGGTAGCCAGGAGTCCATGTCCTCTACTTCTATAGCTAATCCTTTCTGCCAGGATGAAAATTATCCTGCACTTATCCATAATTACTTTCCTCCCTCGTTTTCCATATCTAACAGAAGGTGCAACAAATTGATATACACCAAGTATTTTCTCACCTGCAGTCTGTGTGAGGCTCATCTTGTCTTTTTACAGATTTTTACTAAAAAATAAATGAATATATATATATATATATATAAAAAACCAGTCCGACTAGAAAAAAATCAGTGAGGACCAAGATGATCTAAATAGCTGCTGATCATGATTTAAATGATTTTTAAAAAGCCTGGAGTAAAAAGGAAATAATAATAATTATAATTAACCTCTATTTTTGATTTTTAGAAAAAATGTGTATTGTTTTCGTTGGTTTGATGAATCTCAATCACTGTGGAAACTTGTGTCTGCTCCACAGCTCATTAGAACTGTCAACCAGAAGAACAGCAATGGAAAAAAAACAAAATTTCACCAACTCACCGAGGTCCTCTGACTGAACTGTCACCACATGCAACCGTTACGCACGGCTGTGGCCATTTATAGCACCTGTACCACCACATGGTGTACCTGTAGATCTTCATCTCAGAGACATCTGAATCATCATTACATTCATCACAATATAGTCCTCACTACAGCCATTTATAGAGCTCATAGTGAAACAGACTCCACAAAGTTGTTTTGCAATTCAGGTTCAGATGCAAATTAACAGGGTTCAATTCATCAACAGGTCCCAATGTAAACAATAAAAACAATGCAATATTTTAAAATGTCTGTTTAGGTGTTTGCAATTTGATTAGGGAATATTTTATTCAATTTCATCAGGGGTTACTGTATCTCTTGCAGAGGTTGGATGTAGGCCGGCAGCAGTTAATGCTCACCACTCATTCTTCTTTGGTAAATGCAGGCGTAGATGTGTGGGGAAAGGCTGCACATAGTTTTTGGGCATACACATTGTTCATATATGTTGCCGTGGGACATCACACACCCAGCTAAGAAATCGTCCAGCACCCAGCCACCCAAAATTCTAATTCATAAGTCTTACAGTGTCGCTTTTACACTGAAGAATAAAAGAAACAGCTCACTCATTAACACGTTCAGGTAAACAAGTGACCTTTGTAAGCCAGGCTAACTTTTGCTAAGCTAGTGATCTGCTGGCTGTTGTTTCATATTTAATCACACAGATATGAGTGTGCTGTCGATCTAACTTGGACAGAGAATAAAGTTTTTTCCAAATGTGTTGGACTTCCTGTCATTACTCTAAATGTGTTTCATACAGTTTCATACAAAAGCTGATTTTTGAAAATATCCTGACTGATGCAGGAGGAGTTGCTGGTGAAATCTGACTTGTATTAGTATTAATTAAAATTTGAACAAGAGCAAATTCTTTCAATTTCTACAAAATTAAAAAGAAAACTTTGGCTTTTTGGAAACTTACTACCTTGATACAATCTGTTGAGAAACTAGGTCCTAAACTTTTCATAATACGTAAAAATATAATGTATAATTCTCACAGTAGAGACTTACCCGCAGTGCATTGACTTGAGCGCTATTTTGAAAGAAATCCCAGACACGTGGCCCAAGTTCATCCCACAAATCAGCCAGCTCTTTGAGCTTGGCCAAGGCATTGAATGTGCTATTGGCCTGAAACAATAAGAGAAAAACAATATTTAAAATTGCAGTTATCTTACCTTTTCCTGACTGAAAGCATACCCACTGAGCCTCTTCTCTTCGCTCTGAGCCAATCCAGACATGAAAGTACTCCACATCTGAACATTTCAGCTAATCCCTAGAGGAACTCATCACATTGTAACACTGCCACCCCCCATGGTGACAAATGTAAATGGGGTTATTTACCCCTGAACATTGACTTGTAAACAATCTAACTTACGTCTGGTGTGAAAAGGGCCTCCTGTGCCAACACCGGGCCACTTGCTGTGAACTCATTATGCATTCTCAACGCAAGAACCTCACTGGCTGCCTGTTGTTTGTTTTGCTTATGCGGTTATCAAAACGATGCTAATATCTTGGAGAAATGTCATGTCATGAAAATACATTACATTCACCACATTCTATGAACAGGCTCCCTGACTAATGATCGTATTATTTGCATTTTCTTTCCCTGGTGGTAACCTTGTGTGACATCTGGATGCTTCTTCACACTTGACACCTCACAGTTAGTGATACCTGTAATTGATCTGATCGTGTGCATCAAGGAAACTTGAATGTACCCACAAACAAATGGAAAAGAAAAGTGGTTTCGGCTTCTTTTCAAAACTTGGTCCTGTCATACATCAACAAAAGCAAGGTATTCAGCTACTTCTCAACTGCATGACAAGTCAGTATGTGTATAACTATGTTTCATTTTTCTCCCCAGACGTCTTTCACCTCTTTCACAATGAGGCGAGCAGCAGGTGTATCAGGTGTGTAGAGGACTTTCCCTTGCAATAACGGCTTGAAGGTGCTCCAAATGTAGCGCAGACCAGGTGTGCCCTCCAGGGTGTCGACAAGGGTCTGACAAAAAGCATCTACGGAAAAGAAGAAGAGAGGGGAGAAGACAGGGAAAGTCAAGGCAAGACCGAGAGGAAAGGTGTTCTTTCATGGCACATGAGGAAAGAGGAAGGAACAAGTTGTTGGATCCATATTAAATCATAGAATCTGCAGCACCAAAACAGCAAATGCAATAAATATTGAACAAGAGTTTGAAATTTATATGTGGTGGCCGCAGCAACCCATCTCAACCCAGAGAAAGGAAATACGAACACACTTTGTAAGTACTACACTGTAACCATTTCATTTCACATGTATTACTAAACCACACACACAAAATAATGTATTTATTAATATATTTATTAACAAATCAAGGAACATCACATGTAACTGATATAACAAAAGATGTCATTGATGCTGAGGTGATACACTATAGCACACAGAGTGCCGATAAAATGCAATAATAAAATTACTGAATGTGCACAAAAGCTTAAGTTTCCACCATAGGGACAGAACTGACGCAATCACTGCCCTTCAGAACAGAAAGCTATTACTTTTAACTGCTACCGATTTCTGTAGAGTCTTGATTAAGGATTCTTGTTCAGTCTTTCTGACGCCATCACTTCGCAGCAGTTTTACAAATACTTTGAGTCAACAGGACTGACAGCCGCTCCTTAACACGGCATTTAGGAGTAGAATGGCTCTAAGTGCTGATTTGGTTTATTGAAGCATATTGTTGTGAGAGCAATGTAACTGCCAGTTTCATTTCAGTCAAGTTAGAAGAATGACAAAGTGACAATGACGTTAGAACACGCAGCATCTTATCTTTTTGCATACTCTTGTAACATTGCTCATAATAAAGCTTTTGTGAACGTTAAATTCTTGTTCTCGTTTAACTGCTGCGCTCCATGTCATATATTTGTTTTACTGGGTGTTCTGTGTTTTTATTGTTTGCTTGTTATTTGCATATCGTTTTTGCCTCTATGCTATTATTCCATTTAAAGACCCAAAAGATGAAAAGATATACGTCAATTAAATTTAATATTATTGTTCATAACTTAAACAGGACTCCCTAATATTTTTCTTATAGTTTGCTTTTAATAAGAATCTTAACTATCTTATCTATCTGTTGAGAGAAGCCATTGCCGCTGCTTCCATACTATAGCAACATCTTAACAAGCGATGTCATACCTGGGCTTATGATATGAAAAGTTTTCTTGATACTGGGTCACGTACTAGTACAGTAATCTATTATGCATCAGCGACCAGCAGGTAGCAGAGTGGATGCATTTACAAAAAGTTATTAAAAGTTATTATTACTTGAACACACAGGAGGACGAAAACACAAGCCAAGAGTTCAGACCTGAGTACATAAGGAAAAGCTTCTGCGGAGCAGAGAAAAAAAAAGTCAATATGCTCAGCAGCAGTACGATCATTACTAATTTAACTTATCTGCCAACGTGAATATTGCCAGGTTGGGAGAGCGCTGAATAGGTTACACGAGGACCTGCACAGCGAGGAATGGAGCCTGGATTAGCAAGAACGCCTGTGCTCGGTTTGTGTCTGCCTTGTTGTGATAGAAAATGTGCGATTCTTGCAGTCTGTTAGTTAATCAGACAATTGATCAATTCAGTGTGTCGTCTGCCAGTCAATTTGACCGTCTGCCTTTTTGATCTGTTCGCCAACTGTCTCTTTTGTTCAGGCACCTGTCATTACATCAGCACTTTTTTTCCCAGTCCTTTTTCATTTTTCCCCTGTCAAGACCTCAACAAAACCTCAATCTTCCGCTTCTTCTCATCTCACCAGGGCCAGCGTTTCCCCCCATCAGGGAGATTTTAGCGGCCATTTTCAGTGCAATTAAATGTTAGCCTGTCTGCCTCCTGGCCATCTTTCCCAGGTGCTCCTGGGAGGTCTGTGCACGGGCAGCTAATGGCCACCCCTTAGTCTGAGTCTGGCCAGCTGTTCCCTCCACAGACTGCACAGATGCCACCTCCTGCAATCATAACACTTGAAAGACAGGAAATGTGTGTGACACACAGCTCAGTCGCTCTCTGCTGTTGTCTCTTGGAAAAATGACAACTATTTTTTGCTATTTTAGAAATAAGATGTTCAACTATTCGTTGTAGAGACTTTTATATTATGATAGTGAGTAGAAAAATCCCAGTAATTAAAAAAGTTTAAAAAAAAAAATCACTCTTCAATTAAACTGATTACTTAAAGGTACAAAGAGTTTTTAGAAGTGGCACTATGTTTTTGTTTACATAGTGCATGTGTACATGCAGGCGATGCCAAACACATTCCTGGAGTTGGTTTTAAGCTCTTCCACTGACCAACAGTTGGTGGGAGTAATGTCCAAAGAAGTAAAGCAATGTGTCAACAAACACAGTGAAAACAGCTAATAGCTAGCAATAATCCTAAATGTAAACAATGCTGGATTCAAGTAATTTGAAGTAGAAATGCTTTGCAAGGATGCATGTATATTTTACTTGTTGTCCGTGCTTGCTGTATGTCTGTTCCAACCTGTTGCAGCCAGCGTACCAATAAAGAGAGGTAAAGTTAACACAGTTTTACTATTTATTAAAAAAGTTCAAAATGTTTTTTAATCATCTGAGTCTGCCTGAATATCTCTGAACACTTCCTTTGTGTGTACAGTATACCCTCAATCATAAAAATTTCTGGATTATGAAAGCGATTATGATAGCAGTCAGCAGTGCAAATGGACCTTGACCAGCATGCTCAGGCTGAAGACACAAAGAATTAAGTGTCCTATTCAACAGTGGAGCATGAATATAGATGGCAGTCTTTGGACTGCGGGGAAGATTTATCAGTTTTTGATATTTTGTGTGCTAAAGGGAGAATCGGATTACAGAGGTTACACATTCTCAAGAGCTGTGAGCTGAGTGGTTCTTTCTTGACAGCACACCTGTGCTTTATTACAAAACAGCAGCACAGAAGAACAAGCGAATCTGTTCTTCACACCAGTTTTAGCCACAGTCAAATAATTGCTTGGAGCCTCAAGTCAGCCCCTCAACTTACCTGGCAAATTTAATCAATTTGAGTTACACCCTGGAGATGTGCTCAATTCAGTACTACAGTGAGACCGCGCCACTGACACACTCCAAATGCTGGTGCTACACACACATATGCACTCTGTAGGGCACGTGCAGTCACATGTGCTTGACATGCACATGAGCACGCACACAGAAAATGATATTACTCTAGGTTCACGACTCATATTTAAGGCTTTTTCCTGCACATTTACACACACACAGACAGACAAACACACATACAGCATGCACGTGCGCCTAATATGACACGCCAGTCTAGAGTGAACTAACCCATGCATCAATAAAGCAGTACTTATTTCCTACACGCAGTACAAATCGAGTCCTGTCTTGCAGCATTCCAACAGGGAGAAAAATAAGCGTGAATAAATGTCACTGAAGTCGCTCTCTTATAAGAGACAGAGGGAGGCTGCTCTGACATTCAGCAGTATATGACGAGCCTTTCTCACTCCCCAACGACTGCCATCATAGACATATATTCCGCCTTAACCAGCTCCAGTATATATTAAAAGGCTGTGCTTCAAAACTAGAAATAAACGATACAGATTACTAATTACTCTGAGGCACCCACGGGCAAACACTCTGGACAGTGTGAGCCTCGGGATAATTAGGAAAATGTTTCAAAGCAATGTCAGAGAAAATCACAGCAGTGAAAATAGGACAATGCTAAATGAGAGACAGGAAGTTATGTTGACAGATCAACAGCAGAAGCACTAACATGAAAGGTTGATGAACACTCACATATGAATCAGGTAGAATGTAACTTTGAAAACTGTGTGAGGTCAAGTCAAGTCACCAGTTTAACAGACATGATGATGGTGCGTTTGCCTTTTTCTGCTTGCAAAGAAGAAAAAAGGCCCATCCATTCAGACACTCCACACGGTACAAAACGGCATCCAATTTAACAGCGAGGAAAATAGCCTCTAAAATGAGCATCTTATGCACATAAGAGCCACCGCATGCTTTTGCAAAACTATTTTTTCCCAGATGTATCCAATGAATGTATAACTGACAGTATGTGACATTCATTGCAGAGCGTGTAATCACTTCTTATTCATGCTAATCTACTGAGCAAATATTTAAAATGGTAACAACTTAAAATTATTGTTTACTGTCACGGAAGAACAGCTACCACCCCAACTCTTCTGTACTGTGACTCAGAAGTTTTACTTTGCTGTCAGCCATTAATTGGGAACGGAACATTACTGAGCTGTTAACATACCTCAGCGCTGGCCTTTATTATTGCTATTCTACTATTCCTTTGAGTGTACTTTTACACTTACAAAGGAGTTGTAATTGGCCATTATGCAGACACACTGCACATTCCAGATTCATTTAACTGTACATAGACCAACACAATGAAATGCCACGGCAAATCCAAAACAGCCATTAGCATGCTAACAGAGATGTTATCTTATTTTGTATGGATGATGCAATGTTTTTGCTAATTTGCGCTGGCACTAGCATGCAATTCCACTTCACAGTCAACTTTATTCCCAGGGAATAGAGGTTTCTTATTAAAATCTAATTTTGTGCAGTTGTCTCCAAAGAACAGGCATTTAATGAAACAGCAAGGCATGGTATTTTAATGAGCATGCGGCTGCAAGAAGTTACACTGCAGATCTAATTCTCAAAGATTTTATGGAACAAACATATTCAGTAATTTTCAAAGCGTTCCCCATCAGCAGCTACAACCTTCATGCTACTTTTATTTACTGGTTTTCTTTTTAATATGGACTTAACACAACAGTGATTTCTTTGCATAGTATCAGCAAAAGAGATTTATGTGCATATGATCTTTTTAAATAAAATTTCTTTTCTTATTTCTGCTCCACTATTTTCAAATTATTATTATTATGTATATCTTAGTAATTATTCAGTGAATTCTCAGCTTGTATTGCATGCTGTATATATGATAGATACAATTATATATTTATGTTTGCTCTATAACTGTTTAATTTACATAATGCTCCACTTAGTCAAGACAAGAAGCAGGTTAGAAGAAGACATCAATTGATTTTAAAGTATAATGTGTTAATAAATGTGTTCAAGAAAATAAAAGTGAGTTCACAGAATTACTTATGCAGTTAGAGCAAACACAAATGCTCACTCCCACGTGGAGAAAGTTACCATTTGTGAAATGACTAAAAATAGAATCAGGTGCACTTAAACAGGTGCAAATGGTAAAAAAGATTAGTAGTCTTAGAGGGTCCACTCATGCATCAAGATCAGACACATGGTCAGGACTAAATATTCAGGTGTGTGATAATCCATAATGACTTTCTTTCCCTGAGAGCCCTGCAGATGAAAAGAAAAAAGATATTCTGCAGAAAGACTGCTTCCAGTCTGTTTAGGAGAGATCTTCCTCACCACGTTAACCCACTGGAAATCCAGAGTAACACTAACAGATGTACAAGCAGCTCTTTCAACAGCTACTGTCAATGTACATGAGTCGACTGGAAGTCAAATCTGACCCACATGCTAGTACAGGAAGGTCTGCAGACAACACTGGGCTGAAGCACAACACAACAAGTCAGGAGTTTGAAATAAAAACATGTTGCCTTTGAAAAGATCATCCTTAATCACTTGAAGCTTCATACAGTAGTGTAGGGATGCCTTATTGCCTCAACAGGCCTCGGGCCACAGTGTGAGCTTTTGTTTTTTAGATCATTAAACAAGTCATCGCACAGTGTAGCAGCTTCTGACAGCAGCGGAGAAACACCTTTTCTAATTTTGAAGGGAAAAACATGGTAATCATGCAGATACAGTTAACTGCAACCTGCTCTTACCACGAGTTTACACTACAAGCAGTGTGGTCAAAGAGTAACCTTTCATCTGTTACTGAACTGAGTCACATAAATCACAGATTTTATGTATGCTTATTTTACTTTGATATTAAGTCCTCAACCACTAGACAGATTTACGCATCAAGGAACACACTTTGATGCAGTAACGTCAGCAAAGCAGAGTGTGTACTGGGTTAGATCAAAGGGTGATTCATATCAGTACTCAGCTCTTGAAAACTGTCTTCCACAAATGCTTGTATAATCTGTCTTTCCTCTTTTATTAATTAAATCCCCGCAGCCATGAGAACGCCTATTCACCTGCAACCATACTGAAGGTGGGTGGTGTGGCTCCGCTTTTCAAAGCGTTGAAAATAAACCACAGTTTCTTCCAAGCAGCTACTTGGAATACATATTTTATAAGAAGCACCAGGAACACAAATGTATCACTGAATTTCACAGAATTTCGACAAAACTTCTAAAACAAAAGGTGAATAAATGCTTGATATGGTTATGGTGTTATGAAGAGTTGGTTCATCAAGATAGGCACCAGGTGACAGGTTGGCAGAAACCCATCTACCCAGACTCAGCAATTTTAAGAGTATTTTAAGTCATCACAGGCCGCCAGCAGCGCGGCTCCTTCCCAAATACCTTTACAAACTGAGCCCGGCTCAATTCAATCAATCCTGCACTAGGGCATTAGGAGTGCAACCACTGACAATATGGTTGCCGTGGTCATATTTCAGTAATGAACAGAACAAAACACCAGTTTATAAGACAAAAGAGTGTTTTAGTGACAACAACTGTCATTTGTGAGACATTTGGGTTGCCACGAGTTCGTGTTTAGGATGTTACGTATTCGTGCTTTGTGACTCTGCACCAGGTGGACAACATCGGTCTCCACCTGGGGTAAGTTGCCCTGAACTGTCCTCTTCATTAAGAAAATGTCATTGTCAAGATGAGAAGTTTACAGCTTTAAATGGACAGAGAGAAGAGCTGATTTGATTGGCTACGATTGATGCCAGCCCCTGACACAGATGCTGATAACACATTCCTAACCAAACGCAGTTTCCAGCTCTGGCAAAGGTGCAGACTTTGCCACAGGTGTCTGGTTTCTGTGTGCCCACAAGTCACATCCTGTGCACCGTGTAAACTTGATGGCACTGTGTGCAATGCAGCCCCATGTTCTCAAGAAAATGGAGATTGTTTTGTTTTGTTTTGCTCACACACATGCATATTTTGATAAAAGTGTTTTCTTTCTCACATACTTTTAGTCTTTAAATGATAACCATACAGATAAGCTGCCACGCTGGCTCCAGCAGCTCCACTGTTTTCTCAATAAAGTCGTCAAACCACCATAATTGTGACATGACACTGCTTTTAAGAGGGGAAGGACTCTGATTTGATTGGTTATGACATCCTCTGTCACACCTACTGGTCATGCATTATTCCAAGTCTTTCCCCTCTTTCCAAAAGCAGCATAGTTATGCTTTAGACCTTTGGCTGCAAAATGACTAAAAATATGAATCGGGTCCTGTAATAATGCACAATGTGCCCACACGTTTCTAAAAAAGTCCACTGGTGCCCATTTATTGGCTACATGACAGCAAACAATACTGTAAAACTAAAATGTAGATAAATAAATAAGACACAACAATTCGATGACATTGCTCGATAACGATAAAGGAGTTTGCTGCAGCCCTTACCTGAACTGTTGGAGGCTGTCTTGTTGTTGACCACCTTTCTAGGTGAGCGAAAACTGACGTACATACTGGTGGAGTTCAGCTCAGGTCTCTTTTCACACAGCAGCATAGTAATGCTGCCAACCATGTTCCTTTTGAAGTCCAAAGCACTCGCAGCCTTAACAAATCTGGAGCTTTGCAACTTGGACACCTGGATGCAAGAAAAGTCAGACAGTGTGGAAATACATTAAGAAAAATGTAATTTTAGTGTTTAAATATGGAGTCCTGCCAAGTGTACATGATAAAGTTGGGACACTAACCTCTACAATCACTGGTATGGCATGTAGAGTGATGCTCCTCATCAGTGTCGCTGCGTCTGCTGTATTCATATCCAAAGCTGAGGGGAGCTAAAGGAGGATATGACCAGTTTGTTTGTATGTACATGTATGACCAAAACCTAATGAGGACATAATCCAGTGTTTAAATAATAAAGCAGGAATATCTGTGATTTTAAACAGAGTGAGTCCGGCACAAACTGCTGCACAACAGGCAGCTTCGGTTACTGGTGTAATTTCCACATCCATTTATGTTCATGGATTTTATGAGAACCCCTGTGTTGTCCCTTTCTGAGCTAAAAATGCCAGGTCTGTATCAGCCTTTACGTTCAAGGCACTATATGACGACAATACACACGCAAACGCATGCGTCTGTAGCTGTAAATTGCAACCTAGCATCATCATCCCTGACGCCGGTTAATAAAAGTTGCATTAAAATGACAAGTGTTGCTGTGTGTTACAGTGACATTCTGAAGGTACACAGTATGTGTCCAATTAGTAGAAGTAAATGGCATGCCCTTTTAACTACTGTCATTTTCATGCATCAAGTGTCAAGTATGAGGAGCGCTCGTATTGTCTTTCAGCAATTAAAAGTATAAAGCTTATTAATGTGAGCCAGTCATAGTGTCCCCCAGAAAGACTGGGATTGGAAAGATCAGAGGACCAAGACAGGTGCAAAAAGGGTATTATCATTATCATTATCATTATCGTTGTTGTTGTTGTTATTATTATTATATTTGATTGATTGTGATTGAGTCTTAAGCACATTCATTTAGGATCACTTTTACTCTCAGACGTAACGAGGAGAATTGCCAAGAAAGCACAGGAGTCGCAGACAATTTTGAGCAGAGCAGCTGAGAATCTCTGAGTCACCAATGCAAGCAGATATTCCAGCAGTGTCACATTAGGAGGAAAGTAAAGTGAACCAAACCAGATTTCACAAGCTTATTTGTTAAACTCAATTTCCACCTCACTTTGTTACTGAGGACTTAAATGGTGTGTGTGTGTGTGTGTGTGTGTGTGTGTGTGTGTTTCTTCCCTGACCAGGTAAGCTGATTAGAAAAATTATTCCACACGAGTGAAGAGACCATTCATATTGTGAATGGCTCAGATCTGTTGAGCTGATGAACTGCGAAGGAGATGATGCAGTCGCAATCTGACATTTGAATGACCTTTGTCGAGCGCCACATATGTTAAAATGCTTCTTGTCTACATCCTCCCGTGTGTTGTGTTCTGAAATGATTTCCGGAAAACGCAAACTTGCGGAACCAATGTCTAAATCTACCTGAGTGATAAACCCTGACTTCTTCCCGTGTCCTTTTCTTTATGTTGTTGCTCTTATCACAATCATTCAACGACGTCAAGCTTTAAGTGTGAAGGCTTGATGTTCTTTTCCATCCATTTGCTTGCGGCGCTCAAGAGCTTTTCCACCATATCTTGTCTGGCCTTTCTTTTTTTTTCTGTGTCTGAAAATGCCTGTGGGCTTAAATTGTTCAAATGCTCTCTCCTACGAACTTCCTGCCTTATCACTTATTTATTGGATTTGCTGTCCCATATATTTTCTCTCAAAGATAAACTCAAAGAAAAGTGCAGGCTTTCATCATCCCAAAGGGAACTCGGAGATTTAAAAGAACTCAAGAAAACATTGGTTCTAATAAATAATTCCCACCTGATTGCATGCATTCTAGTAAAATCACTTGAAGACACAGAGGTGCACATGACAATGCCAATTTTAAAAGCTTCGACCCTATGGGACCGAAAATGATTTCTGAAAATGGAAGAAATAAAAATACATAGAGATATTGCAGAAACACAAAATAAGTACTGAAGCTCTGTCGGTTATTTTGGATTCATCAGTAGTATCACAGTAGCTCACTTAAATACCCTGGCAAGCTTATATTTTCTATTAAACTGGCTGGCACAGAACATCGTTGTCTTTTATTTCCATTTACAAACAATGTGAGAATTATATTTAGAAGAAACCACCTGCCTACAATACGTTAAAACTTTATCAAGACTGTTCAATTTCATAGTTTGTAACTGACAGACTGACTGGTGCATATTACCAGAAGCAGCCACCTCCCCTTCATATTATTTATCTCTCAATTTTAGGTGAGTTTCTTTTGTAACTCACGCACAGGAAAGGTCAGAATGAAAAAGGCTCAGTGGGAAATTTTGGCACACGAAAACAAGCCAACACACCTGAGCAAACGTTTCAATTTGCTGAGGTGCAAAGGTTTGATCAGCAGTTCAGAACCACATTTGTACCAACAACTTTCCACTAATGGGTCTACTCAGTCTATCAGTGATAGAGTGGGGGAATGTGTGATAAATGTTTTAGTGTTTCCTGCAATTTTGGAAAAATAAAGCCAAAAGAAAATGTAAAAGTCCTTTTTTGGCTATAAATGACAAAATTAGTGCTGGAGTTCAATTGGTGAAACATTTGTGTGGGCAGGGTCTAAGAATAGTTTATAAGATCCGAAGCTGAACACTGCTTAGCCCCATCGGTCACACACCTATTTCATCAACTGGGCAGAGCACTGAGCGATTTTGTGGCTAGGACTGCTCGGTCAGTTGCAGTCTCCACATCTGACTCATGAAGAAGAGACGGCTCAAGCAAGCTAGATCACCTCTTTCGTATGACATGCCACAGACAAAGCACTGCGAGTTGCCAATGACTCAGCAGGAATGAATATTACATGATCAGAAAGTAGTGGAAGCTAGTTAGCCTAGCTTGCTAGGTTCTACTTTCAGTGTGGAGTTGAACTGCAGAATGTTCTTCAACATGTTGAGTTTGCACAGTAGATGTTGTAAATTCAGTTTGACTCTAAAATGCCTGTCTCAGGGTCAAAATGCATCCTCCAAAGTTAATCTTCCATTGCACCAGTGGCGGATGAGACATCACTAGGGTTTCAAATTTACATTTTTTTAATAGCACCTTCATTAGCCCAGACAGCATCATTTGTAAGAATGCTAAATGCGGGTGACCTTGCCGAGTCGGAATTACAGCTTTTCAGATGTAGACATTATGGCCTTTATTACAACTGCAGTGTCCCCATCAGGCCAATTAGTGTAAACACAGTTCCCTTCAAGTTCCTTCAAGTCTCGTCAAACTGAAATTAGACGAGTGTGTGAGATTTGTTCGTCGTGTGTGGGCAACAGCGAGACAAGCTCACCTCAGAAAGCACTTTCCTCGCGTCCAGGTTTTGCAGGAGTACTTGCTGGGTGTTAATCAGCTGCTGTGGAGTGAGGGAGCAGCTGACATTTTGAAAAGCCTCCTTTTCAGCTCGGCTGCTAAATTGGACATACTGATCCAGATATGTCCCCTCACACAGGATGCTCTTCAGGTTGCCTGGCCTTGGGATGCCCATCATCTGAAAAATAAATACCAACTTTGGTAGGAGTTGACAAACGAGAGAACTTTGCATCTGACCATATCTTATTATTCATGTGGTGTGTCTCCTGGGTGTGTTGTGCAGGCAGCTGGTGTGCAAAATCACATCTCAAACCCAGATGTAAAGCAGTGTTTTTATTGTAATTAAGCCTTAGTTTTCCTACATCACCCTCTATTAAAGAATTACAGACAGTGCTGCACATATATACAAAGAGTGACACTCGAAACAACAGTAAAAATGCTACAAACACAAACATTTAACACCCACACACCTTGATGCATACACACAGATGATTTGCATCCCAGAAAATATACAGTGATATGCGGCAAGACAGGATGCATGAGCAAAAGTGTCTCTAAAACTACTACACATGGTAACAAACAGTATGTTTTGCATCAGAGCCCACTGCAACCATCACACAGCAGGGATCTTTTAATCAGTGCACATTATATTTAAGACTCCTTGTCAATGTCAGTGAAACATAATTACCTCCTTGTTGCTCATCTGATATTATTTTGCTACATACCACAGTATCAGTTGGGGAGCTTTTAGAGACAAGATGCTCTTATTGCCGTTGCAAGTTCATCTCATTCCAAATTACCTACTGTAGGCAGCTTCAAACGACTGTTTCTGTCAAGCAAATACTAGAGTTTGCTTTGATTATGACTGTCAAGACATGGAGTCCCAGAGGCAGTCCATGGCCAGGACATGTTATTCTTAAATGTTCAAACACAACATTCCCGGCACTCTTCATTGTCTTGAACATTTAGGTAACATTTAAATTCCTTCATGTATAGACAGAGGTGAAAATCTTGTTTCAAAGCAGGCGAGGTCCTTGCTGGAGTTTGTTTTTTTGTTGTTGTTTTTTTGCTGTATTCAAAAGCAAGCAGTGTGGCAAAACAAGCGATACTCACTGAACTGAGTTTAATCTCAGCGCTCATGAGGCTTTGGACCACTGTTTGTGGCACCAACAAATTCTCTCTCAGATGAGTGGAGAAAGTTTCATTGTCTCTTAGAATTTTTCTCAGGATCACTGGCTGACCTGAAACATAAAGATGGAGAATCGTTACTTTTGCACAAAGCCAACTGACGTGCAGGCAAAAAAAAGGGAAATGCAGCACAGCAGCGTACCTGATGTTTACATGTGCACTGACAACTGCTCAGAGGTTGAAAAGCTGAAGGCAAATGTTTTTGCCCGTTTCTCACCTGAGTATGATTTTCATAGTTTTAGCTATGCCTTTAGCTATGCCATAAATCCTCCTAACTGCATCTGCACTGCAGATATTTTGCAGCCAACCCTGCAGCTCTTCTCTCTCTGCTTCCATTCTTTGTCCATCCTCCTGCATTTGTTTTCCACACTACCATGCGCAAACATGGGTGCATGCAGAAACATATGTGAGACTCATGAGTCATTTGCCCTCACTGTCGCCTTTGCCAACTGTGCAGGAGAACCTGTCATGTAATTAATAGTATAGCAGCCTTTCCATTACAGTGGACGGTTCATCTAACCAAAGCACTGGTGATTTACTGCTGTTGAAAGGACAAAGTCCCTTTGTTCAACATTACTGTAGTGCAACTACTAAGTACATGTTATATTAACAGATATAAAAACAGGACCTGAAATGATTGAAAAGATGATGTTATATATGTTGCTGTCTGACTGAATGAATGATGCTCTTAGATGACCGTTCCCATTAAATCCTTCATTAGTGCAAGGAGGAGTTGGAACACTTCAGTTGCATTACAAGAGATAATTTGTTGCTAAACATGAAGCAGATTGTTAACCAGCCATTTTCTCCTGATTAGCTGCCCACAGATAGTCGGGACTTTAAAGAGGCGGCTTCAAAAACCGATTGACTGTTCATTGTTACCCCCTCATAACGGCTTGGCAAAGCAGGGATCCCACTACAGTATATTCACACACCCGTGTAGACACTGAATCTATTAAACATGTGTTTTCTACTCTCTGGGACTCCTACATGTGCTGTTGAGATGATGAAGAAGTTACGTAATTTAATTAGATTAGCCCTTTTGCAAGTGTAACACAAGTCAGTCAATTATCAGGATGAGGGGAGGAAGTGACTCACACCCAGTTATTCAAGGTTCAGTTAAGATAAATATTTGATAAAAATAACAATCATTCACTATTGTCTGGGATTAATTATGCTGCTTGATGCACTGCTTAGAATGTATACAACACCTCCTGATTTCTACTGAACACATATTATTATGCCCCTCATGACTGCAGGAGCATCAAGAGGGATGAGCGGGGTTAGACTGTGTGAAAGTAGAACATGGTCTGGGCTCTTCCCGAGCGCTGTTGCCTTTCTGATTGAAGTGACCACCTGAGTCTTTTAATCAACCTTTGGTAAAGACCAAAAAAGGGACGACACAATTGCCTTTGCCATCCTCGCCTTTTGATAGCACTCCATTCCCCATTCTTGTTAATGACCTTTTGTGCTCTCGCATCAGACAGCGAATGCCATTAATTATGCCTCGGCTTAGATGTTTGATGGATTTAATCTTGTATATTACAAGCCAGCGACCCCAAAATGCAAATGGCCCACGAGCCGTTTGTTGAACAGCAACACCCCCCCCCCCCCCCCCCCCCCCCCCCCTGCTTTGCAAATTAGGTGCCGTATGAAAATCTGAATATCATCAGGCTAAATGAGCCTAATGCAAAGCAGCAACTTATCAAGACAAACGATCTGTCAGTCTGCATGGCAAATTGCATCATAAATAATCACAGCATTGTTTTTGAGAGATAAAGGGGAATAACAAATCCTCCAACTTGTCATCCGCATGAAGGGGATACTTTCCTTGATGGAGAGTACTTAATAAAGACATAGAAGAGTGATCGTTGCTGAGGCGGAGTCTCTTCTATCCCAATTAGTTTTTGAACCATTACCCAATAGCAATAAAACTTCAACAACAAGAAAGACCAATCCACACTTTCACCCCATTGCTTTTAGTAATTTTCATGGTAATGTTTAATAACAACATCTGTTTCAGAATAGTTCAGGGCATCAAGAATTTGGAATTCAAGTTCTCTTACCACTACCAGGGTTAGACTGTGACAGGACTGAAGTCCACTGGTTGATGTCGTCTGCAAGCAACTGCGCGTTGCTGAGAATAGATCTGTTCATCACAAGGGTTTGCAGCTCTATCAACATCCCAGCAACTCTGGTTTATCAGAGGAAATACATATTATAAACACACATAAAATCAAACAGAATTCAATTTCATCCTAACGTATAATGTCTTCAAGACAGATGAGGAAACATCCCAGTACGTACATAGAGTTGTTGAAGTTGTTGACTTGGCCTGGTGTCTCCCCAGGCGTTGGGTAGTTCAAACAGGGATTGTCGATGTTACATATCATACCTTGGAGCCAGGGCAGAACGCCAGCTGATGGCATGGCTTTATTTGGATAGTGGCCTAAAGGAATAGAGGTGAATACTGACTGTATTCATCTACCCAGCTGGATGGATTACGCGTTGTTTGAAAACACAGATGCAGTGATGGCTCAACAGAGGAGAGTATTCTCTGCATTTTTACATGAGCTGTACATGAGCTTTAAGTTTAAGTACATTTTTTTGAATTAATTGTGACTTTTTACAGCGTAAAAACTCAAGAATAGCTGGTACAGTATTGAGCATAGTGGATTTCTTAGTTGGAATCAAAGAAGCTTGTGCGATATGACTACATAAGAGTACTCAGAAGGTTGCTTCCTCGAATAAATTACTTTATGGAACTATATATTTTTCTTACACATTTTTTATCATTTTAAAGTGACACCAACATATTACCACAATCACTTTTTCTCTATTACATGCAGAAAGTTCTATCAGCAGATGTACACTGCTACAGATACGTATATGTCTGCAATAGGCAAATATCAGCTCATAGTACTTGCCAACAAATCAGTCAGAAATCTGAGTGGTTGTTCTGTTCAGCCGTACTAATGGTGCTTGTACTTACACTGGCCTTTATAAAATGGCTTATTGGTGGAACGCACCCACACCAGTATGATGAAGAGAAACAGAGGCCATAGCACTTCTACGACCAGCCGCACCTGCCAAAAAAAAAAGAAGAAGTGGTCTCATTTTCAGAAATGGCTCATGAAACATTTCTCTGGAACATTATTATAGTTTACATTATATGAATTTCTTTTTCTTGAGTTCAAAATGTGACATCGCTTATAAAGTCCAAGCAAGTCTCCCCAAAGACATGAGCTGGAAGTGAAGAAGGAAAGTTGCAGTGTTTCTGCAGCTGAAATACCATTAATGACTGAATAAAAAGATCTACTCAGGCTGTGTGTGTTCATTCGAGTGTGCTAACTGTCTTGTATGTGCACAGTAGAGTCCATGTTTTCCTGTTAGTCTTGCCTTTACTCAATCACTTACAGTATTCAGAGCGCAACCTCTGCTTGTGACTCCCCAAGCCAGAGCTATCACACATGCCTTATCATATCCCTGCCACATTTAATCCTCTTCTGGATGAGCACCAAGCACTTTCTAGCTATAATACAACCACTTCAGTACCTGCTGGCAGGTAGTGCCCCATGTGACACACCAAGCTTTTATTTCAACCTCAGGGAATGGGTGAACAGAATAACCAACAAAGCACAAATGGATGACCTCAAGGTTTTACTTGTTCACTAGGTCGTTTCTCACATTTTCTCCCCTCAGTTTGCCTTGGGGTCTATTCTGGAGACAAAAACCTTCAAGTTTGGAGGTTTAACATATATTTCTCAAAAACCCAGGGTGTTAAGGGTTCAAGCTTCCACGTTTATCAAAAACATTGAATTGCTTACTTTTACTACTGCTGTCGCTTTGGAAACGCCAAAGCAGGGCAGTTTCTTTACACGAGTCAAGGTAATATGCACCTCTGAAAGCTGAAGGCCAAGTAACATTTCGCAATAGTAGATTTCACTTCATAAAGGCAGTTCATCCCTGCAGTGAAGTGTTTTCAGCAGGGAGTAGAATTCACCAGCAGATGAGATATTCCAATGCTGCAGCTCATCCTGCCTTGACTCCTCAACCCCACACCCTCTGCCATCTAGGCTTTTACACATCCCCTGGCACATCACTCTGCAACGCCACCCCCAAGCCCTGCACTCACCCACCGAGCCCTCTCCGCTAACCTCAACTGACCTGGCCTGCCTGCACCCTCATGCCTCCAAACATCTCTGGTGAAATGACCTGCTTAGAGAAACCAGCTAGTGCCAGTCAACAATTCCCGAACTGCATTGGTAGCATGTCCACACACGTTTTCTGATGACGCATATTATATAATTATCATATAAATGATAGGAGAAGACAACTACACCGAGGTAGTTGTCTTTCTAATTGAAGTGGATGGCAGGCAGGGGTGAGGAAAATACAATAAAACATATCTTGTTAAGCCACAGCACCATGGGAACCTTATGAATACAACTAAGGTTTCTGCAGGAGAATAGGGATGAGGGATCAGGGTTGAGCACATTCTGTTTAGTTCAGTTTGGTATATAGGCATATGGGGAATTTTCAGTTCTACAATTTGGTCAATGAATTACAGATGAGAAAATTGCTGAAAATCACATTGCATTTATTTCAAAGACACTACATAGAATTTCTAATTCTGTCCTTTAATTCCCTCCAGTATGTGCGTCAGAGAGGATGTAGTTCTGCTGAGAGGGTGAATTATCATAATGTATTCCAAAGAAAAGGCATGGAAAGGGAACACAGAGATCATGGGGACTTTCTCAATGTCTGGCTCCCCAGGCATTTGCCATCGGACACCAGTGTCTTTGTGAATAGATAATCTCCTCCTATGAAATTATGTGAAATACTGGACCATAAAATCAGTTTCATGCCCGTTATAAAATCTTAAAATGCTTGGTGAGGCATTCATATAATTGGTCATTAACCTCCACAAGCCCTCCAGAAGCACCATTGTCCTTGCTAACTCCCACTGGTTTTGTCTAATAACAATACTTCATGTTGACATTGGCCAAATATCCCACATTCCATGAACAAAATCATCCCTTTACATATTTTAGGAAAAAGCAGGCACACATTTCTTCCTGATACAAAGAGATACCACCCAGTTCTTTTTGCTGGTTGAGAAAATTAACAAGGGGGATGTTTCGCAGATATAGAGTTGTAAAATTGCAAATGACTTTGCCTTGAGTTATTCCAAGAAAGTATGAACTCTGATGAAAGCTGATTTTTTTGTGAAGATGTCTTTTGTTCTACTCTGGTAACAGACACACTGCTGTGCTCGAACCCCTAACAAAACAAGTGGGTGGATGTGACTCCTATCATCACTGCTAGGGTATAAATCAAAGAACACACTGCAGCTCTTTGTAACAGCTATATCTGCCTCAAAATGACTCATAAGGCTAACTAGATTCCATGACAACTGGGTCTGACCCTTGAGATGCAGTTGCAACACATGGTCTAACTGTTATCTTCCTGCAGCATGTGACCTCTTGGCCAGTGTGGGTGACATCAGAGGCAATAATCTCCACCATATATCACTGGCTGATCATGTGTAGGCTAGTGTCTGTTACGAGAATAAGGAAGTAATGACTGAGGTTAAAGGAACTGGCCCGGACAAAGAGACAATGCCCGAGAGACTTAGGCCTCAGCAGCAGAGGTAAAACATTGCAAAAAGTTTTCTAAATCACCAAGGGTTGCACTGCTTTGCCTTCATAAGACAGCACAACAGTCTATCTTCTAGTACATCAATTAAATAGTGTTTCGCATAATCCAGTAAGTAAAGTTGCATGGGAGTTACAGTTTCTTCTGAAGCTCTGAAAGTTGTTGAAGTGTCAGTTAAAGTTGAAGCACTGAAAGTGTGAAGAGTTTCTTGAAGTTTCAGGTGATATTTTAAGCTAAATCACTGAAATTTTCAGTTTTTAAATTTAATTCAATCACAGCAAACAGATGAAAATGTCTAGAGAAGAAAAAGAACTGAACTCATATTTGAAGCATATGAAACAAAAGCAGTTAAAATATGAAAGCAGTTAAATTTTCACCTGAGGTTAAGAGTGGTAAAGATATTTTAAGTCTGTATTTGAGTTTCATGTGAAGGGCAAAAAGTCAGAACTTTGAATCAATTAGTTGTCTTTTTTGTGAACTTCAACAGCTGTAAACTTTTGGATAACACTGCTGAGGACAGGATGTGAAAAGGAGTTTGTAAGATGGGCCAGGAGCAGTATTTGCCCTTCAAACAAAGCATTTAACATTCGTCACTCCCTATCCCATTCTATTAGGCCAAAGACTTGCTTTGTTAGAACTAAAATACAGGCAATGTGACATAATGTGCACAAGAGGTAGATCTCCAAAAATTGAAGGTGACACTTCAAATTGCTTGGCATTAAGGTAAGATTGTTCTCCTTCTCTTGTGGGAGAGTTAAAGGCGGCTTACTTCTATAGGAGACAATTTTCGTAGTAAATCCCTCCTATTACCTGTCCCTCCCATGAATAACTTAGTTGCCCTTGATGACACAACCCCGGGACCATATTCTCATTTTCCCTCCATCGCTGACCAATTTAAGCAGATATACATTGATTTGCAAAGGGGGTTGGTGAGCACAAGTGTACCTTTTGTCTCTTCCGGAGAGTGAAGTTCTTCCACAGGAGCAGAGTGAACTGCGTCAGGAGACCCATTATGGCTTATCCTGGCAATATCCTGCCAACGCGTCGCTATGGCAACTGGCCCACTTAATAAACCCTGGAGGGAATAAAAGGCAGAGTTTGGTTTTAATACAGAGGAGCAATGCATCTTGGGGGAGTGCCACTAATCATTCACTTCCACAGGCCTTGGGGCTTATGGTGCAGCACCTGTTCTAAGAATTATTATCACCTACACTCAGCAATTCTCAGGATGGGGCAATGTCTCAGCACGTGGTTCTACAGTATCTTTAGAAAGAATAAAGAATCTTTATTAAACACCATGTGTTGTTTTACTTAATATACTGCATACTTAGCTATTAGGTCAAAAGCAAAATCGCATTTCTTTTCTCTTACAGTGGAATGAGGCACTGTAAATTGCGCTCATTGTCTCATTAACCACCGCTGTGCTACAAATTCTCTGTCAATTAATCAGTCCGTTTTTTTTGGCGACCCGAGTAAAATTAAAGACAACACCTACATGGGCAACTGCCTCACTTTTCATGTGAACCAAAGATTGCTGTTAAATATTTATTGCAGGTTTTACTAGCCACTGAACACTGATTACACAGATAATAAACAAATAGATCTGCCGTGGCATTTTTACACTGCTACATCAAGTATGACCTTTATTAAAAACTCCCCAACTAACAGTCCCCCTGCTTTGACAACAGTTCATTCATTGGCCTGTCGTGTGGTACTATTCATTGCTACTGAAATGCAAGTAGTTTTCAAGTCAAATTATACAATCGAGTGTTTTAACAATTTACAGCTGCCATTTAAAATGTATTCCTGTGTCAGGCTGGGAGGTCAGTGTCCTCTCTGATTGACATGGTGAGGATTATTCATATTCTAAGTCCTTGTATTTAACCAAAAGGCAAATAGTCTATGGTACAAAACCAGGTGAGTGCATTTTCAAAAACATGGGCAAAGAAAAGTGTTCATAATTAATATATACAATGTCATTAAATTAACATAACATCTGATTCAATAGACATACGTGCAGTATACAAAAACACAATTGTAATATATCAAAAGACAAATTTGCATGCCAGGGCTAGACAGATGTTTCTGTGCTCGACAAAACAAAACAGTAAAAAATGAATTATTCTGCACTAAACTGTGAACAAATATTCCATTTTCTAGACAGAGCAATTAACTCAAAGGTTTTTAAATCTATGTTAATATTTCAGATGTCCATACTAACAATGTGTCTTTACGGCATTTTGCCCACTGGCAGCTAAATACAGTAAAGATGAATTTCTAAAAAGCACAAAAAGAAAACTTTGTGTGTTTAGAGAGCATGTTTGAGTTTTGAGGGCAATCAAATTACAGATGAGTGGAGGGATTTTAAATGCTACAAAACATTCAAAGAATAAAGTTATTAATTGTTAATAATCAAGGTGTGTTCCCTAGACAGCTCTAAAACAGGTTGCAGAGCACTTCCACTGATGCTCTTTGGAGACTTTTAAGATTAGAGTATGTGTTCAAGGTGGGGAAGGTGGGAGTGGGGATGGTCTTTTTAGCCCAAGGGTAGTCCTGACAAATGTGCCACCTTTTAACGCTCCATTTCCTCTTTCTGGTCAGGTTCCATCTTCCCTCTGTGTGTTTACATTATTTACTGCTACTTCATGGATGTTTTATTTACGGTCATGGGGAAGTCAAGGCTCCCTCACTTTCAAATGGCCAAATAAGAGCTTTAATATGCTAAAAGTTAGAGAGTTAAAGACCATTCAACAATCTATTACACACTATTGGTTAGAAGGTAACTGGCTAAATATTCTCATTAAACTCATCACTAATATTTAGCTTTGTTGGAAAAATGTACAGTGTAAGTGCTGGGAAGTGGCGTGCTACACGTAAATAAGTTTAACTACATTTTAGAGGAGTTTGCTGGTAGTTCAACTGTGAGGTTGAATGGTCAGTTTTGCTTAAGAAGGTTCCTGATGGAGTGAAATGACCCAGAAATATCTTAGAGGCAGTCATAATAAAAGTCGGTTGAATTCACCAAACGCTAAGGAGAGGTGCTTCAATGCTTCCTTTTGTATCTTCTTTAGGATACATCCTGTACAAAAGGAAAAGAGCTAATGCTATATTCTAGTTTCTGGAAGGCAGACATCTGACTGACAGACACTGAGCACAACTGCTGAAATTCCATGTGCTTTCCCATGATAAATAATGATATTTTGTGGACAGTAAACATAATTTGAGGGGCAACCTTTGCTGGCATGTGACAATATTGCTGATATTTTGTTGTAATTTTGCATTACATGTTGTACATATTGTAACAATGTCATTATTATTATCATAATTTTATTAAGTACTTTTTATAAGTAGCTTGCAACCCTAACATTAGCTTTAGATAGAGTTCTTTCTGTCTTTCATCCTTACCTTTGCAGGAAGTCAGCTTCTCGCTACATTTTCACAGTTCTGCTGTTAAGCTATCAAATGCATTCAATATTTACCGACTGCTGTGAGATGAATGTACTACGATCACATCTTGTCCTCAGACGTTTTTCTTGTAGTCTCCTGCTCATTATTTGCTTTAGCTTTCAGTCTCTGTCTTACTTTGTGGAAGTAAGCTTTGGAAGGACAAGGTGGTTATGGAACTGAACAAGAGTAAAATGGTCTCGGTCTTAACAAAGGCCTAGTATACGCATGACCACTCGACTCCATCAGTGCTTGTATAATTGAGTATGTGCTGCATTCGCCTGCACAGCTTTCAAGCCTTGTCTTTTGAAACATGTAATGCGCAAGAGAAGGACAGCCTGGTACCACCTCCACTCTGAAATCACGTCAAGCATGAAGGGTAAACAACATCTCTAAGAATATACTGAAGCCATACATCAAAAATGTGTGTGCATGAGTTGTGTTGGTATCTGAAACAGATGTATCCGTAAAAGATGGTGCGCGTGTGTGTGTGTGTGTGTGTGTGTGTGTGTGTGTGTGTGTGTGTGTGTGGGCGAGTGTTGTGGCAAAGCCCAGCTCAAGGACTCGTTTTCAATTCCACATCTAAAGAACAGATAACAAGTAACAAGAGAGGGTGTGATTGTGATTTGCATTGCAGCTGCAGTGTTGCAAAACACAATGAACACAGTTCTCAAAAGAACAAAAACCAGAGTGTGCAGAGTGTTTTCCAGATCATCATTTTAATCTACGGCTGGGAGCGACTTTTTTTGCAACTTTTTTGACTCGTTTTTCACAAGACTGTGGCCATCAGGCGCTGGCAACAGCCTTTCGTGGTATCATTAGCTCCAAAGAAAGCCCCATGAAAGGACCAAGGACTGGGAGAGAATGCAGCGATACGAAAAAGGAAAAAGTATTGAGAGGGTATAAGTGCTGATGCATGCCTGGTGTCTGGGGACTAGGGACAGCAAAGTGCATTATTTCAGCCCCTAGGATGATGGAAAGAGTAAACAGATATTTGTCATACAGCATGAGAGCAGAGGACGGTGGAGAATGTCTGCGACATCTGTTACAAGGGGGCCGGCTATAGCCCTCTGAAGGGTATGATGGTCCCTGCGCTCCTTCATTCAATTCGTCTTTTTCCTCTTTCTAACTCTACCTCTATCATGAGCTCCCCTACGACCTCGATGCAGCAGGAATTCATACTGTACAGTGTGAGATTGTAGGTTCAAGGAGGTCCTTATAAACCTACCTTTCCCAGTGTACAGGGTGAATTCCTGCTGCAGTAAGGTCATAAGAGATCTCAAGAGTTAGAAAGGGTAAACAGACATTTGTCATACAGCGTGAGAGCAGAGGACAGCAGAGAATGTTTGCGACTTTCGTTGCAAAGGGGCCACAACAGCCTTCTGAAAGGAATAACGGTCCCTGTGCTCCTTTATTCAATCTTTATTTTTCCCAGTTCGAACTGTATCTCCATCATGAGCTCCCCTACAACCTCACCGGAGCAGGCATTCATATTGCACACTGCGAGAAGGTAGGTCCACACATATGTTAAGTTAAGTTTGAAGTACAGCTGAGAAGATAAACATGAAAACGTTTTCTCTATGGATGTCAAATTCAGGTTGTTAGTTTGCAAGTGTAGGGTTGTTTTTTTTCCCCCCAAACAACTTCATGATCATTAACTGATGGAAGTTAATCACTAGCATGGCTCAGCTCCTGGCCATGCTGATTAAGAGGCATTTTAATTAATTAATAATTGTACAAGACGTCCTTCAACTTGCTACCTGTAGTTTTGGACATAACTTTACTATCTCAAAAATAAGACTTTTTAAAAATGTTTTGCTGCCATTCAAACATACAAACGCTGTTGAACAGCAGCTCACTCAGTTTTTTTAAATACTGAGCTCAGTATTGTGGGTGGACACAGAAACAGTAATTATACGAATAAATACAGAGAAAAGTTGCAAACACTGACATATGTAGTGAAAGCAATTTCAATACATCTGAACACTATATGAAAGTTGTATGTTCATCACTTATCAATTACTTTATTTATAAGCCAAAAGCTCTGCAAGATGACTGACGAGTCTACAGCTACCTGCTTGCTCCTTCTCAAGTTGTAGCAGGAGGCAGTAACAAGGGACCCAGCGGTGACTCAGTTTCTTGGCTAAGTAAATAAGTAACTTTCCAGAAATGTCTAGAAAGGTTTCAGACCTCTCCAAAACCCACTTCTCTGTTCAGTCATTTTGTCAGTATGTTCCACAAGACTCATTTATTTCCAAGAAACACTGCTAAGTACACAGTTTGCTGTACTGTGACCATGGGAATAGCGAGCAGAATGGACATGGGTACTCAAGCTGCACACTTGTCCAGTCTTGAGCTCTCTGGGCCCTGGCTGTTACTATTACTTTATGCTTGGCATCAATGCAGCATCACTTTACCTTCACTAGTTTTATAGCTACAACCTTTTTCCTGTTTGATTCAGCTGTATTTCTTCAAAGTTTCGACCTGTTAGCTCAGGACCATGGCCACAATATCCATAAGCTGTTTACAGTATGCACTGCGCTATCAACAGCCAGTGGTAGCTTAAACCTTACTGGCTATCAGCACCCTGTTCTCCCTGGGGCGCATCTCCAGCCTGCCCTTGTGCCAGCTCTGCCAAGCTGATAGGGGAAGATCTTGATTATTTTTCAGACCCCCGCACTGAATTCTTGGCAATACAACACAGAGTCCTTCTGGAATACACTACTTGGTTTTGGAGGAAGTTCACCTCATTTCTCAGCTATCTCCCGACTGTCCATTCAGCCTTACGCAACAGGAACAGTATAATATTAGATAGTATGAATGATCCAATAATCTGAGAACAGATGTAAACACTCAGTAATTTTAGACTTATGCTCTTAGGTTCAAACAAAGAGCATATTTTGCGACAACAGCTTTCATGCTACAAAAGCTACCTGCAGCATAAATACATTAAATATTTCTCCAAAATGTGCCACACTTAAACAGATGTCTTAACCCTGGGGGCACAGTAGGATTATTCTAATGCTGCTGTTCCCCCAGCATGCTATCACTTTCTATTTATTTTCTGATTGGTTCTTTTATTTTTAAAATATAGTAAGGTTTTCAGAACTCCTCAGCGTGGACAAATGCCCGCTGACAGCAGCTTTACTGAAAAGAGCAGTGACTACACAGCTAATCATTTGCTTGCTACACTGACAGGACCATACAACTCAGAGGACAATGTAGCAGCACTGTGCTGCAGCACTGATACTTGAACTTGAACTAATTTTAAGGATAAAAACTAAATCTGGGAAATTCAGTCACACCTGAATAAAGAACTTGTATGTGTTTTTTTTCCCACAGTGAGAGTGGGAAGTGTTCTTCTGCTCATAAAGGCTTATTAAATACATTTTTAACACAGATCCTCAAGTGAGCAGAGTAATCAGCTTGGTTAATAACAGCTGGTTTCTAATTTGCAATCTAAAAGCTTCCGTGTAAACGCCTTTTAATAAAATGAACTGTTTGTGTCCTCGTGTGCCAGAGAAAGACATAAGCACACTCTGACTGAAACTGTGAACATAGCATACAGTGCAGCAAGAACATAGCAGCACAACCCATCAGCCCCAACTGTGGTCAACTGTTAACACTGAAAACCTGTGCATCTCTACCCTCTGTTACAAATTCAACCTGTTCACCAACAACTCCCTTTAATCACAGCAGTTCGAACCGTAATATTGAAGTCTGTCAAAATGATATCACTGATGTGAAGTCAGTCATCACAGGTAATTAGTTACAGAGACGCAATGTTTCTGAGCTCTGGTAACTGTGGTTCCTGGGGCGACCTGTCAATCTTTTTTAGGAGCTAATCATTCATTCATTAGAAACAAATGAAAATGATAAACAAAAAAAACCAGGATGGATGTCAGCACTTAGTGAATCATTAAGATATGTCATTCAAGAAGACATTATATTTGCACATACAGTATGCAGTGCAAAGACGTCACATGTGGCACCGCTTTACAACTTGCCTCAGTCTAGGCTCAGTGTAAATCATTAGTCATCTGGCAACGCTACTCAGCAAAGGTTAAAGTTTACGGCCCGTCTAACTCAACGAGTAAGCACGTAATATAAGCAGGAAACAGTTTTGTTGTAAGTTTTTCGTTTAACACAAAAGGTTTTGGTTGAAATCCTTTAATTCCTTCTCAGCAACGCTATTTCCATTTTTAAAAGCAGCCAGCTCAGAGACTAGTTTGTTAAATGCTTTCAAATAAGATAAGCAGGACTCAGGGCACTCTATTTGATCCACTACAGACAAGACAGGTGGAGAGACACAGAGACAAGTATATAGATACCCAGGCCTGAGCCCACGCTAGCCTCAGGAGTAGAGACCGAGCTACAATAACAACAACAACAACAACAGCAGCAGCAGCAGCAGCAGACGAAAGACAGCATCACAGGAGGCTTGGCTACAAAACATGTGTCCTGTTAGAGAAAACAAACTGTCAAAAACAACCTACCTCCGAGCTGTTTGGTTTTCACCCATCAGCACATCTTAGGGCCTGGAGATGGATTTGACCAGTTTTAACTTCCAGCCCTTATGACTCACGCAAAAAGCCACGCTTTTACCATCTCTTTCCCTCTCTCTCCCTCACACACACACACGCACACTCAGTCCCTGCCTACCTCTCGCGATCCCCTTTTACCTAGAGTCATAAAGTATGCAAATGACCTCTGCTGAGCCTGTCGTGGCGACTGTAGCCACAGTAATACCACGAGTAGGAAGCACACAGGTGGTGTACATTACACAGCAGGTTCCCTTAAGCTGAGCCCTGTAGCAGAACACATATGTCTGCTTCTTGTAGCCCTGTCTGAGTCACCTGATGAGGCAAGGAGGGCCAACCAGAGTACTGTCCTACATTTGGCTGGCCTTGTTTTTGCATTCACAGGCCATGTCACTTTGTCTCGTGGGGTGGCTCGCAGGAAACTTTGAAATTTAGTCACCTGTTGAATTATTACAAATTATTCATGAGCTAATTAGTCCTATAACTCTTTTTTTCCAGTTAGAGAGGTTAGAGACCAGATGGGATCATGGGACGTGCATTTATTTACTGTGAGACAGAGACTGGCTGAAAATGTTGATGATGTGTCACAAGAGGGGAGCAGCTAAGTGCAGTGACTGTGGGGTTTTATAGCAACTATATAATTTGGTAACAGGGGGCTAAGGGTTTATTATGCTAGGTGATAAAGAATAATACCAAAGGTGCTGTGGGAGGATACAATTATGTAGATGAGATGTGTGTTAAGACAGGAAATAAACAGGGAAGCTGAACGCGGGAAGATATTTTTGTGTTTGTTAAGAGATTTGACACCAAAAATATTCTTCCAGACTAGAGCTAAAGCTGGGCTGTTACATGAAAATCTACAATCCATCATGCCCATTTCAGAAAAAAAAACACATATGCTATTTGGTTTGAAAATAGCAGGAAGATCTTCAGATGACAGCACGGTGTGCTAATGAAGAACGCTAAAGGCAGAAAATGATGTGTGTTTGTAGGATCGTGATCAAGCTTTCCTTCTTTAATGTAATTCCTTCTTACAAGCTGCAAGAGAAAACTTTCCTGTCCCTTGCAATCACTGAGGGGGTCACTGTGACTTGTTCATGAGGTGTAGGTCCATACTCTCAATTCGTTACACACACTCACACTCATGGAACCTAGGTGAAACCTCGACTGCCCAAAAGTAATTGCTTCGACTAATGAAGTGCTGCCGCTCGAAGGTGCCAGCGCGGTGGAGTACACCTGCTGTTCCCAGGTCAGCAGACCCTGTATTAGTCCAGCCATACTAATGAAAAACAAGGTGCACATTTGCAAAAGCACTACCTTGTAATTTGTTTCCTGCATACCTTAAGGAACAAACGATAATGGGAACACAAGCTGAACCCGACAAGACGAAATGAGCCAAGGGCCACAAGCTGAGGAGCCGCACGAGCCTACAGTGAGTGAAGCAGAGACGGGAAAAATATTCAGTGTAGCAAATAGTTAATTTAATAGTCTCCATCTTGGAGGAGCTCGACATCAGTATATTATTTACGGTCTTTGCCGTGTCTGTGTAGAATGATGGGCAAGTTATTTCTAATTCCAAAGAGGAAAGAGGAAATCTGAAATAATTCACAGGCTGAAACTGAAAGACTGAGTGTTCCCTGCAGACTAGATGCAAGGTAAAATAACATGCGGTACTCGGATCAAACATCAAAATCTTTACCCGCTCAAAAAAGTGAGATTAGTAAAATAAAGCAGGGAGAAAAGTTGTCTTACACCAGGTCATTGCTACATTAAGCTGTACTTACATAATCACACATGGCTACCCAAAATACCCCATGGTGCTCCAACTTTAACACCCTCATCACCATCTCACCACTCCAATCATTACAGAGCACTAATGTTCGCTGTGATCTACGTAAAACATTTCCTTCCCACTCAAACTAGTGGAAGGAGTAACAAGCTTCTTTGCACTGCTTGCTGTTTTTATTGCCTGCTCAGGGGAACTCAAGTACAGAAAAGTTCACTGACTTATTTATGTACATCAAAGTTCGAGCTGACTACTATTACTTGGTTAGACCCTTGTGTGCTTGCATTTCAATCAATTTTATATAAAAAAATAAAAACAAAATAAGAGAAATGATCACAGATGAATAACCAAGCAAGAATAGTCAATATCCCAGGCTGCTTACTGAGAGAAGCCAGATCGAACACTGCTGAGACCTCCCCGAGAGTCTCTGCTAGCTAGCTAGCCGATTTCCTTCTGCCCTTATTTTCCACAATTTCTCTCTCCCTGTCGATGAGGTGAGGAGTAAACACACAGGTGCTTGTTAACCATGTTCATCCAGACAGTCCGGACAGCTGACGGACGCTGGGCAGGGAGGAACATTAGACAGCCCTATAGGGTCACAGCTGGCATTTTGGCTTTCCATTCTGTGTTATGTCTTCTTCTTAGCAGGTGGAGAGTTGTCCTGGGGAAGAGAAAACCAGAAAAGTTGTGGAAAACAAATAACAGCCTTCCTCGACAGATGCTGCTGCCTCTTCCTGACTGCCGGCCATGGGTACAATTGTGTTTGTTTTGACTTCAGCCAGCACAGCCCACACAGACTGTGCAGAGGAAGCAACACTTTCGTTTTTTTTGGTGTGTGTAGAAAACTTGTGTAGTCTATTTTGACATCACCACTGTATGGACCGGACTGAGAACATGATGTGAGAAAAATAACACCTTGAAATTTGGACTCACAAGGCCATTAGATTCAAGCAGAGGGACGGTTTGATCATTTCGTCACCAACTCCATAAGATTCCAAAGATGAAAAAAAAAACCAAAACTTGGTCTGTTTGGTCCAGAGGAGGAAAATTTACTAAAACAACCACCAAAACATTTAAACATACAAGGATGATGAATAAGGACTGGCCAGTACCACTACCAGTCAGTCCCTGGTAGTGGTCCATCCAAAAAGTAAATAAATAAGCAGTTATCACTTTTGTACCACCCTCACACCACGACAAGCAGCTGTTATGAATCAGTAGCATGAAAGGGTCAAAATAAGTGACCGGAATGTCGCATCCATTGGCCGGCAGTATGTGGAAATTGAAATCCCGCAAAGAACTGATGTTCTTCTGTTCATCTGCAGTGGTTCAGCAACCTCATTTAAGTGACACACTGACAGGGACTGGATATTTGTTGTGGTAACGTTACTTTAAGGATGCTGCACTCTGAAAGTCGGCACACCGCTTTACAATTATCCGCAAATTTGTCATCTGCGGCGACAAATCGAAAAGTGCTGGCACACATTACTTCTCAGTGGATCACTGGCGTGATCAGCCATTCATCACGGATCGCTTGTTTACCTCATTTTGCATTGAGGTAGAGAACAGCGATAGCCAGGTTAACTGAGGGTAGCAGAGCATGAAGTATCTCAGATTAAGAGTGAATTTTGAGAATGTTCCTTACTTGAATACAAGGAGTAGTTTATTGCTCTTACACACTGCAAAAGGAAGTTGAATTTTGAGAATGGAAATGGATGTCACACATGGTCGATGTGCAATTTATAATTAAAGGCAGATCTTTTTTTCCTAAAAATGTAAACAGTGGTCCAAATTTTCAATAAAGTTGGCAGCCCTACAAGGCAAAAATCATAAGGAGAATATTCTATTTGTCTCTGTACAGATAAAAACAAAAAACCCCCAATATTATTACAAAATTAGAGAATTTATTTTCAAGTTTAAAATTATACGGAAAAAAGTGTATTTTTTTAAATATCTGTCTGTAATTTATCTTGCCACTCTGGTTTCTGGTGTTGTTTTTTATATAAATAAAAATAAATACATTAAGATCAATCAATCATTTACATAAACAGGGAAAGCATCTGCAGGGCTAGAATAAGCTTTTGTTTAACAATGCTCACAATGCTTTCCGGATAACGTTCTCGTACTTGACAGCTAAAAATAAGCAGCTAGTGACTTTATGTTTTACGGTGAAGGTACACGTTGTGTACGCCATTTCAGGGCTAACGGTGGGTGTTAACAGCAACAAGAAATGCAGTGTTTGGGAAAGTGGTTCTGTCAAATTACAGAGGTAGAAAGGACTATTTTTCTCCTCTGCATGTGGACAGAGCATGATAAATGGGCTAATAGTCTGCCAGGCCACAGCCAGGTGTGACACCTGCTGCCACACTGGCATACAGAAGCACAGAAACAACTGTGCCAACCCAGCTATTTGCCAGCATGTTGATGTGGCCAAAGTCAGCAATGGTATCATCTGCAGAAGCTGGTGCTGCTCCATCAGTTTGGCTAGCTGGAGCGCTCACTTGTATTGGTGAAGATTTTCATCAGACTGAAAGGTTGTTAACAAGTCTTTTGGGATCGTGGGTGCAACTCTGACAAAATCTGAAAGTGTTATCAGCGCTGCGTTGGATGATATTGACATTTGTTGCACAGATGGCCTTGATGCCTACATGGACTCAAGAAAGATGCAGTGCTGTATGCATTCATTTTACAAAGCATCCTGGCATTCTTTTCATTGACCAAAGTTTCAACAAAATGCTGAGTAAAATCTAATTGGATCCCTTTGGTGAAATATGAAAGTGTTTTTCAATGATGACTGATTTACAAATCACTGGGGACAGGCTTGTAAACAGGCTAACTCACTCAGACCTGTGCCTGTGCCTCCTTTGAACAAAAGAGACACCGGCACAGACAGACAAGAGAGTATTTGTGCTATCATCTATGACATTGGCCCAAACTTTAAACATTTCCCAAATGGAACATACTATGCTGTTTTGCAGTCTTCATTTTCAAAGCAGAGAAAAGACAGTCCAGCATTTGCAACAAAGATAAAAGCAGCACTAATGAGAATTTCTGCTTTCTTATCTGTATCCCTTGTGGAAATATAAGCTATGCTTCACTGTTGAACTGTACGCCTGCTTTATCTGCAAATACTTAATTTTCCAGCCTCAAAAGCTAAGTTTAAATAAACAGGTAACTCAACAAGAAGGGCCACAATAAATACAGCAAGGTTAAATTTCCATTTCAATCCAAATGATAAGTCGCCCAGACCATCAGGTTTCACAGAATGAGTGAAATCATTTGACATCAAGCTCTCATTGTCACTGAAATGAAAACTGCAGGTGGATGCTAATCTCTATACCCATTCATCTGGCAGCCAGTCTCAAGAATATCAGTACTACAGATGCACACACACACACACACACACTGTTCTCATATTCGCTGATACATTATCACTCTGTTTTTCATAGTAGTAGACACACAAACAGCAGCTTGTGTACATGGAGATGATATGAGGACTGTGTGCATTAATACTGATGCTGGAAACTGTTTAATGGGCAGTTTACTGTAGTACACTCATCTCTGAACCTTAATCTTAACCTAAAGGCTTAGCTGAATTGTCCATACAGTGGTTTCACTAAGGTCTGACCAATAGATATGCATATTCACAAGCCACTTCATCAGGTACACACACATACACACACACACATAATGATGCTCAGTTTTTAATGTCAGTTTCATAAAGATATTATTGGACTTACTGTCTTTAGTATTGAGGCTGTAGTTTGCGGTGATGCTAAACTGGACTAAATAATATTCAAGGTGTTCCAAATACTTTGCTCACACTACTTGCATATAGAATAGGGCCAGAATATTGAAAAGCTTTCAATATAACACTACCACCTCAGTCTACCTCAATGATAAATATGAAGTAGAATTATTACCTTTCCAACAGTGTCAACAAAAACTGAAATATTATAAGCTTCGCAGTCGAAATCATGGCAGAGCTGTAGTATTGGATCATATTAGACTGTACAAGTGTACCAAATGAAGTGGCTCGTGACTGTACAGCTTCCCCTAATAAGCAGTGTCTGCTCCCAGCAGGTGAGATCTCAGGCCCCACACAAAAATCCTGGTCTCACTTATAGGCCCAGCTTGACCGTTCCAGTCATTATCTAGGAGAGTCACACAGATTTAGGCATCGTCCAGACTGATGGATGGCCCCGGAAATCTTTTACTGTGAAATAGTTTAAGACTCAATCTACTGGAGAGCAGCTGCTGAATAGTCAAATAGTAAGATATCTGTGGCAAAAAATAAGTGATAAGTGAATAAATAAGTGGGTATGTGAAAAACAACTACCAACTGGGTGAAATCAAGTGATTTGAGCCTTAAATGTTTTACTGCCTGTGAGCAGATTGTTTCTTGTTTGTTTCTTGATTGTTTCTCATCACTGTGAACAATCTGCCTCCTTCTGCCATCACTTTTGAACAGACAAATGAGGTTTGTGGATTTGAGATGATATATACAGAGGAACATGTACAGCAACTAGGATGGATGTAGCTTCAACAGTGATTAATATATGGTAAAAAAAAATCCTATTCTAAAATAAACCAGAAGCCCATGTAGTGCTGTAAGAATGGGAGTAATCTGGCCTCTCTTTAACTCTCGCCAAAAGCCGGACTGCTGCGTTCTCAACATGCTGCAGGGGATGCACACAAATCAGAATCCAGATATGTATAACTCTAAATTAAAGATTTAATACAAGAAAAAGTATTCTATGTCATCATCCTTGATATAATTCAAACTGGACAATCTGTTGGAGTAGCAAAACTTCAAACCTGAATGGAAGATGAAACCAAAGTTCCTGGTAGAACAGTGAAAAAGATGAATAACTCAGATGGTAACAGGCTGGCAGTTTTGCTTTTTCTAATTTTTACCTCCAAGTTAAAAGACTTTCTAGGTATCATAACTATCTTAACAAGAGGAGTGTTACTAAAGGCAAACACACTGTTGCCGGGCATGTACATGTCTTTAACAGATCAAATCAACATGTCTACGTCCGTCTGCTAAATCTATTATTCTAGTGTGTGGTCAGTTTGAGGTGAGGCTACTGAGAGTTGAGACAATTCTGGCTCTGCTACATAACACATTTTGACAGCAAAGTCTTGCCTGTTGATATCCTATTCATCAGCTTCAGCCTTCGAAAATCATTGCTTCTGTTCCACAGAAGCTGTGAATAATAAAATACATCTTCAGACTGCAAACTGAACAGTATCTGTACCCTAGATACCAGTGGGAAGCCAGGTCTTCACTGCAGTCATCATTATTGTTTAAACAGCACATTTAGGTGATTGTTATTGTTATTATTGTCATCAAATATCAGTTATTCAGTGATAATACAGCATTCTGTAAACAAGCAACATGTAAAGTACAACTGGTAATCCACACAACTGCAGAGAAAAGCAGCAAGCGCAGACTCTTTGTGACTGTTCTTGAATGGCGTTAATTAGTTTAATTCACTTGGAGAGTCATTTCCAGTGGACAATGCATTTAAATGGGAAAACAAGAGTAAATTAAAAAAAGATATAGTGTGATGAGGATGATGTTCATTTGATTTGTCAAGGTAAGGAAGAAGTACACCCCCTGCACAACCCCCAGTCTACAAAAAGAAAGACCACGGAGGTGATTCAACACCTTCCTGACACAGTGTTATTTACATTATAAGCTTTGCGAGGGTAGCGTTTATTGCAGGCCTGTTGTATTGAATTGCATTATTTTGTGCTGAATGTTCCAGTTATGTCCACCCCCCTTGTGTCCACCTCCAGTGACATTGCCAACAATGTGAAAGTGCTAGCAAATCATTCCTTTACAAGGCAAAATAAAAAATAACAACTGATTGGGTATCGATTACTGCCAACTCAAACAATTAGAGAAAGGCATCTTGTCGGTGATCTCGCTGCACTGTGCTTGGAACTCATTGTGACTGGCAGAGATAACAGGACCCTCTTTTAGTGTTTTCAAAGGATCTTACGAATTTGAAAGGATGATGAGGTCACTGGGAGCTTTGCACTCCAGACCCTTATTAAAAGTATGAATGGTTTTAGGCATTCATTGAAGCATGCCTGAACAGAGGAGACTGTCAAAAGTTTTCCACATCCCGTCAGCACACAAAGGCAGTCCCGGTCTGGAGAAGTAATTATTTGCACCGGACAGCCACATATCTGAAGCCTCAACAAAGAAAGGCCTGACTGATGCTTATACCCGGTGTCTCAAAGAGATCAACTGGTGTTTGGCTCAAATAAACCTCACCTGGATAATAAAAAGCAGTCAGTCCTGACCGAGTGTCAGCTGTCACTGTAAGTCAATGAGTTAAGCCGTATCACACACTAAGAGAAAATAAAACAAAAGACAAAAGCTCTGGATTATTGCAAATATCAAGGGTACACACTGAGAAATAGAAGCAAGTAATGGAATTTCAAGTCTTCTTCTTGGTTAGGGACACAGCACAAATCGACTCGTTTGTAGTTTCTATCTTTCTTTTTCTTCCAGTTTACTCTCACCTATTGTGTGAGTGCCTTGGTTCAATATCTAATTATGTTACCAAAACTGCTAAAAATAGGAGTCCTGGGCTTGGAAGCTGGGATACTGTGATGAGGGGGAAAAAGAGAGAGTCTGATGGACACAGAGAAAAATACATGTTTTCCCCTTTAGTTAGTATACAAGGCACTTGTGCGAGGACAATTTATAAAGAATCTATTCTGGATGCATTTTAAGGACAAAATCCAGTAAGGGGCTTACTTTATACGTTATATAAATTGACATTATTTATCATACTGTAAAGCCTTCAAAGTGAATTAGTGTTTTAATTTGGTGAGTAGTGTGCATTGCCCACTGTTTATGGTTCCACATCAAAGAAAATGGCAGGGTGCTAATGGTAGGCCATGTTCCCAGATTAAGCACTCCGCCGACTCAGACACAAATGGACATGTATTAATGTCAATTAGTACAACAGTAAAATCAGTTGTTAACCTGCTTCTTTACATTTTTCAGAAGTGAGACACAGATAAGATTGTGTCCTTCATCAAGTATCATTTAACCTTTAAACTGTCGCATGTTTTAATGTAATGCCATCAATGAAAGAAAAGGTGGTGGTGATGGCAAGAGGAAAACTATGGCTGTAACCATGAAGCCTGCAAAGAAGTTGTGTTTATTTTTATTTTTTTTAACATTTAACAATATATAGTTCATTCTCAAACTATAAACAGCAAGCTACAGAAATATGGCACTTTGGGGGCACCAAAAAGTTTTTCATACTGTATCGTTAATTTGATTTGTATACATCGTTGCATAATCAAATCCAACCAACAGGGCCTTCTCATGATGAAGTGAATTAATTCCTTTCAGCACACCTTATGTGTTGATATTTTAATATTTTGATTAACTTATGATATTGAATAAACCAATTTAACATTGCAGCAAAAAGTATGCACACACTAAACTTTCAATTGTAAGTGGAGCCGGATGTTTAGGTTCATCACGTGAGCCAAATAGGAATTAAAACACCACACAGCTTAACGTTTTGGTCATTCATCTCACACAACAAGGCAGCTGAATATCATCTGAAATGAGGGTGCTGAGACGGTTGAAAGCTTACCCCCAGCAGTGGCTACGATCTGCACTCAAACCATAATGATAACCAGTCAAACAACTACCACCTAGGGTCTCCAAATCTTATTTCAGGCAATTTGTATAGCAGCTGAAAATGCTTTCAGTGAGTTGTTGTGAGAATTGTCAACAACTACATTTTTAGCAGTGCTGGTGAGGAGTTGAATAGAAAAAAAACCTAATCTATCCTGAACATTTTGTGTGTGAATAGACATGGCATCATTCCATACAGCAGTCCTATGTATGAATCCTGAAAACTGCGGTCTTCCTCAAATATGTGAACTAAGATTTGTTCTGGTTCCGTGTCTAAAAAAGAACTCAAGATGCAGCGCAACAGAGCTGGACTGCGAATAAGCTGTTAACTTGTCACAGAATACAACACATCAGCTGTGTTCCCCAACCTGTTCCTTACACAATATGACCAGGGTAACACAAACAAAGATGATATAAATTGATCTCAGTGTGATGTTACAGCCTTGAGCTCGAGCTGGAAATACAGGAAATTGACTTGTATCTTTTCATGCTGTATTTGAGAACAAGAGGTTGCTCTGCTTCACCTCACTGCATGAGGGAAAAGAGTCGATAAAAGGTGGATAAACTGGCTGGAGGACATTTGCACAAGCTGCATCAGGCACTTTAGAAAGACCCAACACTGGAACACAATGGAGTATCATCAGTATGCATGACCTTTTTTCCTTCACTTTACAGTACAATACTTTCCTAGCAGAGTACTCGTGACGTCAAAGGTAAAAGATAAGTCATTCCCTGTCATGTAAATATACGGTATATCTGCAGTGCACCACAGCTCTACACTGCCCCAGCAAAGAAAGGGATAAAACATAGCAGCATCTAAAAAGGGTTCAGTCACTCACTTTGGGGAAATACATAAGAATGCAGACTGTAAGAGTTTCATAAGATCAGATTTAAACTGTTACAGAACAGCATCACTCTAGTCATGCAGGTGATTTTATTGCCTAATGCTAAGCTATAAAAGAATCGTGTTGGTAAACTGCCATAAAAGTGTACAGCAAAAGGTCAACACAATATATTTTCATCTTCCATTAGGCAGTCTTACAAGGTTTCTTTCTTGACATATCTTTATCTACTTTTTTAAGCTGTAAGGCTCTGGGTGACAATGGGTTTCTAAAAGGTTTGACCTTGGATTCATACCTTCGAGTGCAGACAGCTCGGGCTGATCCAAATTGCTCTCTGTTCAAAGTCTGATTGGCATTTCAAAAAACAGTCCATCGATTTGCCCAGGTTATTTCCTCCACTGTGACACACTCCCCAGGCTGTTATCCCAGCGGGAAGCTGACTTGCGGCTCAGTGTAAGAGCAGGCAGCATGAGAAGGCTAAAACCAACACGTTACAAGTGACGGTTGAACTAATAACAGCAGGAGTAGACAGATGCTGACCACGACATGAGGCTGTGTACAAACACACAGGCTACACTTGATATTTATATACTTATTATTTCTGATGCCGTTAAATAAAAGAAAAGACAATTCCAGAAAACCCAGAATGCTAAAGTCTTATAAAGGCCCGTGAATGTAAAGTAGACTGCTGAAAATCTTTAGTTACCAGCCTGAAGCCTTTCTTGTCCATGCAGTTTTTTTAGAAAAAAAACAAAAAACTATAGGCATCTTTGTTTACTCGCTGGCTTGAAACAATGACAACTGAGTATGAGTATGTGCCATTATGCAACAATGCTCTGCTAAACAAATGCACATTAAGTATTTATTTGTACAGTCCAGTATGAGTGTAAAGACAAATACAACAGAGTTAAAGGTGCCCTGTTGAGTTTCAGAACACTCGTAGTGCTATACAACCACATTTTTACAAGTGGGTCCTGCGATTGCACGATTGCACGAACACATGGATGCACATGGACTCAACGTGATTCACATGCTGCCAATAGTTTCAAGCTTTTTCACTGTTGAGCAGTTGGTGGTGGTGACATGCCAACAAATGAAGCAATGTGCCAACAAAGGCAGTGAAGAAGAAGACTGCTCGCAAGTAAACAGGATGTAAACAATTCAAGATTTAAAATATTTAAATGTCAATATTGCCTTTGCAAATGTTTTGAGCAGAAAAGAAATGTGCTCAACTTGTTTGTTAGATCTCCGGGATACAAACAATTCATTTTTGTGGGAAACAAATGTTAACATAAATTATGATCAGTTTTGGGCACCATTTAGAAATAGAATGTCATCAAATCCATCGTCATTCAATTGAGACACTGTTTTTGGAAGTGGTCACGCATACATTTATATGCCTGCTAAATATACAGTGTCTAATCGAGAGCAACAGCAAATCATCGCTGCTGTTGCCTCTTCATCTGTTCAGTGTAAAAGCTAAAACGCCTGTATAAAAGCCTGCTCCAACTGCGCCTTTTTGTTGCCTTCAACAAGGGTAAACGAGAAGCTTTTACCTGGAGTTTGAGTTTCCAGAATGCTGTGTTCAAATCCAGACCCAAATGAACCCTTCATCCACATCTCTTCACAGTAAAGCCGCTGGCCTGACAAAAATATTTAGCCCTGCCACTCTCTTGATATTGGATATGTCACCCTCCATTGCCTGTACCATGGACCAATGTCAAACTCATTTTGCCTGTGGTGATTTTCTGTACCATGAGCGGTACAATAGCTAGGAGATGATGGTGTGAAGTAATTCCAAAAAGGTGAATATACAAGGTCCACAGTCTGTGAAACTGTAACGTAGAGATGTAAAGAGGCATCTGACTATAACCAAAATTGAATAACTGCTTTATACACAACCACACCCATTTATTTCCTCATTAGATCTCAAGACTGCTCAGATCAGAATGACTGACATCAAATTTACCTTCTGTTGACGCTGTTAAGGCGGCACAACTTTATATACACTATTAACGCTCTTATTGGACATTAAGTTGAGCGACCTCACGTAATTCCCAGCACAGCAGAGGTCTAATCAGCTAGAATAACTGAAAACACCTGTGTGGGTGTGCAGGGCTTTTCATCAAAAAAGGAAAAACGCTATTTAACATGCACTAAAACATCTTTTCATTTTTACACCAATTATCAGTCTCTTAAGTATTTAGCCAAAAGTGTTTCCCAATTACCCATTTTGTGTTTGCCTACACTATAGTCCTTTCAGCATTAATAATGAAAAAAAAAACCATCAGGGTCCTTTTAACCAAACTGGCTGAAGACAAGGACTGACAGGCCGAAAGAGTAAGGAGGGGGCGCGGAGGGCATAATACCGCCAACACAGTGACAACCAATTTGGCAAAACAACCACTGCCTGGCCGCTGCAATATGATATTTCACCAGGGGAAAAGAACTTTACATGAAATGTCAGGGCAAACATTGACCGTGACAGGCTGACCATTGAGGTAATCCATTACTGGGCTCTGATAATGGTGCCACTCATGGAGCCTCCAGAATCTCTCTGTGAGTCTCCCTCAACACCCTTGGGGTTCGAGGGTGGTGGGATGACTGTGAATGATGTGAGTGATGACTGTGAAGATGAATGACTGTTAGTGGAGCCAAGCCTAAGCCGCGGGGAGCACACTGAGACTTAATACACCACCTTCAAATATGTCTTCTGAGTCCGAGAGCCAAGATCAACCCATCTGCTTCAGTTATTGTGCCATCAGGTAGAGCATTGTTATAAAGGCCTCTACAGAGGGATGTGCAATTTGACTGTAATTTTAGAGTGTTAATATCTAGTTAAATAAAGATATATAAGGTGATGTTCCCTAGCAACACTGTCATAAGAAATTCATACAGTACTGTTTGCAACAATCATTAAACTTAAAACAATTTATTGAGATAAAAGGGAATAGAGTGAGATTGTGGTTTTAAATTAAAGTCTACTGACTATGGTACCAGAAGCAGAAGTATGACATTACTTCTTTTACCATTATGCATTAATACAGAGCTTCTCTCTCATTTCAATGGATGAAACAAATCAAGAACGAATTAAGCATGAAGCTTTAAAGCCACCGGCTACATTACTGCAAGACCTGCAGCTTCAGAGGTGGCCAAGCAATCAATTTCAACAGCTATGCCCCATGCTGGCTTAATTATACATATCAAATCCAGCTCCCAAATGTGTTTGGTTAAAAATTAAATGTCTATTAACATTCTCACACTCCAGTTTATGAGGATGCATTGCCTGAAATCCACACAAAGTGTTAACCTCCCCTTGTGTGTCATTTAAACATCCACTACTATACGAGACTTAATCACACACGGAAAGGATTCTGTTGCTATATGACACAAAAAAGGTCAAACCACAGAGAATAATTTATCGGCATGCTGCAACTCAAAGTAAAATGACAATTTAAGCCACAGGTAGCTCTGTGGGCAATCAAGAGGAACATGGATGTGGCTGATAATTGATTATTTCACTGAGGCTGAATTCTGTGTCTGAGGTACTGTGGGAGGACTAAAAATGTCCTCCCACAGAACTACAACAAAGCTGGCTTTGTCCTTTTTGTGAAAAGCACATCTATTCTTTTAACTAGGCAGCAATTCAAAACACTATGAGAGTTACTATAATATGCATCAATAACAATAATAACATATTATTCTCCATTACAGAACAGGTTCACAGGCTAAGAGAGATGATGCTTTCTAGTGCTATTCTCTCATAAGAGTAAAAAAATCAGTCACTGAGCATGTTTCAGCAGTGGTGAAATCAAGTATATTAACAATTAAGTACATTAACAAAAGTGCAATTGAAGTATTAATCTGAGGTACCTTCATTTTATGTTTCTTTAAACAACTAGTTCACGTTTTAGTGGGAATTTATTGCACTTCTTACTTTGCAATCTGAAACATGGGGCACATTAACACATTAAACTACCCAAAAATATAAAGTAGTTAAAATTTCTCCACATCCACTCACAGAGATACTGCTCAGACATTGACGCAGCCATAAAAAAATGATCACTCACAGGGGCCATTTTCTGCATAGCAAGTTCTTTTCATACTTTATGTACATTTTGTTGATCATACCTCTGTACTCTTGTTTAAGCAGAATTTTGAATACAGGACTTAAAGTATTTTTTCTACGCTTAAGTATTGCCGCTAATATCCAAGCTTGTATTCCACCACTGAGTTTCTATATTTTTAAATTGCCCTCATCTCATTTACAAGTGGGGATCATTTATCACATAGCAATTCAATACCAATTCCATAAGAACATAAATATAACAAGCATGGGACAAATCGTTGAGTTATGGCAGAGTGAAAACATTATAAATCCATGTGCCAACTCAAAAAAGTACCGCAGTTCATTAGTTACAGATGACACTAGCTGTCTGGTTGGTTGGTTACTCTGTCCCTCAGGAAAACAAATACACCCAGTAATCTCTGACGTTGCCGTGAGCTTAAAAAATACAAATTTCTTCTTTTTGGAGCATTGCTAAAAGAGGCCTGGCAAAAATACACAGCAAGTTTGTCAGCAATGAGCAGCCAAACATGAACTTATAAGTGGTCTGGATGCATCAACAATTCATTGTCCTAAATCATCTCCAATTTATTGTCTCCCTGGAGCTCCTCTACATGGCTGGTGAGCATGCAGCAGTGTGTTCTCACATAGTAAGCACCTAAAACAGATGATATGTACTGAAATAAACGATACATTTTCAGTCACCACTGGGTTGCAGCTGGACAAGACAAGGGTACGAGCCTCTTGGGAGAGCCTACATGCGGGACAACTGGTTGCAACCCATCAACCCATTTTCTCCTTGCGTATAGACGAGTCAATCTCCTTCTCTACAGAGCAAGTTGAAGCAGTCAGGATGTTCCTGAAGCAACGATCTACGTGCCTGCACACATACATACAGATGCTCCCCCCTTTCCTCTTAACAAGCTTCATTGAGTCTGTGGATCATATCTGTGAATATTTTAGCAGACTCGAGTAAGCAGGCTGCAAGTGCCTTGACTGACAATAAAGAGGGCTGAGCGAGAGAAGAAAGACTCATAGAAAGAAGAGATCGAGCTGAAATGCAAAGATGCCCACCACTGTGGTTCCTGTCATCAGTATTCTGGGTCACTATGAGATACTCATTTATTTATTTTATTCTGTCTCTCGCTTCCCATTCACAAGGTCTGGGGCTTTTCATATCACTCTGTGTGATGGAATGTACCCATTGTTCCCCTCTGGAGATTAAACTCCATGAAATGTCAATTTGAAATAAACTGTGAAAAAAGCGATTCAAAATCCAACTCAAGCTCTGAGGGAGGGGAAGGCAGAGTGGTGGCAGTGAGTGAGACAGAGGGCAGGGAATAGGGAGAAGCTAAGGAGGCTGGATAGGATAAGGAAAAAAGAGAGGAGTGCTGAAAGGATGGTTCCAAGATGTCTTCTGATGTGTCTTGGGCAAGCTGGAGTACAGACTGTGAAAGTGTCGTAAAAACGTCTAAAAAAATTTGGGACTGAGCTGCCAAGCAAATCCTTTTTATTCCTCGAGCAAAACAGCCATCTTGGAAGAAAAGTGTTTCGTCCCTGCACATTTTCTGCTACGGGCGATTGGAGTAACCATCAACCAACACATTGTAAAGTGCCACAGGAAGCTTGGGCGAGGAAGGTTAATGAACCCACCTTTTCCATCATCCCAGTGGGCGTTTTTATGGGTGAAAAATTAATTACTTGTGACAAACACACCAGTGGAAGAGTAGCCATTTCTGTCGGTCGGTCTGTGAACAAAAACATTGTTCCAGTGCGGTTATATTAGGCCTGGACCTGCCTAATCAGTGCCCTGTTCAGAAAGTCAAGTCAACACACACCAAAGACAGATTACTAAAGCTATGTGCCGAGACTCACTGACAAAACATGGCAGGCCATAAAAAATGCAAAGTTCACAAGCTCTGACGCTGATGATATGCTGTTTCCAGTGTAAAACACGGTATAGTCGCTGCCATTAAGCCTCCTTTCTCTGCCAAACAGCCATGTGAAATGACAGACTCAGGTCCTTATAGCTCACAGCTATAACAGATATAACAGTCTTTGTCCATAGCATCCTTACATACAGAGAGCTGCAGGGCTCGCCTTTTTTTTTTTTCTTTCTTAAACGCAGTGCAGCAAGATGCTTGAAAATGCTAATGAAATAATTTGCTCCCATCTCTCCCACAAGCATTGCCATGATTAAAATGACATGTTTTAGTGTCCCCCGTTAGCAGCATATTGACCCCATTAATCACGTTGCTAAACGCCGTTTCCTTTTCCGGATCGGTCAGTTTGATGAACTGTTCATTGGCTTCGTGTGGTGGAGAGTGCCAGGGCCTGAACCCGAATTATTAAGCTAATAAAGAATATGGAGTTTTAATAATTAATATCATGCTGGCTTATGATTGCATTCACTGTTCCTCGCAGACACCATGGAGACATGATATTGCATATAAATGAAGTATTAGCTGTATGACTCTATAAATATAAAATAAAATGATGTTTAAAGATTACCTGACACCCAAGGAAACAGCTATAATCTATGTGGAGTGCTGCCTGGAAAATGAGGCAAACTGTCCATATTCTGTGATGATCAGCCCACTGACTATCAATATACTCCAGAAAGTGCTCTGGTTTGTGAAAATGGCTTAGCTCACCTGAAATCCTTTGAGCTGGCCAAAGAGAAGTGTCCCCGAAGAAGACTATTAATCCTCACACGTGATCCATACCTTTGTATGATCCTGAGAGAGAAAAACAGAAAGAGAGGGAGAGATATGAGCCAAGTAAGAGAGGTAAAAAATATAATTTAATGTGGATCTCAAATCAAAATAAAGCATAGGTGGTAATTCAACAAGGCTATAGACACTACTGTCATTGAAAGCACTGAAGTATAGCCACAGCGAGACAATTAAAAAGCTATCCATTTGCTCTAATGGCCGCATTTGGTGGAGGAATGACAAATTAGAATCCAATGAAGTTGTACTTATTATAGCTGGATGCTTGCCTTTTAATGTCTGCACGGTGCCACCCTGAACTCACAGACAAATTACCCAGAACACCACAGCAATGAATTATTTATGATGCAACATTGGATAACGGACACCTTCAGTTGAAACTTCCACAAGTAAAAGGGGAAAACTTTGAAAATGTCAGCTGACTCAAAAACTCAATTACTGTGCTTCAAATGAGAACAAGACTCCTGTTCAGGCAGTCATACCATACCAAATCATTTGTCTGTTGTTTAAAATTTGCTTGATTGTAACTGTGCACAACTGTATAAGTGACTGACTACACAACAATCAGATGATGAAAACTGACGCCGGTGAAAATATTTGCATTTTTCTAAAGAAGGTAAATGAAAGCAGGTTTTCTCTGAGTTATTTCATTTCCAGCATCACCGCAGCTTTCACACATCGGAAAAAACAAAAGGTACCAAACGGGCACCTGTGCTCGCAGGTTGGCTGTATGGAAACATCACTGCAATATTTGACACAGTGCAAATGTCAAGGTGCTGAGACTAAAGAACAAGATTAAAACAGAAAATAAACAAACGCTGCTTTTTTCCTTCCCAAGCATCCATCTGCCAGCAAAGATGTCAAAAGATTAAATTAGCATATAATTTCATTGCCAGTGCCATCAAACAAACAATCAAAAAAATGCATTCAAATGTACAATTTAATCAATCCACTTACCGTCTAGGTGGCCTGTTGGGAACTGCACTTAATTGACACTATTTGTGCAGGAATACTAAATAAGCAATGGCATAGATTGCCTTTAAAGCTCTCTTAGTGGGACATGCATAATTATGGAAACACAGACACAGATGCTCTGGGTGATATGATGGCATCAGAAGGCTCACTTAATTTAATGCAGGCGCATCATTTGTCCTATGGGAGCTTTATCCTAATACTGGAGCTTATTGCAGATTTAGTTAGATACTAATTTCAGTCATAAAGGACACTGCCAGAATTGCTACTGCATGAAACGTATAGAACGGTTATATTCAATTTGTTCCAGAGAGGATGGAGGACATGACCTGGCTGACAGGGTAAAGAATTACATGTTTTATTTAGTTATTGTATGTATTGTATTTCAAAAAAGGTTTCATTTCATTAAGGTATGACTTTTTGATCTACCTAACACTGCTGATATTTTTTCCTTGAAAGAAGAGCTTTCAAGGAACAGGAGCTGGACATTCAGTGCTCTCTTCCTCGCTGATATGATAATGCCTAGAAAGGCTGAAGTAGACTTGCTGTTCAGTAGGTCATTTGTTGCCTTAAATTGCTCCTGAGACAAGGCCATTTGGTTCAATCGTGGATGATCTACTGGAAACGGTGTACCATCAAAGGCATGAGAGACTTGTCTTGGTTAGCTTCTCCAGGGGAAGAGAATACCACAACTGTCCATGATATAATATATAAATGAATCGCTGCACTTCTCAATGGAAATAGGTCTCAGTAAGCTCTGGGGTCATTACTTTAAGTTAGATGGAAGAAGAGGATTTTGACTGAAACTCATATCTCAATGTAAGGTCACGGCAGTTGCATGGATGGCGCAGTAACATGGGGAGGGCAATAGGATCATGGATCATGTGTTGAAGGAGCACCATTTGTAAAATTGACTGATTTACAGCACTGCTCTATGTTGTGATGACAGAGTAAGCAGGAGAGTGGCCTGAAAAAAAAGGTCATCCTTTCAACTGGACAAAACTGAATGCACAAACAGTGTCTGCTAAAACGGACAAGAGACGGAGCAAAAAATTGGATTTTGACACATTTGGTATCTTTTGTGTGCTTTTGACAGCATATCTAGGGACCACAGCAAAATATCTCTAAAATAAAAAAGAGTGAGACAACACAGGATAGGCAGGGATCCCAAAAGTTGGCTTGCCAATATCAAAACATTGGGAATGTATCAAAAGGAGAGATTAAGAGGAAAAGGAAGCCCAAGCTTGAATGAGAGAAAGACATCATCATGTCCAAACTGTCTGTAAAGCAGTGAGCAGTATTATCAATATACTTCAGCAAAGATGGGGAGACTTGTGCAGCAACCCGCTGTTTGTTTGAATCAGCCATCCCAGAACTTGACAAGTGACTTTAGCTTTTGATTTCCATGCGTGAAAATACAAACACTCTGTGAAAAGTGTCAGTGCCAGTGTGCCTACTTGGTTTTGAACATACTTTATTGGCACTGTCAAACAGGATAGGTGTGACCTGACAAGCTGACAAACCACGAAAACGGGAAAGCTGTGAGTGTGAACCAGGGAGCAGACTAAAAAGGGTATGCTTGTTGAGTACGATGACTCAAATGAATATGCTGAGGGGATGAAAGGTAAAAGACTCATATGGTAACATAGAGCAATTTGATGCAGTGAATAGCAACATTAATCCCTTAAGCAGCAAGGACCAGACTGTCTGCAAGTGAGAGGATCAATACATTATTGCACTTGATGCAAATTTTGCAATCTTTTCCATCACGTTAGACAGCAACGAACCTGAACACAGCCCTTATCACATACTGCAAAATCCATTGAAACTCAGTCTCTACAGCATATCATCTTCACAAAGAGCCAACGAACTTCAGCTGAAATCAACACTTTAGATTAAGAACAGGGAGCAATTTCACAAAGTATCATTATGAATTCTTCTAATGCAGCTAAAGGTTCTCATTAAAGATTTTCTTCTGAACAGGTTCTGCTGTATTAACAAAGCAGTCAATAAGTTTTATTGGGGAAAAAAAAAAGAACCTGAACTATTAGTAGGTGCAGGGTTTATCCCGTTGCTATGGATACATCAATGTTTCTAAATCAATTTTCTCACAATGACACTTTGACAAGTGACCAATCTGTGTCAGTTCATGTCAAACAGAATAATCATTTGCGTTGAGTATAAAAAAGAAGTCGACTGAACTAGATTTAACTGATTGCATTCATATCTTAAAATTAAGAAAATATTTTAAATTAAATTTTCAAATCTAAAAATATAGTTAAAACAGTGACATGTGCCAGAGGGAGATGATGATACAATTGACAGGTGACCAAATGAACCAATCACGCCAACAGCCTGTTGGCCTGATTGACACGTCTGAAAATTGTTTCTTGTTGAAAGATTAGAAATAATGTACAAATATTACAAATTGTAAAATTTTAAAATTGAATTTAAATACAAAATGTAACAAAATTAAAATGTTAATAGTCCAGGTAAAAACTAAAAAATAAATTAAATTACAGTAATACAGTACTGAAATTTACAGTAAAAACAAATGAAATCAAATTAAAAATCAAACTAAACTGTAATAAATATTTTAAATTGAGCTGATTTTATTCATTGACTTACATACTGGTATGAAAAGACACTCTACCTGCAGCATAATATACATAATACTCACAATAAGAGTAAGAAAAAAAACTATTTTATATGTGTCGCAGTCAGTGTCCTCTTGACTTCTCTTTGCCATGTAAATATCTTATATACAGTGTAAACAGTATACGACTGCTGCTCCAACAATGAATCACCTTGATAACAGCTTACTAGGTACAAAAATGTATAGCCCTCCTTCCAAGTACAGTATTTCATACAGAATAACTGCCATTAAGCCTGACATTTGCACAAGTAGACCCTCAGCATAAAATCAACTATATTACAAACTGGCTTTTTCCTCCCTCTCCATCTGTCTGACAGTTCAATTTCCTGTGCAAAGCTTTAATTTGGAGCATCCTCTCTATAGCATATCAGGAATTTAGATCTTACAAGGTCATCCTGGCATACAGACGAAAGGGCCAGTGAGCAGATATTCATCTGCAGTGTGATTTTTTATTTTACCCTTATGCCACTGCAAACCCCGAGCAGAACAAAGCTTATTTGCAGGGGGTCACTTTTCCCTGTAATCTCTTACAAAAGCCAGTGGGCCTTTAGTTTTGTCAGCTATTGCTCAGATCTGACAGAGTTTACACTTTCACAAAACATATTACATATTACAGCTAAGGGCCTGGAATCTCATCCTTAAATGCTGTCAGTGCAATCAGACCAATTCTTACCCAACAAGGAGAAAGCAGAGGTAAGTGCACTGACAACTGAAGAGCAACATTATCAAATGAAATATTTCCGCAGGAACTGAGACGCAAAAACATGGAGGTCAAATATTGCACAACAGCATCACATTTAACACAATAAACATGTATTGAGTTACTCCAACCAAAGAGGTTGGAAAACACATAGCTGAACATCACACACGTGAACATGCACACACACAAAAACAGAACTAGTGTTTTATTGATTGAGGAATGCGCTTAAAGTAATTGCCTAAGGTCAATCTAGCCAGATAAACTGTTTTCTTGCTTCATTAAAGGAAACCACAACTTCTCCCTCAGTCATTAAATGTGAGTTATTGACTCCCGGTCCCATGACATTTTGATACAAAAGCACAGTCCCACAGATTTTAGATAAACTGATTGTGTTTGCTGCCTTTTGTCTTGTAAAAAATGTCTTTATCTGACTTTCTCCTATTTGATTTTGCCACTCGGCATTTATAAATGCATTTCCTTTCAAAGAGGATGGATGGATATGACTCAAGGCTTGAAATCTTTAGACCTGTGATGAGGAGCAATAGCACAGGAGTTTATTTTGTGTGCTATGATTCATATGGTTGGAAAATTGGTCTGATTTTTTCCTATTCCAAATTAAATAAACGTTTAGTCCAGATTTACAGATCCTAAAGAAATTAAATGAATTCTTACCTACAACACAATATAACATTCACATACAGGAAACAATTAATTTCTATTTCCTGAATGAAAATCAATTTGCAGACCTGCCACTTGCGATCAATCAGTCACAGTCATGTCTGCTTTTGTTTTCATCAAAGTTACAGAACTGTTCCAGAATTACTATTAAACACTAAAACAATTCTAACAGCAATACAAACTGGCATGGTGTTTACCAATGTGGGTTACACTTCACAGGTGGAAATCAATGGCTGCCCCGAAGGTTAGAGAAACGTGTTCAATAATTTAAACTGCTATGATATGCCATGGTAAGTGGTCAGTAATAATATCAGAAATGTACTTACTTACCAGGATGAGGCGATCATGGAGTCTGGGTGGTGCAGGCCTGCCAAAAATATGATAACAGAGGCAAGTGTAAAAATAAATGACGCACACTGTCGACACTTAGCATCACTTGGGCCATGATACAGTATCTAAGCAACTTTATGCCAATCAAAGTTTTGTTATTCTGTTGTTCAGGTACTTAATCAATTGTTCAATAGATACTACAGCTGATACACTGATACACAGCTGAACTCTGTAACAGCAATTTACAGAGACCCAGTACATGAAATGATAATACAGCAGCATTAAAATATTCTGACTCCTATAGGGGGAAAGGAAAATATGCCTTGCATACAGCACACTGATCGCATTAAGAAAACTCACAACCCTGCGCTAGGCTGTAAAAAGGGAGTTTTGTGAGCTGCTACAGTGGCCAAGTAGGTCTGAATGTTTCAGGCTGAAACTAGTGTGTCAGTGGCAAGGTTAAAATCACACAACAACAGTTCTAAAAATACTCACAAAGCTGGAACTAAAGGCAAATGTGACACAAAGGGGACTGAAGATCACCGCTATCCGCACTGGAATATTTATACCTGGATCTGCGAGAGATAAGCTCCGTGCAGCCAGTGTGGTCATTTTAAGCTCAGATCAGCACCTTTGCTGCCATTTTCTCAAAGACAAAGTGATGTAAAGGGTGCGACTTTAAAATGCATGTGCATGGACATGGACATGTAAACTAGATGCTTCATAAGCACAATTCCATTACATGTTTGGAGAAATGTAAAAACAGCTCTCAACAAACTCTCTGAAAGACATTTTTGAAAAGTTATAGGGATTGTAAAGAAAGAGAACAAAGGGGAATAGTAAACCTGTGTTTGATCATATGACTGAGATAAAAGATGAGGAACATCTCAACTTAGAGCCTACATGAGACCCATTATTTGTAAACTCAAAATGACATAATGTACTTTTCTTGCATGCGTTGTCCCACAATATGATTAATTTCCATTGTACACAAGAATAAATTCACACTCTATAAACTTATATCCAACATTTGACCATTTTGTTTCAGACAGTCACCAACTAAAATTAAGCCAATTAAGTCTGTACAAGCAGAGCCAGGCAATTAGTGATTTGAACGCTTTGTTCAAAGCCTGAAATCAAGCTACTTAATCATTACACAAATCCTCAGACTCAGAAACAGTCTTCTAACGTGTAGCAAGTAATTGTAAGATTTGGACTAAAATGCCTCCTCCTGTGGTAGCAGTGAAACTGAGTGTTTGCTCTGTGTCAAATTAACAAACTGGAATCTGAGTTCAATACAATTATGAGAGCAGGATCTTATTCATATCAAAAACTAATAATCTGATGTGGATTCAAATGTCAACTGGTTTGACAGCAGGAAATTTAAGCTTTTTGCTTAACCAGATTTTATGCTAACGTTTCTTCACCAAGAGACTGGGGCCAAACCAGGCTGCTCAGCGACCCAATTAGGAAACATGGTACTTTACGGCTTCATCATTTATATCTAACTGTGTGCCGCTAAGTGCTAGCATCCATGATGCAACCCGGTGTTGATATTAGCATTCAGCCATATCCAGCCCCTGTGATGAAAGCAGATGTGTACACATTAGTGAGAGCATCCCTTTAGGAGATCTCATTAAATTGCTGGATCGCAGCAGTGTCCAATCAACAGTATCCACAGAGAATCCAGAGGAATATATTTTTATTATCTTAGCAGGGGTAGCCTATAGAGCTTAGGTTCCTCTTCTAAACGCTTCCATGCCTGCGATTAGCAGGTTAAAACACAGGCCAATCAGAACAGAAAGCCTTATCTTGGTTCTCAGTAGCATATTTTGAAGGAACACTGATTACAATCAAGCAAGGTCAAGGGATTAATGGATCAGTGAGACCATTAGAACCACACACAGTGATCCTGTGAACAAACAGCAAGAGGCGGTACACTTTCTTCCTTCACTTTCAACCCAAATGATCGCCGAAGAGGAAAATATCTGCAGTTTGGACATGTGGAGAAAAACAGACAGTCTGTATGTCTGAAGGTTTTAAGATGCTGGTGGTGCATCTGGGACCAGCGCACCTACCCCACTGTGACACTATCGCCAGAGTCAATCTACAATATGCTGATTCTATCATAATAAAGAAAATTGGCTCAATCCCCGAGGAGAGGGGCCCTAATAGAAAATAATTCTGCCCTTGAAACACTCTGGGCCTGGCTTTGATTAGATGATGCTATCTTTGTTTAGACTTGAGCATCTGGGGCAGGACCATGTGTTCATATATTTAATTAAAATACCATTGCCTGCTCTGACAAAGGGTACTTATCTCATCAAAGTGTTCGCCCTGGATTTTTTCTCTTAATTCAAAAGATTATCTCTGTTGATTGGCCATAGAGGTGGGATGGATGGGGGCAATGGTGAGTATGGAATCTATTGGCTTGTCAGAATACTGGCTCGTCTGCTGTCCACTTTGACAGCGAGCCAGATATCATCACTGAGTGCCATCTGGCTCGGAGACAGAACTATTTTACCTTTATCGCCGCATTTTTATCATTCATTGAGAGGTGTGTGAGAGCATAATTACAGTGTCATTATGGTTGTCACAACCTTGCAACAACAAAATTTGTATCACTGACCTACCCAAAATGACCTTTGTATGCCACGACAATAAGCCTCATTTACTGCTAATACACACTGTGGTCCAAAACAAAGTACTGTCACATTTATTAATATAAATTCTTTCAACCAACAGCCTAAAATCAAAGAAAAGCACCAAACCTCCCATCTGAGAAGATGCATGCAGGGAATGTTGGACAATGAATGAAATGCAGCAACTCTATTAGTAAGCCTGATGTGAGGTGATAGACTCATCAAATAGATATTTTAACTGTACCGTTTAGACTGAAATTTAAAAGAAACATATTGAGAGAAAAACTTTTTTTAAACTCAGTTCAGTTCATTTGTTAGATAACTGAATGAATGAATAAATGACATCACCTGAAACATCTTTTTATATTGAGTGGTTTGAGTGAAAATATGTTCTAAATTAAGACCAAGAGAAACTTTTAACAGCAAAGAGTAAACTCTCTGGATAAAATTCCTATCAGAAGTAGTAAAGCAATTTAATTCTTTTAACACAAACATTATCTTTGGTATTGGAGAAGATACAATATTTTAAGTCTAATTGAAAAAGGTGATGTATATTTATCCCCATGGTCCAAACACACAAAGAAAATAGAGTAGAGCTTTTGATAACATTTCAGAAGCTGTGTAATTTAATCAAGACATTATGGAAAATTGCTAGGATCCAATCCAGTTTATCAAGGTTGACATGCGGCAATATCTCAACTCAGCTCCACACTGACTGTAAACAAGACTGCAGCTGAATTCACTTAAGAGCTTTTAGACCGCGGAGACCATACCACGAATTAAGTAACAGGTGAACTACATCACGCTGCAGTACTTTTTCTGGTTATGTATTGTATAACAAACTCTGTCCTGTGACCTGTAGGAACACACAGAAATTCCCTGGGCAGCCATTACCGCTTTCCTGACTGCCGTGCTCCTTCTCCTGTGGCCTGTGCACTGAAAATGAGCCTCTAAATTAACTCACAGAGGATTTTTTTGTGAATGTCACGTAACCTGTTTGCCCGTGGCGTGAGAGGCCTGTTTGCCTCTCCCGGGTGAGTAAGTGTTGTGATACTGTCAGGCATTAAAGTGGTACGAGGGGTTTTTACTGCTTATCCCTTCTGTCATAAAACAAGGCAGTGATGGGACATGATGAAGTGTATTTATGAGTGACCAAAAGTGACAAGGGCAACTGCGAACGAGTTTGAGATGTGGAGCAATGCACTGGGGGGCATGCAAAAGAATCTGTCAGGCTGGCATTCGTGTGATTTATGTAAACATTGAAATGCACAAGACAGACAGCAATATATGAAACAATTTTTTAAGTTGCAACTTTTAAGATTGACTTTTATCAGATTGCATGTTTGTTTGCAAGATTTGTCAAACCCCTGTTCATATTGCTAGATTGCAAATAATCAATAAGTCAATCACCCAAAAAACTATGCAGCTTCTTTTTTTCCCAGTATTGATTAGTAATAAGGCCACTGTTCAAAGAAAACAGACTCTGATTACATTGCTTTCATATCTGAAGTGTGAATATTTCCTGTTTCTTATTTTTTGTTTTCGATCACAGGGACCTGAACGGTCAGTTGGTTGGACATTATAACATGTCAATTTGTTTTCCTGACATATTGCCCAAACATAGTAATTAAAAAAACAAACAGTGTTGACAGTAATTGTCATTGCAGCAGGAATCATTTCAAATAAACTGCAAATTGCTGCCAGTTTATTTCAGTTTTTTATTGTGCCTCCTATTTACAGCAGTTGTTTTCTGCCCCCTCTCCAAAAATAAATTTGGGTATTCCCTGTGGCGGCAAAGAAAAAAAAAATTACATTTGTTTTGACAGATGCATCTGCAATTTGGCCACACATGATCCGGCCCTCTCAGACCTCTGCTGGCTTCCTCGTGATGTTTTTAAGCCTCTGTGTCATAGTGCTGTTTACCAGCTACCAATGCTGTAATGTCATTCAACCTGGCCCAGGAGTGCCATTCATAATTGTACTTAAATAACTTCAGGGTTAGTCTTCTTCCTCATTAGCTGCTCACCTAAATTATATTGACCGTATTGATAACTGACATTAACAAAACTATTATTTTGATTGTGCAATGTGATGTAATGCCACATCTTATACATACATCTTTTTAATGTGCTGTTGTTTAATATATAGTAAGATTAATTCACTAAAACTAAAACAGATAAAATTAAAGCAACATCATCTCCCAGTTAAGACAAGTCCAGCCAATAAAAAACACTATAAACCTGAATCATGTCGAACTTAGTGCTCAGCAAATACAAGCTAATAATTAGCATGCTAAGCAAATAGGTTAGCCCCTTTTGGCATTAGTTTAGGCAGTTAGTTAATAGTCAGCTGAACATGATCACTCACAATAAATGTTACCATATTTAGTCATTGACTGTAACTTGGAAGCATATTCTCTCACCAAAGTCAATAATGGCTAGCATTAACTTAGTATACTGTTGAAGTAAATTCGGATATAAGTCATGAACCTCACCCATGAGCGCCTTGTCCAGGGAGGTTTTATAGCGCAGCTTGTTATCCTTCAGCGCCTTGCTCGGTCACGGTCACGTGCACAGACACGTTGCTCCAGACAATAGCGAGCTTTTCTCCGCAGGTCGCCATCTTGGAACTGGATTTGTTTTCTCAGAACTTTTTGCCATTGGACAAACGATGCTGTTCCATCACGTCTTCGCATTAAAACATCCAATAAACTGGCCCACTTGCCAAGTTTAGAGCTGAAGAAAATGTCAAAAATCCCTGCAGACATCCCATAATGCAACACTCTCTTGCACTAGTGCCAAGTGCAAAATTTGTAGGCCATTCATAAAATGTATAGGTGGCAACAAAATCCTGCTTTCTTCACTTTTAGTATTTGTCTAATTGCAAATAAGAAAGCAACTAAGACCAGACCAATTTTAAAACTTGTTTCCTCCTATATAATGTTCAGCTATAATATATGTCCCTGAGACTGTGACTTTTTTTTGTTATTGTCTAGTTCACATGTATGGGCTTTATATTTCCATTACTCTATGATTTTACACAATTTTAGAGGAAAATATAATCATATACATATCACAAGCTCATGTTTAGTAATCCAACATTAATAAAATAAGAGTTTAGCTCTCTAAAGATGTGTAAAATACATATTAAACTTAATAAAATAATGTAAAATAATTGTGTGTATAAATTTTAAAATAAACACACAACCACGGAGGTATTTTCAGTTAATCTGGTTAAGTCATCCTTTATTGTGAGAATCCGGCTATGTAAGAACACCACAGTAACAAAAATGATGAATGTGTATTTTGTGCAACAGGAGCAGGTAGAATCAGCCTCAGTCCGTACACGCCAATACACCCCTGAAAGGATGTCTGATTAGCAAAAATAATTAAAGCCCCAGAAAATTTGGTTCATAATCTTAGGTTTTTCTCTGTACTGTACCATAAATGGTTTGTAATTAAATGTGAACAAAGTGAACGCTCTGGAGGAAAAAAGATTGTTGTTTATTAAGAATTTAACACACTTCATCAGGATGTTGGTTGGTTGGTGTGTGCTGATTAGATGTCAGCAATAAAACCACTAAGACCAAAGATCCACAAAGCTGTTACCATGTTTTACATATTGCTAAATCCTGATTGGGGCACAGGCATGCATAACATCCCCTTTACTCTACCACGTCACGTCAAACCAATGATAATGGATCAGACTAAATAAAAAAAAAAAAACCCACACACACATACACAGAACCCTATCATCTATCATATAATAATTAAGAAAGTAACGCCTCCTTTAATCTCAGGGTGTACCATAGGCATGGAGGGCCTTGAAGATGATGACCCTCTCATTTATAGATATGCACACTAATAATCCAAGTTTCACCAAGGTCTGTAACCAGGAATATTAAGTTGGAGTAGTGACCAAGCTTTTTATCTCAGGCGCAAGCCCAACCAAAAGTCTTGAGCTCTTTGGGGCCCAAAGTGGGAAACATTGACAAAATCCCTCTTCTATCCTAAATCAATGTTATCTTGACTAAAAAAGACAGAGAGGTATTTTCTGTTATGCACCAATGCTGTCAAGTTGTCCCAATACACAAAGCTGGAGATGACATTGATTCACCTTTCATTTGGAATCCTGCCAGGCATTCGGCCATTGATTTTTCACTAGGGGGCGAGATATGAAATCTGCCATTTTATGTATCACATCAGAACTACTCATACACTTTTTGTTCACACCACATGCAGGTGTTTCTCTGGCCACTTGCGCTCTATCGCTCACATATATACACACATGCAGAATCATGTCTTCTCGTATGTCACATGTGAACACACATATTCACAGTTGCTCACAAACATGTGTAGACACGAATGGCAGGCAACGGTTTTCCAATACCATCCTCTTGACCAGACAGCTCACAAATGGACACTCATCCTTATCAGCACATCCGCAGCGTCTCTGCTCCATTTTCCCCCAGCGCTAAACTGTTGAAAGGATCTTTCCTGTGTAATTGGATGTACAGTCATCACACAAGGCAGGGAAATGGTGTAAACGAGTGTTGAACTCACAAAAGATCACATGTTCTCGGTTAAGTCGGTCAACTGAGCAACATCAGCACAGCCAAATGGAGTCCCCAAAGGTGGAGACCTGTGTTTATTTGAGCAGATTATATTATTTTACAAAGAAAAGTGCATTGTATGAGTATTAGTCTTAAGTTATATTTAGGATAATATCAGATAGATCAATCATGGATTAGGAGATGGTAGAATTGGAGATAGGTTAAGTGCTGGAGGGGGGATGCAGGGAAAGTTGACATCGCCCTTAACTGTCAGCAACAAGGATATCTCCAGTCACATGGATTGTCGAATGAAACAGCTTGCCAGAGAGAGCTTCCTCCGGGGCTTGAAATGTGCAGCTCTGTCTATTAAAAGCATCTGCTCTATTGTCTGTTAAGGGTTTGTGAAAGTAAATAAATGCACATTTGTCATTTAAAAAAAAAAATTGTATTTAAGATGGTTGTTTGTTTATTATCATCAAAGCTCAACCTGAACACCTTAAGAGAAAAAAAATATTAGCACAAATGCAGCATATTGATTATTTCTTTGGGATCTCCAAAGTGTTCTACTTAAAGAGCATTGAGCACATGTCAACACTTACTTTGTGGTTAGAGAGGTAAGCAGAAAACCTTTAGCAATTAAGGTTTTCAGTCTAAAGTCTGATGGCCTGGCCAGTGAAATCAATACACGCTTCTGCTAGCCAGAAAATATTCTCACTTGGGTGAACAACAGTGTGAATCAAGGATACTGCTTGATTTCAAAATATCATAGACTGACTGCAATTTGCATGTGTTTATGTGCTGGTTAATATCTGAACGGCTGACGAATCCCAAGCCAATGGAAGGCAGGCTGCAGTCCTGCTTATTCACCATGGCATTTTGTGCCACGCACACATGTTCTTGGGCAGCGTCAGGACCCAGGGTGGCTTATGAGCTTGCGTAACAACTCATTAATAAAGTGGATAGGGGCCAGAGTCACATCTTCAGCACATTTCATGAACTCGCTCGGGTTTGCAAATGCCAGTCAAAGTGATGCAGTGGTGACGGCCGGAGCTCTTTCTGTCCACCCAAGTCATATCTCTAAGTGAAGATCCATGCTTAAGCATATGGGCAAGAGAAAGCCCAGGAGCTCAGACCCGCCTCCCTCCATCCTTTGACGCAAGATCCAGACTGTAATAAGAGGAGCCAAGCATCTCTGGCAATTTTTCACAATGACTCAGCCATCAATCACAGTACCAGCTCTGTGAAAATGGGCTGAATTCTCCCTTTCTTCCTGCAATACTTTATATGTAAGATACAGTCAAACACAATAGGCAAATATGGGAGAGAGAGAAGTACAGGAAGCCAGTGACTCATCACAGAGTATTACAATAAATGAAAGTCTACTACATTCACATTGTGAACTCAGTCTCTTATCTGTGTGCAGCTGAAACGTTGAGTTCAGCAAAGTTAGCGGCTAATTTGTTCTTTTAATTTCCGCAGCAAAATGTCAAACCCCTGACCCTATTTGTAAATAGTCCCCTATTAATAAGACAAAATTGACTTCAACCTGTTTTAACCTGCTCACAAACGGCTCAGAAAAGCTAACTGACACTACATGAGCACCAACAGTGGAGCCAAAGTAGATGACTGATCGCCTATGATTATGAAAGTTGAACACAGAAAGCCGAAGAAACCTGGTATTTTACTCAAGATTTGATTCAGCAAGTAACATTCATCAGGTGTGTTGGAGTAACTCCGATGGGATCCCCATGTTGGTCTGAAGTTGAAGTTTAAGTTACTACCACACAAACTGTAAAAATGATATATTGGTAGTTTTTACTTTCTCCTGTGGTCAACAAGTTCTCAGCACGGCTTTGAAATCCTCTGATTCCACTCTCCAGTTTTACAAACAAACAAAAAATCATTTGGGTTACTACATCTTGAACAAACATCAATTGAGCAACTTAAAGGGAACATCAAAGAAGTGAAGGGAACTTTACCAAATAAAGGGACAAAATGTTGCTAAGTGTAATAAATAGAATTATATAGAAATATTCTGTTGATATCTTCTTATACAATATGTGTTTGATTAAAGCTGTGTTCATTGTTGTTTTTTAAGGTAGATTATAAACATATTATTTATATTATTTACAATGTATTTACATGCTATGTTGGCCACACATCCGGAAGATACAACAAAGCAACATTTATATACAGTCACATTCTGGTCAGTTTATTAAAGTCTGATTCAAGCTTTTGGCTGTTTTTGGTCAACTTCTGAAGGAATTACCTGGCTTTTTATCTGCTAAAAGCACCATTATGTTCACTAGCCAGTCGCTAATTTTGTCATTGTGTCATTTGGCACTGGAGAGGTTGAAAACAGTTTATCCTGCAGCTGGAAATGGTGCTGAGGAGAGCACTGGGGTCTGGTCCAAAACATAAAAACATGAACCTGAAAGACACTAAAACATTCTGTAAAGCTGAGGTGTCACAATACTGGGTCACTACAACTTTTCACGCTTGTCCCTCCATGTAAAATATAATGATTAGGGCAGCCTCAGAAGCAAACAATAAATGTGAGTTCATTTCTTTCTCTAATTGCTGAAGAATATCCAGATTATATTGTGACAGTAACAATCAGCACAGTATGTTTCAGTTTGGCAACAGCATGAAGCAATATGGTTATTATAAAGTTACTTCATAGGATAAGGTATACTTACCTCTCTGCATGTGTTCTGCCAGAGTGAACGATCCAGGTTACGTCTCCTGCTTATCAAAGTCATTTAAAACATGCAGTACCTCTTAAGAATTCATTGGTTACACCATCAATGATATTGAAATATTTATTACAGCTTATGAAATCACTGCTTCTAGTGTAAAGCAGACCAGAGCATACAGAGCACATCCACTGTTGCTGGGCCAAAATTTATTTGGCACTAAAATGGACAGAGGGCTAATGAGGGATATTAACTGATAATTAAAAAAAATTAAATAAAAAGAACTGATCGTTCCATCATTTGGAGGTTCTTTGCTGTGATCCATATAAAAGTGTTCCAAGACCCAGACAAAACACCAGAACTTTTTTCATAGCTAAGTGATAAATCTTAATCAGTAATTTATTTGTTGGCAAACAAGTTTCACTGTTACAACAAATATTAGTTATGAGGTCATTCAACTTGGAAACCATTACAAAAAGGAATAAATAAGAAGCCATAATCATATCCAATAATAAAAACTTATCTGTGCCACTAAACTTACGTCCATCCTCCATTTTTATTACTGTTTATTTAAACAAATAAATAAATAGATTTTCTCCACGAGGAAGAAAAGAAAAACACTTCCAGTTTTTCTCACTCCAAAAGCTCTTTCTTTAATAAGTAAAACAACCATCTTTCTTTTTTCGTACAAGCGCCGAGTGCTCATCAATGTTCAATTTGTTCTCCTTCTGAAAAGCACAAGCGTTTTCTGAATGCCAACAGAGATGCAAGATGCAATATGAACCTTTCTGAGGGACACCTCCTGATTAACTTGGACTTGTTCTGTCTCCTCGACGATCTGTGAATCAGAGCTCTGCCATCTACACAGTAAAAAAAAAACCCAACAAAAAACAGGGGAAAAGAAATCAAACGCAAACAGAAAACAGACCCAAAAACAAAGGTGAATATGTTCCACAAAAATGCCTGCACAGTAAGAGTTTTGTTTCGATATTTTTTGTGTTATTTTGTTTCTATTTAGATGGTCATTTCTCTGAAAGTGATAAAAGATAAAAACAAAAAACAACAACAAAAAGAAAAACCTGGCACCAGAAACCCAGAAAGGCCAGCACAACAGAACGAAATTGCTCCTAACCACTACATTTACAGAGACAAAGGGTTTGCTCGGAACAAAAAAAGCATACTATTATGTGCAATGCTAGTTATCTGTACAATTACATAGAAATATCTCATAATTCTCTTATTAGTTTTTTCTCCCTCTTTTAACAACTGTTATTACAGTAAAATGAAAGAAAAAAAGAACAGCTATGCTTGAAAGCATACGATCAATAATTCCTTCATGGTAATTGTTCAAAATGTGTTGGTTTTTTTTGTCTTTTTTTTTCATTGAAGGGACACTTCAGCAAACAAAATGTGCTGCAACTCACCAAAGAGGAAGAAAATCTTTCAAAAAGTCAATATAGATACAGAAGTATAATAAAATAGTCCCTTTTTAAATTTCCCATTTATTCTGGTGAAGTCTATAGTTTAGACTTGTATAGTTTGGGGCTAAGCAGTTCCTTTCGACTGTCAGACTTTATCTCTGAGACCTAAAAATCCTGCGTGGGTAATTGTCTCTTTTCACGCTGAGACAAAACAGGCCAAACCACACAGGGTTTTGGGGGGGGGGGGAGAGACACAACATCAAGAGAGTCCCTCAAAGTCTAACCAAATATAGTCACACATTAGCCCCCATCATAGCAATTATCATCCTGTTTGTGGTCAGCAACGGCGAGTTATTTGCTCTGCCTTAGTCTTCGGGACACAGAATAAAAAGAAAGCCTACCACTGCCAACAACTGATGGAACAAGGGGACGTGGGGAAGAGAGGGGGACTACGGTAATAAGAGGGACATTGGAGGAGTGGGAGGGTGTTGGGCCTATAGACTGGTGACCAGGTGCGAGGGCTCCTGGGTGGCCTCTTCTGGAGATAGATCCTCTTTGTTTGGGGGCACGATGAAGCCATCACTGCTGCCCCGCCCTAGCTGGTAATAGGAGTGCAGCTGATGGAGGTGGTTACGAGAGCCTAAGTTGGGCATGCTCTTGTAGTAAACGTCGTCCGAGCTGGCCTCTGGGCTCTTGGTGTCCCCACCATCTTTGGAGCCATCAGCAGGTTCTGCAGACATGTCGGGCAGGCCGGACAACATGGGCATGCTGGTATAAAGGGAGTCTCTCTGGTGGTTGTGGCTGGGCGATGAGCCCTCGTCCTCGGTGTGCTCGTTGGTCAGTAGGGGAAAGAAACTTTCGCTGTTCTCCTGGGGGATCCTCCTGCGAGACGAGGAGGATGTGGTAGCGGATGTAAAGGGATGGTGGGGCAGTGGGAGGGGTGGTGGCACTGACTGGTGGAGGTGATTGTGAAGGTTGTCCACCGCCTGCAGTGACGGGGGCGGTCTTTGAGGCAACAGTGGAGCATTAGACTCCTCGCGGATTAACTCCAGGCCCAGGCCCTCGTCATGGTGCGGACCAAAGGTGGAATGGTCATCCAGACTCAGAGCGACATTCATGCCCATCCCCACCCCTAAGCCCATCCCATAGCCACTGTCCTTGCCACCGTTGCTAACATTATTGACCAGCTTATTCATCAGGTTCCGGTTCTGCTCAGTTGAGCGCTCGTGGGAATTGTTGAGGTAAGAGGGGATATAATTGGAGGTGAGCTCTTTCAGGATCTTCTTTTCCAGGGTGGTCTCCTTGTGGTTATAGCCCCGGTCAATGATCTGGACGCAGTCACTCATGTACTCGGCGCTGGCAATGCTGTAGCTGTTGCCATGGTTACCATTCAGTGGTAGAGTATCCATGACACTTGTATCCCGGGCATTGTTCAGGATTCCCTCTGGAATGACAAACATGGGTTGGGTCGGGGGAGTAGAATAGGCGAATGAGTACGGTGAAATCTGAAGAGTTGTAACTGCCACTGCTTTTACTGTAGCCTTTTTATTCTGAAGTATGTCCTGACCCTCTCCAAGCATGTAATGTCTTAAAACTGCACTAAAGACCCTACAGTTTCTGAATAGGTAGGTAGGTGAGCCATAAAGCACAATATTTACATATAAACCCCTTTTTCTGCAATATGAACATCACTCACACTTACCTTGTAACAAAAAACAATGTCTAAGATAATATTTATATTACATTTTATAGATTATTCTATGGCACTGATGAAAACACTGATATATGTGCAACACACAACAACACAAAGCTAAAGCACAGCACGAAAGCACAAAGCACACATTTAATACAAGCACAGACAAAAATCAAAGCCATGCATTTAACACTTAAAGTGAACACAAACCAGAGCTCCGGCCATAAATTTGGACCCCAGCCATATTGTCCCGTATGAGCATTGTAATGTAACATTTTAAAACTACATGAAAAAATAATGATAATTTATTGACGTATGCTTTGTCTGTGAGAACAAAACTAGACATCTCTCTAAACATGAATTAGTGAAAATATCTCAGACTCGACCCACTTCCTCTGGAAGGAAGGAGACTTTCTGTTCTTTCTGTTCCATGAACATGTACATTTCATATTTTATCAGTTCGACCAAGTCCACGCTATCAACATCAAAGCAAATGTCGGACGATAATTCAAACTACCCAAGACAAGGCCATCCACACAGTCTGACCTCCTGAAAATTTGACAAGACGCATTTCTGAGACCTTCAAGAAGTGTATTAACTTGATCAAAGTGGGAAAAAAAGTGTGTGTACAAAGGCACAGATGTTTAATATTCACTGAAAAGAATACAGATCAATTTATATTGATGTGCCTTATGAAATGTTAAGGTGAGTCTTAGCGTTGACTGTAATTGGATTAGCTTTTTCAGAGTGTGATAACAAATGGGCCAATAGAAATCTGCCTTTTAGAAGCAACAAACACCTTCACACCACAGTAAGCAGTGTAAAATCAGGCTGTGATTTGAACTGATTCTTATAGGTCTGTTTGAAATGGTGAGGACCTTTGTCATAAAAGAATGCTATTACTTCCAAGGGGAATGATGTTTTTTTCATTACCCCTTTGTCAGCACTGAGTGAAAAAAAAGTAAAGCCAAAGTCAATTACATTTGATAAGCAATGTTTAGTTTGACTCCCATACTTGTCTCTCTGTAGGGCTCTTTTAGGGACAGCATGAGGGAAAGGAAAGAAGAAAAGAAAACACAATAAGCATAACAGTGACAGGTAGAAGAGAAATGTGCACATACAGTATGCTGATGACGCATCAACAATGTTTCTGGGATGCAACTGTTCTCTGTTGCCATGCAAACTTTGAAAGAACCACAACATATCTATCATCAAATATAGAAGAAAATAACTTTTTGCAAGATCACTGGGGGTAAAAACACGAGAATGGTGCTTGTGCGTCCAACGCGCCAGTAAATCTTTTGATGAATCAGCATTTCATCTACGGTAATGTAAGTGAATTATAGCCCTCTGTCAAGAGCTCCAGTGCAGTACTTGTACTGCATACATAAATTATCCCCTGATCAAAGCTTGGTTTTACACGAGTTTCTCAGTTTTACAAACTTACAGCAACCTCGTATTGACTGCTCCGAGTTGGAATAAAATAATAACATCTCTGCACAGAGAAAAACAGCATTCCAATAGTGGGAGTGATCCCACAGTAAAGTGAATTTCTTGCTCTGCTGCACTGAGATGATTTTTAATACTCAGACAATATTTGTATTGGTGTTATAGTCATAGACCAATGCATTAAATAAAAACACCCCCCCACACCTTAATAAACAAAATAATGTGTTGATCAAATTTACATCGACCCAGACTTTGAATATATAAAAATATATAAATGATCAATTAAGTTTCAAGTGAAATGGCAATTTAGCTTTAGCTTTTAGTCAATAAGGAATTATATTCATGAAAATATTAAAACACTAAGAATCAAATTAATCGCAGTCCTTATGTTTGCTGTTCAGACAGTAGATTTTTATGTTAAAATTTAATATAAAGCAACATAAAAAAAAGGGCAAGAGACGCTAAAACTAAAAACAGACACACAGAAGACATGGTACACAAGCTTCACTGACAACATTAGAGCACATTCAAAATAAATGACTGGGAATGTATCTGGCTCACTCAGGGCACCCACTCTTGATCACTTTTGCAACATCTTTGTCGGCCAAACAGCCATTTGTACGTGGGACTCGTGTAACCACATTGCACGCCCTGACCCGAAGCCAAGATACACCTCCAGTAAAAACCCCACAGCTAAACAAACCTGTAGAGTTTTTGTGATAAAATCTGTTCATTGCTAACACACACAACATCTAGAGCAGTGTTTTGTTTTTTTTTTCCTTTTTTAATCAAAGCCCTGTAAAAACCCTCAAGGGTGAATACAGGCATTTCAGCTGAGTGCAAGTCCATTACTTTTAACTCTCCAATCATAATGTCGCTTTGCGTTCAGGGCAGGAAGAAAGATGTGCAACCTCGCAGTTTCTCCAGGACCAAACTCGGAGGAAAAAAAACAAAACAAAACACTGCCCTAGCCACAATGTTAAAGAATGAAAAGAAGCTAGCACACCTTGTGCGTTGTACATGCCCAGAGGGTTGTTATAGACTGCCGATTCCCCAAGCAATGTATTATAGGGATTGTTAGTGCCATGAGGACGTAGGAGTGCATTAGGTATAAGATGGTTAGCCATAGCCCCTGGAGCAGCCAGAAAGAGACAGAGTGAGACAGAAAAAAACAGAAGAGAGCAGGAGCGTAGGGACAGAGAGAGGTAGGTGGGTAGATAAATTGAGATATAGACAGAGAGAAAGAGAGAGAACATACATATCAGTTGGGCAGATGCAGCTGAGCAATGACAGCCATTAACATCCAAATGATCACATGATCATTAATGTGACGGGTTTCGCTCCATGAAAGTGGCAGAGCTGAACTGACATGGCTAATGGGACCGATGGAAAGTGTGTTAATTGTATTGTTAATGCTGGCCATTAGTTGTCGAGCCTGTTTTCGTGCACCACGTACAGACAGCGTGGTCGTGTTAACAGACATAAATTACAAAGACAAACCGACATGGCCAACACAAAACACGTACTGTTACGTTTCTACTAAAACAGGACAGGAAACAGTAAACAATCAGCTGATTGGTCGCTGAGGATTAAAAAATAAATAAAGCAGAAGCTCTGAGATATTGTGGTAACTAAGAATGGTAGGCCTGTCAAGCATGAGGCTGTAGTACAGGGTTGCAATGTCTGTAGACCAAACCCACCCAATGACATATCAAACCCAGACCAATAACTCAGAGAGGGAGGCCCTGACTGCCCGACAACGGACAGCATTACAGCATGTTATTTGCGCGTGTGTGTGTACATGAGTGGCTTTGTCGGCGTTTGTGTGTGTGCACATCAGTTAGCGTTTGAGTATAAATAAATAAATTAACCTAAAATATGGATTTTTATTTATAGAGTCATATAATTTGCATGCAAAATAGGTCGACCCAACCAGCAGACCAAGAGAACCTCAACCACGCACTTGAAAAGCAGCCCAGTTCCACAGGAACACCACTGACCTGGCAACCCGACTGTAGTAATACCGATACACTGCATTTAAAGAATGTGTAGGGTGGTGTCTTTTCGTTTTAACCTTTCAAAGACTAAAAGTATGAAAGCAATGAATAAAAAAGATAAAACTGTGCGTTGGGCTGTAGAAAGGAGAGATGCTATTGTTAGATACATTAGGAGCCATGCATTTATCTATTAACTGCATTAGTTTTTAGAGTTACAGTTAAAAAAAATGTAGCTGTGTTTAGTGTTTAGAGTGTTTTTAATGAAATAACTCCCTGTGATGGCATCACACATGAAGTTTAAAATGCTAATTAAACAATAAAAAGGAGGCAATCAAACAGGTTTATGTCAGAAGGCAAATGACAGTTTGAGGTTAATCTATTCCTTATTATAGTTTCCAAAAAATCAAATGTAGCTGTAAAAATGAGAGCCCTGCTTTCGTCTCCCTCTTGATGAAATCTCGTTTAATTTTATTTTTTTTTTTTAAAAAGTGCAAATTTGGAAAGATTCATCTGCCAGTGTTATTATTGTAAGCTGCATACGTGCCTTGAGGATGGGAAGGGTGTCAGGCATAATAATGGCCTAGCGAGTGGCCACACACTGCCCCATTATTATAGCTTGTGGCATTGCCAATCTAGTGAGCTGAAGTGGTATAATATTTCCTTTCCTCCAAAGAGCAAAGTTCACATTTTGTCTGATTCTCTTATGTGCCATTGCTGAAATAACCTCTGAATGAAGTGACATGTCCTCTCTTTAGTCATGATGGTCATTACTTTGCTGCACACTCGCCTCCCTCGCACAAACACAACAGAGGCTCATTTCCTATTTATGCGTTGCTTGTCCTCAGACACTTGCTGCCAGGATCTTGCCCGAATGACTCATCAGTTTCCCAACCACATCCTTACCACACCAAAGCAACCTTCACAGTCTGAGCCCTGTGATTAGCTGCAGATTTGAAGGCTGCAATCTTAAACATGAATGGCGCAGATTCCCTGATGTTTGTTTTTCTTCGCTGTTGATAAAAATAATTTATTTTCAAGTGTTTGAATACATTATGCGGAATATCAAGTATGCTGAAAATATTTGTGACTAGCATTCATTTCCTGTTTACAAGATTTTATTTAATTTTTTTACCCCCCTGTCAACATGATATGATGCTATTATTTTTGAAGCAGCCAAATTTAAGACTTATGAGGGCGATTCATGCATGTGCCTCCACTGTGCACGATGCCAGAGCGGGTAAACATCTTTTATCTGAGGTACACGTGCACAGCAATTAGATCCTCTGGCAGAGTGTACTGTTCTTTTCTAATGCTCTGAATCTGTCACACCGACGGAGGAGGACTTTTATATTACCTTGTGACTCTCCCCATCTTTTTAAAAGTTGCCCTTATACTTTTTGATGCCGTTCTAATTGCAGCAGTATTTTACATCTTGGACGACTTAAATGAAATGTCAAAAGTAGCTGATTTAGGCTCATCTGACAGCGTCCTTAATTCTTCCCATTTTAGTTTAGTATTAATTAGGAGCCACATTATACTTTTGTTTGAAAACCAGAATGTTGTTTTGATTTTTCAGAAAAGAAAAAACAGTAATTTGTTGTTGATGTTGCTTCTCGCCTTAATTACAGTGCATTTCATAAGCATTGCATTCCTCCAGCGACTGCACCCCCCAACACTTATTGTGTCTGCGCTTGATAAATTGGACAATTTCCAAAACCGCACTGATTGTGTGGTGCAATAATCCCAAATGTTGGGAGAAACTGAACATGCAACGCCATCAAGATGATTGCTTGACTCTGTGCTCGAGCGGAGCGCAGCAAGAGTGTCAGCTGTGAGCTCACTCTCAGGTGCGATGGCGGGAATAAGCTTCAAAGATGGGGGGGGGGGTTGGTTAGTATTCGCCCCTCCTCAACACATAATTCCATAATAACAACATGAGAGAAATGCAATTCTACTTGCATCTGTTCCTTATGCGACTTGTGATAGCAGAACACTCTTGAGCTCTTGCGAGTGTTGTCACTATCAGATCCAGCCTGAGACGAAGCCAGGGTTTTAAAACTGCGTTTATAATTTCGCTGCCTTGTGCCTTTGTGGAAGATCCATGTAGGCTCTTTCTCCAACACCCGACCTACCGCCCCAATCCAGCCTCTCCACAATGGATAAAGGCTGTCTGTTGATGGTGCTAAGCTGAGTGCCTAATTATTGAGATCCTGACACTTCCTCCCTGTGTCGAACATTAATCCATCATTGTAACTATGCATTAGTGTCGATGCAAGCAGGCGCCCGGAGCGAATTTAGAGAGTGAGCAGTGTGGAACTCGAGCCCTCCATCAAGAGACACGATGAGTGGTGAGAGTGTTAGGGAGGGATGCCAGCTAGGACTGTATTTGCTCCCCGATGTCAAATGTAGTCTTGTATCTATTTTCTGTATAACCTGAGAGACTCTGAAGTTAACTCTATTCACTGCGCTGCTGTCAAATGCATTATGGTAAAATACTTTTTATTTACGTGCCTCTGCGAGGGAATTCCTCCGAATTGATTTTTAGGTTGTTATTCAGCACTTTTCTTGAGAGTATGCCCAGTTTCATTTCCAAGGTTTTTTGCAGTCAGATGGCATGATGTTGCATTGTGTGACAGGAAAAAAATGAAAAAGTAATTTCATCAGCCATATCATGAAATGCACCAAAACTAAAATTTACGCTATTAATGTCTAATGCAGGTTTTAATACATGTTTAATCACTTTTTGTTGTGTAGAGTGGGTGAAATTCCTTCTGTATATTCATGCAACATAAAATTGACAATGGGAATGATTTGTTGATTGCTTCAAATATCATGATGTAATTAACATCTTTCTGTGACACCAAAGGAGGAGTTTATTCTTTCAATCAATGCCTTGTATCTCAACCATGTTCTCCTTCCTGCAGGCAAAAATGCCAAAGAACACATCCAGCTATTTCCGCGCAACATGACTATTGACAGCAACGTCGAAACATCTCTTTTCTCAAAGTAAAGAACTGGCTTTTGGGTTCGATGATAACTGAAGGTTTCACTTGGAATTTTAATTATTTGCAGAGTTTGAGGCGAACTTTGATGAAATGACTGATTTGCCTTGACTTGAGATGTTGCGTCCAACCTTCGTAGCTAAAAGCTTTACTTTTCAAAAGAAAGACTTATCCCGTAAAGCAAAAGTGACATTACGGCGAAATCAAGGAAAAGTACAATTCAAGTAAAAAGTGACGTTTTTCTGGAATAAGTGTGTCTTGCATTACTCAAAGTCTGAGGTGAAGGCCGGTGTAGCGAGGAGTCATTCAAGTAAATATTTACTGGGAGACCAAATACCTCTGTTGAGTGACGCAGAGCTGTTGATGTCACCGGTCATAAAAGAGGACTCGGACTGTTTTCTGACCGTGTCATTCCACATTCGACGGATGCGGCTCTGCAACGACAAACAACATGTCAAACACGTCATTCACTCTGAACACTCTCAGTAACACAGCTAAAGAAGTGCTTTTCTTCCTCTGTGACTTTTTAACACAAAAAAGTTTGAGATATGAGGCTAAAAAACAGAGACTGTCAGCTTTTTCATTTAGCATTTAACCATAATCATGTCAGCTGTGGGGCTAAGTAAGCTCCAATAAAAGATGCAGTAGTACTGGGATAGGTGAAGTCAATAATAAAGTCATCAGTCAAGCTCTCCGAATCAGTGTCTCATGTTGCAAAGGCTCAATCCAAGAGGGTTCATCCTGGTTAATTATGATAGAGTCCCATGGGCTGTTGCACAAGCTAAGGGTCTGGATATCCAACCACAGAGCTGAATACTTTCTGTCCTGTGCCAGAGGGCTTTGGCAGAAGATTTCAGATTAATATATAACAGGTTTGGTGATAGTGAGAAGAAATTAATATGCAAAATAATTTGTGATCAGACGCTTTACTGAAGGGATACTGCAAGTTTATTATAACCAAGATCTTATTTTTGCCGCTTTGGGCATCATTCCTCTCTTTAATAATGACACTGTGTATAAGAATCATCTTTACACTTCCATAACAGCAATTTGTCTGATATAAGACCAGGGTCCAAGCTAAAAAGCACTGATTTAAGAGTAAGAACTGTTGAGACTTCCTCTGATTGCCTTCAGCACTGTGAGTTTCATCTTAATTAAGCCATTGCAATCATCATGAACTGAATTTGAGGCAAGTGCAACAGCACCTCACCAAATATCTTCCTAAAGTTCCTCCGTTAAGGGGCAGAGTTCAGACCTAAACATGTTTTCACTCGTAAAGGCTCAGTCATTGCGTCATAAATGACGTGACAAATGCCCACGCAGAGGATCGCTATCGCCACAAGTTGGGGCATGTCGTTATAGGCGCGTCTGCGTCAACCCCAGGTGACACATGGTCCATATGCTATAACAACAACATACACTGACAAAGCCGATCTCATTAGCATATTGTACGTCATGTTGTCCCCCAGTACTGGAGGCACAGATGGGTCGAAAATGACACTGCTGTTTCTTCTTGGTTTTTTGGATGGATAAAAACCGTTCATAGCCAGCGGGTTCGAATGTACTTTGCTGATTACGCATTCATTTAGAAGCCTCAGAGTTAGCAATGAGCAGCCACGTCTTTCTGAGTGTTTCCATCCCATTTCCTGTCTTGCTCGTATAGAGCGACTGAGCATGAGGTTAGAGCCGTCTTGTCAAAGCACTGTGTATAATTAAACACTTTGATCTGTAGGCAGAATGCAGCTTGTATCGTGGGTTGCCACTGCATGCTTGACTCTAAGGACTATTTATAATTGAACACTGGAAGGAAATCACACTCTTTAGAATATGGATATGATGTTCAATTATAGTGTATCATAGCAATACATCCCATACTTCGTGTCAATGTGGGAGGAATCCATTAACTATATATTTGTAGGGAGACTCACCACTTTCACATGGAATTCACATATTTTGGCAGAGACAATCGAATCTGCATTCGTGAGCAAGTCCTCACAGTGCTCGAGCCAACGCTTTAGTCAGCGTCACTGTACCAACGTGCAGCCCGCTCCAGTGAAAATGAAATGCAGACTGACTTTTTGTACTTGTACTAATGTTTAGTTCAACAAGCAGTACATGTTTCCACTTTATCTTCCAAACAAGTCAACCAAGCTTCCAGTTTCCAGCTATGCGTACTGTCTGTTTAAAGATAAAATTCTGTATTTCGGTATTGCAAAACAGATTGTGTGTCAGTTAGTCCTGGGTTGCTGAAGAGGATGTAAAGCAAGTAATGAAAGGGCTGTATGAAAAGCGCTGCACCACCTGTGACCCTGTAGAATAACGTCCTGGAGCGCGGGAGGCAGTGCCTTTTCCAGAGCCGATGGAGCTGTCCACACTTTTGCCACTACAGCAGTGAGTGCGCAGGCATTTTCCATACTCCTTACGGACCTGCATGACAGATAAGCACAGATACTGATTGCATCCAAGGCTGACAAGAGAATGCATTTAATTCTTATCATAAACACTTAAACAAATAAGATGATAATGTACAATCAATGTCATAATGTTCTATTTCACCTAGCACATCGTAAGGATGAATCCATACCTTCTTCTGCAGCACACAGTGGAAGATGAAGATGAACATTCCCTGCAGGGAGTTGAAGATGGTGAACAGGTAGGCCATGACCACCGTGCTCTCGTTGACGTACATCAGGCCAAAGGCCCAGGTCAGGCCCAGCAAACATAGCAAGGCAATGGCCCCAATCACCCATGATCTGGAAAATTAACCAACAGCAATCTTACAACTAACATTTACAAAGTTAAAATGTTCTAGATGGTTAAAAACCTTTAGGAGTGGAAAAATCTAACAATAAAATATTTTGTGAAAAGAACTGGAGGTCGGGCTGAATTGAGCTCTTCCACTGAATAAAAAATACTGAAAAGTAATCAGTTCAAGGTCATTTAATATACAGTTAAAACTCAAGGTTTTCCTGTGAGAGGGGAGAGAGGGCACAAAACAAATGAGGAGGGAAAAGAAACTGATGAGAAATGACAATGGATTTAATCTTCATCTTCAGTTTCTGAGGGTGCGTTTTCCTTTCCTTGTTTGCCCTCTTTCAATCGATGCCACTGACTGTTTGAAAAGCCATAGATGACCATAAAACCTCAGATTTATATATACGATAATGGAGGTCTGTATAAATGGGAGGGTAACAAATATGGCATTTTCATTAGAAGACTATTTACATGAGTACATTACATGTTGGATGCTGTTGCCTGAGGGCTGGGATAAGTGTCTTGTAAATTCTTACTCAAGCTGAAAGGTTGAACCGAGATAAATGCCCTTGAGAACACAGAGTCTATTAAGAATGAAGGGCTCTATCTTCGCGCAGGCACACTGCGCAGAGAAGTGGCATTTTTTTCTGTCACCTGCACCCTTTTGGCATTTTGGCGACTCCCTGTACGCCGCGGTAGGCGAGACGGGAGCGAAGATTAATATCTGATTCTTGCCAACATCTGTCATCCACAACATCCTGCATGTAGGAAGATCTTCCTTTTGAGTTGATTAAATCCTTTTACAGCCATCTGAGGGAGGCAGTTATGTTTTCCTCTTGCAGGCTCTGATTTGAGAGGCACGCTTTGTCAAAGCACAATTACACACACACTCATGCCAGAATAATCAGGTAACCTTGATTAAGTATTTCAGAAACAATACCTGCCTTTCCACAATAATGCCAAACTACTCTGGTCTTGTCGTTGGTTATATCACAGTTGCTTATGTTTAAATAAGTATTAGTGTAATGTTGGAGGTGTCAGAGGTCGCCCTACAGCTGCTTTGAACATCAAAATGTAATGGATCAGACTTACGACTGTCACGGTTAGATGTTCAGCAGAGTGTTAAATACCTTTTTATTTACTACTCATTAGTTCAATGTAATGTTTCAGTCCGAACCTGATGAAGGCCTTCTTTTATGTATGTGTGTGTCTTCCACAGTAATTTGCATTTGGACCTTTAAATGTGCTTTTTTTCTGCAGTTTATCTTGCATCAATAAAGAAAAAAAACCCTGACTGCCGGACACCCAATACATCCAAATACCTGATTTTATGTGGCAAAGACACTTGGTGGCGTATTTGAGCGGCTGTTAAAAAAAAAAAAAAAAAAAAAAAAAAAAGGTTTCTATCCACCTATTCCCTTTTCTGTCCATGCACTGAACACCTGACTGAACCTTGTACCCTTCACTTGTGTTTTTTTCTTTTCATCCCTACCAAGTGCACCTTTATTCACACCACCCATTGTTTCTGATAAACTAGTTTGAAACAGAATGTCACTTGATGCTATTAATTATATTATTTAAACTGGTAATTCACTTGTTTTTGTGCTTTTGTGCCTTTATGTGCTTATACAGCTTGGACATAGACAATAGAAGACGACCATTGGGCAACTTTCAGTGCTGCATCCACATTATAGTATTAATATATCTATAGAGTGCACGCAGGAGATGTAAGAGTCATTTAAAAACCAATCATGCCTGTCACATCTGTAGGCTATGTATATCTAAGACAAGGAATGCTGTGGCACACTAATGCCGTCCTCAAAATGACTCAGTGCTCCACAATAAATCACGTTAATGATTCAGAGAGGCAGCTAGATGGATTTGTTCATATGGAAGAGTGAAGGAGAGATGGCATTTTGGGAAAAAGGGCCCGTTGAATTTTGTCTTACTTGATCTCAGGTTCGTAATCCTGATAGCTGAGCAACATGACAAACGAAATGAGACAAAGAAAAGAGGCAGAACAAATCAAATCACATAACAAAGAGAAGGAGAGGTGTGATCCAAAACGTGTGGCCATAAATACAATGCACAAATGTAGACACTAGGGAAACAATACCGACCCAGGAAGGAAGATGGCTTATTTTGGCAGCGGAGATTAAAGCTACCTTCCTCATCCAAACATCAAGGCCAGATATTCATACATTTTGTGAAGAGGACTTGTTGGTGATATACAGGTGATAACCATAATTATCTTGCTTCACAGAAGTATCTAGCTCCCCTCATAAATGCTGGCAGACCTTCGTATTTAAGCTGTTATAAATGGGCCAGGTGTGCGGCAAAATAAATGATTTATGAATTCACCAGGGCAACCATTAAACATAATTTTCCCAGGGCTGTCTTAATGACCTGGTGGGAAGAGGTACTTCATCAAGGCGATTGCCCCCGGAATGGACACGGAAACACAAGCAGTGGGCACAAAGAGAACAAAATATTGTCCTCTAACTCGTGGCAGTTTTGTTCAAAGAATGGTAGATGATAGAGACGCATGAGGTCATAGGGAATACATCCAAGAGGACAGGATATGAAGAGGCTACGACTCATATCGCACACGGCTTATCTTCTTCTGGAGTTATCAGATAAATATGGGGATGAATTTGAGAAATACATGGGAGGAGCCTTGAGGCAAAGACTTCGGAGACTGCGTAACAGTTGCTGAAAAACATAGCAGCTCACTTCCAAGTGAGGGGGGCACATTTTGGTTGAGTTTTACCCTGACAGGACTGTTGCATGCCTGAAAGCTAACATTAGGAAGGCAATAACAGCTACAGAAGCGCTCAGTTCATATTTCTGGCATCATTAAGTTCAAAATCGTTTATGTAAAGTGTAGTTTTTGGCAATGCAAATGAATTTAGTAGGGATTATTTCTAATTAAATGTGTATTTTAATCAAATTTGAGAATGTTTAATTCAGCATCTAAGCGAAAGTTTTAAGCTCCGCTGTGCTTGTCACAAAACCGTAATCTATTTGTGCAATATATAGGTATAGTATCCATCCCTGGGGGCTGCAGCAGAGCACTTCTTAGCACAGAAAAGTGAGAGAAGCTTTATTGTGCTAATCAGCGAGAAGAAACACCAAAAATGAGCAATTTTAAGCAGAGAACTACTTCAGACTGTGGCATCAAATTACCACCAATTTCCTTCAAAATGACTTAATTTGCAGAGGTGCCATTCATCGCTGTGTCAGAGATCATTTATGTATGAGATTGCAATTGGTCAATTCAACCTGTTTTAAATTTGTATAAAGTCATTTTATAGGCTGTTTCGGGGAAGAAAAGAGGGAGAGCAGTGATCAGCTCGACAGGGTGTTAATTATTTAAGCAAAGGTATGCTTAAAATGCTAATCACCTCAAAGTGTTTAAGACATCAATAGTGCCAAGTTTTTGATGTTGGCAGAGACGGTTTTATCTTTGACATCATCCTCGTTAGCATATTTCATTTGAAGTTTCTTATCTGCATGGGGATGAAGCTATGCAGGCACAATTCAGACCTTTCTCTAAAAATATGTTCAGTCCATCGTGCTTCGAAATAAGCTGCATTCACAGGCAAGTTTGTTATTTAAAGTCACAGTGGTGCAAAAGTCATATTGCAATCCATGAATCACAGGGCTGTGGCAGCCGCTGTCTCCATTATGGGGTGATGTGGAGAGGGGGGGGGGGACACATCAAACACAATATCAATTTTATTCTACACCCTCTACTGAGAAATGTTGCATCTTACCAGTGCCATTCTACAATCACACATCCATCATAATAACGGTAGCTAAAACGAAGAAAGAAAAACAAAATGAAGATGAAAAACAGAAAGATGTGAAAGATAAACACAGCATAAGATAAAAAATAAACTCAGGATGAGAGTGCTAATCAAAAGAAAAGCAGAGAAAGAGATGCACAGTAAAGAGAGAGAGAGAGAGATGAAACATTCATGTTAAAACAAGGCAGCATGATGAAATCCGAACAGAAAACGTGACATCAAAACATAAAGAGGAAGCAAATGAGAGAAAGATAAGAAAAAAGAAGACACACCTCATTACGCTAAGCTAAATTGACTTAATTAACCTGCTGTATCCTCCTCATCATCAAACCAGTTCACCTTGATAACTCATATGAAAAGTAAGGCAATAATAGACTCAGTTATAACGGTAAGGGTTACACCGACTGCCACACCAAACTGGACAAACACACATGTGGCTTTGATAACGTGCAGTGTTGACAGAAACATGAGGATCAAACAAACTGTACTTCAGTCAGCGTTAGAAGCAGGTAGATACTTATCACCACCGGTTTATGATGAAAGTGGAGTACCAGTTAATGGCCGAGGCAGGATTTATTTGGGTGAGCGGTACTGTTTAGCCAGCAATGCTAAAGCCAATCCTCTGAATGCACTTTGTGCAGTCGTATGTTGAGTAATGGGTCTTAACTTAAAAACTGTGTCAGATGAATGAGGGCTGACAACAACGGCAGCGCGGCCTCGCAACATTTTCCAACGGTCATCTGACAGACTGCAGACTGTTTCAAAGCCGGTGAGACTCGGCGGGGGGTGGGAGGAGAGGAGGGTCAGGCGGTCAGTTGTTTGCTACATTACGTGAGGCCAGTGTAATAAATCATGACACTGAAAACTCCGGCAGTCAATATTTTGCCACAGAACAAACCACACCATGTATCTTGTGGTAACATTTTTTTGTCAACGCTGACCAAATATACAGCAATCCGCCAAAGCAAATGAGAAGTTGTAAGATTACTAAATGTAGTAGAACATGTGTATTTTTAAAATTTGTACTGCTTTCTGTGTTTTGGATCAGTGTTTTGGATCAGTGCTTTGCTCAATGTACCTGCAGTTGTTGTCCAGTCGGGAGCTGCATCAAAGTGCTCTGCTAAGCACTCTATTTCCTCATCGAGCCTCCATATATAATCCACAGAGCCAATCAAGGGGCTGCAGGTGGTACGCCTGTATTTCTGCCAGTGTTTGAACCGGTGTTTGGTGTTTTTAAAGGATAGGATAGCACTGGAAAAGGCTGTGTGAATCAGTGTTTGATCCAATTTCATTTCACTATAGATTCATATTGCCTTTCTTACCCCAACTGAATAAGATATGACCAAAACACATGGACTTTTATTTCACACAACATGAGGCAAAACTGAGGGGAATCTAATTTACCATGTCATCACTGTGGCAGGTGTCAAGTTTGGATTATCATGATCATTGCAGTAAAAGTAGCTTAGACAAAATGAGAAGATGAGATATTAACGAGGATAACCAGGCACTTCCATGAACCATTTACTACATTTAGTTGTACTGTTAACATTTCAGAATGCCTATGGGGAGAAAAGGTATCTTCAAACAAACTGGGCCTCATTTCTCGCCTTAACAGAGGGAATGTCTGACTAAATTGGCCCTGGCACCTGGTACAGTAATTTTGAAGATCCAGATGTTACTGGCATACTCAAGGCTCTTTGTCTTTACTTGAGCGTTTGATTTGTGTTGTCTATGGTTTTGTGTCATGTTGAAATCGTACTGATGGGCTGTTACTCCCTTTTGTTTGATAGGATGTTATTTGTTTTTTATTTTTCTTAAAAAGAGAGGGAGGGACAGTGAGCATACATTTTAAATGTTATGAGATATTATAACACCTGCGCTGCCTTGTTAAAAATATAAAATAAATAAATACATAAATGATTTAAGAATGCCTCAGCTGGTAAAAGCTGCCAGGATTAATCTGTAGCACTGTTCAAAACCTCACTTACATTAAGAGGAAGTCACCGCAGCATTCAGAGCTGTAAACTTTCAAACAACCGAATGTATCACTTGGTTTTATTGACATGTGCACAACTGAAAATTGGTCGTAGGCACGTAGTTTAAAGTTGTAAAAAGCCAAATTACACTGAGCTAGCCTGGTGTTGTTTTAGCATTTTAATCAGAACTTTTTCCAGAGTGTATTGGTCTGCTATCACTAGTCATGTCAGATGCTTTGCTCCACACTCTAAATTACACCAGCAGGCTAAAGTTAGTTTTGTCAGTTACCTCTGCAAGCTGCACAACAGTCACACATGGCAGCTACTGGATGTACTGTGTGCAAACAGTTTAATTTAGGAATGTTTAAATCTCTACTGAATAAACACTGCGATTATAACTCAGGTAGGGTTGTGCTTAGTTTGGCTGATGAACTGCAAAACATAACAACTTTTGTGTGTCTCACAAGTGACAAATCTAATAAAAGCTAAACATCTTTGTCGCCTGCCGACTACATGTCACCTTGAGGTGACTGTAATGTAAGTTTGGCCCTGCTCAAAAGCAGCACTTAAAAGCCATGGCTTGGCTCAGGAACATCCTGCAGTGAATTTGTGATGGAAAAACACACTGGCACAGTACAGTCTGCCACGGTGCAGCTAAAGCAGGCTATGTCATGCTCGCAGAAGATTGTTTTTTTATGTGTGTATCACTGTGCTGAGAGGAGCGGGGCAGACAGGGCCACTGTGCTGAGACACAACCAGTGATGTGATGCCACAAAAAACACCCAGAACGTCGGCCATAAAGTAGACTAATGTGTCCAGAGTGGCTTAAAAAAAACGAGGCAGACAGCAAAAACAGAGCAGAGACCCTTATCCATCATAGCAAACAGCCAGCAAAACAACTTTACACCATCTGTAGAACGAGTCCGTCCTGACACCAGGTAGCTGGAGCTTACGTCAAAGACAATGGCCGAAACTGCTGTGTCATTCTACAGGATAAAAGGACCTTTAAAACAACTTTTAAAACTCTTTTTCTGTTCATGTCGAGCCAGCCTTCGGAAAGAAACTTTTAGAGGAGAAACAGTGGAGCTACATCTGTGAACAGAGAGACGATAGAACATTTTACAGTAACAGTGGATCCCAGTTAAATGTCATAGTGGTCACATAGTGACAAACCCACAGGACATGATCACCAAACTCTGTTGGTCAAGTCTGCAAAGCATTTTAGTGTCATTCAGTTTCGGGTTTTGGTTTTATGTCCAGCAACTTTACAGTATGGTAGACTCTTAATGCTCTCATGTATATTAAATACCATACATTGTACGCCAAGTAACAACAAACAAGTAAACATAACAGAAGCATTCACGCAGCTCAGGTGTCATATTTTCTTAGGAGGGTGGTGGGGACAAATACACAGCTAAAGGAGACTGAACACTGGATGTGTAAGTTTTAAACTGTTGTAAAAGATACAGTAATATTTTAAGATTTTGGTGTGTAATCCATCACTGTGATCAACAAGAATCAATGTCTTACATTCCTCTGTCATACTAAAGTCACTTTGTAACAGTGGATTGCATAAAGAAAGAAAGCCAGTTTCAAATTGACTTTTGTATCATATGGGGATGATAAGAAACCCTAAAAAGGGGCAGAGTACATTTTTAAATGAATATACAGGTAATATATTGCACATCCAGATGCCTCCAGATGATAAAAGTAAGATGTTTAACTTTATCTCTAATAGAAATCTTTTGAAATCTAGCTAAAACTTGTTTTCAGTTCCTATAACAGAGACTGATTTCACCCATACAGTATATATGTATATCACAAGGTATTTAAACTTTCACAAGAAAACCTGTCAACAGCAAAGATAGCTTGCGTCTGAGTTTAATATTCATTATCACCCCTTGAGCTTTCATATTATCTGGAAGCACCCAGGCTTTGGAAGATAAATAGACTCAAACACAGGCACAGAAGATATGAATATTCATCTGTGGCGTGTTGACACCAAGATAACACCAGGTCAGGCCTGTCAGATTGTCTCCTGGCCTTTTCCAGTGCAGACAACAGTGTTCTCCAGATAATGATGGAGACACAACTGAATACCTGTTTGATTTTAACCCTGCCTGACACAACCTTTCAGCATAATGGGAGGTGCTTACCTTGCAGGCTTAGACACCCGGACCCTTGGGTTGGGTGTTCACAACCTTAAGTGCTTTTAATGAGGTTTCAAAATATCAAAGGGGGAGCCAAGATAAAGTGAATTCCTCAGGAACACCAGCGTGAATACAGAGCGCCATCCAAAACGTCGCCCTTTAACCAGGGGTTCATTAAAGTGACAGAAACAGGCGGAAAAAGTCAGCTCAAACTGAGTCATACCAGATCCAAGTCAGCTGTTGGCCGTTTTGTGGAAGCGAGCCCATCACACTCATATTGAAACATTCTTTCCATCTGTAACAAACTGTCACAAGGAGTGCTATTTCTGGACGACTTTAATGGATATTGGAGTGATCTGAGTGCTCTTACTTGATGTTGTCCAGGCAACCAGAGTCTGGTTTCAAGATGGCCGTGTGATGGAACATCTTGTAGAGTGCGATGCCCAGGAAGATCACATTGAGCTGAGAGACGGACAGAGATTCACAGAGGCACAGAGAGAGAGAGGGAGGGAGAGGGAGAGAGGAATGAAGTTTGTATGTTTCCTGTTTCAGTTCCATTCATTTTAAATCAGAGCACTTTGTAGCACAAAGCTGGAACGCTGCAGCCAGACTTGGTTTCCCACTTTGCCAAACAGAGCGCAAAATCCTATGAAACCTCAATGGTGGTACGACAGACTAAACAGGGAACGGTGAGACAAGACAGCTGCATACTTGTATGAGGGAGCCTTTCCATCTGACTTATTCACACTTGTCTCATCATATTCACACTTAGAGGCAACCACAGGGAATAACTGCCACCGCTGCAGCATTCGTTTTCTTTTACAGTTTCTACATCTGTTAAAAAAAAAAAGAAAAGAAAAAAAAAGAAATTGGCACTGGGTGAAATTTTTGTCGAAAGCTTGAAGAACTTTCAGCATTTATAGCACCATGCTCCCTGTTACATTACAGGAAGTGACAGCCTTTAATGGGTGGGATAACATTTTATTTTTTATGTGTCCTATCAGCTATAAAGTAGGGCTCTTTTTAATTCCCTGCTCTGTGCAAGCGTTCCTGGAGGACTCCATTTTTCTTGATTATATACTAGATTTCTGATCAAAAACAGAGATGAAACATGAAAACAAAAGAAAATCAGAGCCATCTCATCTCAAAAAGTTTAACTTTTGCACCTACGCTTTGCACACACAGCGCAATTAGTCAGAAAAACAAAAACAAAAAAACTGTCTTGTGTTTGTCTGCAGGGTATAAAAAAATGCATTGAGCGGACCCACTTTGTCTCTCATTATTTCCTTGTTCTCCATGAGTCCGTAATCACAAAAATAGAAAATGAGTCAAATCTGGTTGCGGCGTGGGGGTTTGTTTCAGAATGACTCTTCAAATCATTACAGCAATTATCAAGCTTTCACTTTGCTTTACTGCTGTTTACAGGTGACATTCAGCTAATAAGCGGTAAAGAGAAAGCTTTGGCAGTTTGTATCAGGTTACAATGCATCTTTAGCCCAAACCCTCACCAAATTCCCAGGGGCAGAATTGGATCTGAGCTCTAGCGGTCTTTCCAACATAGATATTCTTGTTTTGTGAATCTAAGACAGAAAGGAGTGAGTCATGAGAGGCACAGCAATGCATTGTGAATGATTACACCAAACTGGAGCATGAAACTGCATTATGCATGTTTGGATTTAGCATCCAGCTGGGCAGTAAGAGTTGTGTTAAGATCTGTTGGAATTTGGGGTCCTGCAGGACAAGAATATATGCACGTTTAAAAAAACAAACAAACAAAAAACTTGTTATGGATATTTAACAACCAAACAGCAAAGCTGATTTACCGATGGCACAATATTTATTGTAATGGCTGATTGGTGTCTTGGAAAATCAGGAGCACATCTCTTGTGCCAATGCAGTATTTACAGCCTGGCATTAGCTTAAATACTTAGATCAACACCAGCCTGACACCAGATTTAAAGCAGTTGGATCAATAAATGAGTTTTTTAAGGAAATTAGGGCTGTCCTAGTTGGGAAAGAGACAGAAAGTGCGTGTGTCCTCCTTGCATAACACTTGTGTGTGTGCACCCAGAGCTGTCTGTGTGCCTGCGAGGAGGAGATGGAAAAAGGTAGTGGAGTACGAGTTGGAACGGGAACAAAATCAATCATAATCGCAGTGCGGATTACTCCAACACTGCATACTGAGCAGAGTTCACTCTCTTTCTCTCTGTCTCTAACCCCCCCTCCCTCCAGCTGCCTCCATTCCCCAAAATTGTCTCAGCCGGTGACTGCAGCGGGGTGACAAACTGCAATATATTCTCTACACCCCTCATTCGTTTTTCTGGACGGCTCCGTGCCCGGCGGTGGCATATATGCTCAACAGGGCAGAGAAAAGAGGGAGGATAGGAGCTGGAAAAAGGGATCTCGATGGACCATTTAAGCGACGACCCGCAGGCTAAGTAGGGTTAATGAGTAAAGGGGGAGGGGGGGAGTAGAGGGTGTCACGCTTACCATAATTATCAAGGTTGCTGGTCCTATGAAACTCCAAATGAAGTAGGTGTCCAGGCGAAGCCAGCAACTGCAATGAAAGAGACAGAGTGAGATGAAAGGGGGATATGGAGTAAGAGAGAGGATGGTGAATATGAAGGGGAGGGGGGAGATTTGAGGTTATAGCTTTATACTCCCACTCAGAGGATATACATCAAATGGAGGCAGGAGTGACACAGAGGAATAGGCACTTCAAAACATAGATTGCCGCAAGGGGCTTGAAGAATTATGACCATCAGGAAGAAGTTGGAAGAAGGGGGGCTTTTAGTGTCAATGACAGTAATAATGATGGGCTTTCATAACCAAAACAGGTGTACTATCAAAAGGTAAAGACAAAAACAGGGATGGAATCTATCTTAACCTGTAACAGCTGTACCCTAAAGGATGAAAGTGGACAGACTTTAGCGGGACTCTGTTTCAATTTGTCGGATTAAGGTAGCAAATTACCATTACAGATGATAATTTATGGATGATTCAATTAGTTCTCAATTGAATCGTCACTCCATCACGGCAAAGGAATTGGACTGACCTTGACCCTGACAGACATGGCCACACACAGTCCTTAAGCACTCAACAAAGTGCCTTCCATGTTCATGTTAGCCGGGATGACACTGCAGGACGGCTGTAATTTTCGTCAATAATTAAACAACGCACTCTCCTGACCTCACACTTCATATCAAAACATTACAGATAGTCAGTTCCACTTCTCCGCTGAGGAAAACTAAATACAGAGCAGAAGTAACAGGGGCGGTGGAAGGTGACAGTGCTCCTTTGGAATGGCCAAAAAAAAAAAAAAAACTTGATTCATGACCTGTGGTTGAATTATTAATCTTTTAATCTCCGCTGCTGCAGCAGATAGACGCCTCCATTTTTGGCCACTGGAAAATTACAGTTCATACAGCCGCGTTGTCATTCAGGCTGACAGAGAGGGGAAATAGAAGTGGCAGAGAATTAGCCGTAATTCAACGGCATTTTAAGGCAAATTAAAGAGTATGGAGCACTTCAGAGGAACACACCACTAGGCTTTAGACACTGACTGTGGTTAAAAGGTGCTGACATGGCAAAATGTACGCCTCAGAAATGGCACGGTGGTTTAATATGGGCTTTCTGATTAAAATGGAAGTGTCCTTTTTTGTCCATACGATCTAATCTGGTACAACACAGACACAATGCGACTGGAAAAACAAAGCAAGGCGCGATGATCCATGATACAATGAGTGATATTTTGGTCCTATTCTCTTGGAGGGTAAACAAAACAAGGCATCTCCAGTATTTACAGTGACGTAGCCCACAAATTGAAAATTCAGCCTAAAAACCTCAACTGCGATGGACAAGTTTGTACATGTTTCACTTTTTGTCACCAAAGAACTCACTGACAAGCACGAGATAATACTATACAAGACGTGACAGGACAGAAATTGACTGTTCCTTTGTTGTTCCTGGGACTTGATACGTCTCCCCCTCACTGATACCAATGGATGAGAGGAGGCTTCACAGAAAAACACATATGGGTGCATAAAGAAGTGTACGAACGCAGACAAAAGATGCACAACATGCACAGAACTCTGGCAGCTCATCAAAGCACACACCAAACGTCGCTGTTATAAATTATGCTGAAGGTTCTATTGTTTGTTTTTGCCTTCTTCTTCTTCAGATCATAGAAAGATTTAAAGACATGGTGGGCGATGGGTGCTGCAGGCATTCAGCTTTTCCAGCCTCATGTACCTTTCTCCTTCTCCGTTTGTGTCATGGTTGTGCTTGGCTTTTTGAGTACATCTAGTTTTATCTCCCTTCCCGGTATTCTACTTTGTGCACACTTCCTTTGGTAACCATGCAATAAAAAAAAAATAAAAGCACAGCGTGTGCCAGTCAAAACACAAGCCGTGCTCGCGCCAACAGCTTATGCTGAGTATTCTGGCATTCGCGTCTCCAATCTGCAGTGATCTGACACAGACAGTCCTTTGAGCCGGGGCGGCTCAGTCTGCAAGGACGACTTTGCGAGGCAACAGTTATTTCATTGGCGTGACAGTGATGACCAAGTGACTGAGAGACTTATTTGGACTGAGGTCATCATTAGTGGCTTTTTTTATTTAGTCTGATACACATTTAGCCTTAAAGTATGATCCTTAAGACTTGTGCATGGTGTTTAGCAACTCTCATTAAAGGCACCATGTGAGGTTATTGACCACCAGCGGTGCTATGGAGCAATATGTTGAGAATCAACTCCAAGTTTTGTTTGTACCTCATGTTCTTTTAGAGATTCAATTACATGTCAATGGTTAAAGCTAATGTACCAAGAAATTTAGCAGTATGCCAAAAGGCAGGAGGGAAGACAAAGATGTTTCAAAGACACTGAAGATGCGGGGCATCAGTAGGCTACTTTTTGGTAGCCTTGCTAGATTATGTTCTTGTACAGTAAGAAGTTACCCAGTGAAGAAGTGCATAACTCATTGGTATTTGAGAAAGCGTTTTCAAGAATTAAATTAAGAAGTTTAAAAAAAATTATTATGAGAGAATCAAACCACAATGAATCATGATCAAAATGGCACATAACAATAATAAGATCTGACTAACTGGCTGAAACAGAAGTGGTCATGTTTCAAAAAGCCAACATTATTACATAAAATTGTCCCTTTAAATGTTTAATAAGCACAAATAGGCATTTAACATGTTTGTTAAGCCTGATACAAATATATTGGTTAGAGGCACTGAATGTAAAAATAACTGCATTTATTTATAAGGAAACACCACAGGGGAGCTTTGCCAATACCCACCATTACTCTGCATGCTTAGTGGTGCAGCCTGGACTACTGTAACAGCAACTAGATTACTGAAACAAAAAGGCCATTCCATCTCTCCGGTTTACAGGTGGTTTGATGTATTGCTTTCATTAAACTGGAGAAATTACACAGGATCACACCTTTGTTATGCTGACCACAAATCAACGCCATTGGACTTGAGAAGAGGAAAGTGCCTTGCGCGAGGGCACAATTAGGGTGATTCCTGAGCGTAGATGAATGGAAATCTGTGTCTTTTCCCCAGGATCAGAGATGCTCAGGTCTCAGACTTTGTGACTTTACAAGTTTGCTGACCTTCAGGCGGCTGCAGTCTTTTTAATATGCGCCGTTGTTATGACTCACTCAGACCTCACTCTACTAAACTTCAGTCACTTTTGACAGCGACTTGTTTGATTTTCCTGCTCTAAGTGAGACCACCCATGATAGCATAGCAATGCTACGGTCCCCCGAATCAATTTGCGACTGGACTACGTGCTCTCCCCCACCCTCTGCTATTCACCGCGCGTCACGCCTTGTCCCTTCCCTCATCCTTCAAAGGCTGCGTATAATTGTTCCACCGGTGGCAGGCTTTAATTATTCACATGATGCCAAGGCTCAGGCGGTGGCAGCTATCACCTCATCCATCACCAAGAACTATGGCTCCGCCAATCTACAAATGCACTGTCTACCAGTTGCGTTTGTGTGTGTGTGTGTGTGTGTATGCGCGCGCCATGTATGATAAACATCTAGGAAGCAAACTGCTGATGCTGGTCTTCATTATTTTCAGATGGGCTTGAGATTAACAGAGGAATGGAGGGTGATCCTCTGCTTGGCATTACACTGTTTTATAGACCACTTTGTGTTTCAGAGGAAAGTGCTGGGAAATTATATCTTATGTGGCATCCTGACTGTGTAAGGCAGTCTCTGTCGCTCCCCATCTTTTTGTTAATCTCCTGTCTCTTTCTTTCTCTTTCAACCTCCATCTCCCTCTTCATAATCGCTCTCCCTCCTCCCTCCGTCTCAATCTCCTCATCCCCGTCCTGTAATTTGTGCTTCCTAAAACGCTGTAGACATTAACCACAATAGCCCGACATTCACCCAGCAATACTATCTCCTGAAGTTAGCATTTTTCACTGTCAAAACAATGTCAATTCAGCAGTGGGGAAATGTACGCAGCTTGAGTAACCGTTCTGCTTCATTAAAAGTTGATGATAAGCAATAGCTATTGGAGCGTCATCTGCAAGATTGTTAAAGCCCCTCGAACAAACACAAACAGTTGTCAGGTTGTTAGCGGGGGTTTCTGTGTAAGCAAGGGAAGCATGTGGGGTTCTTTCTGGCCTGCTAGTTCTCCCCACTTAACGCCACCGGATCAATGTGAGATCAGATCAATGATCAATCGTTGTTTTTCAAAACTAAGGAGGAAACATTTTCTTGTCATGGTAAAATAACTGTATTAAGTTGCTTGGAACGGGAACTGATCATTTCAGTAACAATAACAGGCAGAAGTGGCAGTGGTAGGTTGGTTAGGGTAGAGTCAGTGATTGCTGGCTCCTGTCTGCATGTCATTCACCCCCACATTGCTCCCCATTATTTTCTATGGGGATTAAGAAAAGTGCCTTTTAAATGCTGTGTCATGTCATAAAATAAGGGTGGTTTGTGTGGCGACATAGGTCTATGTAAATCTGAGCTAACTCTATTAAATTAAAGTTTATTCTTGCTGGTGAAAATAACAAATCGGTGTATTCTTTCATTTCATTTCACTTTCCAATAGATTCTCCCAGCTTGGAAAACAAACAAAGCAGGCTTTATGCTTTCAAAAACAGCTAAACTAAACCCTGGCAAAGTGGAGGTTTTGTTTTATTCCGGGGTTTGACGATGCTTATTCTCTCAGACTTGACAAAGCTCTCTCAGAACAACAGAAGACATTTACAAGTGTTTTCACAGGCTGAGTAGTGCTCTTGGAGGCCTGTAAATGGGTCTCGGTGTGAAAGGATCTGATGGTTAAGTGGACAAATGCATGTTTTCCTAGCATGCTATCCATTTACTGTAACGTCATACGTGGTACCTTCACATGATCTTTTGCAGAATGGAAAGCCAGTTCAAACTGACTGTGAAGCCTAATATACTCACACTCGGTCTGTGCCGTAGCTGCGGTAGTCCACAGCAGCGGAAACAGCCACGATGAGCGCGGGAACCCCGTAGCCCACCAGGTAGAAGTAACGCCTGCGTGAGTGTTCGCTCTCAAACACCTCCACCAGCATGATGTAGAGCTGCACGCCCTCCAGGAACATCCACGTGAACGCTGCCAGGAAGAAGAAATGCAGCAAGGCGGCGAAGACAGCACAAGCAATCTGGGAAGGGTTTATGGTTGCAGGCACAAACAAAAATGAGAGAGATGGAAAAAAGAAGAGAGATGTGAGTTTCAAAATATATTTTAACCGAATCAACTTATCTGATTTCCTGAAGGATTAAATGCCTTGCTGAAGGACACAGTACAGGACTGATAATATGGCAGAGTGCGTCATCTGAGTGACTATAACCGAGGAACATTTCTGACCTCTGCATGTTTGTGTCTTCTCAACAATTAGCATTGCTAAGCTTTGTTTGGCTGAAGTGATTGGATGTTTGCCTGCTGTGATTGGCAGAAGAGCGTTGCAGCTACTGAGCCCATGTGGTCTTGTTTGCTGTAGCTGGCATGGATGAAAGAGAGATATGAAGAAGTGAAGTCAACAGTCCAAGAGCCATTTGGAGCTCGCTGCATTTTACACCACGGCCAGGTGCGAGCACATAATGTAGTTACACACTTCCTGGGCTGATAGAGATACCTACAGGCGAGACTAGAACACAGCCGGCTGTCGTTCGCATGTATGCACGTGTCCGCTCACTTTCTAACAATAATAAGATACAGTACTTACATGGATTGATCTAATTATTGGCACAGTTGAACATAACTAGCGTATTTTGTCACTGAAATGGATTCAATTAAATAACTAAAAGGTTGAGTGGACATTAATTGCAGTCCAGGAGAGTGATCTTAGAGCTGGGCTGTGAATCACACCCATAAAATGTTATGGAAGGGAAAGGTGTAGGCCAAAGCATTATCTTTTAACTTCACAGGGAAGCAGCTTTGCGGATAAACGATGGCGTGAGAGTTTTCTGACAGTTATAGCAATATTTGAAGAGCAAACTATGTGATGTGACATGAAGTAATTTCTTTATCTATTAATTTACCATTTCTATTCATCATAATTTAGCTGCAATTATAACTTAACTGTAGATGTGAACTGTAGGTGTGTGTGGGGTAATAAGATCTAAACAATGACTATGAAATAATAACTACAATTACTGCAAGGACTATTAGCAATGAGACACAGTCTGGCGTCTGTTCCAAATATAAATATATAGAGATAATTTCATTCTCTGTTCAGACAATCAATCCAGCTTTTTTCCCCTCTGTGAGCAAAGCTAACTGTGTACCCTGCTTCATTAATAAACAAAAATGGCACGATTACGACGCTGCAGGTGGAATAAAGCCCTCCACCATCCTGTACACATGTAATGACTCCACAGTTGTCTGCGGTGCGAGTGTTGAGCACACACTCTTGAAGACGACGGCGCGGTGACAGCATGCCTCCACCTGCTACCACAGCTGAGCTCTTACAGGAAAAAGTAATGCCATCCAAACTACAGTTATTATACCAGAAGAAGGTTTAGTGTATTGAACAGCTTAATCCAGATGAATCTGAAGTGTTTACAAATTGGAAAACTGCACTTGGAGGTGGTTGAGGATGGGGAAAGTGGTGCTGGTGGTGGTGTGAGGACGCGGGTGGTTAGATGAGTTCACTTCACTTGAGTTCGTACAGTATAGTAATAAAATGAGGATATGACAGCGAGTTGGCGTGCGTGTGTTGCGACTGAGTATGTGGGAGCAATTTCAAGCATGTGTTTGTGTCCGTGTAACCAAGGGAGGGAGCGTTTGCTGAATGACGAAGATCTAATCCTTTTCTTTCTGTGCTTCATCTCGGTGATCCAGGCAGACTTGAAAAAAAGTTGAGAGGGCCACTGTTCACTCTCTGTGAATGACCACTCACTGCACAGCGGGACAAGAAAGGTTACATGTTCTCAAAAAAAAAAAAAAAAAAAGGTTTGGCTCTTAAATCTAGAGAGAAGATGGTGAAAACTCTTCAGCTGAGATTCATACAAAGATCTCGGAGCACTTCTGGCTGGCCCTGGGGACTGTGTATTCACAAAAAGATTGTGATTCAAGTTTTTGGTGCAGCAGGCAAAGAAAAGGGTGTCTTCCTTTACACACTTGTAATGAACCCCTTCTCGGCTCCTGAAGTAAACACACTGACTTCCAGTTGTTCAGAGATAGGACATCCAAATTGGACAGTTTTTTGTATATTTAACAGCACTACATGTAGACATTTAGACACATCTGATAACAAAATAAAACTGGGAGGGAGTCAACATGTGACACCGTAGATTAACTTGGTTTAACCCTCATGGCTTTTGTCCTGCACATCAGGAGCAGAGTAAGAAGAAAGAGTATTTGGGAAATACTCTCATTGGTTTTCTTGCCAATCTTGAGATAAGAGTTTCTGTACAGTAGATACTGTGCTGCAGCTAAAGCAGCAGCCAGTTAGTTAGACTTGTTATAGGGACTGGGTGAGCTATCCTGGCTCTGTCCAAAGGAGGCAAAATCCATCTAACAGCATTACTTAAGCTCATTAACTAACATGTTATATCTCAGCCTGAGTATTTCTGGGCCGACGACAGGCAGATTTTGTTGCATTTAGACAGATCCATGCTAGCCATTTCCCTTTGTTTCCAGTCTTTGTGCTAAGCTAGTAATCACTTAATTGCCAGCATATTAACCACACAAGCTCAAGAGTCTTGGCAAGAAAACAAATAATATTAACCTCATACTATTCCTCGTCTTTTCCTTATGTTTTATTTCTGTTATATGCATTATTAATTGATGATTCTGTTAATCATTTCTTTTGTCAGTATCTAATGTAAATGGTTTTCACTTCTTTTCACTTCTCTAAGCAGCAGACTAAGTGCAGCAGTCCTACATAAATCCATACTTTACAGCAGCACAACTGTGGTCTTACCGGCTGGTCACCTCTATTGATCCCCACCAGGAACAGGGACTCGGCAATGAACAGGCTGATGCAGAGGTTCTTATGGATGGTGTTGCGGTCACTCTGGAGACCGCGGAAGAAGCAGAAGGTGAAGAGGCTGATGAGCAGGCAGACCAGCGACAGGAGGATGCCAACCCAGGTGATGACGTCAAGAAGCATGTCGTGAACTGGGTCTGTGTTCTGAAAGGGAGGCGATGACAGAGGGTGACAGGTCAACAACGTCCGCTCCATTTCTGGTTGACACAATGGCAGAAAAACAACTCTTTTAAAATGTATTGTGCGTGCAAATGGGTGCAAATTTAACCAGAGCCACATTTTAGTATCTGAGGAAAATGTAATATTTGTAAGTCATGTACGGGGATTCATCTGGAAAGCAAATAAACACCACAAAAAACATTCAGTGGTAAGAAAAATGAAAAAGCAACCATAAAATTAAATCACCCTTCTATCCCAGCAGCAACCCTAAAGCTTTTATTTTCATTATTATTTTTTGGGGGTAAAGTGCAGTCACTCAACCCTCCAATAAACCACTACACAGCGAGCCACAGGTGGCTGATATGAATCATGAATTAGTCAGTGTGAATCAATCTAAAATGCCCCCCTATTGTTTCGTTTTGGACAGGCAACAAAGTGAAACAAAGTGAGCAGTCCACGGGGCCGCAGGTGTCTAAGACCAGCACAACAGGAATACAATCAAACCACAACATGGTCAATAACTTTCACAGTTGCTTTTAGATAATTTTCTCTTTTCAAATAGTAATTTGCCACCACAGCCAGTTTTGGGCACTAAAACAGCCTTTTGCTGACAATAAATTCGGGCCTTTACGGGAGAGATAAGGATCAACAGTGATTCCACCACAGCCATGAAAGAGAATTTACATCAGTCCATAAAAACCAAGAGCACATAGGGATACTTGGAGAGAAGCGGGAGAAGGCAACACACCCTAAAACAGCAGAGTTTGCAGAATGACTGACTTCTGTGGCCTTCAACACATTAAAACAAACACATTAAAAGCATCATTCTGCCAAGAAGCTGTCATGGGCAAAAAACAAAAAAAAACAGGGCCTATTAGAAGTGGCCCATTATTAGGAGTGTGTCATAGGTGACATCGTGTCAATACGTTTTGTATGAAATTTCAAAGCTCAGTTCCTTTCTTTGGCTGGTCAGCCAGCTTTACAGAAACAAGAGGTTGAAGCAGTTAACTAAAACTAACAGATGAACAGCTGTTAGTAAGGATTACATGGCGACTAGAGCTTGCTAGAGGTGCTGGACAGATATGTTAAATACAGAATACAGAATATGTTGCTAAAATCAATGGATAACTATTAATATTCAAATAATTAGCTAAAAGTTGAAACACTGTGCTCCTGCTGCAAGCTGTTGGAGACCAGCGCTCGAAAAGGACCTAAAAAGCACGCGTCACCAAAGCAGATGCACAGATTTACTGTATGAGTCCCGACAACTTGCCAAGATAGATGTCAAAAACATGACACTGCCCTTAAATAACAGTCTTCTATATGTAAAACATGGGGATAGTCTACAGAGAGTGACATCTTGATTTATTAACTAAACATAATTACTGCATCCAAACATTTTGGTCAGCTTCTGAGGCTTCCTAATTTCCCAGAGGGATAGTCCTCTTTTTCAACATGGGCATTGATTTAAAAAAGGGAGGAAAAAAGCAAAAGTGGGAGGGAGGGGGGTAACTTTAAAGAAATCTGTCAACCTCCCAACAACTGACTATCATCCCTGCTGAGATTCAAGGACTACCTGGGGGGAGCTGTTGAGTTTTGACATGATGACTACGTCTGAATGCTAATCAAGTTCAAAGGGGCATTATTTGAACACATTCTTCTGTGTTCCAAATACTTAAAGGCAGATAGCTAATTAGCACTGACAGGCAGTTTAAAATCAGCACAAGCGAAAGCTCAGGGAAACTCCCCTTAACTGTGTATACATCAAGCACCGACACTGTATATAACTACCCAGACCCCGAGTACAGTTTGCCCGTTTGATATCAAAGGCTGTGCACGCAGCCATGGCCCCCAGCACATAATGTATGACTCCAAGCTGTAGCGTAGGACAAACCCAGGAAAATATTTGCTTACGCTGAGAAATAAAGCATACTATATGTCTAATATGTCTCTCAAACAAGCGCCTCTTTAAATCATATTTCAACCACAGTCAGCAGTATTTTCCGCAGGGGGCGGGGAGAGAGAGGCCATCAACATCCACGGGTGTTTCTCCTTTCTTTACCCCCCCCAAGTCAAGTTAAAGTGAGGAAACTTGGGGGATGAAGTATCGCACAAGAGCCTTGTTTAGTGGCAGCTCAGCTAACACTAGCAGAGAAGGGAACAGATGCTGATCATTAAGGGGCTGTGGTACAATAACAGCCGCAGTGCTCCTTGAGTCTGGGGAGAGTGCTCTTTTGATTTTCCTGCCTGATGAGCCGTTGTGTATACGTTGGAGGGGTGGGATGGGGGGGTGGGGTGGCAAGATGTTACACAGAGCAGACGTCTGAGTGTGCATGTGTGTGTCAGTCTGTATGAAAGTACGGAGGATTTCAGCCCCCTTACTTGAGAGGGGTGCCTACGCAGTGGGTGGCAACAGATGTTGATGTTTGTGCTTGCATGCTCTGTAGGTGTGCTGTGCATGTGACACATAAGTCTGGTTTCAGTTCGCTGCATTACATAGGTATTGATGCGGTGGGTGGTACTAGCTGTGGTGCATTGTAAAGGGACCTTAAGGTCTCCTGGGCTAGCGTGCTGCACGCTGGCTGCAGGCTCTATCCATCACAATCTCAACTTCAATTGAAGAGGCGCCGGGTCAGAGAGAAAGAGAAAGCAACAGAGGAAGAGAGAAAAAAGAGACAAAGCTATAGAAACAGTGAGAGAAGGGCACAGAGTGTATCTACACCTGGGTGATGGATTTACTGTGGAATGATTTCTTTGTTCTGGGAGGTGGATGATGGCTGAGACGTCGCCAGGCACAATGTCTCTGCTGAAAAGTTTCCTTTTACTGGGGGCTCTGCCCAGGCAGGATGGCAAATGATGTGATCTGCACAGCCTCTGCACCTAACCTCACACCGACAAGCCTCCATGATGGGAATCAGTATTGGGGAGTCTAAAGTGGGCAGACGTAATTTGCTCTGAAATTCACTCGCCGTGTCGCAAGGGCGGCCAAGTCGTACAGCATCCATGTTACTTAGGGGGGTGAAGTACATTTGTGCAACATTTGATTTGTCTTCCAATCTTTCTCTCCTACATTTTTCTCTTATTTCTTAAACACACATATTTTTCATTCCAGACGGATGCCTTAGGAGATTGGCTTTACCCCTGATCTACTCGCACATAGCACAAAATAAGGTTTCTGGGCACTCGAGCAGTCTGACAGAGAGGAAGCAGACATGGCAACGAGGCTTTTGCATCTTGCGCTGGTCATTCCGGCCAAGCCATCTGAACCTGACATCACATCATCATATGCACTTAATTACCATAACATCCAAAGCCAAAATCTCCTGAACTAGTTCTCTGAAATGCGTAAGAGGGTGAAGTGGTGAAGAGAACAGAGCGTCAATCCTTTATACCTCAAAGAACCGCTCCGAGCATGGGGCCATGAAGCCAATCCAATTAAAATGCATAAATCTCCCTATATGCCTCCAGAGCCGGGCTTTGACTCATGAAATACGGTCAGGCAGGGCAGGCAGTTGCGCTAAGGGGTAGTGGCCCACTGCAGGGAGTCATGTGACAAGTTCACCTACGGTATGACCAAGGATTTATGATCTGCACAGGGATGAGGAACAGTTGCAGAGAGGGCATATGAATCAGGGGTCCTGGCAAATTCGTCACATTTAAAAAGGGCTGGGAGAGAGGCTCCAGCCTGCGTGGCGGGAGTTGACATTCAACACATGCACCGAATGTCACACTGTGTTCTGAGCTACAATAACTATGATATAACGTCCAAGTCGGACTCTTGGTTGCTATGGCAGTTAACATGGTCTCCATCTTCTCTGTCTGTGCCTTAAACATATAAATAGATTTATTTTGAGCTCCCTCTCTCTCTCGCTGCATGTACGGTATCATGCTTATGTGTAAGATCATAAAGTACACAGCTAACCTTGACTGTCCTTTCGCATCATAGTTACTGTCTGACGGTGCCAGTGTGGAGATGTTCTATAAGGACAGTGATGAATGTTACCCAAATATCACCCTCTCCATCATCCAGTGGGATACGCCATTGATTTATACTTACTGGTCTGTCGGGAATAGTGCCACTTACCAGTAGCTCAATGCTTCCCTGGGGCCTATCTTCACACACACATCTACAACGTAAATAATGGCCTGTAGGTGGAACCAGAGCAGGTCTATATTTCTTGAGCTGGGGCTTGTGCTTTAGCCCATATTTAAAAGATTTTTCTGGTCTCAATGCCCACTAGCTATCTCCACAAATGGTGGACTTAAATACAAAAGAGAAGGTTCAATAAAGAGCCTCGGGAGCTTGAATGGGCATGAGCCATTAGGGAATCTTGAAAAATATGTTTAAAGCAGACCTGGGTGAAACAGTGGCGAGCCACTGTGTGTTTTTGTTTCATTGAGCTACATCTGCTGATGAAGACCAAGTGAACCAGAGAGGTTTATACAACAAAGACACTAATCTGTAATGATCAAATGTTCATTTTGAAATCTTTATGTGAAGTTCAACACCACTATTTGAGAGGCTAAACCTGACTTTCAGTATCGAGTGGAGTGGAGCGAATTTATTTCGAATACATTTTAAGCATCTGTTTTTGCAGCAAGTGTCTCGGGGCTCGGTCACAGGACATCTCGAGGTTGGAATCATCAACGCTCTTAGCAAAGTCACATGAAAGTACACCCACTCCCACAGCACTTACTCCAAACCCCTGTCTGCAATCATTCTGAAAAGATACAAAAGAGACATATAATCTCTCAGATGCAGCTGCCATCTGTGAGTACAGTTTTAATTTGTTTATGCGGCCAACGGCGCTTCTCAACGTGGATTGTAAGGATCAGTCAAAGGCATCAGCTCTCTGGCTAGATAGCTCAAAATTAGCAAACAGAGGGCTCAAATGGCGGCACAGGCAGCAGTGAAGGCACTCGATGCCCTTGTGATCGTCTGAGTGGCGGTTACCTGATCCCCTGTATCTGATAGATATCGTCCGAGTGGGCATACTCCGGAAAACCAGCAGGCTTGTTTTAGATATTTGACATTAATGAGCTCTTGTTCTTGTTCTTGTGAGCTTGCAACTTGAAAAGAGATTTCACATTTGGTAATTTGGATAAGGACACTGCATTAGAAACCGCCAAGGCTCTAAACATGTTTGGGTACTCGCTCGCAAATTTTCTGCAATGTTCAAACATCTACAATATGCGATTTAGAAATTATTCTGAGGAACTAATTGACTTCAAACATAATTAATCCCAATGAGACACAGTCTGGAGTTCCTGCACTGTGGAGTGTGAATAATAATCTCACATACAGTGCATTCTAGTTCAAGGGTTTCTTTTGCATATGAATTTATGGGCAAAGTATTTACCTTGACCACACACACAGTCAGTGTCAGGTGGAGGTTGATTACAAGGCACTTATTGTTAAGAAACCTTTATAAGGTGCACATTTGTTAGTGTTGCAACAAATGTTTAGTCTAAAAAGAGTGAAAGTTTAGTCAGTGAGACCTTGGAGATCTGAAATTAATTGAAATAAAAACTGTAGAACATGTCAGGGTATGATTTTATACATATTCAATTTATAATGATTGCCATTTCCTGACGACAATGCATGAAATCCAGCTTGGAGGAAATCAATATGCACAAATCAACTTTTCCAGACAGAATCGGCTTCTTTTTCCTACGAGGTGTGAGCTGAAATATGAAAACACATTTGAATTCTGCTCGTCAAAAACGAGGAAACGCAAGCGCACGAAACCACGCAGCAACTTCAAATCACTGTCAAGGACAAAAAAAAAAAAGACAGCGTTCACAATATCACATGTATGAGCACGAGCGTTTTGCCACTTGTAATTTGCATGAAGTGCGTCACACTTTGAATGCAATCATAACTTGCTCCTAAAAATGTAATGCTACAAGCGTGACACAGACGGCAGCTTATTAAACCGAACATAAAGATCTCGGAATATAACACTATCATTATTTCCAACTTGCATACGATCCATCGGCTCCCCCCAAAAAAAGAAAACTCGAGATGAAAGATGATGGTGATACTGTAGCCAGCCTCTGTCCTCCAAAGGAAAATTGTAATTACAGCATGCCTATCTTTTTTTCTTTCCAAGATGCCACTGAGAAATAAACAAGGTTAGAATATAATCTGTTGCTCTGAGGGTAATGAGTAATAACAATGCAGAGATCAGCGGTGGTATGTCCTGTTACCATGGATACAAAAACAGATAGTCTCTTCAATTTCTGACATTTTTTTTCCCCTCTGCCTCTCTCTCGCGCTCGCACACATGCTCCCACTTTCCCTCCATTCACTGTGCTCTCAGATACAACACAGTGACAGTTTGTCAAATAAAAAGCCTCCATATCTCCCATTCAGTGGCACCTTCCAACAAGCTGCCTTTTATAACATCCAAGTGGAAAAGATAAAGAATAAGGGAAGGTGAAAAAACCCCCACTATCACTCAAAACTGGGGTGTAACTACTGTCCACTTTCCTCTGGTGAGGAATGTTTTGGGATTGGCTTGACTGAAAGCGCTCCTTTCACCGCTTCCTTATTTATTTTTTTTTCTTTTGCCGCTTTTGCTTTCATCGCGTGAAGGCTCCCATTCTTCGCGACTCCCTCTCTATTCCAGACTCGGCTTTAGCCCTGCAGAGAGCTTAGTGGGCCCAAAAGTCATGCTGCTCAGTGACAAACACTGGCTCTCTCTAGCTTGAAGTAAACCTCACCATCACTGACCCCCCTGGAGTTGTGTGTGTAGGGTAAAAAAAAAACCCTGAATTGAACTGAATTGTAGATTTTTGTGCCCGAGTGTTGGGTTTTAGCATTGTGTCTGTGTGTCAGCGATCGAGTCAGGCTGGGGAATAGAAGGAGGTGAAAGAAGGTCTAGTAGTTTTATGGACAAGCGCCAACTGGGATGCCACTTTGAGTATTTTTTTTGCCACTGATTCAGAAGGGAGGCTCTGGAGAGACAGATGCCATACCAGATACAGAAAACTAGTCTGCTCCGTCAGCAGCAAGCCCCTCAAACTTCCTCTGACAGAAATAATTAAGCCGTCTGTCAGCATCAGAACTACGACACCACTTCTTTCCTGACCGGCCTTTTCCTTCTTCAACTCGCCCGGTTTTTCCACTTCCAACACGTTCTTTACCCATCTCCCCTCCCTCTTTCTATTTTTCTCAGCTTTACACTGTAAGTGCTGCCCACAATAATCACTCCGCACTAATCTCACAGGAAATTACAATTTCTTTAACTGGTCTTTTTTTTTTCTTCTTCTGTACAACATCTTCCATTAGCACCTTCCAATTAACTGCTCTCCAGCTCTTCACATCACACTCACTGTGCTCATTTCACTTTGTGTCTGTCGTTAACATTTAGACATAGAAACAACTGACGCACCTAGAAAATTTGAAAAATGAGGATAGAGTGGAAATGTTTTTTCTTCTTTTTCCAGCCTTCACATCAATAACAGCAATCTGTGGATGGATGAATCAAATGGAAATGGCTCAGACTCCAAAATCTAGATCTGGGATTCAATAACATGAGCTCTAATCTGATTTATTTAACCCCTTAAAATCAGATATCTAGGTTTAACTTTTTTGCATACTTCCTTCATTTTTAGCCAAGCTGATTTCCTCCTGGCTCTTTTCTAAGTTTGAAAGGCTAAACAAACATTTAAAATATGTTTTAAACAAGCATAACACACTGCTTCTTCTACGCAGCTGTGCATTAAAAGAAACACACCTTACACTGGAGCAAATATATCTTGGTTCCTTCACACATTGGAGGTTTCAGGTGGCCGTGATCAATTCACACTTTACACTGGCAGTTTCCAAAAACATATATGAATATGGTTTGTATGGTTTGACACTACAAAGTGCTGTGAAGGTCAGAAAATTGTTCCGTCTATTTTAGCCTCTGCACTAAAAAGCAAGGGGAATATAAAACATACATTGACAAACAGCGCTGAAAGGATTTTTTTCTGCTTTATAATGCTCTCTACTGCCCGGACCTTACTTTTCTTGTCAACCAATCATCTTGGAATGGACTGGCCGTGCAACCCATGATGGATCAATGTGTTTTCATTTCTCTTAACTGCATTTGGTAAATTGCACATTTCTAAAGGGTAAATCGGCCCATTGAGGAGGGGAAAAAAAAAAAAAAAAAAAAAGGGAAAAGATGTCCCCCTACCTTCACATCCACATGGGCCATGAGCACTGCAAAATTGGTTAGATGGGTACAGGAGCATGTGGTGTGCGTCCTGTTGGTGCCTAGCAAGCGGCAGTCCTGCGTCGACCAGTAACCGGTCATGGTTCTCTTGGAGTAGCTCCAGAACGAACAGTTGGGGTTGAAGTTCTCCTCAGACTGCTGTTAGTCGGATAAAAAAAAGACATAAATAAATGAGTGCAATCAAGAGATGTGGGATAAAAGACACATTAGCTTCTATCATTTCTACTTTCCTTTGTGTGCGGAATAAACGTCCTCAAAACAAGCTCATTTTCCCCCACAGCAATCTGTATCCATTCGAAAGCGAGTAGCAGGTGGTTTTACTGTCATAGAGCACGAAGTGGCCCCATGCTTGTTTTTCACTGTGTTTTTTGACCTTTCTCTTTAACTTTCACTGTGTGAGAACGGACTGCCCTACTGTTTAATGGCCACCGCCGCTGTCAGCGCCGGGCTACGGCTCTAACGACGTGCGCGCCTCCCCCCGCTATCTCGCTTGCCATTTCATAAAAAGTAATCCATGACGCTGCGGCCGGGTAACACACGAGCACAACAAAACATAACTGCTGATGAATAGATGTCTTTCCCTCTTGAGCCCAATTTCTTTTGTAGCTACGGAAACAGAGGAGTACACTCAGGATCATTTCCTTTGTGACTCACCGCTCTCAAGGTTAAACATGCAGTATCTGCCTTCTCACCATAAACACCATGAGAAGCTGTACTTTTACATAGTTTCACACTGGCTGCAGGGTAATTAGTCTAATAAGGTTTATCCTGTGTGAATGTAAATTTGCCGCTGATTGAGTTTACCCTTCACACAACCAGACCGTGTGTATGGCATTCCACGGCAAGGAGATAGGATGACCCTCTGTCCTATTAATGACTTTAATTGGTCCCATTAAGTGGTGAGGCAAGGAAGCAAAACAATAACTAGAGGACACATCATCATCCCAGAAGACCAGTGATCCAAAACCTCATGGTTGAGAGGGGGACTTAACTGTGGGAAGCCGGAGGAAAAAAGGAACCCACGCTCGGTGGCTGCTTGAGAGTTCAGATATCTGAGGTTGATTTTCAAGAGCAAAGTTGAAATCAGCTCGACATATCTGAGATAATTATTCAATACTGTCTGGAAGCATAATATACACATGTATGTATAACACATAATGCATACAATTTTCTCTGTGTAGCAGCCGTGTAATCACATTCACATTCAGCTTACCTAAGGCTGCATTATTATGGCTAACTGGTCATTTTTCCTACACTAACATCCAATTACAATTATCGCTATTATTACTATTTGCCTCTGATTCTCTGAGCCAATCTGAATTAAACCAAGCTATGAACAAACGCAACACCACAGCACAGTGCCTCAACACAAAAAAGGATTGATCCCCACAGAAAGGAATAAGAAAACATCCTTGCTCGCAGCCAGAGCCGTGCTTGCGAAGCAGAGCCCAGTTAATCAAGACCTCTTTAACAACACCTCAGCCTGCTTTACCAGTTTACCAGAGAATAGGGAGCTCTTGAGCTGATAGGCCAGAGAAAGCGCTCTACATGCAAAACATCAATATGGCAGCCGGCGAAGTTTAATTAATTGTGGATGCTATAATATTGTGATCATGATTATTATATGATGAATTGCACAGCCCTCTGTGTGCACATAATGCACTCTAAAGTAAATGTCTGCATGTTTATGGAAACTTTAACATGATGAGCTCTCTCGGTGCACTCACTGTGTTGTAAACCAGTGGAAGTGCTGTAAAGAAAACAGACTTTTCCAAAAGGCCACTGTTTTATTGAAATGACTTGATCTGAGCAAGAGAAGGGTATAAAAGCGTCAGCGCCCCAACATTAGACCAACAGTAAAATTACTGAATCTGCAGTCCAAATTACAAATTACACTTAAGGCAGGTGAGTCACAGCAATAACTGCACTGACATTGCCCCCTGACATTTTCCCACCATTTAATTTTGACATCCATGAGCTATCGTCCTTTTACACTCTCTATCCCTCTGCGCTCGGTGTGTCTCTTCCTTTCTATTTCTGTTCTGTTGTTGCTTCCTTCCAGGTCCCTCCTACACATGAGACCTGCTGCAATTCTCTTATGGATGTTCAGCATCCCCGATTATCGCTGAAGGCACTGTTCGTAGACAAAACAGGGATATTTCGAGGGAAGCAGAGTGTGGAGAAGATAATGTAGTCAAGAGGGAGAAGTCGCGACTCTCCACAATGACAGAGCAGCCTCCAGTGAGGCTCAGTATGACTGATATTTGTTCAAGAGATTGGGCTGGTATTCGCTCAGACTAATACACAACAACATGAATCACCTTGTGAGCGATTTTGTTCTCCCTAATTAAATTTTTCACACTTTCTTCAAACAAAACTTGTTCATCTGAACTTGATTTTCTTTGGTTTAAATGATGATTTTTAAAATTTTTTTGTTGCACTTCAGGGAAAGAGAAAAGTGTGATGAAAGAGTTCTATCAAGAAAGTGCACGTGTGAGTCCCTGTGTGGAAGTGAAAGAGAAAGAGACTAAAAGCACATTTAATGCAGAGGCAGTCACATCAAAGTAAAAAACTAAACACATCTCAACAGAGACATGCATAAAGAGACAGGAAATTACCTGTAGATGTCTGATGGTAAAAATGACTGGGTCAGAGAGGTAGACTTTGTTCGAGTCCTTGTTGATGGCAGCCGTGATAACCGGTGAGTTGACAATGACAGAGTAATTGGTAGACATGGCTTCACTGCCCAGCTTCATGCTGGCGTTCTCTGTTGACAGGTAAACCCCGATGTGTTTGTACAGGACAAACGCTATCCGAATCTCTCCTGAAAGAGGACGATCAAGGAAAGAGTTCAGTCTTTCACACGTTACGCTGGATCAGACGATTTTTCAAGATCCAATCGCTAAATTTACTGTTTTGTTTTTTTTAAGTAACACAGACCTACACATTGTCCTCAACGGCAGTAATGAAGGGTTTTATGGTTTGGAAGCAACGTACTTATTCAGTGTGGGACATTAAGGTTGTTCCTCATAAGCAAAGCTTCATTGTTTGTTAACCAGCTGCCAACCCTTTTTAACCTGTACAACAATGCAGTAGTAGGTAGACGGCAGCAGCCTGTGACGTGTGGAACAAGTTGTTACAAGGATCACAGTGAAATCTCCACGCTGCGGTAGAAAGCGCAGCAATCACTAGCCCCTTTAGAAAACCAACGCTTTATAGATCTTCCTTTGTACATGGGGTCACTGTAATGCTGACACAGGAAAAGGTCTTCCCCAAATTGTTGCCACAAAGCCGGCAGCACACTGACATCTAAAACATCACTGTGTGCTGTAGGATCAGGATTTAAAAATAGGAAAAACAGCCTGACAATTACAGTACAAGAAATGTTGTGTTTATGTATATGTGGCTGCAGATATGTATGTGTGTTTATGTGTCCTTTTAAGCGTACTCAATTGTTAAAAAAGATAGTCAAAGAAACTTTGAGTGCAGTGTCTGCATAATTTTGGCTTCGCAGCGTGGTGCAAAATAATGCAACAAGATTGTGCGTCGTGGTCAACTGGGATCATTTTTTTCTTACAGTCTTTTCCATTTGGTCAAACAAGAAGGACAAGAAGTCCAATTTCTTTGCCTATTATGTGGGTTATAAATGCTATTGAACTTCAGCAGCACTGGAGAAATAATGGAAAAAATAACAAAGAGTACTGGAAATAATCACTCAGCCGAAGCTTTGTTAGCACAAGAGTCAGACACTGGACATAGTAAAACTGTCAAAAAAGGAAATCAGTGCCAAGGTTTCCAAAAAATAGTTCCACTAGAGGGAAAAAAGAGAAATCTTTCCTACATCAACAAACAGTTATTTTAATTCAGCATCCATATAATGTGGTTACCGCTACTGGGACTGACAGAGGCGAGCATTTTTCCTGTTAATAATGTCCTCCTCTCTTTTTCTCTCATACACATCTCTTTCCCCTCCTGCCGTCTCACTTTTGAGCACTGATATGAAAGAAAGTTCCCCTCCCGCCGTGGCTGAGATCACTCAGTCAGATGAAAAGAAAACAATTTGGGTGCTATAGCACTAGATGACGGGGAAATATCTGCCACCCTGCTATAATGATCCGCCTGGGCACGGCTGGACATGGACTTAGTCATCCAGCTGAGAGGCACCGGGCGCAGCTTGAGTCGATTCTGATTTGCATGAGCTGATAATAAAGTCTAAAAATGGGGCTGCAATGCTCCTGAAGATAGCTATGTATTGTGTCTAACTGCCTCATTTACAGTTTAGAGGCAGTGCTTGAGTGTAACTAATTCTACAGCCAGGGTACTATTTGAAGACTGCAGAACGATCCCTGTGCTTTATATGCAGTCCAACAAAGGATTTGAGAAGCAAATTGAAAGTTATTCACAGGCTTCTGTAATGAAATTCCTACAAAACCACCGCGGCCTCATGCGATGCCGCGTCCAGATGTGGGGAAAAAAGAATTTAAAAAAGAGGTTTTGATTAATTACAGTGGCTCTTGTTTGGCAGAACATTTTTCAAGTAACACAACAGTATTTCTATCTTCCTTTATTATATATACCGAGGAGCAAATCAAAGGTTTGACTACTCACCGTTTCTTCCGTGCTGCTTTAGCGTGTTAGCTGACAGGTGAATGGAGTTGCCCTGTCCTCCAGTTTGGGGGAACTTCAGATCGGGCAAATTCCCATCTGTGCTCATTCTTGCCACCTCCAACTCTGCACACACACAGTATGAACCCAAAGAGGACAGGATTTAGTGATCGATATGTTTGAATTTTTTATGGTACACAAGCTAACAGACAGAAAAAGTGCTGGAGACATAAAGATGCAAACATATATACAAAAACAGAACCGCAGAGCACAACATGTGCTCCAGCTGAGGCCTTCAAGGATATATTCACTGGTTTTGCTTAAACTGTTACTTATTACTTGTTGAGAGTTAGATATGATCCATATTGAGCCAGGCGAACATTAGCTTAGCGTAGCATAAAAACTAGAAGTTCAAAAATGTGTTCCAAATTTCTCTTGTATCCAGATTTGAGAGATGATGAAGAGATGTTTGTTTAAACCGCGGTCATCCTGTGTGTGTGTGTGTGTGTGTGTGTGGGGTCGTGTGGGAACTTCACTGAAAGCTCCAATACATACAACTTGGTGCCTAGAAATACTCAAGTGCCAAACAAAGCAAACATGGCTGCCTCACAACAGCCTAAGTGCATTATTCATGGTCATTAAAATGAAGGGATAATATGTGCTACACTGACCTTCAACAATTGTTTTATGTTCTCTGCTGAAGTGAAGGCTCACAAGTCATAAATGATGGAATTTTTCATATCTCTGCCTTTTGTCCTATATCTCATGAAAAAGCCATCAGACCTAACAACCAACCAACAACCAAGAGACAATCACAACGCCTAAAATCGATGCCTAAATGTGCAGTAATGTTATGACAGAAGTGGAACGCTAAATGAGCTATAAACCTGATTGTGAATGCTTTGCACTTGATGTCTATGTGACTTATTTCTATTCGGCAAAGACCTTTCTGCAGCACGCAGCAGCTGAAAGTAAACTTCAAACACATCCTGATTGCTTTACTGATTCTAAAAGCGATCCTCTTCAACTTGCAGATATTATTAATCAATGCATCTCCAAAGAGCACTAAATGCAACACATCCTCTCTTGATTCACGGAGCTTTGAAAAATTGCCTCCCTCTCAACTCACAGTGTGCAGGGGAAGTTAGTGTCTCGCTACAGGCCTCTTAATCAAGTGACTATCAAGTGTTCAGGTGACATTGTTTCCTCTTAAACTGCAAAAACAAAGGGTGCCTTTGCCCTTTGTTAGGAAAAAACGATGCCTTTATTTCAAGGAATCCTTTTGTCGAGAAGAGCGGCGAGAGCGAGAGATACAAGGAGATAAAGACCAGCTTGGGAAGACAAGCTTGCTTGTGCTGCAGCTCAACAGCTGTTGTGTCTGAAGCAAGCTCCTAATTTATGGTTCAAAGACTCCGGCGTCATACAGCAGAGGAAAATGAGCTGCTGATAGGAGCCTAGCTGAAATAAAAAGCTCATTCCATCAAAGTTATTACGGTATGATACAATTCAGTTTAATAAAGCAGTCGAGTGTGCTCTCATCATAAGTACGGGTGACCTGTGTGAAGTCTAGGCATTCCTAAATATCACATGAACTCCCAAAGCACAAGATGAATCCAGTGATTCATTGCTCAGGTAGAAATGGTTGCACAAATGTCAAATTCCAATAGACGACATGAGCAGTACGGTCTAATCCAGGAGGATAGCAGGAATAAAGAAGCTGCCATTACTGCAGTGGTACGTCACCTGTAAATTCTCATAGAAATGATATATTTTATGTTAATGGTGGACAATATTTGACCGGTATAGGACAGCAATTGCAAATAAATATGTCAAAGTGATTTTTTAGAGCTGATACAGATTTAAATGCCGTCACAATAATGCTACTGAAACTAATTTTGAGTTACAATTACAAATCACGCGTAATCGACGTCTCTTTAAGTATAACATTTACGAGGATGAGCTGATTTTTGCCACGACCTGATGAAAAGATGAAAAGATCCAGCAGTCATTGCTGGAGAACAATTGTGTTTCCGCCAGCAGCCAGTTTTAGCTTATTTTAGGACAAAGACTGGAAACAGGTGGAAACAGCTAGCCGGGCACTGTCAAGGTCATATTCTCATACCGACACTGTTTGCTGTCCTGGCTCCCTCCCATGCCACAGTGTCACTGATATGCATTATTCTGATATGGATTATTCTCCCGGGTGCATCTTCCTCTGCGCTCGGACTTTTGGCCAACCTGTCCATTCGCTCTGCATTAAGGGAAATGTTCCTTGGGGTTTGAGTGTCTTTTCTTTTTTCTTTCACTTTTTACCTTACGGGCCTTCTTTTCAGTCAATGGTCAGTCTGATCATTTACACCTTCACGCTCATTGTCACTACATTTACCTCCACAATGCCGCTACACTAATGGAAGTCATTGCCGGTACAACGCAGCCAGTTTGGCAGCTGGCAGATTAGTCTGCAGTGGAGGGTCTCAACGTGAAACACAATTTCATCAAGTGTAAGAAAAAGAAACTTCATTAAGCCCGGTAAGGCATTCAGCTGATGATCTGATGTCAGTGGACTATGACACCTCTGTCTTTGATAAAGGTTAGTGCACACGAACGGATACAAAGAGGCCACATTTAATCCTCCCTTTGTATCTGTTCTCATACCAAAGCTTCCCATACTTTCTCTTATATAAAAAACCCCTTTGTATTAACATTCTCTTGTGCTTTTGTAAAGGCCAGGGGGTTTTGGTGATACATTCCTATTCAACTTAGCTAAGACAATACCCCAGATAGCTCACCATTCCCTGGATTCCAAGCCTGCCTTTGGAATAAAGGAAGCATTTTTCTTCTCCCTCTCTCACTTTCTTTTCCCTGTGTGGTTGTGTAAAAGAGCTTACGATGGGCTTTGGGGAATTTCTTTGATGCCATAGTGGTTGTTGGACCCAAAGGCTACACCTTCAAAGCCCGTTTAAATAACACGCTAATCGGCAGGAATCTGCTCATAAGATTATCATGCAGAGAGTGAAGCGCACTCTTGCAGCAGACAAAGCCCGAGACGAGCACATGCACTGTGACGTGTAAACACAAACACAGACACAATGGGTGAGGAAATATCCTTCGTCTTTGAGAGCGAAGAAAATAGATCTCATTATCGGCTTGAGACTAAAATTGGAGACGAGGCTCTCTTACTGTTTGAGATTCACTTTAAAGCTAGAAAAGCCGTCTCACTCTGAAAATGAGAAAGTGTCACCAGGTGCAACGCGTGTGAGCTACAGTACACCCGCAAAACCCTTCACTTTGGATGTAAGTCAATGTGAGGGATCAATAATTTGCTGCTGCAGTGATTACCAATGTTTAAATGGGCCTCCTTGTCCTCATTTAACTACCCTGCATGGCATGAGGGATTGCAGGAGCCAACTGGCTGCAAAAAATAAGCCGAGCAAACAGAGAGATAAGGCCTAGTAAACATGTCACCAGCGCATAATTAACCAGACTACCACTATGCGCTATAAAATCTCACTCGACTTGAGCAGGCATCGTCTCATTCCCCTCTCCGAGCGAGCCCAGAATCTCCTTAATACCCAGATGAATTGTGTGCCAGATACAATAAAATCCTTTTTATTAATTCTCCTTACGCTTGCTTCCTTTTAAGTCAGTAGACCTATATTTTTAGGTTGCCATGGCAGCAGGAACATGGAAAAAAGCCCCACTTGTACAGAGAAGAGGGCGATACATCATAGCATAATTTTTTTTCTTAATTCCCCTTGCCCCACTAGCCGCTGTCAGCAAAACAGGTTATTTGATTCCATTTTATATTCTTTGTAAATGTGTCTGAACATAAGCTAAACGTTTAATAAATTCTACATGTCTGGTGTAAATGATGTATCCTTTTTTGAAAACGACCACTAGGGAAAATGTCAGATGACAACAGTTCCATTATCTGTGCTCACTTGGTATTTATACACTGAATAATGAGCGCTAATCCCTGATCTGCGCGACTAGTGGTTAATTCTGGCTAATAATTGACATTAATATGAACACAGTCATTTGAGATGCTTGCCAGTTTACAGCTGACTACCATCAGCCATAAGCAGGTCCGCCAAACTTAACCTCCGGTGAGGGAGAACGCATTAATCCAGTGACCTTCACGCTTGTTCCATAGTCTCAAGAGCTCCGCTGTCAATATGAGAGCGCCCTGGATCAATAGCACTATGGTGAACTTTGTAACCCCTGTGCAACTGGCAAGACCAGTGAAGGATGAAACACTTCAGAAACACTACAAGAAAACATCATAAGGACTGAACCACTGAGCTGTTTAAAAGCCGTGCCGCCTTAAATGCTTCTATTGCTTCTAATTTTCTAAACATTATAACTGACAATGCCGAGTTTTCCAGCTGAGCTAATAATCTGCTTCCCAGCGGCTTGAGGAGAAGTTAAGTTAATTCTGTCCAAGCTGGTTTACTCATGCAGGCAAAGACAACCAAAGTAAGGTGTATTTTCCTTGCTGGCATACAAGTTTGCTAAAATGAAAGAGGAAACCAGAACAAACTCCCACCACACGTGTGATTCATGACTAGTTTGGAGGCCAAACGTTTCAGTAAGCAGAATGCACAAGTGTGATATGGATTCTGTCTTTGGTTTTTGTGAGTTGTTATTCATTCGGAGTAATGAATGGTGCTCAGATTTTGGTGCTGTGGCCACTCTTGGTACTGGAGTGTGCTGTGATGCACATTGGCCCAAAGTAAAGAACACCACATGCACCCTGAAATGAAAGTTGACCCAGTCACTCTAATATAATATGAAAAGTGTGGAAATGCCTGAAAGTAGCCAACAGAAAGAATAGTGTGGAACAACTGGCTGGACTGGAGAAGGACTCCAGTACCTGAACAACACCTGAAAACACCTTTGACCTGTTAAGTGAGCAGCTATCGTAGAACTAAACAGGGCACCATCTTGGAATACAGCTTTTCCCAATGTCATCCACGGCAGAAAGATTTCTAGCCCATAACATAGTGTTTTTATATGTCTAAAACCATATCTGGTGGTTTATCTGTGAAATTCTTTCTCTGTGCAAACCAGGCAACAATATTTATGTACATACATTTACAGAAAGACGTATTGAAGCTTAGCATATACTCACGGATGTTGTCAGTGTTCTCTTGCACAATGTCCGTCTTCAGCAGGTTATCAGCCAGGACGAAGGCGCCTTGCTCCACCGTGTCCAGCAGCATGGTGGCCGCCCTCAGCTGTTCTCCTGTGCTCAGCTCCCTCCACGCTCCCTGGGCCTGTGGCTGCAGCAAATTGTTGACCGTCTCCACCATGGCCTGAGGGGTCCAAATCATAGATTCAGTGAAAAGAAGCTTAGCTGGCCTGGGATGCTGTTGTTTGACATTGTGATTTGGTAAACGGTATGATATGAGGAAGGAAGATCAAAGAGAGTTCAGGACTGAAAAAAAACCCCATCACACAATCCTGTGGGATTGTGCAAAGACAAAGCATGAAGCCTTCACTGTTTTTCATTTGAGCTGGAAATTCCACAATCATCTTTCTACTGAGCAATTTCACGACTCTATTTCCAATTCATTTACAAGTTCTGCTTGTGGACATGGATCGTCAACTGGTAGCAGCAACACCTGAATCGGTAATGATACTGGATATGTTCTTAGGTTCCTTTTGTTACCCTTTATCTACTCAGAGAATTAATCATGTAAATGAATCAGAGCCAATTCTTACAAGACTAGAGGCCAATTCTTACATGACTAGAGGCTAGAGTCTTTAATTGGAGTGATTAATGTTCTTCCATGCAGACAATCCCAATACACAAAAGCGCTACAATAAAAAAAACCCCAAAAAAACACCACAACACTGAGACATTCCAATGGATGTGCAAGGTACTCGCTGGTAGCGACTATCTGCTACCATCTCTCACGCATATTAATAGCAGAGAGCCATTATGCTGTCTTTAATCTCCCCGCAACAATGGCGCTGATCGTAAGCAAGGAAGAAACGTGAGCATTCTCAAGACAAGATGAAAAATTAAGAGCCATTAAAGATTTAAAAAATGCCAATGGCAAGATTTATAAATGGAATACTAATTGGTCAAGCACAGCAATTCATTCCTGGTAACACTGCTCCTGAAGAACTAAATGGGTCTGACTACCATGGAAAAAAAAAAATCTATTTCAAAACAGTACAGTAGGTGGTCAAACACATAATTATTAGAAATTTCCTGCGTTGCTAATAATACACACTCCAAAGAGGAAATCACGTGACTGAAAAGTGACTCGGGTTTTGACACTTGCTTTGCTTCAAAAGCCAGTTTACACACTGGTAAGATGGAAGCTGTGATGTGTGTTAGAAAAACAGGGGGGTGTCACGCCATGGAACTGCTCTCTGAACTTTGCTCAGATCCCCTTTTTGATCAATGGATTGTGAAAGGGAATAAGAGTTTGAGCATGACTCCAAAACAGCACGGGGATAAAGCCAAAGGCGATAAAAGAAATCATGTGCTTGGGTGCATCAAATGAATTCCTGATCAAAAAAAAAAAAAGAACAAAAAATGGAAAAAAAACTGGCTTTACAGTCACAAATCACAAGTGCGATGGACCCCCCCAATTACCTTATAATGTTAAGTTGTATGTTTGTTTCAAATCACTGTGATAGCAAGAGGAGACGGAGGACTGATTGTATTCAACTCACTGGCGCTGGCAGAGAATTTCAAATAGCACCAGCTGGCTTTTCCTCATTCAAAACATACCCTGCACACATTAAGCCACCCACACCCAGACACAACCGCGCACACACACGTACACACACTGAAAGACTGACGCAAGAGTGAACACACACCTCTGCACCTGCTAGTATACAGAAACATAGACAAACTCGCGAGTGCATGCACAAGAAGGCCGCACGTACACATGCGCGGGCAGCCTACCATCTTTGATGTAATTATTCATTATCTGCAGCCAATCTCCAATCACACCTTTTGACATTCAGCTACAGGGAGAGGTTGATTCACTCTCAATTAAGGAGCTCTTTTTCTTCAGGCACTGACATTTCTTTTTTCCTTTGTTCACCACTGCAAGATTTTTTTTTTCAGCACTTCTTAAAACACTGAAGTAATGGTTCTTCAGGGAAAGGATTGATGGACTCGTATAGGAGGCTTTTTTGCATGCAGAAGAGAGACAGGAAAAAAAAGAACAAGATAGGAGAATAACCCACCCCAAAGCCAAAGGATGGGTCAGAAACTTGATGGGCAACAAATAGACAATGGATAATTGATAAACAAGAGTGAATAAAACAACCGTGGGCAGGGGATACAGTATGTATCAACAATTAATATTGGAATAAAGATCAGTTTTCTTACTGGCCCCTCAGGCATTTACGGGATCATTGGAAGAAAAGCAATAAAGCTGACGTTCACTCATGGCGCATCATCTGGACATGCAATAGATTACCAAATCACTGTGATGCAAATTATTCATTACTGGTATTAATATGCGGATCGCGTGCCAGTTCTCCCTCATGATATTAAGACTGTAGACTACTGCCTCCATGTAGGAAGAGCAGGTGACTCAGAGTCTGCTTTAGGAAGGAGACAATCACTTGAACTTGAGCCTCCAGGCACTACGCATACAAAGCGATGTCCTCAAAATATATCCTTTAGAGTTTATAGTCAACAATAGGAAGTGTGTTTTAAAACTGCTCAACACTAGTGCTGCAGTCTGAATTACAGTTACAATTGAATTGCGTAAAAGGAAATTCCAAAGCACACCAGGACAACTGCTTTTCCTCACCACAATACTGATCTATCGAACAGAAACACTTTTGTGCCTCTGTCCTAAATAATGGTTTAAGTACTGTTATGACAATTTAGATGAGGAAAATAACTTTCAAAAGGTCAAACTGAATGAAAAATGCCTTTTCTGGTTTATTACATTGCGTCCCCAGAGGGTTCTGTCCCTGTTATCTGTGTCACGATGACATGTCCTTTATATTTTTTTTTTGTGAACCACTGAGAGCATGAAGATCTCCAAATTGTGCCAAATTATGAGGAAAGAGGGGTATTTTTGGAGATACTTACTTGATGATACAAATAGATTAAAAATTGATACATTAGCAAAATTTAACTTAGCACAGTTTAAGCAATAACATACAACTTGGTAATAAGTGAGGACCTGTTTCTGATTTTTGTGCTAAGCTAACTGGCTGCTGACGTTAGCTCTACAGTTAGGGTACAGTATGTGGTTTTGAGCTCTAAACTTTTCCAAAATGTCAAACGATTTATTCCTTGGCATGCTTTTTAGTAAATGAGTAAAAACTGCTCTTTCCAAAGCAATTCAGATTTCAAATTGTTTTAAGGAGCACAAGCTGTTAATTTAACTAAAAACATTAAAATCATCCAAGTTTTGAATGTACAGAGACAACATGGTGAGTTTTTTAAGGCTTGTACCAAGATTTTTGAATTTTTAGTATTTTCAAAATCCCAGCTATGGTTCTGATGCCAAATGCATGTCAAATTTGCATATTTACATGTTTTTATATCAAAGAAACTACTTCTGCTTCCTATTAAGTGTCAAAATATCTCTGCTGACAGATTTTGCACTCAGGGCCATATGTAAAAAGTCTATCCAATAAAATGTCATCACAGTTTTTGGATTGGTCGAATCCGCCCCACCTTCTACATCAAACCTGTGGGTATATTTTGTCTTCAAACTTAAAAGCAGTATGAAGTGTGTCAAAGACATGTATTTGGGCAACAACATTGCCAAAATGACTGGTGCTGTCAAAAGAAGCTCTGCCTGTCATCCAGGAGAAAAACACATCACTGCAAACCTCTCTCTGTCCGTGTAGTCAGTGACGGCAATAAACTGTAAAGACTAATATCCATTTTGGAGTTTATGCCCTGCCTTTGTTTGAACTCTTAAATGAAATCCTGCCCTGAACCACAATTTAATGGAAAAAGACGTCAAACCACAGCAAAAAAACAGAAGATCTCAAAGCATTTTATGGGACCTTGAAGGTTAATGGATGGGTTTAGTTTAATCCAAATGGCAACATACACATCTAAAAAGCCCTTTTATGTGAGGGCTGGAGCAGGTGAATTCTGGAGTGAGAACATGAACACACACGACGGCTCATGTTGAAAGTGCTTTAGCTTCGCTCCCAAGTGACCAAGTGGTTGGCTTAGCTTAGCAAAAAGGCTGGAAACAGCCCAGCTAGCCTGACTGCGCAACCTCTGCAGCTCTGAAGCTCAATAATAAACCCATCATACATTATCTGTTAAGTCCATACAAAGAAAAAAGATATGGTGAGTTGTCATTGTTGCCAGTCTAATTAAACAATTCACTTAAGCTATAATGGTGACAATGAGGTTATGGATAGAAAGTGGGTTAATGTCATGGTTGGTGACGGTAAAATAATAAGTTTAGCAGAAAAAAACATCCTTCTCGTCAATAATTTACTTGGAGCTAATAAATTTACACCAACCAGACCTCCGTGCCTTTTCTTGCCGTGATGCAATTTCATTGCCAGAACCCTGCCTGTTTGTATTTGTGTTTCCTCCGTGTAATCCGGCACCATATGGGGAATCTTGTTTCTCTCACTTTTCATGCACGGAGCGGGATAATTGCATTTTGAAAACGTTGGGCTCATTCTACAAAATTTCATGAGATCGGTGTGAGAACAGCATCATTTCCAGCCTCAGTGGGAAAATGCAGAGGGGGAAAAGGGGGAAGGAGGGGGGGAGGGAGGGATGCACCCAAGCAGCACACCACTACCATCATCATAGTCTGTGCAGTTGAGTCGTAGAGACGTGATGGTGGCTTGCTGCTATTTTACTGCTATTAGCACACTGCCACTCCATCTGTCAAATGTAGCAGCTCACTCTGCTGCTGCAAACTCCCAGCCATCTTCTTAGCTGCTTTATTTTCCTGTACTGAGTGTAAGCCAGCAGTAAAAAAAAAACCCCAAAAAACCCTATATCCTAGCTGCCGGTACATAAGGAAATGCTAATCGTTAACTGGACTCACTGCTGGAATGTTCCACTTGGAACAAGGATGATGACTGGGCGTGAAAAGCTGCAGTGCACGGGCCATTTATACCAATGCAGAAGGAAGGAAGGGAGAGGTGGACATTAGCGTGGGCTTGGCAGGAGTCCAAGCCAACCCGTGGTGTGTGTGCTTCTATCTGTGTGCTGATTGATGAAATGAACTCTAGGTCTGGGAAATTGATTCTGGCTGAGGCTGATCTCCCTCTCTTTCCTCTCTAGCTTGCTTGCTGCTCTGCTTTCTGTGTCCCCTCATTTCTGCTCACTCCTCCCTTCCTGTTCGCCAGTAGGTTTTTCTCACTTGTTTTCTCTTACTGACGTTGAAGGCTGATCTCAAAATGGGGGGAGGGGGGGACAGCACAAACAAGGTGGGATGTCTTGTTCTCTCTGTCCTTTTCTATCTGACTTGATGTCTCTTGGCACAGGTGAAGTGGTTGCATCATTTCTGTATTTCCTTCACCGTGTTTCATTGCACCTGCTAGCCAAATCATCTGTCTTCAAGAATCTCTGCAACCTTCTTGTTCAATATTTCATGAGACCTCTTCGCTGTAGTAAGCACTGTGTATGTGTGTTTCTGAGGGATTACCTTGGTGTTATTTCACTTATAGAGTCTTTCTATTGTACCTTTTTCCAATTGCATTTCATGTGAAATAGACTTAAATTAGAGACATGTCTTAATGTGCGTTTCCGTGTTTCATAATTCTATTTTATTATATTTTAGAAATAAACTTCCCAACAACAGAGTCATGTTATACTCAACACTCTGCAAACGCCAATGAAATTTCTTGCACAGATGTTACACATTAAAGGCCTTTCTGTGCCAGAGGGCATAGTCTGTCTAGTTTCTGGTCTGCGTTTAATTTGAAATATTGTTTTATTTAGGGGGGGGGGGAGTTTGTGGAGAGCTTTAATTTTGATGAACTTGCACTGAGGCTCACATCGCTCCGCACCTCACTGCGTGTGTGAGTGTGCACTTTTAATTTGAAACATGTGCAGGGGGTGTTTTGTTTTTTTTTAGTGACCTAACTAAGCATCACTCAAAAAGCAGCATAGCAGGACTGACTGAAATTAGAAGGAAATTATAACAGATTTTTCTTTCGAGGAAATACGTGAAATGCTTAACAGCAGATTGGTGAGTTGTATGACTCTGTTCTCATGCACATGGAAATGGTGCTGTGAAAATTAGAAGTAATCAGTGCAGCTAATTCTGCCGCCGCTTAATACTTTTTCCCAGCCATACGGCGCTCACCTTGATTTGCTTGCACTAGTCATTTCAGCTTTCAGGCTACTGTTTGAGACTCGTCCTTTTATTTAGGAATGTACAATCTTTGTGTACAGGCAGACACTGTGAGTAAGGTGTCTCTACAGACAAATTAAATACTACTTTAAAAAAAGAAGATAAAAATCAAAGAATATTCTGAAGATGATGCTAAATCACTGAACACAAAAATAAATTCCTGAATGTTTGAGAGATCCTTCCACTCCGGCAGAAACAGCTCACTGATTATTCAGGCAGAACTCTGCTCTGCAGGCAAGATGAGGGGGACTCTGTTTATAAGGATGTGGTTATCTTCATCTTCCAACAAATTGACTACCAGGGAAATTTTATCATCTCGTTACATTCTTGAACGAGGAGCCTCCCCCCCGTTTCTCCTGCTCTAAGGTCATCGTGTGCAGTGACACTCCCCACAGTCATCTTTAGATGCAAAGGTGTCATTTTAATGAGGGGTCGGAGCCCAATATCCTCCCTGCATCCTGCAAATTCATACTCACTTGGTCCCTACTAAGACACGAGTTAATATCTTGATCCTCAGTGTGTTTTAATAACTGGATTTATGGTGGAGGTTGCTGAAAAACGCACATCTTAGCTTTAACAACACAAATGCCGGAGGAAGGAACCATTCGAAGCTTGCGTGTTTGACTCTAGTTTTGGTAAAACAGAGATGGACATTATCACAGTAATTGGACAACCATAATGTCACTATGTATAAAAAAGCTGCCATTAATATGACCAAAAGGCACAGGAGGCTGGCTGCTATTTTTATCATGTTTGTTCAAAATCAAAGGGCACAACAGAGAAACATTCCTGCAGGGGAAATGTTGAACATAGGGAGTTGATCATTATACGCTTTGTGGCTTTATCAAGGCCAAATCCTGCTCTGGCTCAAACTGGCTATGACATGTGGCAGAGAACACTGTTTATGAACAACTGAGGAAGATTCACAAGCAGTCATAATTAACATTTCATCTGCACACGATCAACAGAGGCAGGGAGCTTGTGAACATGTAACTGAGACAGCAAAATGAAGCTATTTGTACCCACATGGGCTTCACACGATGAAGACCTCAGTACCAGGCGAATTTAAGTGTCATCTGTTTAACACTTGAACAAGATACTTCAATAAGACGAGAATCACTCCATCTCTCATTTAGACATCAACCGCAAGCGTCGTGCTTTATTTTCGACCACGTCCTCCTTCACCACAACCACACCTGCGCTCAATCTGCCTTTTCCCAAAGCACCATCGAAGTCTGCTTTCAGTACCATGTGTGGTCTCTGAGCAGAGGGACGGCAGAGGCAGGTGCACCTCTCATTTGCTTTGTATTCCTCAGCTAATCCCACTTATGTCAACCACCAGGGCCCTGTTGGAGAAAGCATTGCCAAATTTCCCTAATCAATGAAAGTCCCTCAAAGGCTGGCGGCGCGTGCAGTCAATGCCTGTGTTTACCTAAAGCCACAGATGTTGCTCCATTATTCTGGTTCGTCAAGTGAAAGCTCTTCACTGTTGTTTGAATATGGCGACCCAGCGAGGGACAGAACGGGGCTAGGAGGTGCACAGCCGAGCAGGGTGTACAGTCATGTACGGTAGTCTACCAAGCAATGTATACACTGCACTGCAGAAATGTGAACGCATACAGATGCAGGTTAACAGAGGAGGGTGTAGATTTGTAAGTTATTTCTATTTAGTTTCTTTGGCAACGGTAATGACACAATACAATATCAGTTAGTCAGTCCACCGTGGCGGTCCAAACTGAAACATCTCAGCAACTAATTGCTATAAAATTTCTCTCTTAAAGACAGTTCTGGTTTTTAGCGATAAGTTCTTCCCTCAGGATGAATTGTACTAACATCCAGCATCACGACTGGTTTAATTTTTGATTTGTTTTCTACCAAATACCTGCAAAACTAATGACATTCTCATCAGCCTCAGCTGCGTTAAGTGTTACTCACACAAGTAGGCTAAGTATGCGAGCATGCTAAACTAAGATAAAGAACATGGTAAACATTTCACGTATATCATGATGTTAGCCCAAAGCATTGCCGTAAACACAAAGCTGTTAGCTCCTTTGTCGATATTTGTAGTCTCATGCTTTTCTTAACAAAAAGAAACCACAGCATGTGATTTGCACACTTCAACGTGAATTCAACACAATGGCCATCATTAAATGGCTGAAAGCATCAACCAAATTTATGAACAAGAGCAAGATTAAGTCAGGGAGAGGTTCTAAATTCTGGTTTTGATAAGTTTTCACTTACTTGCCTAGCCCTAACATTATGTATGTTTAAATAAGCCACACATATATAGTTTTATTTATAAAACACAGTATTTTCAGCCACGGATTGATATGTACTTGGTATTCCAGTGAGTATTTACAACAACAGGATGATGCCTGACTCAACAGGAACTACAATGCCTATGTTTGTTGTAATGTATCATATCAGACACTGTAACAGTGAGGCTCAATAATATGTTTTCTATTCTTTTGGTCAACAATCAATGTCCATGCACAGATGAATAAGCTATTTCTGGCTTTGGCTATACAAATAATTGACAATCGTTGGTTTCATTTTATTGTTGATCTTTCTATGGCATGTGTTGACAATAAGCAAAATACAGAATACCACCAGCCTTATCCTATAAGCTTCTCACACAAACCCATCTGCACATGTGGGCATGCTCAAACGTATACAAACATACATTCCACTTGTATGTCATTTGCACAGTCACATGACTATCCACAGTTAAGTGCCTTCTGACATGCCTCAGAGGAATTGAGGCAATTGCGTGTTGCTTAACATGAACACTGCAGAGCACAGATATAAAACAACATCTGGCCCTAGTGTGCAGCTTTATTGGAGCCATCTGTATGGAAGACAGGGATGTCAACTTATTCCGCACTTCTCTTGTCAAGGTAGAAATGATTCTGATGACAGCTCAAATGTCACCCCGGGGATAACAAAATCAGTCAGTAGCCCGAGAAATAGCTGAGTGAAGGAATAGAGCCCCCCTAAATTGGGACACATATGTATTATGCATCAGGGAGAATCATAACATGCCATGACTTTGGCTGACTTAGTAGTTAGAAGTTGACTTGCTGGTATAATGAGGTCACTTCTTTTGGCTCTTAAGCATTTGCTGAGAAATGTACGAGTGCGTTACATGCCTGAGAGCCCAATTTTTGACTGATGCTATCCACTTATGTGGGTTACTTCACTGGAAAGAAGTACTGGTGTGATAGTTCTGGGGCATTTTCAAAATGATTGAGAAACCTCAGAAATCCACAATGTATAAGTGGTTTTGGAAAAAAACAGACATTCTCAGCCTCATGCGCCGGCCAAACGAATTAGAGAAGGAAGGAGAATATCATCACGTATGCATGCATGGTAAAATGATGACATATGAGTCATGCATTAGTTCAGAGGCACTGATGGGATTCACTTGGACTGTATCTATAATGTGATACTAATAACATATGACCCTTTGATTTAATACCAGCATTGGCCGAAATGCAATACATGCTGGTATAAACGTATAAAGACTTTAATTCTGTGGCTTAGTGTTCCAATTCTTTGCAAGTTCTTTCAACATCAAAAGGTCAAAGTTATGACAAAGAACTTAACAAATTATGTGGTAAAGATGAAAATGACAACAAAATCACCACGATGAGGGAATGGAGAATATAGGGTATGAGGAAAATCTGGTCCAAATACCTGAACATAAAACCGGCAAGAGCGCTCTCTTTTCTGTAGCTGCAAGCGAGAGAAAATGCAAGAGTTAGCAGAACGTCAACAACTCAAACAGCTCCATCTGAAGAACATTGCTGCTTCAAATAGAGACTTCAGTAAACAAAAAGGGCCATTTACAAGGAGGGGCAAGGCTGAAGGGGGTTTACATCCACATTTTTAGAAAAACGCATTCCCCTTGTTAACCTGCCATGCCCCTTCTTTTATCTGACTGAGCTTTGTACAAGTAAGAATTTACAGCCCCTACTGCACCTCTGAAATATCAGCATCCTAACTGTGCAGCTGTGTATTGATAAATCCTTGGTGCTGTCTGTTGTGCTGAAGTAGCAAACAGATTTGTAATTGTAATTTTTCTTTTTCGATTCACCCCTCTGTCAGTTTCATCTTGGATCTATAATATTCTATAACAAGATACTATAAACACTCAATTTGATACTGTATTGTAACCTCTAGTGTTATGTCTACTTCATGATCAAAGAGACAAGGAGCAACACAGAAGAGCGAAAGGATCATAGAGACACATTGCTGTATTATTCCTCTAATATTCACATATGATCTTTAAATCATTCACTTGCTGCAGCGGTGCTGGCAATGCACACCCAGATAAAGCTTTAAAGGTGTACATGGGTGTTGGTTTGATTGGCCGTGATGCTTCTACTGGGTGGCCTTACAAAAAGTACTTTACTTTAGTTTTGAAAACAAGAAAAAAGCTATTGAAAAAAAGCAGAAACTCTTTGTGTAAATTAGCACCAAAATGAAATGTACAAGACATTTGGGAGTACACCTAAAACACTCTCAAATGTGAGTTCAAGGTTATAATTTTATTTCTATTCTCACTTGAGGACTTCGTGTGAGAGAGCTATTAATGCTTTGAACCACTGCCACTGTTCAAGAGAATTAGTGCTAACAACAATTTAGCCTACCTGAAAAATGACAGGAAGATCAGGCTTAAAAAAGGCTGTTAGCGCTGCATGAAGACTGACTAATTTTAATTGAGTTCTGATACAAGCAGGGTAGCCAGCAGAGCTACTGTGTGGCTTAACAGCTAGGTTTTGGTACCATGCTAAATCCCATGCAGATTAGCTCCAAAGAGTACCGTTTCCTCATAAAGGAGCCTCTTGCTCTACATCACAGCCCACTCTTCTGGAAACGGTCCCGTCCGTACCGTTAGCCAACAACCCTTTGATCATGAAAACGACACTGATCTCACCGTTTGCCAATTCAATCCTTTCATTGTCTGCTGGCAGAGTGCATTGTGCTTTGCTATCAAAAAAAGAAATCTTTAATTCGCTTAGCTCTTTGCAGATTGTGTCAAAATGATTGAACTCAGGAGGTAAACATCAGCCACTGTCAGAGCAGAGAGGAAGAGTTCTGTGGGCACCGGTGTTTCCTCGGGGAGAACTCTCATTAGCAAAGCAAGTTGAACACAAGAGAAAGCTGTAGAGCCATTTTTCTCCTTAGATGCAGCATACTGCAAGAACCGAGTGTATATCAGACGACAGAGAATTATAAATCATGGGTAAGGCCCTGACCTCTTGAATAAATTATCCTGGTTTTAAAGGCGGTTTTTGTTTTTTTGTTTTTTTTTTCCAATTTTCCTCAACCAAGCTGCTTTATTTCTTTGTGCCATTTCTCCATCTTTACAGGAGAAACTTAGGACCACAACAGCAGCACTATCCTCCACCTTGAATGCTGTGTTTTATGTGAAACCTTTTTTTTCAAGAGGTATTATAAACTCTAGTTGCTCCTCAATGTGAATTTACTCATCACATTCCCTTCTGAGGCCTTTTGGCCATCTTTACTGCCTCTCCTCTCCATTGGAGAAAACTGGCACTAAAATCTCAATGGGGACATCTGTGTCTGTTGCGGCAATGAAATAAAAAACGTCCCGGAAAAGCTATCTGAGAACAGGTGTTCATGTTCCTCTACAAGTGAAGCTGCTCCAGCAAATTAACGACTGACATTTTGGATTTCACTGATGTTTGCTTTTCTGTTGGCTGCTCAGCAGTCAGAAAGCATTATTTTAGCGCGCTTTGCCTGAGTGCCCCTTACTGTGCTCTGCTGTGAATCGGGGAATAAATGCATTAGCTTCAGGTTCAGCAAAAATGAAAAACTCTGCACTCCCACAGCTCAGATCCAACCTACTGAAATCTTAACCCTGTCCCATTAGTATAAAAATCAAGTGGTACAAATGTAGTGCTTTTGACAAGCGAGGCATATGGATAACATCTTTTAAACTAAATCAAAGTAAATTTAAAAGCATAAAACATGATACTGGGGAAGTGCCTGAGCTGTCCACTGAAATTGAAGGTGTGTTTCTGTATGCACTGGACATGCACATGGAAATGCCTGATATTTTATCTGACAGCACTGGGCCAGAAAGCAGATCATTAAAAGAATACCTACTGTTCAGGCATGACTGGATTGAAGGTTTGTGGTGGGGTGGGTCTCCATTTTAAAAAATATTCAGAAAGATTAAGGAGTCATCGTGAAAATGATGACTTACAAATTGGCACCATTGAGTAAAACGGTTCAAATAAAATCCCTCCGTTTCAGGTCTGCTGCTTTGCAAAGGTTGATCTGAACACTGTGGACAAGCGGGGGCACAGGTCGCCATTCCTGAGGGTCATGTTTATCCATCCTGTTAGCTAGTCAGGATATTCTTTTAAAGCAAAAGAGAAGTCAAAAAAGGGGGAACTTTTGATATTTCTTAAAAATTGGTTTATCTCACTACCTTATTGAGGCTCCGTGCTGCACTGTCTTTGCCGCCTGGTGTGAGGTTCCTCAGCTGCACGTCGAGGAGATCCACCAGCTGAACCATGGCCTTCACTGTGTAGGTGATGTCTCCTGCCTGGAGATTACGCTTAGTTTGCTCCGCCAGCTCCCTGGCAATGACTGCTGCGGTCTCTCCAGTCTTTATCTGATGGAAAAAAGGACAGAAAACATGAAATATGAGTGAATTTACTTTTAAAAAACACAATTTATCTTGTGACTCAAACGTGAAAATCTGATGTAATCCTCTGCTGCTGAACAAAAATCCAAACAAGGCTAAAATACTTGTTTTTTTGCTGTTGCATGAACTTATTAGGCACAGTCTACATGCCGGAAAACATGGGAAAAGATGACAAATTGCAATATACAAATGTGTAGCCCCTTAAAATGAACGCCGTTTAACCTATACATTTTTCCCTAACTGCTGCTATATTGCACACAATTAATGTGGCGAGATGGTTCTCAGCTGAGTGTACACTGGGGCCAATATTGTATCCGGAAGCAATTATGAAATCAACTATTGAGGGAATTTCCCCAGGTAGCCTTACACCTTTATGAAACTAATGGGGAGCACTGCAGCATGGGAAGCAGTGTGTATATGTTGTACACAGAGGATGGATCCTGTTGGATATTTGTTTTTTTTCTTATGTCTCAGAGCTTATATGATTTTTGTGCCTCGGGAATCGTTGGAAAAAGAAACATATTGATAATTATTTCTGAGTACTTCCCTTTTGTTGTTTTAGGACTAAAAATAAAATGTGCTTTTCTGTTTTGCATTATAAAACTGATCCATTAATTTCTGCAGGTTACAAAAAAAAAACATTTATCACTTGCTCATCCACAGTATAGTAATCTCCCACAGCACTGTGGCTGAATGCTATCGTTAGCAGCTCTGTGCTCTTCTCTTTTAGATTTGGAGAAGTGAATAAACACGTTGATTAGCTGTAATTCTGAAAGCCATTGCTCTTTTAACATAAAACAGGAAAACACACAGACTGAAAATATGAAGACTGTGAGCTAAGAAGTCGAGAAGAATGCCTTCTATGTCTTTCCTTGCCTTGTGTGCAGCCTTCAAGTTAGGATCCTTTTATATTGTTTGCGTTTCAAAAAGTGGGAAGCTGGAATCATTAAATAGCCTTTTAAACCACTTCATGTAGCTAAAGTTAGCTTCATTTGCTGGTGAGCTAAAGCTGATAAAACTTCCTAGCAACATTTATCAATTCAACAGACAAAATAAAGCGTTACTAAAAAATGTGAGACCTCTTTTCCTCTATACTCGTCTGAAATGAAAGTTGGTTTCAAAAATAACTTCAAATTGCCACTGATCTGTTTATTAGCAAATGAAACTCTACTCAGACTAAATGCTGGTAAACATCTCAAAACCACTGACGTCATTTTTGAGTCTCTACTTCTCAGATGTTCAAACAAATGAACCCCACCGAACAAAAAAGAACATATGAAATATTTAAAGTACAAACAGGAAATAACTTGAGTCAGCTTGACTAAATGGACAACACTCTTTTGGCCTAACGCACAGCAGTTTGAAGGTCGGAGGTGCTGCGAGATGAGGCTCAAAACCGCAGTGACACTAAATAAAACAGGCCAATCCTGATTTACTCTGGCATCACCTGCTATCATCGCCCGTGAGTTTATTAGTCAAGCCAATTATGCTGCTTAAATCGGTCTTCACAGAGGTGTGTGCAGGGGAATGTGTCTTTGGAGGATGTTTTCCTCCTTCCCCTCCCTGCTCTTGTCTCTTAATAAGGGGAGCTTTGGATGCAGAGTAAATAGCTCTGTTTTTTCTCTCTTTCTGCGTATCTGGTGTCATCTCTCCTTTTCTTCTCTATATCTTCCTTTCTCATTTTGTCCACCAACCCATCTGGTAATGAGCAGTGCCACACACAGGACAATGGCTCTAGATCTAAAATAATGAAGTGCCAGATGTGCATTCCAGATCTCTGACACGTTGATCTTCATTAAAGTCTTCCTGTCTTCACAGCGACAGGCATACTGCTGAAGTGTGATATCCTTTTCTTTAAAAAAAAGATTAATAACACCTTTGTTAAAATACACACATAACTTGATTGTCACATAGAATTTTAACAGGCAATATTCTGTTAAGAGTCACACTGTTACTGTTGAATCCATACAACAACATGCCAAAAGCAAAACAGCCTCTACAGCAAGTTTGGAAATAACTTTGCTTTAGTTAATTTCTCCAAACAGCAGCCTGTAGTGGAGCTTTATTGCACCGCTCAAATGGTGCTGCGCTGCACAGAAATGCACCTGATAATTTCTCTGCCTTCTACTTTGTTCCCCAACAGTCATTCTCCATCCATGTCTGCAAACTGCCGTTTGTTTAATGGGCCGAGCTTTGTGCCGTTGAGTAGATCATAAGTGTTATAACATGCACGCCTCAGGGTCCTATGAGTTTAAGGGAGAACATTTTCAACATTGCCTGCAATTCATAACCTGGAACCCTGATCCTCACTCGCAGTAACCTTCTCCAATTTTGAGTTGATTCTATTACAGATTTAAACATAGCGAGCTTTATATGGGACTTTGCATAATAACATGCCCGTAGAGGAGGAGATACAAATCGTTTGTGCTTGAGAAGTATGGAAAGCAACTGATTGCGGTATCAAGCTGTAGGAAAGAAAGCGGTCTAGATTAACAGTCCATTACACTATGATGCTGTGGTAGTGGCCCCCCCATCCATCCACTCATGCCAAACCTGCATAATGCTTTTATTAAAACGTATGGGTGGCCCATTTCATGAATTGACCAGCTGAGAAGGGGCAAATAACAAAAGAGAGAAGACATAAAAAAAAACCTAAACCCTCAGTTCAAGCAGTGTTTATAACCTTGATCTGTGGCAAATAACAAAAAACACATTTACAGATCAGGATAATATTTGAAATATATAGCTAGAGCAGCATTCAAAAAAGAAATGTGTCTTGATTCCTGATCAGAAAAAAAGCACTGTTGTTTTCTGTTCATTGTATTGTGCAGCTTTGTACCTTCTGGCTGATGAGGTTGACCCATGGGGATGTACAGTTGCTGAAGTCTGGCCCCTGGGAATCCCAGTATCCCTCTGGGCCGATGCACATGTACGAGGCCACACCTGGAGAGACAAGACAAACAGTGGCTTAGTGAGAGTAACACCAGAGTAAATTCATTAGATCACAAGATTCAACCACATCAGGGAAGAAAGAAAAACCGCACGATGCTTTCAGTCCTGTCAAATAACGCTCGGTTCTGCTGTATTTTCTACTTTTCTTATTTGCAAATAATATTTCCAAATAAAACTGCAACATCCTAAGAACCACAATTCTTAAGTGATTAAATTAATGGATGTAGCAAAATGTAATTGGGTGGTTTTATCTTACAGTGACTGAAATGAAGTTGCTTCACTTGAGGCCAGCCGAGCTCTCCCAGACAGTGTCTGTATTTAATCATTAAAAGTCAGACAGTGTCTGCATGCGTGTGACAGTTCAACTCCTGCATGAGAAAGAAAAAAAAAAATACGGCAAAATAGGTGCCAATTAAGTCTGCCATAGCTGAATTCATCACAAAAGGTCAATTAAGCTGGTTTGAGAAAACTGTCTCTGCTGACAGATGTGGTTTGGGTGGTGAATGTCTTACTGTTGTTGTTCCACCTGGGCTTTAGTACAAACAAACCTCCATATATTGAACAAAATTAACGTATTAATTGTAATTAACAGCTCAAATAGTTTAAATCGAAAGATGAACCAACGCCTGATTTTGCAATAAATCCAATGGACGCCAGTATCCGAAGACAAAGAGTGTCTGACTTGTTTTCCCACCTCAAATAACTTGCATCTATATTTTCAGAGCTGACATCAGCAAGGCTACATGCTGACATTAAATTGCCCTTGCTTGTACTTAGAGGGAGGGTGCGTTGGAGGGCGAGACGGCCAGCATTAACAGATATAAATTTTGATTGACATATAATTTCCTTCCCCAGTCCACCTTGGACAGCCTTATGTTTGATGGGTTTATAAGATAAGGGACTCTGCATTTCCTCCTATATTGAGAGGCAGGAGAAGGAGCATGAAAGAGAGGAGTGAGGGAGGGAGTCGGCGGGGAGACAGAATGACAGCGAGCGAAGTGAGGTAGATGGAAGGGGAGCTCGAGGAACTTTCAAAGAGTGGCAGAGGAAGCTCACGCAGTCTTGTACTGCTTGGCAGTGTCGTCTGAAGAGCAGTGGCTTTGAAGAGTGCGCTGAGGGGAGATGGGGTATGTGTTCCTCTTATCTTGCCATATGACGGCTGTTAGTGAGGTCTCGACGGGTGCTGGTGTTGCCCATTAATGAAGCCCGTATGTATGTGTGCGTGCGTCTGAGTCTGAGTGCTGATTGATGAAATGAACAGATTTTTTTGAGGCTTGGAGCCAGATTTGAGGTTATGATGTCACCCTCCAATCTAGGGTGACTTGCCCTATAAAAAAATCATGCTGGATATGAAACAGAGAATTCCTCAGAAAAGTCATATTTTGCATTCTCTACATACGTGATGTTCATTACGTCCTCTATTGGGTTTGTAATAGTGTATTTCCACCGCTGAGCTGCTTTATTTATGCAACAATGCTGGCTGACAACAAACATCCACAATATCAGGGTTTCTAGGTTAACTTGCAGCACAGTTTAAACATTTATTTTCACCCGTTATTCATCATTTTAAAAATGCAGCTTTATATTATCTATATTATTATGTCAGAGCCTTTAGCCTGAATTGTCTATGCTTAGTAGCCGGGTTTAGTTACCATATGGACGACTGTTGTATCAACATTGGGGCATTCTTAATTTTCTAAAGTAAAGATTTTATATCGACAGCAGCGAACATAGATTTAATCTAAATGTGCGCTCAGCTTTATTCTCTTAGTATTGATACAAAGACGAGGCTGGAAAAACACACATGAAAACAAATGATCCTCTGTCCTGGAAACAAAGTTCAACAGATCTTTCAAAGTGTCGAACACAAATGTGTTTAGCCACTAATTAATTACACCAACTGTGTCCTGAGAGAAAATAAATCTGTGCGTGTGTGGGGTGTACTAGTTACTAAGTTTCCATACAGATGCAATGCTAAGCTATCTTTAGCCTTGCATCAGTGAGTCAGGAATAAAAAGAGCAAGGAGGGGGGGCAGGAAGCAAGGGAACAAGTGCTGCAGGGGGAGTGTAAACATAAACAAAACACACACCGGCTACCGACATCAAGGCGAAGAGCCTCCTAACGAGAGCACTGACATCCTCACAGAATGAAGAAATAAAGACAGGAATACATTTTTCCCTGCCAAAGTTTTTCTCTTCTGAACAGACGAATGTTTGAGGTTTTGGAAGATTAATCAGGTTAACTGCACGTGACTGTCTGGAACAACGTGTGATGTCATACACTTTTAAATGCTATTGGTGCCTGATGTACTGTAAAGTGGAAGACCGACCAACAAATGGCACATAAACAGAAAACTAGTGGACAAATGGATGAAATATGCGACTGCAGTCTGAAGACGCCACAATCTGGACTGCCTTTTTTGTTTTTACAAAAATGAGGCTGGGAGTTTATTTAAACCTCGATGAGCATCTGACTGCTCACGTTCCTTCTGCCATTAAACTTCTTTAAGCAATATTTGTGCTCCCTGATCTAATCCTACAAAAATCTACATTACCGATGGTTCCGGGTGGACATGGCATCTTGGACACCATGCCCTGTTTGGTCTTGGGCCAGGAGATGTCCATCATCACCAGGGGATTGCAGTACTCCACCCTGATGTTGGGGCGCTTGGAGGAAGGCGGCTCCCTGTCGTCATCTTCTTCTGGAAGCAAACCTTCGACCAGCGTCTGGACAGGAGCCGACACTGTGGATGTGGTCCGTGGCCACTGAGCCAACGCGGTTGTCGTAGCAGGCACCTTGGTCGTGGTAGTTCTGGCTGTTGTGGTTGTCATGGTAACGGTGGTAGGCCGAGTGGTGGTTCTTGTTGTCATGGTGGTTGTGTCCATGTACACCACGACAGAGGAGGACGTTTCTGTCAGAAGAAAAGAAGGAACAAAGTGAGCCGACAGATTCTGGGGGAAAAATGAAGATGGAGAGTAAATGTCTTTTTTTTTTCCAGTCACACTTCATTAATGTCTGAGAGGGAAACTTATTTTGGTGCTGGGGAAAAAAAAAAAAAGACAGAGCGTACACAGGGGGCTCTATTTTTCCCTCCTTTTCCACGTGTCAGTTTAAGAGAAGATAGTTCAAAGAGGATCAATTGGAACTGGCAGGTGTGACTAGCATGGGCATGCATGGTGTCTAGTTTCGGACCCCCGCTGGCTAAGCTAACACACACTCCCGCACACACATCACACTTACAGCTGTGCAGACTAAATAGAGATGTTGAAGAGGGCATATCTCAGCGAGTCAGTCCTGGATGCTGTAGTTACATACCATTTCTGGGTCAGCCGGGACAAACTGGAATACCTATTTCTTCCCTGTGGATACACTCCAGGGGGTGCTTGCTAATGACGCTGTTTACCTGAGCTGTTGGGGACAAGGGCTATCGTAACACCAACCACACACACACACAAACACATACACACAGAGATGCTCCTATAAACTGGCACAATAATCTTTTTCTTCTCACTCATACTCACATGTATCTCCTCCACTCAATCAATCATCCATCCACTCACCCGTCTGTCCCCTTTCTATTCCTTCCCCTGTGTCCCTGATTGGAAAACAGGGGCCCCAAATTAATTTATCTACAGGCTTTTTATGAACGTGTGGACAGAAGGTCAGAGGACACACAGCGAGGTCATACTTCATAATGCATCTTCAGAGAGTAGCAAGGCTTCCTCTATAAAACTGTCCTATGGAAGAGCTTTATTTGGGGAACATTGCTCGATGTTACTCATTATACATTTGCATTGTTATTTTTGCACAATATTCCTCAATTTGCTGTACTGACATTTTTATATGTCATGATCTTATTACTGTGTGTGGTTTGGAGGAAAAGCAGCTTGCTGTAGACCCTTTAAATAAGTTCCCACAAGAGAGCACTTTCACACAGACACACACACGCACACAGTCTGGGTCTTTGCAAAAATGCAATTTGGGATAGGCGTTGTTTCCGCCTAATGCAGAGATACAATCAAAATGACAGAAGTGACAAATGGTCCCAATCTTCGTATGAAAGGGGAGCAAAACAAAATTTAATGAGGGTCGATTTTAGGTTGGCAGGTGTAATGGACGTCACACATCCAGAGAGCTTAGATAACAGACATGACTGCTGAAATCCAGTTCAGTGAGTTTCAATTTGCAATCAGGCGGGTTCTCTGTATGGTGAATTTGAAAGCGGTGAAATAAGACGGCATAAATTAGTGCCACTGTTTGGGAAACGCAGAGACGCCTGGAGGCTGTAATGACACAAACCAGACCACTATCAGCAGTCAATGCATTCAACGCTTAACAGCATTCAACGACAGCCAAGGTTGATTAAATAGGTTGCAGCCGCAGCAAGACTTCCGGGCTGATTGAGTATTTGTTTTCTCTTGCTAACAAAAGGGTTTGTTGCGT